>JARQOD010000001.1:789402592-789433813 GCA_033576555.1 Oophaga sylvatica | reverse complement strand
TGTTTGGATAAGGTCTACAGTTCAATTGACTTAATGACAACATTTAATATATATTCTTTTGAGAATACAGTGTTCTACCAAATCTGCCACTATCTAGATGTCTGTTATTGATTAGTAATATTCTTCTATTTCCTGCCACTAAAGGCCTGAGAGTCTTCGCAATTGTATTAAGGCTTTTAGCAGATTATAGCATATCAGCTACACTTAACAGAATCTTACAAATATTTTTGGGAGGAACACGTGTTTATTTTTTACACATTCTTTTACATTAAACTTATTTACCTGGTAATATAGATTAAAATTGTGAACAGTAGATGATTTTTCCAATCAGTTTGCATAGATTTGTGATAATATTTTGATCCCTGTAGGCTACACTTCTGAGAACGTGAAAAGACCCCAACCAGGACCATAGCAAACCAGATAAAAAAATATTTAAAAAAATTAATAATATACGGTAATCATAGTCTTTATTTAGATTTTTGAACATAACAATGATGAAACAAGGATATAACATGTACGTGTTTCAAGATATTTGCTAATAAAAAAACAATATGGCAAGTAGAAGTAGATCAGGTATATAAATATTTGCAATAAAAAAGTGAAACACAGCAAAATTTACGAATCATTAAAATATATAATCAGGAGTGCTATATAAGTAAAGTGCAAAGTGCCACTGTATGAAACAAACAATATTTCAACCAGGAAAATAATTATCCTGCAACCTGTGTCTATAGAAAAAAAGTGCTAAGTGCTTAAAAAAGACAAAAGTCCACAATACCTGATCGATACCAATTCCTGATAACACTCACCCCGACGTGCGTTTCGGAAGCAAGTTCCTTCGTCAGGATGTTGCAGGCAGCAGGTTCACACTCAGCACATATGACAGACGTGACAGAGTCTGGAGGCACCGTGGGGAGCGATCTGCTGCCTGCAACATCCTTCAGCATGACCAGTTTGGCTGTAGGTCAGTAATTGTGTGGGGTGGCATTTCTTTGGAGGGCCACACAGGCCTCCATGTGCTTGCCAGAGTTAGCCTGACTGCTATTAGGTACTGAGATGAGATCCTCAGACCCCTTGTGAGACCATATGCTGGTGCAGTTGGCCCTGGGCTCCTCCTAATGCAGGACAATGCCAGACCTCATGTGGCTGGAGTGTGTCAGCAGTTCCTGAAAGATGAAGGCATTGAAGCTATGGACTGGCCTGCCCGTTCCACAGACCTGAATCCGATTGAGCACATCTGGACAGCATGTCTTGCTCCATCCACCAATGTCACATTGCACCACAGACTGTCTAGGAGTTGACAGATGTTTAGTCCAGGTCTGGAGGAGATCCCTCAGGAGAATATCCACAACCTCATCAGGTGCATGCCCAGGCGTTGTAGGGAGGTCATACAGGCACATGGAGGCCACACACAATACTGAGCATCATTTTGACTTGTATCCACTTTAATTTTGTCTTGTTTTGATTTTCATTTTGACTTGTTTCCACTTTCATTTTGGGGGTCTCTCCAAATCCAGGCCTCTATTGGTTCAAAAATTTGATTTCCATTGATGATTTTTGTGTGATTATGTTGACAGCACATTCAACTTTGTACACAACAAAATATTCAATGAGAATATTTCATTCATTTAGATCTAGGATGTGTTATTTGAATGTTCCCTTTATTTTTTTGAGCAGTGTATGTTTATATATTATTAGAAAAAAGCCTACAATATATTTTTAACCTTGCAACAATCTGACTACTTGAAATACTTTTTCTTTGCACTGGAATTGTATTACCCCACTTTTCTCACTCTACCATTGTGATTGAACTCATCTGAAACAGGCTCAATATAATCTCTTCATACAGTAACTAATACATCAAAGCAGGACTCCACAAGAACATCATGCATTATGATCAAATAATTTATTCTTTATAAATTGCTTTGATTTTCTAGTTTTCTTATTTTGGACCATTAGGAGGTCAATATGTACTGGAATTTTTTTTTTAATAAAAAAGAATAAGACCCTTGTGTTAAGTAAGTTAAAAGGAAGTTTAAAACTTTAGATGTCTTTCCCATGGGAACTTTGAAATCATAAACCTTTGTCACATCATTAAAGGTTCTTACAACTTTTTAAAGAAATTTGTAAAAGGTTATGTTAGTCATAGGTGAATTATTGTTAAACATGTTAGTTTACATGAAAGTTCATTAATTTATTTGCTTAAGAAGAAGCCTTGCTTTTTATAGCTTATGATCAGTTATTATTTACTGTGTCTTTAATTGCTAAATAAAGTATCATTTAGAATTACAGTAGAGAGATTCGTATTGAGAAATCGGTACCTTCGCTTTACAACCGGAGCTCAGATTATTTGATGATTAATGAAACATTGTAGACTAGCCTTATGATACATGCAACATTTTTATTAGAATCTCTACCCTATGGAAATCAACTAGTGATTTTTCCCATTTTCTAGCTTGCTGCTCGCCATGTCTTTGTTAACCTTTCATTGTCATCCTAAAGGATTAATAAAGCCAATGTCTTATCCATTGCAGTTCCAGTAATGATTTTATTCTTAGAAAATTTTCTCAAAGCTCAAAAATCTGTAGTAGTTTTAGAGTAATTTTACAAACAATATCTATCAATTGCAATACTCTGTATAGAATATAAAATATGGAAATTAATTTGACTTTCTTATTTGGAAACAAATTTCTGTCGTTTTAACATACCTTTGTAATGCTAATGCCAGCATCCCAGCATGTTACCTCTACGTCCTCCTGGAAGGGACATCGACATATCCACCGCCACGGCCACTAGGTGGCATCTCATTGTCATGCTGCAGTTTCCTGCTCCTTGGCTCGGCTTAGTGCGCGTGCATGCTTCACATCTATTAAAGGTGTAGCTCGGAACACAGAATCTGCCATCAGCCAATAGCTGTGAACCATCTAGTATTTAAGGCATGCTCCACTGTAGGGATGTGCCTGTACAACACCCTCTTTAGTGTTAGTTTTAGTTTGTCCCTGCTAGTTAGTTGTCAGGTCCATAAACCTATTCCTGATCCTCTTCCCGAACCTATTCTGTTAGAAGCTAAACATGTCCTGAACAAACCAAGTCTGAACCTGAACCTGTTCCTGAACCTATACTGTTAGAACCAAAACCTGTTGCTGAACCTGCCTAGTTTGAACCGAAACCCATTCCTGTTATCTGTGTTACCTGAACCTGAAGCCTCTCTGGAGTTACCTGAAACTGAAACCGCTCTGTTCGTACCTAAACCTGAAACCACCCGAGAAATACCTAAACTGAAGCAGCTCCAGTGGTAACAGAGTCTGAAGCTTCTCCAATGGTACCTGAGCCTGAAGCCACTCCAGCGGTACCTGAACCAATACCAGTGTCCATACATTCAAGTGTTCCAGGATTTTTACTGTATGAATCTGCACCAGTGTCCATCCTGTCTTTGTCTCCAAGTTGATGTCTACGATACTGACCCTTGGGGTCAGCGGCCGAAGTACTGGGGACTGCCCTTGAAGTGGTACCTCATGGCCACCTGCAAATCAAGCGTAACTCCAGCATCAGGAGCTCTAGCAAAAACCAGGTGGCAACTTAGCCATGCCTCTCCAAAGGTAAGCTCGGACCATGGCGCAGTGGGTGCCTCACCCAGGGGCCGTCCGCCGTCCGGTCCGATGGGCGTCGCGGTCCGGTTCGGCGCTTCCCATCTTCTAGCGAAGCCGTCCTCTTCTTTGCTTCCCATCACGGGAAGCAAAGAAGAGGACATCTTCGCTACAAGATGGGAGGTGCCGAACTGGACCGCGATGCCCATTAGACCAAACCGGACGCTGGACCGCCCCTGGGTGAGTATAATATAACTCATTTTTCTTCTCTTTCAGGTGACATCGGGGGCTTATCTACAGCATTACAGAATGCTGTAGATAAGCCCCTGATGGCGGTGGTCGCATTTTATACTTGAAAAATGGGGTGACAGACTCCCTTTAATGTTCACAATTGCAGCAAAGTAGACGTTTATCTACAAAGCACCATAATAGACTAGCATAAGGAAAAAGTTACATCCACATACAGTACAGACCAAAAGTTTGGACACACCTTCTCATTCAACGAGTTTTCTGTATTTTCATGACTATGAAAATTGTAGAATCACACTGAAGGCATCAAAACTATGAATTAACACATGTGGAATTATACATTACACTTAACAAAAAAGTGTGAAACAACTGAAAATATGTCTTATATTCTAGGATCTTCAAAGCAGCTACCTTTTGCTTTGATTACTGCTTTGCACGCAGAAAAGGTGAACGAATGGACTCTACATGCCTGGCTCCCACCGTGAAGCATGGAGGAGGAGGTGTGATGGTGTGGGGGTGCTTTGCTGGTGACACTGTTGGGGATTTATTCAAAATTGAAGGCATACTGAACCAGCATGGCTACCACAGCATCTTGCAGCAGCATGCTATTCCATCCGGTTTGCGCTTAGTTGGACCATCATTTATTTTACAACAGGACAATGACCCCAAACACACCTCCTGGCTGTGTAAGGGCTATTTGACCAAGAAGGAGAGTGTTGGGGTGCTATGCCAGATGACCTGGCCTCCACAGTCACCAGACCTGTACCCAATCAAGATGGTTTGGGGTGAGCTGGACCGCTCACCGCTTCAATTTTGAATAAATCCCCAACAGTGTCACCAGCAAAGCACCCCCACACCATCACACCACCTCCTCCATGCTTCACGGTGGAAATCAGGCATGTAGAGTCCATCCGTTCACCTTTTCTGCGTGCAAAGCAGTAATCAAAGCAAAAGGCGGCTACTTTGAAGAACCTAGAATATAAGACATATTTTCAGTTGTTTCATACTTTTTTGTAAAGTGTAATGTATAATTCCACATGTGTTAATTCATAGTTTTGATGCCTTCAGTGTGATTCTACAATTTTCATAGTCATGAAAATACAGAAAAATCTTTGAATGAGAAGGTGTGTCCAAACTTTTGGTCTGTACTGTATGTGAGTAGGTAAAATACAATAAAAAATTCCTAAAACACTGAAACCTCAATGTTTGTGCACAGACATTACTAAATAACAATGCAAAACTTAACTTTAAATATGGTTGTTTAAAGTTATTATTAAAGTTATTTTGTTTTTAAATCAATGTTTTACTTCAAATAAAAAATAGGCTGTGATCCCATGCTGTGATGTCTGTATACTCTTTTCCTTCCTTCTCTGCCCATGATCAGACCGAGTTCCTGCACAGTCAGACACAGCCATTACACAGCCCATAGCAGGGACACGTTTTTTTTTTATAACTGTAAATTTTTTAAAAAGTTTTCAAGTTTTAGCAAAAGGACATGAGTCCCAACATACAATTAAATTTGAAAGACATCTTATTAAAAAGAGAGAAAAGATGAAAGGTTACAAAAACCAAGCCATGTGAGATAGAACATAGAGAAATATTCCCTTTAGTATTTAGAATAGCCAATTGTAAAATGAAGCAGTGACTGCCATTCTTCCATGCTAATCTAGGTACCTATATACCCTTAACAAACTTTAGCCAGAATCATTCAGCAATATACAGAAAAAAGACATAAGAAAGTATTCATCGATATTGTATAATTGTACTTCTCATAGACTAACCTAAAGAGAGGACACACACACTTAAGGTAGGGAAGGGGAAGGATGCAGGTTCCAGAAGAAACTGAGTGATCTAATAAATCCTAACCATTTCTGTGAGCCCAGTAGTAATCCCAGAGGGCCCATACAGAGTCAAACACATCCATCCTTGCTACCAAAAGAGGCATCATGTATTCCATTCTGCAAATGTTGTTTATTCTAGACAATAACTGCTGATTAGAAGGAGGAGAGGTCTGCTTCCAGCGAAGGGCAAACAAGCACCTTGCCGCTGTAAGGAGATGTAGTAGCAATTTGGCTGAATTTTTACCCATCCCCTTAGGCGGGGATGAGTAAAAATTTAATCTGGTTAATTAAAATGATGATTAAAATGAACTTTGCTTGTGGCAAAACCTCTTTAAGTATTTCTAAATAAGTTGATAAGGTAGAATATATCTGTAAAAGTGCAATTGTGCCTTAACCCCTATCCGATATCGAGTGTAATTTTACTCAGATGTCGAACTCCCCCCTTACATGTGGGCTCCTTACATGTGCCTCTAACAGACAGCCACGGATGGAATCGCGATCCACCTGCAGCTGTTAAATAGTTAAATGCCACTGTCAAACTCTGACAGTGGCGTTTAATGTGTGCTTCCAGTTTCCTGCCTATCTTTGACCCCGTCCAGTGATCGTGGGTCACCGATGGGTCGGCATCACAACCAGAGATCTCCAGCAGACCTCTATGTTTATCTCTGTCAGATTACTATGAGCGCCACCTGGTGGTAAGCAAGTCAGCAATTCTGCTGCATACAGGCAATCTGTATGTTGCCGTGCGCTCTGGGTCATGCACGCAGTTCTATCTGTGTTTTTTTGGTGATTGACCTAGGCTGCTGTGCACACACACACAGCAGCCCTGCCCTGCCTGGGCTCTGCTTGATTTTACACCTGTACCTGGGCCTGTTTCACCCTTTATCTGTGGTGCTGGTCTGGCAGTGCAGAAGTCAGATCTGAAATGTCCATCTCCGGACCTGGTCGGCTTTCACCTGCGCTTGCCTTACTGGCACCATGGGAGTGATACAGCAATGCTTCAGGTACTTTTGTTTTTGATTTTTTGCAGTCTTGCTTTTATACATTCAGGAGGCCGTAATGGCACAGCGAAAATAAAAAACGTAGAGTAGGACTGCCCCATATGAGAATGCCTTGTCGTGGCGGGTGGCTCAAAGAATTGATCAATTATTTGCCAAATGTCTCATTTTTAATACAGATTAGAATCCAATATGTGCATAAGCACTTTATATATTGCATGCTGACCATGTGCGGCGCTGGCTTCTCTTCCTTTTTTTATCTTTGACCCCGTCCAGTGATCGCGGGTCACCGATGGGTCGGCATCACAACCAGAGATCTCCAGCAGACCTCTATGTTTATCTCTGTCAGATTACTATGAGCGCCACCTGGTGGTAAGCAAGTCAGCAATTCTGCTGCATACAGGCAATCTGATCATAGCCTGTATGTAGCAGAGTCGATAGGGTTATGGCAGCTTCTAATTAGTGATGAGAAAATATGTTTGAAAAACGATCGCCAAATATAAATTCGGCACGAATATGGTACATTCGGATTTGTGATCGGTAACACAAGCATTTTTCTTAAAATCGGTAAAAGTCAATAACATTTGATAAAAGATAGAATAAAAGCTGGTAATTCATGTGCCGCGTTCTGTAAAATCACAGCGTGACAGGTTAGAATCGAATAGATAGAACAGATATATACACATAGAATATATACAGTAGATATATAGATGTCAGTGACACACATACATATATGTATATATATATATATTACATAGATAGATAGAAGAAAAGCGGGAAATTCAGCAGCTGTGGTAGTGTGAAATCACAGCAGGAGCTGACAGGATAGAAGAGATTGATTACACACAGTAAATACATATAGAATAGGTAGCTATACAGATGTCTGTGACAAATACAATTAGTATAGTGTGTGTGCAGCTGACTCTACATATATTTAATTAATAAAAGATTATTTTCTCAAAAAAAATGGCGTGGGCTCCAGTGTAATTTTCATAACCAGAAGAGGCAAATCTGATAGCTGGTGGCTGATGTTTATAGCCTGGGAAGGGGTTAATACCCATGGAGCTTCCCAGGCTATCATCTCACAGCTGTATACTTAGCCTTTACTGGCTATTAAAATGGGAGACCCTAAAAAAAATGACATAGGTTACCCTATATTTAACAATCAGCAAAGGCTATGCAGACAGCTGTGGGCTGATATTAATAGCCAAAGAAGGGACCATGGATACTGCCCCCAGGCTCAAAACATCAGCTCTCAGCTGCCTCAAAAAAAACACATCTCTAAGATGTGCCAATTCTGGCACTTAGCCTCACTCTTCCCACTTGCCCTGTAGCTGTGGCAAGTGGGGTTTATATTTGTGGGGTTGATGTCACCTTTGTATTGTCAGGTGACATCAAGCGCCGAGGTTAGTAATAGAGAGGCATCAATAAGATGCCCCCATTACAAACCCCATAGCCACATTGTAAGAAAACACAGACACCCAGAAAAAAGCACTTTAATTGAAAGAAAGACGCAGACTCCTTTAATAATCTTAATTAAACCATACTTACAACCACGCCTAATTCCACCGAAGCCCTTGTTCTCCTGTAATAAATGAAACATAATAATAAAACAACAATATACAATATCTGTCTGTTGTTTTGTCCCATGCCGTAATCCATGTTTTGGGGAGAAAGTTGCATGATGCAGAGGCGAGTTCAGCAGGAGGTTACTGCAGTTTAGCCCGGCTGGGATCGGAGCCTCAGTGACGTTACCACTAGTCAACTGAGGCTGAGCTCGCAGCAGTTCAGTCAACAGTGGTTCTCAGCCTGGAGGGTGGCATCTTGGCACCATCCAGGTTGAAAACTATTTCTCCACCAGACAAGAATTACGGCGTGGGACAGAATGACAGGCTTGATGTCACCTGACAATACAAAGGTCACATCAACCTCCCCAACTATCACCCCACTTGCTACCACTACAGGGCAAGTGGGAAGAGCCAGACAAAGCGCCAGAATTTGTGCATCTAATAGATATGCCTATTCGCGGCTGCTGCGCGCTGCTATTTTTAGGCTGGGGGTCAATATTCATGGCTCCTTACCAGCCTGAGAATATCAGCCCCCAGCTGTTTGCTTTTGCAAGGCTGGTTGTCAGAAATTATGGGGACCCCACACCTTTTTTTAAATTATTTATTTTAATAATTAAAAAACAAGGTGGGAACCCATCTATTCTTGATAATCAACCTTGCTAACGCTGACAGCTGAGGCTTGCAGCCCCCAGCTGTGAGTTTTGCCTGGCTTGTTATCAAAAATAGGTTGAGCCCACACAGGGGTTTTCTTAAAATTATTTATTTACAGCGCAGGAGCGGCTAATGAATACCCCCATCATCCACTCCTGCTCTCACTATTAATAGCCGCAGCAGGTGTTAGATGGAAGCGGTTGTCCCATCTGCTGACACCAGTGACCGGAGGTAAAGTTAATAACTCCAATCACAGATGACCATGGTTCTCTGACCGGCAGGGAAGGTTTCCCCGTTGATCAGTAGCAGTGTTTGCCGCGCTATCATGCATACGACAGCGTATCAAACACCGTTTTGTCGGGCCCCCATTCAAGTGAATGGGGTTCAGGTCCTCTCTGCTGGATGACAGGCTGTATGGACACATCATGCAGTCTGCCATCTAAATGTAGCGGAGCTGACTGTGAGGTCACATCCTGCTGGCCTTGACTTTTCTGCAGCACATATGCAGCATTTTTTCACCATCCTTTCAAAACGCTGAAAAAAAGAAAAGCTGAAAGAAGTGACATGCTCTATATCAAAAAATGCTGCAAAGCACAAAATTCTTATGACAAAAAAAACAATGTGTGTGCATGAGATTTCTGAAATCTCATAGGCTTTGCTGGTGCTGTAAAAAGCAGTTGAAAATTAGCTTAAAAAACTAAGCAAAAAAACACAGCAAAAATGCCCAGTGTGAATTTACCCTAAGGCTATGTGCGCACGTTGCGTGTTTGCTTGCAGAAATTTCTGCAAGGTTTCTGCATCTCTTGGCAGAAAAAAGCAATGGAAAATCCACAAGGTTTCTATGCATCTTTATGCGTTTTTGTTGCATTTTTGATGCGTTTTTTCATGTGTTTTTCATGCATTTTTGTACATCCAGACAAAATAAATAAAGATATATCATTAAAGAAAAGAAAAATAATTGTGATGTCATTTCCTTGTTCAACATTTTCTTTTTCAGACCATAATATCATTACATACTATGTTCAAATGTAAAACAGGCACAAAAAAACAAATATCCAAAAATGAAATAAAAAATCTTTTTGCAAAAATGCATGAAGGTAGTAATAATCATAAGGGTATTTAGTAAACATAATTTTGATCAAAATAATGTACAAGCCATCCCGCCACGTCAAGGCAACCCTCTGTGGGACAGTCCTACTCTAATATTGAAAACCTTTCCACTTGTCAAGTGACTTAAATGTGAACAAGGGCAGAGGGACTGAACCCACCAGTTGAAGCTCTGGCCAGACAGGATGGATTTTCTCAACTCAGAAAACAGGGCGGTCACACCCTTATATGCACGGAATGCACTATGAACTACATAGAAAACTAGATCTGAACTGAAAAAGTAAGTTAATGTGTATGCAAAATGTAAATGCATATTAACACATGACCATTACACAGAAAAACAGGCACAAAAAAACAAATATCCAAAAATGAAATAAAAAATCTTTTTGCAAAAATGCATGAAGGTAGTAATAATCATAAGGGTATTTAGTAAACATAATTTTGATCAAAATAATGTACAAGCCATCCCGCCACGTCAAGGCATTTACATTTTGCATACACATTAACTTACTTTTTCAGTTCAGATCTAGTTTTCTATGTAGTTCATAGTGCATTCCGTGCATATAAGGGTGTGACCGCCCTGTTTTCTGAGTTGAGAAAATCCATCCTGTCTGGCCAGAGCTTCAACTGGTGGGTTCAGTCCCTCTGCCCTTGTTCACATTTAAGTCACTTGACAAGTGGAAAGGTTTTCAATATTAGAGTAGGACTGTCCCACAGAGGGTTGCCTTGACGTGGCGGGATGGCTTGTACATTATTTTGATCAAAATTATGTTTACTAAATACCCTTATGATTATTACTACCTTCATGCATTTTTGCAAAAAGATTTTTTATTTCATTTTTGGATATTTGTTTTTTTGTGCCTGTTTTTCTGTGTAATGGTCATGTGTTAATATGCATTTACATTTTGCATACACATTAACTTACTTTTTCAGTTCAGATCTAGTTTTCTATGTAGTTCATAGTGCATTCCGTGCATATAAGGGTGTGACCGCCCTGTTTTCTGAGTTGAGAAAATCCATCCTGTCTGGCCAGAGCTTCAACTGGTGGGTTCAGTCCCTCTGCCCTTGTTCACATTTAAGTCACTTGACAAGTGGAAAGGTTTTCAATATTAGAGTAGGACTGTCCCACAGAGGGTTGCCTTGACGTGGCGGGATGGCTTGTACATTATTTTGATCAAAATTATGTTTACTAAATACCCTTATGATTATTACTACCTTCATGCATTTTTGCAAAAAGATTTTTTATTTCATTTTTGGATATTTGTTTTTTTGTGCCTGTTTTTCTGTGTAATGGTCATGTGTTAATATGCATTTACATTTTGCATACACATTAACTTACTTTTTCAGTTCAGATCTAGTTTTCTATGTAGTTCATAGTGCATTCCGTGCATATAAGGGTGTGACCGCCCTGTTTTCTGAGTTGAGAAAATCCATCCTGTCTGGCCAGAGCTTCAACTGGTGGGTTCAGTCCCTCTGCCCTTGTTCACATTTAAGTCACTTGACAAGTGGAAAGGTTTTCAATATTAGAGTAGGACTGTCCCACAGAGGGTTGCCTTGACGTGGCGGGATGGCTTGTACATTATTTTGATCAAAATTATGTTTACTAAATACCCTTATGATTATTACTACCTTCATGCATTTTTGCAAAAAGATTTTTTATTTCATTTTTGGATATTTGTTTTTTTGTGCCTGTTTTTCTGTGTAATGGTCATGTGTTAATATGCATTTACATTTTGCATACACATTAACTTACTTTTTCAGTTCAGATCTAGTTTTCTATGTAGTTCATAGTGCATTCCGTGCATATAAGGGTGTGACCGCCCTGTTTTCTGAGTTGAGAAAATCCATCCTGTCTGGCCAGAGCTTCAACTGGTGGGTTCAGTCCCTCTGCCCTTGTTCACATTTAAGTCACTTGACAAGTGGAAAGGTTTTCAATATTAGAGTAGGACTGTCCCACAGAGGGTTGCCTTGACGTGGCGGGATGGCTTGTACATTATTTTGATCAAAATTATGTTTACTAAATACCCTTATGATTATTACTACCTTCATGCATTTTTGCAAAAAGATTTTTTATTTCATTTTTGGATATTTGTTTTTTTGTGCCTGTTTTTCTGTGTAATGGTCATGTGTTAATATGCATTTACATTTTGCATACACATTAACTTACTTTTTCAGTTCAGATCTAGTTTTCTATGTAGTTCATAGTGCATTCCGTGCATATAAGGGTGTGACCGCCCTGTTTTCTGAGTTGAGAAAATCCATCCTGTCTGGCCAGAGCTTCAACTGGTGGGTTCAGTCCCTCTGCCCTTGTTCACATTTAAGTCACTTGACAAGTGGAAAGGTTTTCAATATTAGAGTAGGACTGTCCCACAGAGGGTTGCCTTGACGTGGCGGGATGGCTTGTACATTATTTTGATCAAAATTATGTTTACTAAATACCCTTATGATTATTACTACCTTCATGCATTTTTGCAAAAAGATTTTTATTTCATTTTTGGATATTTGTTTTTTTGTGCCTGTTTTTCTGTGTAATGGTCATGTGTTAATATGCATTTACATTTTGCATACACATTAACTTACTTTTTCATTTCAGATCTAGTTTTCTATGTAGTTCATAGTGCATTCCGTGCATATAAGGGTGTGACCGCCCTGTTTTCTGAGTTGAGAAAATCCATCCTGTCTGGCCAGAGCTTCAACTGGTGGGTTCAGTCCCTCTGCCCTTGTTCACATTTAAGTCACTTGACAAGTGGAAAGGTTTTCAATATTAGAGTAGGACTGTCCCACAGAGGGTTGCCTTGACGTGGCGGGATGGCTTGTACATTATTTTGATCAAAATTATGTTTACTAAATACCCTTATGATTATTACTACCTTCATGCATTTTTGCAAAAAGATTTTTTATTTCATTTTTGGATATTTGTTTTTTTGTGCCTGTTTTTCTGTGTAATGGTCATGTGTTAATATGCATTTACATTTTGCATACACATTAACTTACTTTTTCAGTTCAGATCTAGTTTTCTATGTAGTTCATAGTGCATTCCGTGCATATAAGGGTGTGACCGCCCTGTTTTCTGAGTTGAGAAAATCCATCCTGTCTGGCCAGAGCTTCAACTGGTGGGTTCAGTCCCTCTGCCCTTGTTCACATTTAAGTCACTTGACAAGTGGAAAGGTTTTCAATATTAGAGTAGGACTGTCCCACAGAGGGTTGCCTTGACGTGGCGGGATGGCTTGTACATTATTTTGATCAAAATTATGTTTACTAAATACCCTTATGATTATTACTACCTTCATGCATTTTTGCAAAAAGATTTTTTATTTCATTTTTGGATATTTGTTTTTTTTGTGCCTGTTTTTCTGTGTAATGGTCATGTGTTAATATGCATTTACATTTTGCATACACATTAACTTACTTTTTCAGTTCAGATCTAGTTTTCTATGTAGTTCATAGTGCATTCCGTGCATATAAGGGTGTGACCGCCCTGTTTTCTGAGTTGAGAAAATCCATCCTGTCTGGCCAGAGCTTCAACTGGTGGGTTCAGTCCCTCTGCCCTTGTTCACATTTAAGTCACTTGACAAGTGGAAAGGTTTTCAATATTAGAGTAGGACTGTCCCACAGAGGGTTGCCTTGACGTGGCGGGATGGCTTGTACATTATTTTGATCAAAATTATGTTTACTAAATACCCTTATGATTATTACTACCTTCATGCATTTTTGCAAAAAGATTTTTTATTTCATTTTTGGATATTTGTTTTTTTGTGCCTGTTTTTCTGTGTAATGGTCATGTGTTAATATGCATTTACATTTTGCATACACATTAACTTACTTTTTCAGTTCAGATCTAGTTTTCTATGTAGTTCATAGTGCATTCCGTGCATATAAGGGTGTGACCGCCCTGTTTTCTGAGTTGAGAAAATCCATCCTGTCTGGCCAGAGCTTCAACTGGTGGGTTCAGTCCCTCTGCCCTTGTTCACATTTAAGTCACTTGACAAGTGGAAAGGTTTTCAATATTAGAGTAGGACTGTCCCACAGAGGGTTGCCTTGACGTGGCGGGATGGCTTGTACATTATTTTGATCAAAATTATGTTTACTAAATACCCTTATGATTATTACTACCTTCATGCATTTTTGCAAAAAGATTTTTATTTCATTTTTGGATATTTGTTTTTTTGTGCCTGTTTTTTCTGTGTAATGGTCATGTGTTAATATGCATTTACATTTTGCATACACATTAACTTACTTTTTCAGTTCAGATCTAGTTTTCTATGTTCAAATGTATAATGCTTAGGCTACTTTCACACTTGCGTTTTTTTGCGCAGTGCATCTTGCGCTATCGGACGCATGCGCAATGTTCCCCTATCTTTAACATGGCGGGCGCAGGGTCTAGCGCTTGCACGCATTCATGTGCGTTTGTCGTGCGCTGCGCATTTTCCCGGTGTGCTACATGTTGCTTTTTTTTTTTGCCCAACCGCTTTAAAAAAACGCGTGCGCACGCATGCTATGCGCAAAAAATAACATTGCAGTCTATGGGTGCCCTGGCGTGCGCATGGCTTTGCGCTCGTCAGCGCTTTTGCACGCATGCAATTTTTCTGTAAATAATGGTGCCAGAGATGATGGAGGCAGAGATGATGGAGTCAAGATGATAGAGCCAGAGATGATGGAGCCAGAGATGATAGAGCCAGAGATGATGGAGCCAGAGATGATAGAGCCAGAGATGATGGAGGCAGAGATGATGGAGACAGAGAAGATGGAGACAGATGATGGAGGCAGAGATGATGGAGGCAGAGATGATGGAGACAGAGATGATGGAGACAGATGATGGAGGCAGAGATGATGGAGGCAGAGATGATGGAGACAGAGATGATGGAGACAGATGATGGAGGCAGAGATGATGGAGACAGAGATGATGGAGCCAGAGATGATAGAGCCAGAGATGATGGAGCCAGAGATGATGGAGCCAGAGATGATGGAGTCAGAGATGATAGAGCCAGAGATGATGGAGCCAGAGATGAGAGAGCCAGAGATGATGGAGCCAGAGATGATAGAGCCAGAGATGATGGAGGCAGAGATGATGGAGACAGAGATGATGGAGACAGATGATGGAGGCAGAGATGATGGAGACAGAGATGATGGAGACAGATGATGGAGGCAGAGATGATGGAGACAGAGATGATGGAGACAGAGATGATGGAGACAGATGATGGAGGCAGAGATGATGGAGCCAGAGATGATGGAGCCAGAGATGATAGAGCCAGAGATGATGGAGCCAGAGATGATGGAGGCAGAGATGATGGAGACAGCTGATGGAGGCAGAGATGATGGAGGCAGAGATGATAATGTGACAAATAGAAAACGCATGCGCCAAAAAAACGCAAACGCATGCAAAAACGCATGAAATCGCAGACAAACGCTGCATTTTTTTGTCGAAATGCGCATGCTGATGCGACTAAATATTGCAGCGTTTACAAGCGTTTGCATGCGTTTTTTTAATGCGCTTCATGTGTGCTCGAAACGCAGCGCAAAAAAACTCAAGTGTGAAAGTAGCCTAACACACAGAAAACAAATATAAGTGAAAAAAATATATATATATGTAATAGCACACACACTCTCTGATTCTATTTTACCACTGGCATCCATATCCTCACTCCACGACACAGACAGTGCCACTGCTTTCTACAATGCCACTCTCGCATCTCCCCTCTCGTTCATGGCAGAGTGCGACGTACCAACAGACAACCCTGGAACAATAACACCACTAAAAATCTCCGGTAAGTGTCCAGGATTGCAGAGCGGCGTTGAAGAAAGCAAATTCGCAAGACGACTTCACTGCACTCAAACAAGCAACACTCTCTTTCAAATCTGCCCTCACCTCTGCTAATCAGGCCCAGTTCACAACCCTCGTATATTCCCTATCCTACAACCCCAAACAGTTATTCAAAACTTTTAACTCCCTCCTCTGCCCACCACTGCCCCCTCCTACCTCACTCATCTCTGCTGAGGACTTTGCCACACATTTCAAAAATAAGATTGACCAAACAAGGCAAATCTTCATTGTTCAACCACCACAACCCCTTTGTATACCAGACCAATGCCCAAACCCCATATCCTCCCTCTCCAACATTATCAAAGGGGCGCTTAATTGTCTCCTCTACAAATCGCACCTCACAACCTGTGCACTTGACCCCATCCCAACCCACCTCCTCCCCAACCTCACCAATACTATTTTCCCATCTCTAACCCACCTCTTCAACCTATCACTAACTTCAGGTACCTTCCCTTCTGCTTTCAAACATGC
Source organism: Oophaga sylvatica (assembly GCA_033576555.1). NCBI lineage: Eukaryota > Metazoa > Chordata > Amphibia > Anura > Dendrobatidae > Oophaga > Oophaga sylvatica. The sequence continues at coordinate 789,417,520 of JARQOD010000001.1, read as the reverse complement.
CACAATCACACCTATCCTTAAAAAGCCAACCCCTGATCCAACTGCTATGTCCAGCTATTGCCCAATACCGCTGCTCCCATTTTCTTCCAAACTCCTGGAGCTGCATGTTCATGCTGAACTTTACACCTCTCATCTAACTTGCTCTTTGACACTCTACAATCTGGTTTCGGCCCCCATCACTCCACTGAGACAGCCCTGACCAAAATTACTAATGACCTACTTACAGCCAAAGCGAACGGACAATACTCTACAGTCATGGCCAAAAGTTTTAAGAATGACACAAATATTATATTTTCACATGATCTGCTGCCCTCTGGTTTTTATGTGTGTTTGACAGATGTTTTTATCACAGACAGAAATATAATAATTGCAAACATATGAGTAACAAAAGCTTATATTGACAGTTAGAATGAGTTAATGCAGCAAGTCAATATTTGCAGTGTTGACCCTTCTTCTTCAGGACCTCTGCAATTCTCCCTGGCATGCTCTCAATCAACTTCTGGACCAAATCCTGACTGATAGCAGTCCATTCTTGCACAATCAATGCTTTCATTTTGTCAGAATTTTTAGGTTTTTGTTTGTCCACCCGTCTCTTGATGATTGACCACAAGTTCTCAATAGGATTAAGATCTGAGGAGTTTCCAGGCCATGGACCCAAAATCTCTATGTTTTGTTCCCTGAGCCATTTAGTTATCACCTTTGCTTTATGGCAAGGTGCTCCATCATGCTGGAAAAGGCATTGTTGATCGCCAAACTGCTCTTGGAGGTTGGGAGAAGTTGCTCTTAGAGGACATTCTGGTACCATTCTTTATTCATGGCTGTGTTTTTAGGCAAGACTGTGAGAGAGCCGATTCCCTTGGCTGAGAAGCAACCCCACACATGAATGGTTTCAGGATGCTTAACAGTTGGCATGAGACAAGACAAGTGGTAGCGCTCACCTTGTCTTCTCCGAATGAGGCGTTTTCCTGATGTCCCAAACAATCGAAAAGGGGATTCATCAGAGAAAATAACTTTACCCCAGTCCTCAGCAGTCCACTGCCTGTACCTTTTGCAGAATATCAGTCTGTCCATGATGTTTTTTCTGGAGAGAAGTGGCTTCTTTGCTGCCCTCCTTGAGACCAGGCCTTGCTCCAAGAGTCTCCGCCTCACAGTGCGTGCAGATGCACTCACACCTGCCTGCTGCCATTCCTGAGCAAGCTCTGCACTGCTGGTAGCCCGATCCCCAGCTGAAACACTTTTAAGAGATGGTCCTGGCGCTTGCTGGTCTTTCTTGGGCGCCCTGAAGCCTTTTTGGCAACAATGGAACCTCTCTCCTTGAAGTTCTTGATGATGCGATAGATTGTTGACTGAGGTGCAATCTTTCTAGCTGTGATACTCTTCCCTGTTAGGCCATTTTTGTGCATTGCAATGATGACTGCACGTGTTTCTTTAGATATAACCATGGTTAACAGAAGAGAAACAATGATGCCAAGCACTAGCCTCCTTTTAAAGTGTCCAGTGGTGTCATTCTTACTTAATCATGACAGATTGATCTCCAGCCATGTCCTCATCAACACCCACACCTGTGTTAATGGAGCAATCACTGAAAAGAGGTTAGCTGGTCCTTTTAAGGCAGGGCTGCAATGATGTTGAAATGTGTTTTGGGGATAAAGTTCATTTTCTAGCCAAATATTGACTTTGCAAGTAATTGCTGTTAAGCTGATCACTCTTTATAACATTCTGGAGTATATGCAAATTGCCATTAGAAAAAGTGAAGCAGTAGACTTTGTAAAAATTAATATTTGTGTAATTCTCAAAACTTTTGGCCATGACTGTATACTCCTGCTTCTAGACCTGTCTTCTGCTTTTGACACATTGACCACTGCCTTCTACTACAGATTCTCTCCTCCTTTGGCGTCAAGAACCTCGCCCTATTCTGGATCTCCTCATACCTTTCCAACAGCATATTCAGGTCTCCCACTCCCACACTACCTCCTCGTCCCACCCTCTCTCTGTTGGAGTCCTCCAAGGCTCTGTTCTAGGACCCCTACTCTTCTCAATCTATACACTTGGCCTGGGGCTACTCAAAGTCCCACGGATTCCAGTACCACCCTTATGCTGATGACACTCAGATCTACCTCTCTGGCCCAGACGTCACCTCTCTGCTGTCCAGAATCCCGGAGTGTCCATCAGCCATATCCTCCTTCTTCTCCTCCCGCTTCCTAAAACGCAATGTGGACAAATCTGAACTCATCATCTTACCCCCATCTCACAGATCTTCCTTACCAGACCTATCTATCACAATTAATGACATCACGCTTTCCCTGTACCGGAAGTCCGCTGCCTCGGAGTAACCCTACATCCAAGCTCTTTCTACTTCCTGTCGCATTCAGCTCAAAAATATTTCCATCCTTTCCTCAACCCTCAATCTACTAAAATGATTGTGCATGCCCTCATCATCTCCCACCTTGACTACTGCAACATCCTTTTCTCTGGCCTCCCTGCTAACACCCTCACACCTCTCCAGTCCATCCTTAACTCTGCTGCCCGACTAATTCATCTCTCTCCTCGCTACTCCTCCGCTTCTCCCCTCTGCAAATCTCTTCACTGGCTCCCATTCCCTCAGCGTATACAGTTCAAATTACTAATACTGACCTACAAGGCCATCTATAACCTGTCTCCCCAAATGTCTCTGAACTAATTTCCCGATACCTTTCCTCACGTAATCTCCGATCCTCCCAAGACCTCCTCTTCTCCACACTTATTCACTCCTCACCCAATCGTCTCCAAGACTTCTCCCGAATATCCCCCATCCTCTGGAATTCTTTGCCCCAATGCGTCTGACTATCAACAACATTCGGATCCTTCAGACGGAACCTGAAAACCCACCTCTTCAGGAAAGCTTACAGCCTACAATGACCCTGCTACCTCCTCACCACTACCAGAGATATCTCCTCAACCAAAGCAGAAACTGCTGCAACCCACCAACCTGCTGACTCCTTCCCCACCATCCTGTAGAATGTAAGCCCGAAAGGGCAGGGTCCTCCCCCTCTGTATCAGTCTGTCATTGTTAGTTTGTTTACTGTAAGTTATACCTGTAATTTGTATGTAACCCCTTCTCATGTACAGCGCCATGGAATCAATGGTGCTATATAAATAAATAATAATAATAAAAATAGCAAGCTCGAGGTTTAGTAATGAACAGATGAAAGCCAGATACCCTCATTAATAAAACATTACAGAAAGAGTTAAGTAAAGAGACACACACACAAGTCTATGCAGAAGCATTAACATAATTAACCTACATATGCTGTAACAAAACAGCAACTGTCAGAAATCAGAATGAAACCCAAAATCTGTATATTCTTCAAAAAAATGTAAAAAAAAAAATTGGGTGGATTCCCGCATAATATTCAAAACCAGCAGAGGCAAAGCCGATGGTTGAGTGCTGATATTATATTTTTGGGAAGGAGCAAGTAGCCATAAAGGTTCCCAGGCTATTAATATCAGCTCACAGATGTTTGCTTAGCATTAACTGGGCATATTACAGGTGAACCCCAGAGAAAAATTGACGTGGGGTCTCCCTATAAAATCAAACCAGCAAAGGTTATGCAGACATCTGCGGGCTGATATTATTAGCTTGGGAAGGGGCCATTTATATTAACATCCCCAGGCTAAAAACATCAACTCTCAGTCGCCCCAGAAATGGCGCATCTTATAGATGCGCCAATTCTGGCACTTAGCCTCGCTCTTCCCACTTGCCCTGTAGTGGTGGCAAGTGGGTCTAATATTTATGGGGTTGATGTCACCTTTGTATTGTCAGGTGACATCAACCCCGAGGTTAGTAATGGAGAGGCGTCTGTGAGACACCTATCCATTACTAATCCTATTTTTATATGGTAAATAAACAACAGCCAGAATAAAGTCCTTTATTTGAAATAATCACACAGACTCCTTTATTGAATGTTTTGAATTGTTTTGTTAGGTGACATCAAGCCCTGAGGTTATTAATGGAGGCACATCAATAAGATGCCTCATTACTAACCCCATAGTCACACACCAAGAATAAAGCCCTTTAATTGAAAAAATGACACAGACTCCTTTAATAATCTTAATTAAACCATACTTATGACCTCGCCTAATTCCACTGAAGCCCTTTTTCTCCTGCAATAAAACTAAAATAAAAAACAACAATATACCATACCTGTCTGTCATTCTGTCCCACATCATAATACTTGTCTGGGGGATTAATAGTTTTCAACTTGGATGGTGCCAAGATGCGACCGTCCAGGCTGAGAACCACTGGTGAATGAGCTGCTGCGAGTGCAGCCTCAGTGACTAGCGGTGACATCATCAAGGTTACTTCCTGTCATTGAGGCTGTGTTCCCAGCAGGGCTGAACTGCCGTGAGCTCAGTACCGTGGGAAAAAGTCAGGATGAGGACACCGCAGTTCAAGCTCAGTGACTTCACCGCAGATCACTGCAGAACTCTGCTTGCAGTAGTTCATTCCCCAGTGCCTTTCAACTTGGATGGTCGAATCTTGGCACCATCCAGGTTGAAAACTATTAATCCCCCAGACATGGATTACGGCGTGGGACAGAATGACAGACAGGTATGGTATATTGTTGTGTTTTTATTTTAGTTTTATTACAGGAGAATGAGGGCTTCAGTGGAATTAGGCGTTTGGTGAGTATAACTGTGTTTGTTATTTTTAAATAAAATAGAAAACTGTGTTTAGTCTTATTTCTAATAAAGGATTTTATTCAGGCTGTGTTCTAATTTACCATACCACTATAGGATTAGCAATGGATAAGTGTCTTATAGACGCCAGCCTCTCCATTACTAATCCTTGGGCTTGATGTCAACTGTCAATACAAAGGTCACATCAACTCCACAAATATGTACCCCAGTTGCCACCACTACAGGGCAAGTGGGAAGAACCGGGCAAAGTGCCAGAATTGGCGCATCTAATAGATGTGCCTTTTCGGGGGCAGTTGCGGTCTGCTATTTTAAGACTCGGGGCCAATATCCATGGCCCCTCACCAGCCTGGTTGTCAAAAATAGGGGGACCCCAAAACTTTTTTAATTAGCATGGGGACCCCTCTATTCTTGATAACTAGCCTTGCTAATGCTGACAGCTGTGAGTTGAAGCCCCCAGCAGTGAGTTTTGCCTGGCTGGATATCAAAAATACAGAGGAACCCAAGCTGTTATTTTTTTTTTTTAATTATTTATTTACAGCGCAGGAGCAGCTTTGGAACCATGGCTCTCTTAATGGCCGGGATGATTTCACTGCTCATCAGAAGCAGTGTTTGCCTCGCTATGATGCATATGACAGCATGTCAAACACTGTATGCGCTTCGGGTACGCTCTGCTGACTCCACACCGTTTTTTTTTATTTACAGTGCAGGATCAGTTGACGAATGCTCCCATCCGCTGCTCCTGCAAACGTTATACCTCCAATCACAGCTACGGGCTCACGTTGTCTTCTCACAACGTGGGAACAGCGACTCTCTAACCAGCGGGAATGATTTCAGCGCTGATCAGACACTGGTGTTTGCCACGCTGTCACACAGCTTAGGAAACACAGGCTTTTGTGCTGTGTATGTTCGGCTGTATTTGGCAATTTAATTGACGATTAAATCGGCGAGTATTGCAAATTCAGGTATCGGAAAATGGTGCAATTTTTTTTTAACAAAAAACGCACTTAGAATTTTTTTCCCATTTTCCAGTACACAACATGTAAAAACCAATAGTGTTGTTCAAAAGAAAGTACAACTCGTCCCACAAAAACAAGCCCTCACATGGCCATATTGACCGAAAAATTAAGTTATGGCTCTGGGAAGAAGGGGAGCAAAAAAGAAAATGCAAAAACGAAAATACCCCGAGGGTTAAGGGGTTAAAATAACATGTAGAAAAAAATCCCAGTAATTGGACCTGATTAAAACAAACAGCAAAGCAGTAGCATTCCTTGTCCATGGAAGAATATGTCCCTGCGTGAAATGTTCACAGCCCCTACTCGCATTTGCGTGGGCTTCCTTGGGGAACTGTATTGTAGTGTGTGAGTAATGTGAGCCTTGACTGGGTGCATATGTTCCGAACAGACCACTGCCTGATTGCCAGTTCCGGCTATCCCTGCCATGTCATGGGTCAAAGAAAAAGTTTCCTGTGATGTCAGAAAACACGCACATGCACCGTAAGCATGCCTTCAGAAGCAGATGCGTTTTAGAATATCACAGGGTATGTACACCCACAGCCGCCATATAATGTTTGAAGCGGTATACAGTGTGGGCAAGAGAAAAAAGTAATGTATAGACATTATATAATTGTATGATATATACAAAAACAGTTAAGAATATTATAAATAGAGAACAATATGCAAGAGAACAGTGATAAGGTGAGTGTATGATGGTGTAATGTATGATACAAGGAGAGTACCAATATGATTGTATAAAGGCAATAAGATAAAATGTCAATTAAGTATTAATTACAGAAATCATAATACAAAAATAGTTACACCATAATAAAATTTTATGACTGAAAAATGAAATGGTGAATAAGCATGCAATATAGTAAAAAAATAAAAATAATGAATAAAAAAAAATGTAAATATGAAAAACAAAAAGCAAAAGAACCATGAAGGAATCTCAGTGAAAAATGTTAAAAGTTCATTAGACCAAAGTGCAGCTACTGAGACTATAAGGCCGGCTTCACACTCACCGTAGAAAAATACGGACCGTATTGTACGAGCGTAATATGCCAAAATGTTGCCGGCACAATAATCCGTATTTCATCCGTTTTCAGGGTGCGGCTGCGTATTTTGCGCATGTAAGCATCCGTATGCAATCCGTATGGCATCCATACAGCGTATTTTTCTTGCCGCCTTGCAAAATGGACATTTAAACGGTTTTTAGGCCTGAAACTCATTCAAATCATCATCAGCAAGCCTACTTATTGGTTCTACATCATGTAGGCAACCCCCAATCTTCCCATTTTGGTGGTGTGCTCGTGTTGGCGTACTGCTGCTTGCTTGCCAACATGTCTGACAGTCTTCAGTTCACCCCAACTGATCGAGTGTTGTACAACTGGGTTTTGTCTCGCCGCTTTGGCCAGCCTTATCCAGTAATTGTTGATCCGCGGAGGAGGAGGCAAATGTGGGTGCATCCGCATTTGAGGCAACATCTCACTAAAGGCTATTTTCACCGCCTGTATGCATCTCTTCGGACTCATCCAGACAAGTTTTTTCTGTTTTGTCGAATGACCATTCCCAGATTTAATGTTTTGTTGGAGATTGTCCGCCCTGGGATCACCTACCAGGATACCAGGATGTGCAAAGCTATCTCTGCAGAGGAGCGACTTCTCCTTACGCTACGGTATGAATTGCTCACCTACATACTGTCTGTTGATGATGTGTTTTCCCACAAGTTTCCCTTTACCCTTATGGCTGTTGCTGAAATATCCTCATAATATAGCCCATATATCACCTCGAAGTACCTGAACAATGATGTGTATGTCAAAATGACAGAAAACTTTGACTTGTGGTAAAGTGAACTTATGATTGTTTGGACATTAAATCATGTAACGGTTATGTATAGTGCGTTTGCATGTGTAATGATTGTTCTATCTACATTTGGTTACTTGTAGATTCCTAACTACTGGCATATCCTATGCCGCACTCCATCTGGAGTTTTTGATTGGGAGGTCCACCATCTCTGGTATTGTGCGTGATACCTGCTCACAACTCTGGGACAGACTGCATCAACTGGTGATGCCTGACCCAAAGATGGAAGACTGGAAGAGGATTGCCAGGGGATTTGAGGAGCAATGTCAGTTCCCAAATTGTATAGGAGCCCTGAATGGGAAGCACATCCGTGTGCATAAGCCGCCGAACTCAGGGTCCCAATTCTATAATTTGCCAGGGATTTGAGGAGCAATGTCAGTTCCCAAATTGTATAGGAGCCCTGGATGGGAAGCACATCCGTGTGCGTAAGCCTCCGAACTCAGGGTCCCAATTCTATAATTATAAACAATATTTTTCTGTAGTGCTGTTGGCTCTGGTTGACAGTAACTACAGGTTTATAATTGTTTACATTGGGGCCTATGGAAGAACTGGAGACTCTAGAGTCTTCAATTCTTCCATTATGGTTCGGCGGCTGCGCAATAACCAGTTGCACCTACCACCAGCACGCCAACTTCCTGGCTCCAATCTCGAATCTGTCCCATTTGTTGTAGTTGGGGATGAGGCCTTACAGCTATCAAGGAATGTGATGAGACCATATCCACGACGACATCTTGACCACCGTCGTCGGATCTTCAACTTGCGCCTATCACGGGCCAGGCGCCTGGTGGAGTGTGCCTTTGGCATTTTGTATGCAAAATGGCGGGTCCTCCAGTCTGCTATTTAGCTGAGTGAAGCCAACGTCAATTAGGTCATCAAAGCATGTGTTGTTCTCCATAATTTCACCAGAATGCATGATTGTGGCCCATCTGATGTTGGTGACAGTGTGGTGACAGTGTGGATATGACTACACCCCATGTCATCCCTTTACGTCGCCCACTCTCAGGACTGAAAACCCGTGATATATTCACCCAATATTTTGGGTCACCTGAAGGTACAACTACATGGCAAGATGATGCATTATCTATGCTGTAATGTATTTCTGTGTGTATACATAAATGTTATTTTTCTATGACATAGTCTATATCTGCTGTCACAGTTCATACCAGATATGTAGGTAATTTAGTACACCTTACTTAAGAAACAAGACACCAAATTTTAAAAATATATATTTTTTTATATGTGCTAACTCGCACTTGAGGTAGTGACAACCATATTTTGCGCATATGGTATATGTCTTCATAGCACTATACTGTAAGTGCGCATTATTACACAAGTAGAAAAAAAATCAGAAAAAAATAACAAACATTTGCATAAATAATAATACTTAAGCAAAATAACAAACTTTCACTATCACTAGCGAGCACCATATCTGCCCCATATGGTTGGGTTCTAAGACTAGACTAATGCAATTATGCATTAGCCAACAATGTTTAAAATGGAATATAAAAAAATAACAAACATTGGTATAAATTATAAGATATAAAGAAAATAAAAAAGTTTCACCTAGACCATTTCCTACCAGCTAAGTACCATATGCTGTTTGCAGGCATTCAGATGAGTGCAAATATGCATTACACAACATGGTGTACAAATAAATATAAAAAAATAACAAACTTTTGTATAAATAATAAGAGATAATGAAAATAACAAACGTTGAGTATGCCTACTCAATAGCATATTGGTGCCATGTTTTTTTACAGGCATCTAGATTAGTGCAAATTTATTTGGCACAACATGAGTGTAAACTAAATAGAAAAAAATAACAAACTGCTTTTGAAATCATAATATATAAGTAAAATAAAAAATCACAGCTGGTGGTATGTGGGTGGTGGGGTTGGCGGGTTCCCAGCAACTCTGTGTGGTTGGCTTGGATGACCACCTTGACCATCACCCTGTTGGGGTGGATTTTCTGGGCCCTGAGCTAACATCTGCCCACGGTCAGGTTGGTGTGTGGGAACGTTGCCATAAAGATAAGGGAGATTATATTCCTGTGTAAGATGGTACCCACGAGAATCATACCTCCCAATATGACCATGTTGAGCACATCCAGGTTGGGACCAGCCTCCAACACTGGATCTGTACAAGTGGCCATATTGGGAAGTTGGATTATAGCCAGCCATTTGACCCTGTTGTTGCCAAGGTTGGTTCAGTGGGGGAATGGGTTGAGGTGTAGGCGCCCGTGCAGGAGGATCATCAGATCCTAATTGAGCATGCACATTTTGGTGGGGGGCAAGGCGCAGATGGTTACAGAGTGAGAGCTGCCACCTCTCAAGGAATTGAAACACCTCATATGGTGTATTGGGGGGGTGTGCATGCATCAATTAGGATGTGCATTGATCCTCGCCCAGCTCAGCTCCCGGGGTAGGGGACAAAGGTAGCGGGCAAGGCTACGGGCATAGGCCTCCTCACCCTCATCCACAGCTGCCCTTGAAAGGTAATTGAATACCCCAGTGTCCACATGCCTACGTGTGTCTGACCCAGTGATGTCTCGGTTGCTGCTGCAGCTGGTGCCTCTGGTACAGGTAGAGGAGGAGGGGGTTGCTGAGGTCCTTGGGATTGTGAACCTTGGGGGATGCTGATGGGAGGTTCAGACGATGGGCCAGCCACCTCTTCATCTCCCCCAACCGGGTCAATAATGGCCTCTGAGTCTGAGCTTGTCTCCCTCTCAGTGAGGTTGGATTGAGTTCTGTTGGGAAATTAAAGGGGATTAGAACATGTAGGAGAGGGAGCCTAAACTGCATATGTGTTATGTGGTGTGATGTATGTACTTACGGTCTGAGATCCAGAATAGGAGCCAGAAAAACCAGCTGGTCAAAATAAACGTATTTTCGTTTCGTGGGTGCTGCTGACCCGCTCTTGGCCCTCTGCTGCCTTTGCCGCCGGTATTGGTCGCGGATGCTTCTCCATCTTCTCATAACATCATCCACTGCAATGTGACATATAATTTCATCAATTAGCTAGCTGCACAAAGCCAAATTATTCTACATACATGTAATATAGTCATGGGGGCCTAGTTGGATGTGACTATCCTAACATTTTGGCGCCAAAAAAAAGTAATAAAATTCACATTTTTTGGGAAAATCTGCGCTACAGCTATGTTCTGACCATGAAGAAGTTTGCTAATAAATCAAGTAACTTACTGATTCGCTGCTGCTCCTCGCGTGGGCTGTCCCCAAAGTGGGGAAACATCTGTGTCACGACGTATAACAGATATATTCTATGATAGTAACATATATCTAATGTGACAACATTCTATATTTCATATAATAGAAAATATCAACATGTATACATAGTATCTGCCAGCAATGTCTTACCTGACATAATATCCTATGTATTGTGGGTCTATACTGTGTACGTGTCACGCTGCCTCAGGATAGAGGTGGACCGGGGTCTATGCTGACCCTGAACTGGGGTCCTGACTAGTCCCTCTACCTGGAGGTACTGTTAATGGTACAGAGGTCCATGCCGCCAGCGTAACCCTGTCTCCTGTAGATCCCTGACCACTGTAATCTAGTCCTGAGAAGGACCCTGATTACCACCACAGGGAATGGGCAGGTCACAGCTTACACACAGTCTAAGACAAACGAGACAGACAAGGGGTAAAGAAAACACTGCCTTGCATACAAAACTTCCACTACAGAGGAACACAAAAGGTTAAGGAGATAAACAATAAGCGAGGAGAGGAAAAACCACAACAGGCACTCTTAGCTTAAGTCTTCTCAGAAACGATCCGCTCTGCTGGTCTGAATGAATGCTTTCACCGACAACTTCCCCAGCAGACCAGCAGGTATATGAAGGAAGCTAATTAACAAAACATCAATCGCAGCTGGGCGAGGCTGGTCAGTCCAGCACCGAGAGAGAAAGAATTAACTCCCTCAGTGCCGAAAAACACCCAGCACCAGAAACTCAGCTGTGCGAAGTCAGGGTGTGCAATCGCGACGATCTTCGCCGCGACACACCCGTGACAGTACCCCCCCTTCTACGAGGGGCCTCTGAACCCTCAGGGCCTGGTCTATCTGGGTGAGTAGTGTGGAAGGCCCGAACCAATCGGTCTGCGTTAATATCCGACGCAGAAACCCACATCCTCTCCTCAGGACCATACCCCCTCCAATGAACAAGGTACTGAAGGGACCGGCGATTCAGACGTGAGTCAATGATCTTCGATACCTGAAACTCCAAATTACCATTGACCACCACAGGAGGAGGAGGTAGAGGTGACGGTATAACTGGTGCCACGTACCTCTTAAGCAACAATTTGTGGAACACATTGTGGATTTTAAACGTAGGAGGGAGGTCAAGACGGAAAGCCACCGGATTAATTATTGAACTGATCCTGTATGGCCCGATGAATCTGGGACCGAGTTTCCAGGAGGGAACCTTAAGTTTTATATTCTTGGTAGACAACCATACCAGATCGTTCACACTTAGGTCCGGACCAGACACTCTCCTCCTATCAGCCATACGTTTGTATCGGTTCCCCATAGTGCTCAGATTATTAAGCACTCCTCTCCACACTGAAGCAAGTGACGACGAAAATCGTTCCTCCTCAGGAACCCCAGAAGAGCCCCCCCCATTGAAAGTACAAAACTGGGGGTGAAAACCATATGCCCCAAAAAACAGGGACTTACCAGTGGACTCGCTCCGCCTATTGTTAAGAGCGAACTCTGCCAGAGGCAAGAAAGAAGACCAGTCCTCTTGGTTCTCTGAGACAAAACACCGGAGATATGTCTCTAAGCTCTGATTCAGACGCTCTGTCTGACCATTGGTCTGCGGATGAAAAGCCGAAGAAAATGACAACTGCATCCCCCGACGAGAACAAAATGCCTTCCAGAATTTGGACACAAACTGAGACCCCCGATCCGACACCACATCGGAAGGCAACCCGTGAAGTCTCACAATCTCCCCAATGAACACCTGCGCCAGAGTTTTAGCATTAGGAAGAGCAGGAAGAGCAATAAAATGTGCCATTTTGCTGAACCTGTCAACTACAACTAGTATGACAGTTTTACCTGAAGACGGAGGGAGGTCCGTAATGAAGTCCATAGACAGATGGGTCCATGGACGCTCCGGGATTTTCGACGGTAAAAGGGCCCCAGACGGACGGGTATGTGGGGTCTTAGAGCGCGCACATACCCCACAGGACGCGACAAAAGTTACCACCTCTTTATTTAAGTTAGGCCACCAAAACCGGCGAGAAAGGAGATCTACAGTTGCTTTACTCCCTGGGTGTCCTGCCAAAGCAGAATTATGATGTGCCTCGATAACCTTTTGTCTTAACTGATCTGGAACAAACAGTTTCCCTGGAGGTCCTACAGGGGCGTCCCCCTGAGCCTCCAATACCTCCTCCTCAAGCTCAGAGCATACAGCCGACACCACAACTCCCTCCTGAAGAATAGGAACCGGGTCATCCGTCTTCCCGGCCCCCGGGAAACTACGAGATAAGGCATCAGCCTTTACATTTTTTGACCCAGGACGATATGTGACGACAAAATTAAACCTGGTAAAAAACAACGACCATCTAGCTTGTCTGGAATTCAGACGTTTTGCAGACTCTAAATACAGCAGGTTCTTGTGATCAGTAATGACGGTGACCGGGTGGACTGCCCCCTCCAAAAAGTGACGCCACTCTTCAAAAGTCAACTTAATGGCCAAGAGTTCCCTATTGCTGACATCATAATTCCTCTTGGCGGACGACAATTTTTTAGAGAAGAAAGCTCACGGATGCCATTTACCAGGGGACGGACCTTGAGATAATACCGCACCCACTCCTACGTCAGATGCGTCTACCTCCACAATGAACGGTTGTGATGCATCAGGTTGGATGAGTATGGGTGCTGAAGCAAAACATTTTTTCAAGGAGGAAAATGCTTGACAAGCTTTGTCAGACCACCTAGAAAAATCCGTCCCTTTTTTTGTCATGTCAGTGAGAGGTTTGACAACGGATGAGAAATTACGAATAAATTTCCGGTAGTAGTTAGCAAACCCCAGGAAACGCTGCAGTGCTTTAAGATCCTCTGGCCGATCCCATTCAAGCACAGCCTTCACTTTCCCAGGGTCCATACGGAAACCGGAAGCTGACACCAGGAATCCTAAAAACTGAAGTTCTTGTACGGCGAATACACACTTCTCCCATTTGGCGTACAGTTTATTGTCTCGCAAGATCTGCAACACCTGTCTCACATGCTCCTGATGAGACACAAGATCCGGCGAGTAAATTAAGATGTCATCTAGATAAATGACAACAAACTGTCCCACTAGGTGGCGAAAGATGTCATTAACAAAATGTTGAAACACCGCCGGGGCAGTAGTCAGACCGAAAGGCATGACAAGGTTCTCATAATGTCCCTCCGGAGTGTTAAACGCCGTCTTCCACTCATCCCCCTCCTTTATCCTAATCAGATTATACGCCCCCCTGAGATCCAACTTAGAGAACCATTTGGCGCCCACAATCTGATTGAAGAGATCAGGAATAAGTGGGAGCGGATACGGATCTCGGACCGTAATCCGATTAAGCTCACGGAAATCCAGGCAAGGGCGTAGGCCTCCATCTTTTTTCTTCACAAAGAAGAACCCCGCGGCCACTGGGGAAGATGAAGGTCTAATATGCCCCTTGGCCAGACTTTCCGAAATATAATCCTTCATAGCTTGCCTCTCAGGACCAGAAAGGTTATATAACCTAGATTTTGGTAACTTAGCATCAGGAAGCAATTTTATAGCACAGTCATACGCGCGATGAGGAGGTAATTCTTGACACCCTTCCTCTGAAAACACATCCTCAAAGTCCTCCAGAAAAGGAGGTAAGGTTCTAGGCACGACCGCACCGATGACCGTGTTCATGCAGTTACTATTGCAAAATTCACCCCACTGGCTTATCTCTCTGGATTGCCAATTAATAACTGGGTTATGTTTAGTTAACCAAGGAAGTCCCAACACAATAGGAGTGGGAAGGCCCTCCAACACATAACAAGACAATAGTTCTTTATGTATTGCCCCCATTCGAAGGTCTATGTTATGCACGGCTTGCACAAAGCTACCTTGACCGAGAGGCCTGGCGTCAATAGAGAATATAGGGATAGGTTTGGCCAATACACTCAGTTGCATACCTTGCACCTGGGCAAACCGAGCGTCCACCAGATTAGCCGCGGCCCCACTATCCAGAAGAACAGAAATCCTCTCAGTTCTCGTACCTACCACCACCTCTGCTGGTACGAGAAACTGAGACGGACTTGGGGACGAAAAACATACTCCCAGATTGTCGTCCACCACACAACCTGGGATCAACAGTTTTCCGGCGACTCCTTGCTCAGCAAAGTACGGGATGGACACCCCC
>JARQOD010000001.1:789303635-789402492 GCA_033576555.1 Oophaga sylvatica | reverse complement strand
CACTGCTGAGTGCCGCTGTCTTCGGGGTCCCCCAGCAGTGAATGATGAGGCAGAGGGCGCGGCACGCACTAACGACGTCATCGCGCCCTCTGACCTGAACATTGCAGCAAGAGGACGCGAGCAACGGTGGAACGGGACAGGTAAATATCCCTTATACTCACCCTTTTGCCGGCGCGGTCTGTGCAGCCCCTGCTCTTCTCCCACGGTCTCCGCCGCCAGTGTTCAGCGGTCACGCGGGACAGCTCATTAAAGTCATGAATATGTGCGTATTCATGACTGTAATGAGCGGTACCACCTGACCGCTGAACACAGGCATCGGAGACCGTGGGAGAAGAGCAGGGGCTGCAGAGACTGCACCAGGAGGGGTGAGTATATAGAAGAGCTGCGCTCCCCCTCACCCGCCGACCCCCTGGTAGTACTGTGTCAGCACAGCTACCCGACCGTCGAGGGCCCCCTCACCTGTCCGGGCCCCATAGCAGCTGCTTGGTCTGCTTCATTCACGGTACGCCACTGCTCAGCAGTCTGCTTCATCAGGCTGGTTAACAAAAATAAGGGGGACCCGACGCCATTTTTTATTCGAAGGGAACCCCTATTTTTGTTAATCAGTTCCCTCTGACGTCACTGATTGTGTCCCTGGCTGACCTGAAGTGAAAGTGGAAAGCAATCAATTAAGCTTTCCACTTCCTCTCCTGTCAGCCAGGAGAGGAACTCATTCATTTGGGGGTTTACTGTGAGGCTGCAGCATTAGCTGCGGTCCCTGCAGTAAACATTAACCCTTTCTGAAGGATTACACCGTGGGACCTGATTGTGCATGGGATAGGTAAGAATAATTTTGCTTTTTTATTTTATTTTTATTACAGGAAATGGTTTTTGCAGTCAAATAAAAGATGGTCAAAAACATGTGTCTTTATTTCATTAAAATGATTTTTAATTAAAGTGTGTGTGTTTTATTTTTATTTCATGCAATAGGATTAATAATTGATAGTTGTCTAATTGACAGCTCTCAATTATTAACCTGGCTTAAGGTCACCTTTCAATTGCAATGTGGCTTTAACCCCATATTAACCCATTCGCCACCGCTACAGGGCAATGGGAATAGAAGGGCAAAGTGCCAGAAATGGCGAATCTAATTATAGATTTGTCTTTTCTGGGGTGTCTAGGGGCAGATGTTAGTAGCCAGGGGGTCCAAAAATAATGGTCCCTCTCTGGGCTATTATTATCTGCCCCCATTCGCTGGCTTTGTCTGTCTGGTTGCGAAAATAGGGCGGGAGCCCACGCATTTTTTTCAAACAATTTTACACCTCATATATATATATATATATACATGTCATTGAATTTGTGACACATATATATATATTTATATTTATAGTTCATACACTTCTACATAGTATAATAGCCGCTAATTCAATTGACGGCTTTTGTGAAAATGCAGAACCCGACATGAAATGACACTTGGTGTACATAGGGTTAACCATGTCTTTTCATGTCCTTTGCTATCTGATTTGCACAAACAATTACATCAGTCTATGTGTGCAAAATTTCACACCTGTAGGGGTTAATTAAAGGTGTAAATTCGTAGCAAAAAAGTCTGTTTTTTTTTACAACGAATTTACACCTTTAATTAACCCCTACAGGTTTGAAATTTTGCACACATAGACTGATGTAATTGTTTGTGCAAATCAGATTGCAAACGACATGAAAAGACATGGTTAACCCTATGTACACCAAGTGTCATTTCATGTCGGGTGCTTCTGTCTTTTCACAGAAGCCGGCTTTACCCGGCAATTGAATCAGAGGATATTTTACTATGTAGAAGTGTATAAACTATACATATATGTATATATATATGTCACAATGACATGTATATATATATATATATATGTATTCTATGTGTGTATATTTAGTGTTTACAAGGAAATAAAGGTTTTTTTAGTTGCGATATTTTGTTCCCAAAGACTTACATGGGACTTCCGGTATCGGAATCGGATATCGCCGATATTTAGTGATATCGGCGATACCATTCCGATCCGATATTTTTAGATATCGAGCAGTATCGCTCAACACTAGTCATAATGCCAAAGGCACACTCCACCATCCGTCTGGCTCTTGTGAGGCGGTAGTTAAATATCCGCTTTGTATGTGTTAATCCTCTGCTGGCGTACGGCTTCAATAGGTGTTCGGACAGCTGGAATGCCTCATCACCTACACAAACGAATGGCATCGGTGGGCCTGAGTTTTGAGGCAGTGGCCTAGGGGGGAACTGAAAACTGTTTCCATACAGTTTACGGCCCATGGCAGATAGTTTAAAGACTTGGGAGTCATTTGACCGTCCATAAGACCCAATGTCCACCGCGATAAACTTGTAGTCCGCATCTGCAATAGCCATCAGGACGACCGAAAAATATTTTTTATAGTTAAAGAATTCTGATCCAGTTCCTGAAGGCTTTTGAATGCGGATGTGCTTTCCATCAACGGCGCCCAGGCAATTGGGGAACTGGCAGATGCATAAAAACTGGTCCGTTATTTGAAGCCACCGCTCTGTTTTTGGCTCTGGAATAAATTCTCCAACCAAACTATCCCACAGAGCATGACAAGTGTACTTTATTATCCCGGATAGTGTGGAGATTCCCAGTCGATATTGAAAATGGAGCGATGACAGAGTTTCGCCAGTTGCCAGAAATCTGAAAACAAAATAGAAAATACAAATTATTTCAGAAACACAGCATTGCATACCAGAACTCAGCTATAACTATTGGAGATACCAAAAATAATAACATCAATGAAAAACACTGTTTTATAACAAAATTTTGGCCTACTGATATGGTTTCCTAGTTGTCCTGTGATGTTAAATAAATGATAAAATTACAAGTGTGCTCAAGCAAACAGATCCAATACATATAGCTTACCTTATAGTGACCATGAGACGCTCCGCCGGAGATATCGAGAACCGACAGTAGGTGTCCGATTTTTTAATTTGGTCTCCAACACGCTCCAGCAAATCGTCAAAGTTTTCTTTGTTCATCTGCAGATAGGAAAAAAACTTCTCTGGATTTTGTCGAAGCTCCATGTTCAGTGTTGAATAGACACCACGAGTTAATCTCTGTGCTGTGATGGGGTGGATCCACATACGTCGTCGTCTTCACTGGCGCTGACGCATAATGCGCTGCTCCTCAAACTTTCGCTCCTTCTCCAGAACTATAAACCTCAATCGATTCATCTCCGCAGTAAAATCAACAAGATTCCTGAAGATATTGCCGATAATGGTCCATGTTCGCCAATCACTTGCTACTTGCTCTTCTCTCCAACCTGCACTTGCTCCTCTACAACCTGTCAAAGATGGGCTGTAGGAACAGTGTATGTATAGGATTACAGTAGACAATCATGTTTGGAACACCAAAAAGGGGCGTTTGTAAAAACCGGATCCGGCGCATTACGGCGTCAACGGATGTAAAACCGGATACACCGGATGAGACGGATCCAGTTTTTGAACGGATCACAGAACCGATCCGGCGAAAAACCGGATGCGGCGCATACGGTTTTCATACTAGATGCCGGATGCGGCGCTGCGGCAAAATACCGGGGGCGCCGTCAGGCGCAAAACGGATGTGTGAAAGAGGCCTTAGACACTGCACACACAATTTAGGTTTATCTTCAGAAAGTGCTGGCTCTGTCCAAGCCAGAGTTGTCAATCAATATACACTGCTCAAAAAAATAAAGGGAACACTCAAATAACACATCCTAGATCTGAATGAATGAAATATTCTCATTGGATACTTTGTTCTGTACAAAGTTGAATGTGCTGACCTCAAAATCACACAAAAATCATCAATGAAAATCAAATTTATTAACTAATGAAGGCTGGATTTGGAGTCACCCACAAAATAAAAGTGGAATGTAATGTCCTTAAAACAAGTCAAAATGATGCTCAGTAGTGTGTGTGGTCTCCACGTGCATGTATGACCTCCCTGTGCCTGTATGACCACCCTACAATGCCTGGGCATGTTCCTGATGAAGCGGCAGATGGTCTCCTGAGGGATCTCCTCCCAGACCTGAACTAAAGCATCTGCCAACTCCTGGACAGTCTGTGGTGCAACGTGACGTTGGTGGAGGGAGTGAGGCATGATGGCCCAGATGCGCTTAATCGGATTCAGGTATGGGGAACGGGTGGGCCAGTCCATAGCTTCAATGCCTTCATCTCGCAGGAACTGCTGACACACTCTAGCCACATGAGGTCTGGCATTTTCCTGCATTAGGAGGAACCCAGGGCTAAATGCACCAGCATATAGTCTCACAAGGGGTCTGAGGATCACATCTCGGTACCTAATGGCAGTCAGGCTACCTTTGGCGAGTATATGTAGGTCTGTGCGTCCCTTCAAAGAAATGCCACCCCACATCATTACTGACCCACTGCCAAACCGGTCATGCTGAAGGCTGTTGCAGGCAGCAGCTCGCTCTCCACAGCATTTCCAGACTCTGTCACGTCTGTCACATGTGCTCAGTGTGAAGCTTCTTTCATCTGTGAAGAGCACAGGGCACCAGTGGCGAGTTTACCAATGCTGGTGTTCTGTGGCAAATGAAAAAGCGTCCTGCACAGTGTTGGGCTGTGAGCAGAACCTCCATCTGTGGACGTCGGGCACTCAGACCATCTTCATGGAGTTGGTTTCTAACCGTTTGTGCAGACACATGCACATTTGTGGCCTGCTGGAGGTCATTTTTCAGGGCTCTGGCAGTGCTCCTCCTGTTCCTCCTTGCACAAAGGTGGAGGTAGCAGTCCTGCTGCTGGGTTTTTGCCCTCCTACGGCCCCCTTCACATCTCCTGGTGTACTAGCCTGTCTCCTGGTAGCGCCTCCAGCCTCTGGACACTACGCTGACAGACACAGCAAACCTTCTTGCCACAGCTCGCATTGATGTGCTATCCTGGATGAGCTGCACTACATGAGCCACTTGTTTTCACGAGTGTGAAAGCACAACAAAGTTTCAAAAGTGACCAAAACATCAGCCAGACAGCATTGGTACTGAGATGTGGTCTGTGGTCCCCACCTGCAGAACCTCTCCTTTACTGAGTGTGTCTTGATAATTGCCAATAATTTCCATCTGTTGTCTATTCCATTTGCACAACAGCATGTGAAATTGATTGTCAATCAGTGTTGCTTCCTAAGTGGACAGTTTGATTTCACAGAAGTTTGATTTACTTGGAGTTATATTCTGTTGTTTAAGTGTTCCCTTTATTTTTTGAGCAGTGTAGAAAAAGTAGCCATAATCTAAATGAGTAGATCGAATTTTGGCATTATTTCCGCCACAGAAAGGCGAAATTAAAAAAAAATGTTTTATTCCGCTTTGTAGCCAATATTACATTATATGTCCAGTTCAACGTGAAAACTAAAACAATGACTTGTATTGTTGCTCTATCTTTTACAAGGTGATATGGTTACTTTGAAGAATAATTTTTCGTTACTGACTTCCTTTAAGCTGCAGTACATGCTTTAAGTGTGTTAGCCTTCTAAAGAAGAGTTTGATTTTTATATATGAAATATTTCTTATACCTGTTACCCTTTTTTACATGTACTGTGATTCAATTAAAGTAAATGAAAAAAAGATTGGTTTGGTACCGTGTTAGCCAGTAGAAAAAAGTGCTTTCAGTGGGAGAGGCAAAATAGGAATCTTGTGGGTATGATACCTTTTAATGGCTAACAAAATATAGTTTAAGATATTAGAGGGCAAGCTTTCGAGACTGCTTACGTCTCTTCATCAGGCTGGTGTAACAAAATATTTGAAGAAACAATTATATACAGTGAAAATCACAGGGATGGTGTGATACATGGACATTTAAATAAACAAACACTGAAATAAACAAACACTGAGCTTAAAGAGAGAATCCTTAATTAGGTAAGATTAGATAAGTGGTGTGAAAGTTTTATGGACCCCATATGCATGTGGGATCAAAGGACTGGTGGTGTCTCCATTGTTTTTGGAGGAAGTCCTTTGGACTCAATCTGTCAGGAGGATTCATGTCCCATTACCAAATCTGAGCAACTTCCTCCAAAAACAATGGAGACACCACCAGTCCTTTGATCCCACATGCATATGGGGTCCATAAAACTTTCACACCACTTATCTAATCTTACCTAATTAAGGATTCTCTCTTTAAGCTCAGTGTTTGTTTATTTCAGTGTTTGTTTATTTAAATGTCCATGTATCACACCATCCCTGTGATTTTCACTGTATATAATTGTTTCTTCAAATATTTTGTTACACCAGCCTGATGAAGAGACGTAAGCAGTCTCGAAAGCTTGCCCTCTAATATCTTAAACTATATTTTGTTAGCCATTAAAAGGTATCATACCCACAAGATTCCTATTTTGCCTCTCCCACTGAAAGCACTCAATTAAAGTAGCAATGTGTTTAACATGTTGGCTATTGGCATAAAAACTTTATCAAAAGAGAAATAAAATAACATAATAAATTGATTCTTTACCCAATTTAACTTGCTTACTAATTGTATTTTAATCAAAAGCTTTTAGAAGCAATTACGTGCTTTCATCAGTCATGCTACTCTACAGTAAATACTGAAAAAGGAATTAATAGGTAGGTTACAAAATGAGAATTATGCAAAAAAATAAATAAATTCCTAATTACAGAAAACTAAGATTAACAATGCCAGGACACAGCTACTTTGGACATTTATTTATTTTACTTTTTTACAAGTTTAATTTTTCAGTCAATGCAGGCTTGTATTTTTCAGAGCACATATAATGTGCTGAAAATTGTTTATTATTTTTAGGAAATGGAAAATGATTAAAAAAAACTGCAAAAATGCAGTTTTTTTGTTGTTGCTGTTCTTTGTTCATTGTACTTTGTGGTATAAGAGATCCAAGGGGTAACGTTTCTCCTTGCGGAGAGTGCCATGTCAAACCTGGAATGCCAATTTGAGGAGACTTTTAAGCCTTGCAATACTCCTCTGGGTTAATTAAATATGCAAATTGTTTCTTCAGAGAGGAAGAGGACTAGAACTCTAATACCACCTATTGGAAGTAGCAATCCTAAAAGTCAATTTTATTCTATAGGATTAGGGATGAGCGAGTAGTGAAATATTCGGACTCGCTATACTTGTACTGAGTATATCCTAATACTCGGGTATTCGGTACGAGTAGCGAGTACAATGTTAGTCAATGGAAAATGCGAGTAATTGTCTGCTGGACCCAACAAAGCGGTCTGGGGGCTGAGGAAAAGGCTAAAAAATGTGTAAATGTTAAAAAAAAGTATGCTGTAAACAAATGTATATAACATGGGGGCACCTGGTCAGGGGCTGCACGAGTGGTTTTACACCACTGCTTCACTAGAATGTACAAACACTATTTGAAGTCCTGTCATTTTTTGCCGGCAAAGTGGGACTCGTATGCCACTTACACAGTGCCAGTGATATATCAGAAGTGCCGTAAGAGCGAGTGATGATGGAGGCGATCTTCTGACAGATAAGTGTGTAAGGAAAGCAATCTGTCCTAGGGGCTGTGTGATGGTTAACGCAGGAACAAGCCAGGCATCATCATCACAAGGAATTCACAATTATAAAGCTTGGACTACAGTCCTTGTTGTTCCACTGCTCCATGTGTAGGCATAGAAATAGTGTCTTCAAAACATTAGCCCTAGGGGCTGTATCATGGTTGACGCAGGAAGGAGGCCTCAAGAGCCAGACAATTATGAAAGTAGACTACTAGCACGGTAGTTCCAGTGCCCAATGTGCAGGCATAGACATAGTGTCTTCAAAACATTAGCCCTAAGGGCTGCATCATGGTTGATGCAGGAAGGAGGCCTCAAGAGCCAGATAATTATGGAAGTAGACTACTAGCACGGTATTTCCAGTGCCCAATGTGCAGGCATAGACATAGTGTCTTCAAAACATTAGCCCTAGGGGCTGTATCATGGTTGACGCAGGAAGGAGGCCTCAAGAGCCAGACAATTATGAAAGTAGACTACTAGCTCAGTAGTTGCAGTGCCGAGTGTCCAGGCATAGCCATAGTGTCTCCAAAAATTAGCCCAAGGGGCATGATACCATGATTGATGAAGGAAGAAGGGTCTCATCACAAGTGCCTCCGATGGGAAATATTAATGAACGGAACATTGTTTTTAGCTTATTGACCATGAGGTAAATGTGGCAGAAGCAGGAGTTGAAAACATCTGTAAGAAGAAAATGGGTTTGTATAGGAAGGGATGGATGTGATCACCAGTTGCATCAAATAACGTTTTGGGTGACTTTAGGTTGGGATACTGTCATCTGGAGTGCTTAAATACTGTTGCGAAATCCAGTCCTTGTTAAATTTTATCAGAGTCAGCCTGTCAGCATTCTCTGTAGTCAAACGTGTGCGGGTATCTGTGGTGATTGCCCCAGCAGCACTGAAAACACGCTCTGACATCACACTAGCATTAGGGCAGGCCAGCACCTCCAAAGCATATAAGGAGAGGTCTGGCCAACTATGCAGTTTGGAAACCCAGTAATTAAACGGAACAGAAGAGTCATGAAGGACGCAAGTATGGTCACTTAGATAGTCGTTGACCATCTTGTTCAACTTCTCCCTCCTTGACATTGTTACTGGTCCAGCTAGTCCTTGCTGATGAGCCAGTTTATTGAAGATGGCCCAGTTTGTGGACATTTTACCACCACCTCTTTTGGACCTGCTTGGCGTGTCTCTCGCCATTAATGCATGCTGTTGCACAGAGCTGGTACCTCTGCTAGCAGCGGTGTCTGAGGGTGCTGTTGCCATCAAATGATCGACAACGGCCTTCTTGAAGGATTCAATTGTGAAACCCCTTGGTGACTGCAACAGTAGCGAAGGAAATTTGTCCTTCTACCGTGGGTCTAGAAAGGTGGCCAACCAGTATAGGTTGCTATTAAAAATGTGGATTACGCGAGGGTCTTGGTACAGACAGTCAAATATGAAGTGTGCCATGTATGCCAAGCTGCAAAGAGGCAAATCTTCTGTGACCCCAGAAGGAGGAACAATACCCATCCTCTCCTCACACTGACTCTCCTCCTCCACCTCCTCCTCTCCAGCCCACCCATGCTGGACAGACATGAAGCTAGGGTTGCGAGTCCCCTCTGTAGCATGAGGTGTCCCCTCGGTACCACTGAAAAAGAAGTCCTCTCGCTCCTCATCTTCGTCATCATCTTCATCCCCCAATCTTGCCTGAAGATATTGGCTGGGCTGGGTAGGATCAACCATTGTGAAATATTGCTCCATACCCAGCTGCTGGGCACTCAAAGATTCCATTTTTAGATTATACAGCTATTTTTTCATCAGACATAGCATAGGAATGTGTCACGCGGTCTTATGATATGTGTACGATGTCAGTAAACTATTCTTAAAAGAACAACACTCTATACAACATATAGATTAGCAACATCAGCATGTAAATATAGAATAGATTTACCTGACACGATATCCGTTGAACTCAGGGTTAATCTTGAGGACTTGATACACTGTCACAGGAAAGAGGAGGACCGGGGGTCTAACCTGACCCTAAACTGGGGTCCTAACTAATCCCTCACCTTGGAGGTACTGATAATGGTTCAGAGGTCCAAGTCTCCAGCCTAACCCTGTCTCCTATCAGTCCCTGAACCCTGTAATCAGTCCTAAGAAGGATTCTGATTACCACCAAAGGGATATGGGCTGATCTCTGCTAAATACACAGATTAGACATATAAGACAGACTGGAGAAAACACAGACTTGCATACACACTCAAACACAGAAGGAACATAAATGATCTGGGATATTAAACTCTAAGCAAGGTGAGCTTAAAACAACTAAGGAGCTCTTTAACTTAAGTCTATACAGATACAATCCTATCTGTGGTCTGCATGAAGAATTTCACTGGCAACTCCCAACACAGACAACCAGAGATTTAAAGGAAACCAATCAACAAATAATTAATTGCAGCCGGAAGAAACTGCACCCAGTCCCAGAACTGAGCACAGACAGAATTAACTCCCTAACTGCCAAACACAAAGAAACAGCAACTCAGCTGTGAGAAGTCAGAATGTGCAACCGCGACGATCTTCGTGGCGATGCACACATGACAGTACCCCCCCTTCTACGAGGGGCCTCCGGACCCTCAGGGCCAGGTTTGCCCGGGTGAGTTCTGTGGAAGGTCCGCACCAAACGATCTGCATTAATGTCAGACGCAGGAACCCACGTCCTCTCCTCTGGACCATACCCCTTCCAATGCACCAAGTACTGAAGGGACCGGCGATTCAGACGTGAGTCAATGATCTTTGACACTTGAAACTCCAAGTTACCATTGACCACCACTGGAGGAGGAGGTAGAGGTGATGGTATGACTGGTGCCACGTACCTCTTAAGTAATGACTTGTGGAACACATTATGAATTTTAAACGTAGGAGGGAGGTCCAGACGAAATGCCACAGGATTAATTATGGAACTGATCCTGTACGGCCCGATGAATCTGGGGCCCAGCTTCCAGGAGGGAACTTTAAGTTTTATATTCCTGGTAGACAACCATACCAGATCGTTCACATTAAGATCTGGACCAGAAACTCTCCTCCTATCAGCCATACGTTTATAACGGTTCCCCATAGCACTCAGATTATTCAATACACCTCTCCACACTGAAGCAAGTGACGACGAGAAACGCTCCTCCTCAGGAACCCCAGAAGGGCCCCCCCCATTGAATGTACAAAACTCGGGATGAAAACCATATGCCCCAAAAAACGGGGACTTACCAGTGGACTCGCTCAGCCTGTTGTTAAGAGCGAACTCTGCCAGAGGCAAGAAAGAAGACCAGTCCTCCTGGTTCTCTGAGACAAAACACCGAAGATAAGTCTCTAGGCTTTGATTCAGACGCTCTGTCTGACCATTGGTCTGCGGATGAAAAGCCGAGGAAAATGACAATTGCATCCCCCGACGTAAACAAAATGCCCTCCAAAACTTGGACACAAACTGAGACCCCCTATCTGACACCACATCAGAAGGCAACCCATGAAGTCTCACAATCTCCCCAATGAACACCTGCGCCAGAGTTTTAGCATTAGGGAGGGCAGGAAGAGCAATGAAATGTGCCATCTTACTGAACCTGTCAACAACCACCAGTATGACAGTCTTCCCTGATGACTGAGGAAGGTCCGTGATGAAGTCCATAGACAAATGAGTCCATGGACGCTCCGGAAGTTTCAAGGGTAAGAGGGTCCCAGACGGACGGGTATGAGGGGTCTTAGAGCGAGCACAAACCCCACAGGACGCGACAAAAGTTAAAACATCTTTATTAACGTTAGGCCACCAAAACCGGCGAGAAAGGAGATCTAAAGTAGCCTTACTCCCTGGATGTCCTGCTAAAGCAGAATTATGATGTGCCTCAATAACCTTTTGTCTCAACTGATTTGGGACAAACAGTCTCCCTGGAGGTCCTGCAGGGGCGTCCCCCTGAGCCTCTAACACCTCCTCCTCAAGCTCAGAACATACAGCCGACACTACCACCCCCTCCTGAAGGATAGGAATCGGGTCATCCATTTTCCCGGCCCCTGGGAAACTGCGAGACAAGGCATCCGCCTTAACATTCTTAGACCCCGGGCGATAAGTGACGACAAAATTAAACCTGGTAAAAAACAACGACCATCGAGCTTGTCTGGAATTCAGACGCTTAGCAGATTCCAAATACAACAGGTTCTTGTGATCAGTAATGACGGTAACCGGGTGGACTGCCCCCTCCAAAAAGTGACGCCATTCTTCAAAAGCCAACTTAATGGCCAAAAGTTCCCTATTGCCGATATCATAATTCCTTTCGGCGGACGACAATTTTTTAGAAAAGAAAGCGCACGGATGCCATTTACCAGGGGACGGACCCTGGGACAATATTGCACCCACCCCTACGTCAGACGCGTCCACCTCCACAACGAACGGCTGTGATGCATCTGGTTGGATGAGAACGGGTGCCGAAGCAAAACATTTTTTCAAAGAGGAAAAAGCTTGGCAAGCTTTGTCCGACCATTTAGAAAAATCCGTCCCTTTTCTTGTCATGTCAGTGAGAGGTTTGACAACAGATGAGAAATTACAAATAAATTTCCGGTAGTAGTTAGCAAACCCCAGAAAACGCTGCAGAGCCTTAAGATCCTCTGGCTGATCCCATTCAAGCACTGCTCTCACCTTTTCAGGGTCCATACGGAAACCGGAGGCTGACACCAAGAAACCCAAAAACTGAAGTTCCTGTACGGCGAATACACACTTTTCCAGTTTGGCGTATAGTTTATTGTCTCGCAAGATCTGCAACACCTGTCTCACATGCTCCTGGTGAGACACAAGATCTGGTGAGTAAATTAAAATGTCATCCAAATATACGACCACAAACAGCCCCACCAGATGACGAAAAATGTCATTAACAAAATGTTGGAATACTGCTGGTGCAGTAGTCAGACCAAAAGGCATGACAAGGTTCTCATAATGTCCCTCCGGCGTGTTAAACGCCGTTTTCCACTCATCCCCCTCTTTTATCCTAATCAGATTATACGCCCCCCTGAGATCCAATTTAGAGAACCATTTGGCGCCAACAATTTGATTGAAGAGATCAGGAATCAGAGGGAGTGGATACGGATCTCGAACAGTAATCCGATTAAGTTCGCGGAAATCCAAGCAAGGGCGTAGGCCTCCATCTTTTTTCTTCACAAAGAAGAACCCCGCGGCCACTGGGGAAGATGAAGGTCTAATATGCCCTTTGGCCAGACTTTCCGAAATATAATCTTTCATAGCCTGCCTCTCAGGACCAGAAAGGTTATATAACCTAGCTTTAGGTAACTTAGCATCAGGAAGTAAATTAATAGAGCAGTCATACACGCGATGAGGAGGCAACTCCTGACACCCCTCCTCAGAGAACACATCCCCAAAGTCCTCCAAAAAAGGAGGCAAAGTACTAGGCACGACCGCACTGATGACTGTGTTCATGCAGTTACTTTTGCAAAACTCCCCCCATTGGCTTATATCTCTGGACTGCCAATTAATCACAGGGTTATGTTTAACCAACCAAGGAAGTCCCAACACAATAGGAGTAGGTAGACCCTCCAACACATAACAAGATAATAGTTCCCTATGTATTGCCCCTACCCGAAGGTCAATGTTATGAACCTCATGAACAAAGCTACCTTGGCCGAGAGGCCTGGCGTCAATGGAGAATATAGGGATCGGTTTGACCAATACACTCAGATGCATACCTTGAGCCTGAGCAAACTGAGCGTCAACCAGATTAGCCCCGGACCCACTATCAAGAAGAACAGAAAATCTCTCCACTCTCGTACCAACCACCACCTCCACTGGTACAAGGAACTGAGAAGAACTAGCGGACGAAATACATACTCCCAGGTTGTCGTCCACCACACAACCTGGGATTAACAGTTTTCCGGCGACTTTTTGCTCAACAAGGCACGGGATGGACATCCCCCAACAAAATGTCCCTCTTTCCCGCAGAAGAAACACCTTCTAGTCCTGCGGCGTACCGCCAATCCCCTCCTACGAAATGATGTCCCTCCCAACTGCATAGGCTCCTCCGAACAGACAAGGGGAACCTCAACATAAGGGACTTTAGTAGTAGGTGGAGTAACAACAGGGGGCGGAGTTACCTCGCACCTCTCCCGGAGCCGTCTATCAGTACGGATAGCTAGGGCCATAGCAGCCTCCAGTGATGGAGGAGAATCATACTGAGCCAAAACGTCCTTTAATTTGTCAGAAAGCCCATGACAAAACTGACTCCTAAGAGCTGGGTCATTCCACTGAGTATCTGTGGCCCATCTACGGAACTCAGAAGGAAATTCCTCCGCCGGACGATCTCCCTGCTGTATCTTACGTAATTTTGTCTCAGCAAGAGAGACCCGATCTGGGTCATCATATACCAAACCCAGGGCAGTAAAAAATCGATCTACTGACTGTAGAGCCGGGGATCCCGGAGGAAGGGAGAAGGCCCAGGATTGAGGGTCCCCTTGTAGGAGCGAGATAACAATTCCCACTCTCTGCTCTTCACTCCCTGATGATCAAGGCCGAAGCCGAAAATACAATTTACATGCTTCCCTGAAGGTAAAAAATTTGTCTCGCCCACCAGTGAACCTGTCCGGGAGAGCTACTTTAGGTTCAAATCTGGTTTGCTCCGAGGGAGACAAAACTTTGGACTTAATGTCCGTCAGCTCCATGGATAATCCCTGCAACTGCAGAGCCAGCTGGGCTACTGGATCCATGGCAACTGGGGATAATTTTATGGGCCAGTGAAAATGTCACGCGGTCTTATGATATGTGTACGATGTCAGTAAACTATTCTTAAAAGAACAACACTCTATACAACATATAGATTAGCAACATCAGCATGTAATTATAGAATAGATTTACCTGACACGATATCCGTTGAACTCAGGGTTAATCTTGAGGACTTGATACACTGTCACAGGAAAGAGGAGGACCGGGGGTCTAACCTGACCCTAAACTGGGGTCCTAACTAATCCCTCACCTTGGAGGTACTGATAATGGTTCAGAGGTCCAAGTCTCCAGCCTAACCCTGTCTCCTATCAGTCCCTGAACCCTGTAATCAGTCCTAAGAAGGATTCTGATTACCACCAAAGGGATATGGGCTGATCTCTGCTAAATACACAGATTAGACATATAAGACAGACTGGAGAAAACACAGACTTGCATACACACTCAAACACAGAAGGAACATAAATGATCTGGGATATTAAACTCTAAGCAAGGTGAGCTTAAAACAACTAAGGAGCTCTTTAACTTAAGTCTATACAGATACAATCCTATCTGTGGTCTGCATGAAGAATTTCACTGGCAACTCCCAACACAGACAACCAGAGATTTAAAGGAAACCAATCAACAAATAATTAATTGCAGCCGGAAGAAACTGCACCCAGTCCCAGAACTGAGCACAGACAGAATTAACTCCCTAACTGCCAAACACAAAGAAACAGCAACTCAGCTGTGAGAAGTCAGAATGTGCAACCGCGACGATCTTCGTGGCGATGCACACATGACAGAATGGTTACACTGATAATAGCCTGATCACCGCTCACAAGCTTGGTGCAGTACTCAACGTTATCAAGCACCTCACAAATATCAGCGATCCACACCCACTCGACAGTTATATGTCTTGGCATAGTCTCAGTGTGACGGGCATGTTTAAGCTGGTATTCAGCAAGTGCCCTCTACTGCTCACTTATCCTTGCCAACATGTGATATGTTGAGTTCCACCATGTTGACAGGTCACAAATGAGTCGGTGGTTTGACAAATTAAATTGCTTTTGAAGCACTGTAAGACCAGCAACAGCGGTTGAGGAATGATGGAAATGGGCGCAAATATGGCGCACCGTCTCAAGTAGGTACAGCAAGTCAGGGTATGTTTTTATAAATTTCTGCACCACTAGGTTCAGCATGTGAGCCATGCATGGCACCTGTACCAGCTTCTCAAGCTTTAAAGCCGCCACCAGGTTACGCCCATTATTGCAGACAACCAGACCGGGTTGAAGTTGCAGTGGGGAGAGCCACTGATCGGTCAGTTGTTTTATTCCTTGCCACAGCTCTGCTGCAGTGTGGGGTGTTTCACAAAAGCAGATCAGCTTCAGCAGAGCGTGTTGCCGCTTTGCTGATGCGCTGCTGCACAGCTCCCAACTTGGGATTGATGTGGAGGGTAATTCAGCATACAAGGACGAGGCGGAGGGCAAGGAGGAAGAGGGGAGACAGGAAGTTTATGATGAGGTGGAAACCCTGATTGAGGTTGGGCCCGCTATTCGTGGCGTGGGTGGGATATGTGATGGTCCAGTTTCAGACTTTGTCCCACTCCCACCAGGTTGAGCCAGTGTGCCGTGACAGAGATGTATCGTCCCTGGCCACAAGTACTTGTCCTCGTGTCTGTTGTAAGGTGGACCTTCCCGGATACGGCATTGGTGAGAGCATGCTTTAGATTGTATAAGACGTGCTGGTGTAATGCGCACACCAGGAAAAATAGTGCCGGCTGGGAACCGAGTATCGTGGGGCAGCCACAGCCAACAGATCACGGAAAGACTGCGTCCACACAAGCCTAAAAGGCAACATCTCCACGGCTAGCAACTTGGAAATGTGCGCTTTCAGTATTTGTGCTTGTGGGTGCGTGGCTTGGTATTTATGCCTCCTTTCATACATCTGGGGCACGGACAACTGGACGCTTGGCTGGGACAAACAAGTGGATGAGCTTGTTGTGTCCTGTGTCTGTGCAACCGCAGCTTGTGAGCAAGAGGTATGATGATCACCTGCTTCCTACCCAGCAGATTGGGAAAAACGGATCACAGGTGACATGGCAGTGGTTTGACCCGCAGACACCGATTTGGTACTCTGTTGTTCCGCCCACCGACTAGGGTGCTTGGCAGCCATGTGTTTCCGCATACTGGTGGTGCTTTGGTTGCCTTTGCCCTGGCCTCTGCTCAGCTTCATATGGCAGATGCTACAGATGAAAACATTTGGTTCAGAAGGACTATCTGAAAAATTTTTCCAGACAGTGGCTGAACGCACCCTTGCCTTGACTTGAGGCACAGAGAGATTGCTCACACTTCGCGCTCTGCTCAAACCAGTAGCCCTTGGTGCCTTTGTTGGTGCTATGTATCCACCTTCTTCCTCTGTGCTGCTGTGCTGACTATGCGTGCCAACGGTACAGGTTGGATCGGTGGTCTCATCATTGACCACCTCGTCGTCCATGTCATCCTCCTTCCATGTTGATATTGTCGACTGGCCAGATGGTAACTGTGTGTCATCACCATCAGCCTCCACCTTTTCACCCGGTAAATCATGTGGATGAAAGTGGCTTTCTTCTGGCTGTGGGGTTTCAAATATTTGGCCATCATCAACAGACGATACCTCCTCACGTTCCTCTTCAATGTCGCGCGGTGAGAGGCCAGAGGCAGCGAAAGGAAATGGGCAAACAGATCCTCGGAGTGGCCAAGGTTGGGGTCAAATGTTTCCTGTGACTCCTGATGGGGTGACGAACTAGGAACAGGTTGAGAAGAGGATGACCCAGCGTTCTCAGTATGGACAGGAGACTGTTTTGTCACAGACAATTGGGTGCTGCTATCAGCCATCCAAGACAGTATCTGCTCTTGTTCTTCTGGCTTCTAGACCCGTTTACGTTCCAGACCTGGAAATTTCGCCAGGAACCTAGATGCATCAACCTTTTTCGGTCTCCCAGACTCTGTGTCTTGTTGGGAACCAATGACAACCCCACGTCCACGTCTCTTTCCCTTCACAACAGCCTTTTTAGGAATTTTGGATTTTTCTGCCATAGTGTAAGGTTCTTTGTCTCTTTTGACATGTTCCTTGAAACTCAGTTTTCCGTCGGCCATTTTGCTTTCTGTCTTTCTGCAGCTCTTGCCCTCAGTTAATATGGAGTTTCCAGTTTTCATGTTCCCGCCCTGATTCTCTCCCTCTTGCTTCTTAAGCAGCCTCAGCTGAACAATCAGTGCTCCTGAATCAAGCCTCAGTCAGCCTGTGACCTGACTCCTGGAAACCTATGATTTTGGACTCCAGCTATTTCCTACTGAGGAACTTTGGAACACTTTTGGACTCTGGAAACCTGCTGTCTGGTGAATCCATGTTTGCAGAGGAATTACGGTACAGAGAAGAGATTCTGAACCTGCTTGGAGAGTTATTGTAGAGCTTAAAGTTACTCTGGCCTGCTGTGTTCTCCTGCCTCTGTTCCTGCAAACTGTGTGACCTTTTCTGCATGCTTGTATGAAGTAATACAAGTCATTTCATATCAACCTATGACTCATGTGTTTTCCTCGTACCCAAGCACAAGACGCTATAGGAACTGTACACTATACATGACAAGATTCAGGAGCCAATGTTTAGTGTCTGCTGGGTCTGGGAAAGCCGTGTCTGCTGTGACTGTGGATATCAGATGTCCGTTTAATACCTTCTGTGATGACAGTGGTTGTGACTTCTCACAACCATTCCAGGTGAGCGCATTCCCTTAAATGTTACTCTGGAGTGTTACCACAGGTAAACACTATTGTTTTTTTTTTTTTTCCCTTTCCTCTTCTCCTTCCAGCACTTCTGCCTTAAAAGATCTGGAAGATGGAGGCCCGCATAAAGGAGCTTTGCGGAGTGACTGATACAATCCTTGCAGATATACAGACTATAAAGACCCGTTTTGCAAGCCTACAGGACCTCACTAATCATAATTTGCAAGTGTTTGGACAAACTACCCAGGAATTACGAGCCAGGATTGAGGCTCTAGAGGAACGAGTCCAGGCTCCTGCCATAACCCCGAGTTCTGGGATCCCCAAGTTACCTCCTTTTCGTTTTGGCGGTGAACGTGAGAAATTCAGGGGATTTATTAACCAATGCAATCTATTTTTCTCTGCACATGCTTCACAATTTCCCACTGAACGATCCAAAGTGCTTACTATAATCATGTTGCTTACCAATAAGGCTTTGATGTGGGCAAACCCTCTGATTGAGACTGAGGATGATTGTTTGAATCACCTTGATGCTTTTATTTCAGCCATGGGGCAGGTGTTTGATGACCCCAATCGAGGTGCAACAGCTGAAGCAGCCATGTTAACTTTGCGCCATGGTAAGCGTTCAGTAGCCGAATATGCCTTGGATTTCAGGAGATGGGCTCTTGATACCACTTGGGACACTTCCGCCAAAAAAATCTATTTTTCGGAAAGGGTTGTCTTCACTGATTAAGGATGAGCTTGCTCGTGCCGACCCTCCCACTGCGTTAGGTGACTTTATTAACTATTGTATCCGTATTGATGCTCGTCTGACTGAACGCAGACAAGAGAGATGGTTCGAAAATAATCGCACTAACCTTTTCCTACCTCCCTCCTCCGCTAAGGAACCTTTGAGTAGGATCACAAGGGAACCAGAACCTGAACCCATGCAGGTAGACTCTTTACAAAGACGGGTTAGTGATGCACGCAAAGAACATCGTATAAAGGAAAATCTATGTTTTTACTGTGGTAAGTCAGGCCACTTCATTATAAACTGCCCCAGCCGTTCTCGTAAGACTACTGCAGCAGTCATTCACTGTGAGTGTTGCGAGAGGAGCTCTGTCATGTCCGAGCCTCAGACTCCAGAGAGATCTGCTGCAAGAGATCTTGATTTTTCGGACTTAAACTCTGTTAGTTCTGGGGACAATGACGGTATAAACGCTGCAATTTTTCAAGTTTCCTCAGCGGTGTCCCAGCTGAGTTGTAAAAGAAATAATTCTCATTGCTTCCTTTCCATCAAACTCTGGGTGGACTCAGTCTGGGTGTCTAGCTCTGCTATGATCGACTCAGGAGCAAGTGGAAATTTTATGGATATCCCTTTGCTCTGAAACAGGGGATACGTTCAGTGAAGAAGGCTACTCCAGTACAGATGGAGACTGTGGATGGCTCCCTGCTGACCTCTGGACCAGTGGATCAGGAAACAGAGCCTTTGAGGGTCCTTATGAGTAAAGATCATCAGGAGAAAATGTCTTTTATGCTTATCTCTTCTCCCCACTTTCCCATTATTCTAGGGCTACCATGGCTGCAGGCGCAGAATCCTACGATTAACTGGGAGACCAAGGAATTACACTTTCCGGAGAAACAGATGAGTCAAGGAGTTTCAGCTTGCTCTGTTCCTAAAGGAACCATGTCAGTCCCTGAACTACCAGCTGTATACCAGGACTATGTGGATTTATGTGACAAGAAGAACGCTGATCAGCTTCCTCCTCACCGTCCATATGATTGTCCAATCGAATTATTGCCAGGAGCCGAGATACCTTTTGGTAAGATCTACCCCCTAGCGGGGCCCGAGCTAAAAGCTTTGAAGGACTACATAGATGAAAATCTAGCCAAAGGCTTCATACGCCCCTCTTCATCTCCCGCAGGTGCACCCATCTTCTTTGTGAAGAAGAAAGATGGATCTCTGAGACCCTGCATAGACTATAGGGAACTCAATAAGGTTACTATTAGAAACCGTTATCCATTGCCTTTAATCCCTGAGTTGTTGGAGAGAGTGCGGCATGCCAAAATTTTCTCTAAACTGGATCTCCGTGGGGCCTATAACTTGGTCCTATTAGACCTGGGGATGAATGGAAGACTGCATTCAGGTCACGCTATGGACACTTTGAATATCTAGTTATGCCTTTTGGTCTGAGTACCGCCCCAGCCACTTTCCAACACTTGGTGAATGACATCTTCAGGGATCTCCTAGATACATTTGTGGTGATTTATCTGGATGATATTCTAATTTTTTCTAACTCCACAGAGGAACATCATGGACATGTGAGAATGGTCTTAGAACGCCTAAGACAAAACCATCTCTACATCAAACTTGAAAAGTGTGAATTCCATAGGACCGAAATTCAATTTCTGGGGTATGTACCATCTACGCAAGGGATTAGTATGGATGGAAGCAAGACCCAAGCCATCAAGGATTGGCCAATTCCTAGAAATGTGAAGGAGGTGCAGCGCTTCATCGGGTTTGCCAACTTCTATAGACGTTTCATTAGGAATTTCTCTGAGGTAGTGTCACCTATCACCCAACTTACCCGGAAACAGTCTAGGTTCTCCTGGACCCCGCAAGCTCAGGAAGCATTTTCCTGTTTAAAGGATAAATTTACCACCGCACCTATCTTAGTACATCCCAACCCCGAGCTTGCCTTCATAATAGAGGTGGATGCTTCAGACTGTGCCGTTGGAGCTATACTCTCTCATAGAACAGGTGAGAAGAATGTCTTGCATCCCTGTGCCTTCTTTTCCCAGCAGTTGTCTTCGGCTGAGAGGAACTACGATGTGGGCAATAGAGAATTGTTGGCCATTATTGCCGCCTTCAAGGAATGGAGACACCTTCTTCAGGGAGCTGCACAGCAAATAGTCGTCCTGACAGACCATCGTAACCTTGAATTTATCAGGTCGGCTAAGTGCCTGACTCCTCGCCAGGCTCGCTGGAATCTTTTCCTAAACCAATTTAATTTTGTAATTTCTTATAGACCAGGATCGCGCAATGGAAAGGCTGATGCACTCTCTAGGATTCATTCAGCAGAGACACGTCCACTTACTCCTCCTAAGACTATTCTTCCTGACTCTAGATTCCTGGGAGTGATTCATAATCAAGACCTACTTAAGGACATCAAGGAAGCATACCATGCGGATTCTTGGTTGGCTCAACCCCCAAGGGACGTAAGTCTTGTCTTTAAGAATGGTGTGTGGATTCAGGGACAATGTCTGTATATACCTGAAACAGTCAGATTGAGAGTATTGCAACTCATCCACGATTCCAAGATAGCCGGGCATAGGGGAATTCTAAAGACACAAGAATTTCTTTCTCGTTTCTTTTGGTGGCCCACTTACAGGAAAGATGTTTTAAACTATGTCACTTCATGTGAAGTCTGTGCAAGATGCAAAACACCTCGCTCCTCACCAACTGGTCTGTTACAACCTCTTCCCACCCCGTCCCACCCGTGGGGATCCATTTCTATGGACTTCATTGTGGAGTTACCAACCTCTCAAGGGAAGAACACCATTCTAGTGGTGGTTGATCGTCTAACAAAGGCAGCTCATTTTATCCCTTGTGTTGGCTTACCCACTGCAAAACAGACATCAGACTTGATGATTAAGAATGTGTTTCGCTTACATGGAGTACCGGATGAGGTCATTTCGGATCGAGGGGTGCAATTCACTTCAAGGTTTTGGCAAAATTTCTGTGCCGCATTGGACATTAAAGTAAACCTTTCTTCTGCTTTTCATTCCCAGACTAATGGACAGACAGAACGAACCAATCAGACCCTGGAGCAGTATCTCCGCTGCTTTATCTGCCACCTACAAGATGATTGGGTGGATCTACTTCCACTGGCTGAGTTCTCTTATAATAACTCTCAGAGCGCCTCCACTAAGCAGTCTCCTTTTTACTCCAATCTAGGTTATCATCCTAACATTCTTCCTCGATTTCCATAGATACGCCCTTGCCGGCAGTGGCTGAAAGAATCACTTCTTTACAAAAGAATATGGATCTTCTAAAGGAAAATCTAGAATTGGCTCAGGAAAGGTACAAGAAAGCAGCAGATAAATTTCGTAAACCTGCACCAGCTTTCAAGGTAGGAGATTTGGTCTGTCTGTCAACCAGAAATCTTAAAATAAAGATTCCATCGTCTAAATTGGGACATAAGTACATTGGACCTTATAAGATCAGTAAGATTATAAGTGCTGTTGCTTGTCGTCTTCAACTGCCCAGAACTATGAGAATCCACCATGTCTTTCATGTATCCCTAACTAAAGGCTGCAAAACCCAATACGTTTCCTGGACGCTCTTCTCCTTGCCCTGACCCAGTGCTGGTCGATGGTCAGGAAGAATTTATGGTGGAAAGGATTCTAGATTCCAGGTTGTACAGAAATCAGTTGCAATATTTGATTAAATGGCAGGGCTACCCAGTGGAGGACAACTCATGGGAACCAGTCAATAATGTAAATGCTCCTCGCCTGCTCCGCCAGTTTCATCAGAGGTACCCTGACAAGCCTGGTCTGAGGTCAACCGGAGGTTGTCCTTAAGGGGGGAGTAATGTAAGGTTCTTTGTCTCTTTTGACATGTTCCTTGAAACTCAGTTTTCCGTCGGCCATTTTGCTTTCTGTCTTTCTGCAGCTCTTGCCCTCAGTTAATATGGAGTTTCCAGTTTTCATGTTCCCGCCCTGATTCTCTCCCTCTTGCTTCTTAAGCAGCCTCAGCTGAA
Source organism: Oophaga sylvatica (assembly GCA_033576555.1). NCBI lineage: Eukaryota > Metazoa > Chordata > Amphibia > Anura > Dendrobatidae > Oophaga > Oophaga sylvatica. Next base: position 789,379,778 of record JARQOD010000001.1, on the reverse strand, counting down.
CAATCAGTGCTCCTGAATCAAGCCTCAGTCAGCCTGTGACCTGACTCCTGGAAACCTAGGATTTTGGACTCCAGCTATTTCCTACTGAGGAACTTTGGAACACTTTTGGACTTTGGAAACCTGCTGTCTGGTGAATCCGTGTTTGCAGAGGAATTACGGTACAGAGAAGAGATCCTGAACCTGCTTGGAGAGTTATTGTAGAGCTTGAAGTTACTCTGGCCTGCTGTGTTCTCCTGCCTCTGTTCCTGCAAATTGTGTGACCTTTTCTGCATGCTTGTATGAAGTAATACAAGTCATTTCATATCAACCTATGACTCATGTGTTTTCCTCGCACCCAAGCACAAGACGCTATAGGAACTGTACACTATACATGACACATAGGTGCAGATGTTCAGATGCAGATATTGGGGAACAAGGAGCAGTTAGTGCTTTGGGGAAGGTAGCATTACAGCCTAGTACTGCTTTGTGTTTTACAAACAGCACCGCAATGGAATAAAAAAATTGCCCTGAGGTTTAAGGCGAGATTACGCACCCCAGTCACCACACAAGACAGCGGTGCTGCCCCCCAAAAATTGCCCTGAGGTTTAAGGCAAGATTACGCACCCCAGTCACCACACAAGACAGTGGTGCTGCCACAAAAAAATTGCCCTAACGTTTAAAGCGAGATTACGCACCCCAGCCACCACGCAAGGCAGCGGTGCTGCCACTAAAAAATTTCTTGGAGGTTTAAGGCAAGATTACGCACCCCAGTCACCACACAAGATAGTGGTGCTGCCACAAAAAAATTGAACTCAGCTCTGAAAAGAACTTTTGGGTTTTACAGAGAATTTCAGGACGATTTGCACAAACACAACTCTCCATAGCAGCTGCTCACACTCTCCCTACACTAGCTGTGTTCTGCATGCAATGTGCAGAAAATGGCCGCGGCAGGGATAATATAGAGCCTATGAGTCATAGGCTATGAATCATGTATGACGCTGGGTAGCCAGACAATCATAGTAATGCCACAACCAAGAAGGCTGCAGCATTACTGTGATTGGCAAATGCTGGGCGGGAGATCCGAATCATGCGAGGTGAGTAGTGAAGTACTCGCTATGTTTCGAGAACCGCGAGTACTTAATTATTCGCCGAGTACCAAATTCTCGCGATTATACTCGCTCATCCCTATATAGGATTAATATAATTTTTAGGTTTTGCTGCTTTTGCAAAATAAAATCCGTTTTTTTAATAAAATTGTAACAAATGAGAGCAGCCCAATATCTGTATTAGGCGAGTACAAGTATTTACATATACCGATTCTAAGTCCAAAGAAATACTAATCGGGAATTTTGATTATTAGACCCAATGGTGACTGTTATGTTTTGGTAGCTGAGGAGAGCAGGCAAAAATGGCAATACACCAGAGAGGTTGGAATCTATTGGATTGCAGCAGTACCTTGACTAACCACCACAACTAAAGGCAGCCGTGGAGCGTTCCTACGTTGGTCCTAGACGCCTCGTCACAGCCTGAGAGATTAACTACACCTAAAGATAGAAAGAGGAAAGCTATCTGCCCCGGAGCAGATTCCCAAAGAACATAGGAAGCCCCCAAACATGTAATGGCGGTTAGACAAGAAGAAATACAGACACAGACAGAAAATAGTATGAGCAAACGCTGGGGCCCAATCTGCCTAGACAGAAAAGGATAGAAAGAATACTCACTGCAATCCAAAAAAACCCCTAAAAAATGCCAACGCTATTGATTGCAAAAACACCTGAGATCACACGACCTCTACCACCTAAATCAGTTCTCTGGTGTAACAAAACTAAGCCGCAGCCACTGAAAAAACTGGAAAAGGCAAATGAACAAATAACAATGGCTCCAGCGGAACTGAGAGGAGCCCAAGCCCCCCGGGGGGAACCTGGCTAACCTCACAGAAATGCAGAGAAATATGCAAATGGAAAGCACAAAATACAAAAACATAAAATATCTTACCTGAAAGCAGAAGAAGAGGCAAGACTCAGCAAGCTTCCAAGTGAACCAGGAACCACAGTTGAGACAAGAACAATAGATCACCGGCAACCATGATTGGAGGGAACCTCCCTTATATCAAACCAGTCTGTAACTCCTGATTGCCAATCCTCATTGAATGGTTCAGTACTGTTTGTAACCACCAGAGGGAGCTTCTGCTCAGAATTCATTTCCAAAACATTCACAACAGGTGACAGTGCCGATAATGAATGTAAAGTGCTGTAGATGTAATGGCGCTATATAAGTGAGTAAAATGAATATATAAATAAGTATAAGAGCTAAAACTCCACACAATCTGAAATGCATACTGCACATATTAACTTACTACAAACTGTATTTGCAAACTAATAAAGGCAGCATACTTACTAAGCTTGAAGGGGGTTGTTTGTGTGTGAAATATTGTTGACTTTCTTTAGGATAGGTTATATATATTAGATCATGTGGATCCAACACCATCATCATTCAGTTGTTATTAGCTCTTGCAGTGACTGGAGGAGCTGATCTGCAGTTTTTGGCAGCTTAGTTATCATTAATGAGCTTCATTTAGATAGGCTTATTTTTGTCAGGCACTAGATGTGAAACCACAAGTGTATTTCAGATAAACTTTCATAGAATAGTCACCTATGTTATTGTGACTTAACAAGTATTATGTCTGTCATAGGCCATCTGCTCAAAAAAGCTACCTTTGACAAAGTTGGAACAAGAAGCTCTATCTAGAAGATTTCAAAGGAAACCTAACCTTCACCTTTTAACACCTATACAGGGATCTGGAATTATAATGGGGCCCCTTGGGTTGCCTTCTCACAGTCACTGCTGGATAGATAGGTAAATCTGAGGTAAGGCTGGGCAAACTATACAGCTGAATAGCAGGGAGGACAAGTTAAAGGGTTAATGACTTAAATAATTTCACCTGGACAAATAAATTTATGTCCTAGTTTGTCAAAAGATCCCTCAAATTTGAGGTTTTAGTGGACAACAAAACTCTGTCCCCAAGTACAGAGCTTGACCCACTAATATGTTGTTATTTAGCAGATGAGGTCTGTCTACTCTTTTCTGTCTTCAGTTTATTTTTGACTTCAGACCAGATAAGTGTAAACTAATGCAGAGTATCCAACTCAGAGCCCGAAAAAGAACTAAAACAACTAAATTACAAAAATACTGAAAGTATTATTGGATTATTGATATTGATTATCATAGCAAACTTGGCTAAAGAAAATGTTCTATCCAGTCAGACTGATGTCAGAGATGAAACAGCGAAAATATTGATTTAGTGTCTGATTAACATGTTCTGTACTCAACCTCTCCAAAACTGAACTTCTTCTGCTCCCGCCGTCTACTAACCTCCCTAAATCTGACATTTCCCTCTCTGTGGTCGGCACCATAATAACACCCCGGCAGCAGGCTCGCTGTCTGGGTGTTATGTTTGATACCAATCTCTCCTTCACCTCCCATATACAATCTCTTGCCCGCTCTTGCCGCCTACACCTAAAGAACATCTCTAGAATCCGCCCTTTTCTCACCATGGAAACAACAAAAACCCTCACTGTAGCATTGATCCACTCCCGCCTGGACTACTGTAACGCTCTATTACTTGGCCTCCCCATTACTCGACTATCCCCTCTCCAGTCCATCCTTAATGCAGCAGCCAGGGTTATCCATCTGGCTAATCGGTACTCGGACGCGTCCGCTCTTCGCCAGTCCTTACACTGGCTGCCCATTCATTATAGGATCCAATTCAAAGTACTTGTTCTCACCCACAAAGCTCTCCACACTGCAGCACCCCCCTACATCTCCTCCCTCATTTCTATCTATCAGCCTAACCGACTGCTGCGCTCTGCAAACGACTTTCGACTAACCTCTGCACTAATCCGTACCTCCCACTCCCGACTCCAAGACTTCTCCCGCGCTGCGCCAATCCTCTGGAATGCTCTACCCCAAGAAATTAGGACTATCCACAATTTGCATGGTTTCAGGCGCTCCCTCAAAACACATCTGTTCAGAGCGGCCTATCACATTCACTAATCAAAGTCATTCTATGTGTAAGTGTGTGTGTGTGTGTGTAGCCCATTCATTATCTCCATCCATCCCTCACTCCCTTAAGATGGCTGGACCATCATTGTAAATGCACCATTGTATATACACACCTGTATTTTGTATCTCCCCCACCTCATTGTAGATTGTAAGCTCTCACGAGCAGGGCCGTCTTATTTTGCTTTAATTACTGTATTGTTAACGTTGTTACTTATGACTTGTGTTTTGAAACTGTTAAACTGTAAAGCGCTGCGGAATATGATGGCGCTATATAAATAAAGATTATTATTATTATTATTATTCTGTCAGGCCACTGCTCTCTTGGTGGTAGGGAAAAGAAAAAGACAACTCAATATTATTCTTATTACAAAATGTCTTCCAGAATTTTGAAATGAACTGAGTAGCCAAGTCAGAAATAAAGTTTTTTGGAACACCATGCAAACATGCAATATGTTTGATAACTTACATAAGATTTGGAGGTTATCTAATTTGAAGAGAGGGGGACAAAGTGACACTGTTTACTAAATCTTTCAACCACTACCCAAATATCAGTTTTACTATTAGTGGTTGGAAGACCAGTAATAAAGCCTATAGAGGAGTGGGTCCAGGGACTTTTAGGAATAAGTAAGGAAAGCGGTAGTCCAGCAGGACTGATTAAGGGCATTTTGGCTCAAGCACAATTTTCAAAGGCAAGCACATATTCCCTACAATCCCAAACTTATAATTGGCAACTAGAGATGAATCGATCCATTGAGAATCGACTTTGAGTAAAATGTCCTGAAATTCCCTGAGAATTCGAATAGTCGGCCGAAATAAAAAAAAATGCCCGGCTCTATATAACACACGGAACAGTCAAAGAGTGGGCTAAAGACATCAGGCAAAAACAGGCTGGCTCCCCATAATATCCTGCTGCTATTATATCACATATTATAATGCAGCTGATCATCCAGAATAACAGATAAGGCCCAGCCAAGTAGTGTCATTATATGTTTTTACAGCTTCGGTAAAGAAAGTAAGAGCATAAAGCTTATTTCACAGTATGATAAAGTAAAAAATCGGATTGTGTTGCACTACTGCACTAGTGAATCACATTGAAAATAAGAGCTGTAATCCGTGAATAGAAATCCAAATATTCATAAAAAGGTTTTATACCTACATAGTAAAAACCTGTGAACTTATTAATCTGTGATTTATTGCAGTAAAAACACAGCTCTTTAATAATAGCATTTATTTTAATTTTAATATACTGTTATTACAAAATGCCAAATGGGGGTGGGGTTCAGTTTAATACCCTGTGTCCTACTTTTGCTTGTACTTATTAATCCTGAAACCTAGACTTGTGTGTTACAGGGAAGAAAGCCATATATATATAATATATATTGTGATAAATTGTCTCTCTTGGCTGCATATAGAGGTAGACACAGGAACACTGTCTCTTTAAATCTTCCACTGGTTTATTAAAGGTACTGCATAAACTAGTGTAGAGTTGGCAATATAAACATGGCCTTTCTGGCCTAACAGGAAATCAGAAGCATAACATATGGCACAGTCTGTATTGCTGCGGGGATCTGCCCTCTCAGGAACAAACATACAAAGGTTCAGCTTTCCTTATCATCGAAATAAAACTCTAGAGCTCTCATCTCCGGGCACACACAACTATGAATGAGCTAGAAGGCTGTATATTTACCTTCTTGACTCCATCCTGGGGTAGAGATATGGTGAATAGCCTCTCATCTATTTTTCCGCTGTTCACTAAACCTAGCCCTTAACATGGCCGATTAACCCTCTCAGCACATAGTGTGCGGAATCATTTTACTAGGGTCATATAACTGAAGCTAACATTCTCAGCGACATACACACATGGTCCAAATTGTTGGTACCCCTCGTTTAATGACAGAAAAACCCACAATAGTGACAGAAATAACTTGAATCTGACAAAAGTAATAATAAATCAAAAATCTATGAAAATGAACAAATGAAAGCCAGACATTGCCTTTCAACCATGCTTCCACAGATTTTTACAAAACAAAACTCATGAAATAGGCCTGGACAGAAATGATGGTACCCTTGAAAATAATATCACCAAAAGGACATGTTAAATCAAGGTGTGTCCACTAATTAGCATCACAGGTGGCTACAATCTTGGAATCAGTGAGTGGGCCTGTATACAGGGCTACAGATACTCAATGTGCTGTTTGGTGACATGGTGTGTATCACACTCAACATAGACCAGAGGAAGCGAAGGAAAGCGTTGCCTCAGGAGATTAGAAAGAAAATTACATGTTGACAAGCCACAAAGCTTCTGAGAGAATGTTGTTGTGAATGGGCTTGAGATGAGTTCTGAGCAGAGGCTCCCTCTGGTGGTTACAAGCGGTACTGGTCTGTTCAGTGAAGATTGTGAGGACTGGGAATCAGGTGTTACTGACTGGTCTTATATAAGGGAGTCACCTTCCCATCAGGGTTGCCGGTGATCAATTGTTCTGGTCTGAATCCTTGATTCCAGTTTCCCTTGTAGCCTGCTGTGTCGTGTCTGCATCTCCTTCTAACAGATAAGACATTTTCTTCTTTTTGTTTCTGTGCTTGATTTTTGCATTTTGTCCTGCACTTCTGTGGGGGCCTTCTGGGTCCCCTCAGGGGGCTTTTGCCCTCTCAGTTTAGTTCAGCCACTGATGTTTGTACTTTTGCTTTTTCCAGTTTTTTCAGTGGCTGCTGTTTTGATTTTGTTACACCAGAGAGCTAATTTAGGTGGTAGAGGTCGTGTGATCTCAGGTGTTTTTGAAATTAGTAGAGTTGGTGCTTTCAGGGTTTTTTTTTTTGGGATTGCAGTAAGTACCCTTCCTATCCTTTTCTATTTAGTTAGTTTGGGCCCCAACGTTTGCTCATACTATTTTCTGTCTGTGTCAGTATTTCGTCTTGTCTAACCGCCATTACTTGTTTGGGGGCTTGCTATTATCTTTGGGGTTCTGCTCCGGGGCAGATAGCTTTCCTATTTCTATCTTTAGGTGTAGTTAGTTTCTCAGGCTGTGACGAGGCGTCTAAGACCAACGTAGGAACGCTCCACGGCTGCCTCTAGTTGTGGTGGTTAGTCAGGGTACTGCAATCTCATAGATTCCAACTGCTCTGGTGTATTGCCTTTTTGCCTGCACTCCTCAGCTACCGAATCATAACAGTATCACCGGCCAAAAAAAAATTGAAAATTGTATGGTACTCACAGAAGGGAAAAAATATTGTGAAAGAAAAAAAAAAAAAAAAAGGTTGTCAGAGTTGTCAGAGATATTTTTCTGTTTGTTGCATTTTTTTTTTTTCCCTCTGTATCTCTGGGTGCTGGGGAGGATTTTTTTTTTCTCTCAATGGAGTTTGCACAGTTGTCTGGCCATGTGGATCAGCTTGCCACTGAGGTTCGGAGTATTGCTATCTATCTTGCTAGGTTGCCTGTTGTGGAACCTAGGATTCCCATGCCAGATTTGTTTTTAGGGGATCGAGCTAAGTTTCAGAATTTCTAAAATAATTGTAAATTGTTTTTTGCCTTAAAATCTAAGTCCTCAGGAAACGCAGCGCAGCAGGTTCAAATTGTCATCTCTCTCCTGCGTGGCGATCCTCAGGATTGGGCTTTTTCCCTGACACCTGGGGATCCTGTTTTGAGTGATGTTGATGCATTTTTTCAGGCTTTGGGGTTATTGTACGATGAGCCTAATGTCACTGATCAAGCTGAAAAAGCCTTGTTGGCATTAAATCAGGGGCTTGATGACGCTGAGTTATACTGTCAGAGATTCCGTAGGTGGGCAGTCCTGACCAAGTGGAATGACGACGCTTTGGCGGCCCTTTTTCGGAAGGGTCTGTCGGATAATGTAAAGGATGTTATGGTGGGATTCCCTGTCCCCTCTGGTCTCAATGATTCTATGTCATTGGCGATTCAAATTGACAGACGTTTGCGTGAGCGGAGAAGTATGCGTGGAATAGTGTTGCCTTGTGAACCTGCTTCTGAATCCATGCGGTGTGATAGAGTGGTGTCTGGGGCACAGCGTCATGAGTTTCGAAAGCGCAATGGGTTATGTTTCTACTGTGGTGATGCCTCTCATGCTATTTCAGTCTGCCCTAAGCGGGGAGGACGTTTTGCACGCTCAGATATCTTGGGTAGTGTTCAGACTAAGTTTTTACTAACTGTCACTCTGATATGCTCTCTGTCCTCATTTTCTGCTCAGGCTTTCGTTGATTCTGGAGCAGCTATTAACCTGATGGATTATGATTTTGCTAAACGTTGTGGGTTTCCCTTGATACCCCTACAGAAGTCTATTCCCCTTCTGGGGATCGATTCTACCCCTTTGGCTGAGAATAAACCTCAGTTCTCTACTCAGGTGATAATGAGGGTTGAACCTGATCATCAAGAGTGCTGCAAATTTTTGGTTCTGTATAATCTGCATGATATTATCGTACTGGGTTTCCCTTGGTTACAGTCTCATAATCCTGTTTTGGATTGGAAATCTGTGTCTGTAACCAGTTGGGGCTGCCAATGTGTTAATACCAACACTCCTGTTTTTTCTGCCTCCCCCCAGGCTCAGGATGTTCCTGACTTTTTGATTGATTTTTCTGATGTGTTTAGCGAAAGTAAATCTGCATCCTTGCCTCCCCATAGGAGCTATGACTGCGCTATTGAATTAGTGCCTGGTAGTAAATTCCCTAAAGGTCGCCTTTTTAACTTGTCTGTACCTGAACATGACGCTATGCGGTCTTATATCAAGGAGTCATTGGAGAAAGGTCATATCAGACCATCCTCTTCACCCTTAGGTGCCGGTTTTTTCTTTGTGGCCAAAAAGGATGGTTCATTAAGGCCGTGTATTGATTATCGTCTTTTGAACAATATTACTGTGAAATATCAATACCCGTTACCCTTGATTTCTGACCTGTTTTCCAGGGTGAAAAACGCTACTTGGTTTACCAAGCTTGACCTCAGGGGGGCATATAACCTTATTCGCATTAAGCACGGGGATGAATGGAAGACGGCATTCAATACCCCGGAGGGGTACCTTGTGATGCCCTTTGGGCTCACTAATGCTCCTTCTGTCTTCCAGTCCTTCATGAATGACATTTTCAGGGATTTTGTGGATAAATTTCTGATTGTTTATTTGGATGATATCTTGATTTTTTCCAATGACTGGGACTCTCATGTGAAACATGTTCGAACTGTATTCCAGATTTTGAGAGAGAATGCTCTGTATGTGAAGGGATCAAAGTGTCTTTTTGGCGTACAGAGGATCTCATTTCTGGGATTCATTTTGTCCCCATCTGTTATTGAAATGGACCCGGTCAAGGTTCAGGCCATCTGTGATTGGGTCCAACCTACTTCATTAAAGGCTCTTCAAAGATTTTTGGGTTTTGCCAATTTTTATCGTAAATTTATTGGTAATTTCTCGGTTATTGTTAAACCATTAACTGATTTGACCAAAAAGGGTTCTAATGTGGTGAATTGGCCTCCTGAGGCAGTCTCTGCATTTCAGGAACTTAAGCAGAGATTCACTTCTGCTCCTGTTCTACGGCAACCTGATGTTTCTCTGCCATTTCAGGTGGAGGTTGATGCCTCTGAAATTGGGGCAGGTGCCGTTTTGTCCCAAAAAGATCCAGAGACCTCTAAAAGTAACCCTTGTGCCTTTTTCTCTCGAAAATTTTCTCCTACTGAATGTAATTATGACGTGGGTAATCGGGAGTTATTGGCCATGAAGTGGGCTTTTGAAGAGTGGAGACATTGGCTGGAGGGAGCCAAACATCGGGTGGTGGTCCTCACGGACCATAAGAATCTGGTTTATCTGGAATCTGCCAAGCGACTCAATCCTAGACAGGCCAGGTGGGCCTTGTTTTTCACACGTTTTAATTTTGTGGTTTCCTTTCTTCCTGGCACTAAGAATGTTAAGGCGGATGCTCTCTCGAGGAGTTTCCTTGCGGACTCTCCTGAGTTATCTGATCCTTCTGTTATTTTGAAAGAGGGTGTAGTTCTTTCCGCCATCTCACCCAATTTGAGACTTGCTCTGGAGGGGTGTCAGGAGGATAGGCCCGAGCGCTGCCCTGTTGGAAAATTGTTTGTCCCGGACCAGTGGAAAAAGAGTGTGATGTCTGAGATTCATTGTTCCGCGTTGGCTGGGCATCCCGGAATTTTTGGTACCAGAGACTTGGTTAGTCGGTTCTTTTGGTGGCCTACCTTGTCTCGTGATGTCAGGGAATTTGTGCAGTCCTGCGGGACTTGCTCTCGCTCCAAGCCTTGCTCTCGCTCTGGTGGTTTGTTGATGCCATTGCCTGTGCCCAAGAGACCATGGACCCATATCTCTATGGATTTCATTTCCGACCTTCCTGTTTCTCAGAGAATGACCGCCATCTGGGTGATTTGTGATAAGTTTTCCAAGATGATACATCTTGTGCCATTGCCTAAGTTGCCTTCCTCCTCTGAATTGGTGTCTTTGTTCCTTCAGCACGTGGTTCGTTTACACGGCATTCCTGAGAACATTGTGTCTGACAGAGGAGTCCAGTTTGTTTCCAGATTTTGGAGGACCTTTTGTTCTAAACTTGGTGTTCAATTGTCTTTCTCCTCGGCGTTTCATCCTCAGACCAATGGTCAAACTGAGAGAACAAACCAGACATTGGAGACTTATCTAAGATGCTTTGTGTCTGCTGATCAGGATGACTGGGTTTCTTTTTTGCCTTTGGCTGAGTTTGCTCTTAATAATAGGGCTAGCTCTGCCACTTTGATGTCTCCATTTTTCTGTAATTCTGGGTTTCACCCTCGATTTTCTTCGGGACAGACGGAGGCTTCTGTCTGTCCGGGTGTTGACTCTGTTGTGGAGCGTATGCAACAGATTTGGGACCAGGTAGTGGAGAGGTTGTCCCTCTCTCAAGAGAGGGCCCAGCGGTTTGCTAACCGGCATAGGACTGATGGTCCTCGGTTTAAAGTAGGGGACTTGGTCTGGTTGTCCTCAAAAAATATTCCTATGAGAGTAGCATCTCCTAAATTTAAGCCTAGGTTCATTGGACCTTATAAGATCATGGAGATTCTTAATCCTGTTTCTTTTCGTTTGCTTCTTCCAGGGACATTTAAGATCCATAACGTGTTCCACAAGTCCTTGTTGAAGAGGTTTGTTGAGCCAGTGGTTCCTGCTGCTGTGCCTCCTGACCCTGTTTTGGTTGAGGGCAATCTGGAGTATGTGGTTGAGAAAATATTAGATTCTCGTTTTTCTAGACGGAAACTCCAGTATTTGGTTAAGTGGAGAGGTTATGGTCAGGAAGACAATTCTTGGGTGTTTACTTCGGACATCCATGCTAGGAGACTCATCCGTGCGTATCATAGAACTCATCCTGACCGACCTGGTTGCTCAAATGAGGGTTCGGTGACCCCTCCTCAAGGGGGGGGGTACTGTTGTGAATGGGCTTGAGATGAGTTCTGAGCAGAGGCTCCTTCTGGTGGTTACAAGCGGTACTGGTCTGTTCAGTGAAGATTGTGAGGACTGGGAATCAGGTGTTACTGACTGGTCTTATATAAGGGAGTCACCTTCCCATCAGGGTTGCCGGTGATCAATTGTTCTGGTCTGAATCCTTGATTCCAGTTTCCCTTGTAGCCTGCTGTGTCGTGTCTGCATCTCCTTCTAACAGATAAGACATTTTCTTCTTTTTGTTTCTGTGCTTGATTTTTGCATTTTGTCCTGCACTTCTGTGGGGGCCTTCTGGGTCCCCTCAGGGGGCTTTTGCCCTCTCAGTTTAGTTCAGCCACTGATGTTTGTACTTTTGCTTTTTCCAGTTTTTTCAGTGGCTGCTGTTTTGATTTTGTTACACCAGAGAGCTAATTTAGGTGGTAGAGGTCGTGTGATCTCAGGTGTTTTTGAAATTAGTAGAGTTGGTGCTTTCAGGGTTTTTTTTTTGGGATTGCAGTAAGTACCCTTCCTATCCTTTTCTATTTAGTTAGTTTGGGCCCCAACGTTTGCTCATACTATTTTCTGTCTGTGTCAGTATTTCGTCTTGTCTAACCGCCATTACTTGTTTGGGGGCTTGCTATTATCTTTGGGGTTCTGCTCCGGGCAGATAGCTTTCCTATTTCTATCTTTAGGTGTAGTTAGTTTCTCAGGCTGTGACGAGGCGTCTAGGACCAACGTAGGAACGCTCCACGGCTGCCTCTAGTTGTGGTGGTTAGTCAGGGTACTGCAATCTCATAGATTCCAACTGCTCTGGTGTATTGCCTTTTTGCCTGCACTCCTCAGCTACCGAATCATAACAGAATGTCCTATGGACAGATGAGACAAAAATGTAATGTTTTGGCAAAACACATCAGCTCTATGTTCACAGATGGAAAAATTAAGCATATCAAGAAAAGAACACTGTCCCTACTGTGAAACATGGAGGAGGCTCTGTTATGTTCTGGGGCTGCTTTGCTCCATCTGGCACAAGGTGTCTAGAATCTGTGCAGGGTACAATGAAATCTCAAGACTATCAAGGGATTCTAGAGAGAAATGTGCTGCTCCGTGTCAGAAAGCTTAGTTTCAGTCGCAGATCATGGGTCTTGCAACAGGATAATGACCCAAAACATACAGCTAAAAACACCCAAGTATGGCTAAGAGGAAACCATTGGACTGTTCTGAAGTGGCCTTTTATGAGCCCTGACCTAAATCCTATTGAGCATCTTTGGAAAGAGCTGAAACATGCCATCTGGAAAAGGCAACCTTCAAACACTAGACAACTGGAGCAGTTTGCTCTTGAGGAGTGGGCCAAAATACTTGTCGAAAGGTGCAGAAGTCTCATTGACAGTTACAGGAATAATTTGATTGCAGTGATTGCTTCAAAAGGTTATGCAACAAAATATTACGTTAAGGGTACCATCATTTCTGTCCAGGCCTATTTCATGAGTTTTATTTTTAAAAAATTCTGTGGAAGCATGGTTGAAAAGCAATATCTGACTTTCATTTGTTCATTTTCATAGATTTTTGATTTATTATTACTTTTGTCAGAATCAAGTTATTTCTGTCACCATTGTGGGTTTTTCTGTCACTAAATGAGGGGTACCAACAGAGGTGTATCTAGGCTTTCTAGCACCTGGGGCAACAATTCGGTTTGGCACTCCCCCCAAGAACACATGCGATTTGCACACTTAGTCATGTACCGACGAGCTGCTCTCCCTAATGCTCTCAACGTTCAGTGAAAGACTGAGAGAAGCAGGAAGAAAAGCTCGTTATCACAGGACCGTAAGTATGAAAATCACATATGAGTGAAGTGTCCATGTGATGACTGCTGGAACCTGCAGAGCTGAATCCTGACATTGCAGGCTTCTGAATTCTCACAATGAATGCACTGCTCACTTTTAGGATTCTCCCTTACCGGTGGCAAGAGTACACCGTCATGTCAGCACAAGCATGTGATTTATATACTTCTGGCCACATTCTGACTAGACGTGCCCAGCCTCGCTCTGTTCATTTTCATTGAGTGAGGCCACACATGTCTAGTTAGCATGTGACTGCATGTATGTAAATCTCCGGCACAAGAGAATCTGACAGTGTGCAGTGTGCACTGTCAGAATTCAGCAATCTGCAGTCACATAGAATGACTGCAGACTCAGCACAGACCTGGAGAACTGCTCTAATGCTCCTAATATAAATAAAAACATGACAATAAGTCAGTTTCACAAATAATATTTACATCCAGGTACCTTATAGATGACGTTGTCTCCTTCTTTTCTTCTTCTTGTCCAGACCCCATGATGAGTTTTCTCATCCACAGCCGTCTCTGCAGACTTCCATCTTCTCCGCTCTTCTGCACCAACTCTCCACACGATGCCCTTAAAAACAGAAGAGTCATTATAATGCTACTAAATAAAAATATCTGCAATATACTGTCACCTCACACTATTCCCCTCTCTCCTCATATTGTCTCCTCTCACATCCCCCTATTCACCATACTGTCTAATCATATATTTACCCCCTCACTCTCTATACTGTCTGCTCACACATACCCCTGACTCCCCATACTGTGTCCACATGCATTCACCCGTTCACTCCCCATACTGTCTGCACCCATCCCCCACTCACCATACTGTGTCTGCACTCATCCCCATACTGTTTCCTCATACATGCCCTCATACATACTCTTCAGTGTCCTCAAGTCCCCCCACACACATTAAATCCCCCATCCCCATGCCAAATCCCCACACACATTAAGTACCCCTCATCCCCACTCCAAATCCCCCACACACATTAAGTGCCCCCATCCCCACTCCAAATCCCCCACTAAACCCCCATCCCCACACTCCAAATCCCCCACACATAAAGTACCCCCATCCCCACTCCAAATCCCCCACACATAAAGTACCCCATCCCCCACTCCAAATCCCCCCACAATAAAGTACCCCCCATCCCCCACTCCAAATCCCCCACATAAAGTCCCCACATCCCACTTCAAAACCCCCACACATAAAGAACCCCATCCCCACTCCAAAACCCCCCAGATATAAAGTACCCCATCCTCACTCCAAAACCCCCCACACATAAAGTACCCCCATCCCCACTCCAAATCCCCCACACATAAAGTACCCCCCATCCCCACACCAAATCCCCCCACATAAAGTACCCCCCATCCCCACTCCAAATCCCCCCACACATAAAGAATCCCCCATCCCCACTCCAAATCCCCCACACATAAAAGAACCCCACCATCCCCACTCCAAACCCCCCCCACATAAAGTACCCCCATCCCCACTCCAAATCCCCCACACAAAGAGAATCCCCCATCCCCACTCCAAATCCTCCCATACATAAAGAATCCCCCCATCCCCACTCCAAATCCTCCCCACACAAAGAAACCCCATCCCCACTCCAAATCCCCCCACATAAAGTATCACCCCCCCATATTATTCCCTCCCGTTAATCTTCGGTGGTTTCTTCAGCTCCACAGTGGAGCACACTTACCACCATCGTTCCCCCTTCTGGCCACCGCCGGCGAGTGACGTCAGCAGCGTGTACACATGACCTGATCACGCTGCTGCCGTCGCTCTGACCCGGCGGTCAGAGCTTCAATTGTACTGGTGTCTGTATAGACGCCAGTACAATTGATCCCTGGGAGGCAGCACGCAGCAGCTTCTCTGCGCCAGCTGTCAGCTTGACAGCCGGCACAGGTAACTGCCGTCTCCCAGGCCGGGGGTGGCAGAATGCAGCTGCAGGGGAGACACTGCAGGCCGCCGCATTAGGCGGCTTGACTGCGCCCCCGTGCCGGCTGCGCCCGGGGCACATGCCCCGGCTTCCCCCCCTGGATACGCCTCTGGGTACCAACAATTTTGATCACGTCTGTATATCCCCTCCAGTACTTTGTCAGTGATTTTAGCACATATCCCCCAACACTGCCCAAAGCAGGTGGTTTTGGCACCTTCAGTTAGCAAACAGAGAAGGGTAGACAAGGAATCTGCATTACTGTATAACTTCCCAGGCCTGTGCTCCGCATGAAAGCTGAAGTCCTAGTGTCCTAGAATCTAGTCACCCGGGAATTCTTCCCTTCCTTACTCTCATCACTCTCAGGGGTGCATGACTTGACAATAGCCTGAACTTCTGACCTAACAGGTAGTACCTCAGGGTGTCAATTGGCCATCTGGTGGCCAAGCATTCTTTTTTGACAATGACATAGTTTTTCTCACAGGAGGAGAGTTTCCTATTTAAATACAGGATTGAATGTTCCTTCCTGTTTACTTCCTGTGACAACACAGTTCCCTCTGAGGCATCTGTCTGGATCATGAATGGACCACGGTCAATCTGAAATATCAGCACCTACTGTATGATCACAGCAGGAGCTCAGTGCGGCTAGTGAATGAGCTTCTGCTCTGACAGCCAGGGCGGTGCCAGCATAACCCCTGGCAGTTTAACCTCCTAAATGCTGCGATTGAGAGCAACCACAACATTTAAGAGGCAGGGAGAGGGAGGTGTTCCTTCTCCCTTCAGATGAGCACCCCAGCGACATCAACGCGGGGAGCCTAATCATTGCCATGGTGACCTGGGGTCATCATGACGACCCCCAGGCCAACAAACTACAGAAAGCTTCTTACGCATGGTATAAGATGCTTCTTTATAGATATAATGCATTGCAATTCTGATGCATTGCAATGCATTATACATGTGATCAAAGTAAAAAAAAAGTGATATTCCCACAGAGGGACTAAGTAAAAATTTTCAAAAAAGTATAAGCAAATTGTAAAAATATAAAAAGAAAAAAATTGCTAAATAATAATAATTAAAAAAAATTACAAAACAAAAAGGATCTACCAGTCAATGAAAGTTGTATAGCCAGCAAGGTAGAAGTACAGGATAAAATATAACCTTTAATAGATAAATTAAAAATGAACTGCAGAGTTCATATATCACTATACAATAACCACCATAAAAAACACACATATAGCCTCCACTCTTTTAAATGAAAAGAGAGAAAATATATAGGGAGCCAATTGAGATGTATATCGCCCCCATAAACAAGCACTTTGGACTGAATTGACTCAAGACAAATCTCAGTACAAGATACAAAAACTATTGGATCACATCAAGTGTGCCTAAATAATTGTTAGGAAGAAATAAGAAAAGATATAATGATGTTCCCATTAAACAGCATAATAATAGGAACGATCTCACCACAAATATCTTCCATTCAATGAGGCTCATTAGGATCCACAGTCCTCTCTTTTCTGATGGGGGAGGCTTTTTCAAAACAATCCATACATTACCCCAAATCTTGGACGCTAGTGGATTAGCACATAAATGAAGCTCCCAACGCGTTACACTTGGCTAGATCATCAGGGGAGAAAGCCATTTCATACTGAAGAAAAAAGTGTGGCACCCGTCACACACACATATCGAAAGAGCGTGACGGGTGCCACACTTTGATATGTGTGTGTGACGGGTGCCACACTTTTTTCTTCAGTATGAAATGGCTTTCTCCCCTGATGATCTAGCCAAGTGAAACGCGTTGGGAGCTTCATTTTAGTGCTAATCCACTGCCGTCCAAGATTTGGAGTAATGTATGGATTGTTTTGATAAAGCCTCCCGCATCAGAAAAGGGACAACTGTGGATCCTAATGAGCTTCTTTGAATGGAAAATATTTGTGGTGAGATCGTTCCTATTATTATGCTGTTTAAGTGGGAACATCATTATATCTTTTCTTATTTATTCCTAACAATTATTTAGGCACACTTGATGTGATCCAATAGTTTTTATATCTTGTACTGAGATTTGTCTTGATTCAATTCAGTCCAAAGTGCTTGTTTATGGGGGTGATATACATCTCAATTGGCTCCCTATATATTTTCTCTCTTTTCATTTAAAAGAGTGGCGACTATATGTGTGTTTTTTATGGTGGTTATTGTATAGTGATATATGAACTGTGCAGTTCATTTTAAATATATCTATTAAAGGTTATAATTTATCCTGTACTACTACCTTGCTGGTTAAAAAAAATTACACCAATAAATACACCTTTTTATGTAAAAAATAATAAATAAACAAAAAAGTACAGAGAAAAATAAATATGGCAAACTATGGTTTTTTATCACACTGCAGGCCAAAGTGGTATTAAACTAGATCAAAAAGACAAATGTAAATAAAAATGGTATCACTGAAAAAGTCATCTTGTTCGGCAAAAAACAAATTAAAAAGTTATAGCTCTCAGAATAAAGCGATGCAAAAATATTTTTTTCTATAAAAGCTTTAATTGTGTAAAAGTGCCAAAGCATAAAAAAAAAGATATAAATGTGGTATCACTATAATCGTAGTGAGCAGAGGAATAAAGCAGTCTTTTCAATTTTACCAAGGAGTGAACAACATAAAAAAAAATCCTGAATTGATGAATTTTGTTCATTATGCTTCCAATAAATCAGAATAGAAAGCGATCAAAAAAATGTGTGGATGCAAAAATGGTACCAATAAAAACGTCAACTACTCCTACAAAAACAAGCCCTCACATGACTGTCAGCAGAAATACACAAAAATTATAGCTCTAAAAATATGGAGATGCTAAAACTAGTTTTTGCAAAAAAAGCATCATGTGACAATCGCCAAACATAAAAAAAACATAAAACTGATATCGCTGTGATCGCAACTACCCAAAGACTAAAGTAATCTAATCACTTATACCACACACTAGGTAAATAAAACTATTTCTTGACCTAATACTCATTTGTTCAACATCATAACTTAGCAGTGCCAATAATTTTCATTACTCCGCTGTTGCAGTGTGTCAGCAAGGCAATATAAAAAATCATCATTTTACATTGGTTTAATAAATAGCATATCTTTATCAGTTGTGCGACTGGCGCAATCCGTGCAGAGATAAGCAAATGTCACAATTTACTAGTGGCAATAATTTTCATTAGTCCACTGTTGCAGTGTGTCAGGAAGGTGACATAAAAAAATAATAATTTTCTATTGGTTTAATAAATACCGTATCTTTATCTAGCAGTTGTGCGACTGGTAAAATCCAGATAGAGATAAGCAATTGTCACAATTTACCAGTGTCAATAATTTTCATTAGTCCACTGTTGCAGTGTGTCAGCAAGGCAATATGAAAAAAACATAATTTTCTGTTGTTTAACCTTTTAACCCCCAAAGGTGGTTTGCACGTTAATGACGGGGCCAATTTTTACAATTCTAACCACTGTCCCTTTATGATTTAATAACTCTGGAACGCATCAACGGATCTTGGCGATTCTGAGACTGTTTTCTTGTGACATATTGTACTTCATGTTAGTGGTATAATTTATTCCACATAACTGCGTTTATTTATGAAAAAAATGGAATTAAGGCAAAAATTTTGAAAATTTTGCAATTTTCAAACTTTGAATTTTTAAGCCCTTAAAAGAGAGAAATATGTCACACAAAATATGTACTAAATAACATTTTCCACATGTCTACTTTACATCAGCAAAATTTTGGAACCAAAATTTTTTTTGTTAGGAAGTTATAAGGGTTAAAAGTTGACCAGCGATTTCTCATTTTTATAACACCATTTTTTTTAGGGACCACATCACATTTGAAGCTACTTTGAGGGGTCTACATGATAGAAAATACCCAAAAGAGATAGCATTCTAAAAACTGCACCCCTCAAGGTGCTCAAAATCACATTCAATAAGTTTATTAACTCTTCAAGTGCTTCACAGGAATTTTTAGAATGTTTAAAAAATGAACATTTAACTTTTTTGCACAAAATATTTACTTCAGATCCAATTTTTTTATTTTACCAAGGGAAACAGGAGAAATTGGACCACAAAAGTTGTGCAATTTTTCCTGAGTACGCTGATACTCCATATGTGGGGAGGAAACCACTATTTGGGCGCACGGCAAAGCTCAGAAGGGAAGGAGGGCCATTTGACTTTTCAATGCAAAATTGGCTGAAATTGAGATCTGAAGCCATGCTGCGTTTTAAGAGTCCCTGATGCACCTAAACAGTGGAAACCCCCCACAAGTGATACCAATTTGGAAAGTAGACCCCATAAGGAACTTATCTATATGTATGTTGAGCACTTTGAACCCCCCAAGTGCTTCACAGAATTTTATAAAGTAGAGACGTAAAAATAAAAAATCATAATTTTCCTCAAAAATGATCTTCTCACCCCCAATTTTTTATTTTACCAAGAGAAACAGGAGAAATTGGACCCCAAAAGTTGTTGTGCAATTTGTCCTGAGTACTCTGATACCCTATATATGGGCATAAACCACTATTTGGGTGCGTAGCAGAGCTCGGAAGGGAAGGAGCGCTGTTTGACTTTTTCAATGTAGAATTGGCTGGACGCCATGTCTCGTTTGGAGAGCCCCTGATGTGCCTAAACAGTGGAAACCCCCCACAAATTACACCATTTTGGAAACTAGACCCCTCAAGGAACTCATCTAGATGTGTGCTGAGCACTTTGAACCCCAAGGGCTTCACAGAGGTTTATAACGTAGAGCCATAAAATTTAAAAATCATATTTTTTCCACAAAAATGATCTTTTCACCCCTAATTTTTATTTTCCCAATGGTAACAAGACAACAAAAGTTATTGTACAATTTGTCCTGAGTATGCTGATACCCCATATGTGGGGGTAAACCACTGTTTGGGCGCATGGCAGAGCACGGAGAAGGAGCGCCATTTGACTTTTTCAACTCAAATTTGGCTGGCATTGAGACCGGTTGCCATATCGCATTTGGAGAGCCCCTGAGGTGCCTGAACATTGTAAACCCCCCACAAGTGACCCCATTTTGGAGACTAGACCCCTGAAGGAACTTGTCTAGATGTATGGTGAGAACTTTGAACCACCAGGTGTTTCTCTAAAGTTTATAACGCCCGAGAGTGAAAATAAGAAATTCATATTTTTTCCACAAACATGATCTTTTAAACCCCAATTTTTTTCCCAATGGTAACAGGAGAAATTGAACCCCAAAAGTTGTTTTCCAATTTGTCCTGAGTACGCTGATACCCCAGCGTAGTGACGTTTTGCACTGCAGACTTTGATTAAATGGTCTGTGGGCGTCATGTCGCATTTGGTGAGCCACTGATGTGCCTAAACAGTGGAAACCCCCCACAAGTAACCCCATTTTGGAAACTAGACCCCCCAAGGAACCAATCTAGATGTGTGGTGAGCACTTTGAACCTCCAAGTGCTTCACAGAAGGTTATAACGCCCGGGCGTTAAAATAAAAAAAATCATATTTTTCCACAAACATGATGTAAGGGTCTGCGGAACACACCAAATATTTGATGTAGAGAGGTGCGTTCGCAGCCCGGGGTCCACCGTGCAGGCGGAGCCTGCTGCTGGTAAAATGGCGCGAGAAGCGAACTCTGTTATCCCGCAGAGTCGCCAAAATAAACGCCGTAACGCACTGTGGCAATAAGTGCGAACTGTGTTATTCCACAGAGCCGCTAGCAGGAGTGCCGCAGCGCTATATGGCGATGTGTGCGAACTCACTAAACACAACTGAGTCGCAAAGTAAACACGCTAGGGCGCTGTCTAGCGTTGAAAGTGAACCCTGTTACATCACAGAGCCGCTGAGAAAAAGTTCTGTGCCCTGTTAGGCATCCAGGTACACAGTTAAATGCTAAGCGAACATAGAACGTGATCATGCGCTAATGTCCTCGCGGGAGTCACCCGCAATCTATGGCGTCTGAACGCCAGACCCTAAATACGGCAATCAAACTCCTCACCGGTTACGCCGGTAATCTAGGGCATCTAGGACACCGACCCTGACCAGCTAGCATACCAAACTCCTCACCGATTAAGTCGGTATTCTAGGGGCTTATTTCAGCCGGGTCCCTAACCACACACACGCATGACCACACTTGCGCAAAGCATATAATGGTTAATACTAGCGCATGGTGGCTCAGCATTGCCACCCTTTTATAATAACAGCTACAGGACCTGCCAGAAACAAGGACCAATGAAACTTGTTCCAGAACTCCAGTAGTCACAGGACCTTCCTGGCAGACCAATAGGAGCTGCTGAAGTACCTGAGCACGTGACCCCCGATCTCCAATGAGAGATCTCACCCTGGGCATGCTCAGAAGGGGAAACGCAGGACTTTGTCCCAAAGACGTCTGCTCCAGCACTGGTTATAATAGCAGATCCAGGAGAGGCAGCAGCAAGTCACTGCACAGTACTGGAATGGGCAAGACGCTGGGACCTACGTCTCTGCTGAGCAGGCTCCATTGCGGCCGGAGATGAATGGGAGACCACATGGGACTGGTTCGAGACTCCCCTTGTGCAGGAGCGGGAACTCGAACCCTAACACATGATCTTTTAAACCCAAATTTTTTTTCCCAATGGTAACAGGAGAAATTGGACCCCAAAAGTTGTTTTCCAATTTGTCCTGAGTACGCTGTACCCCATATGTGGGAGGAAACTACTGTATGAGCACGTCGTGGCTCGGAAGTGAAGTAGTGTCGTTTTGGAATGCAGACTTTGATGGAATGGTCTGTGGGCATCATGTCATGTTTGGATGTGCCTAAACAGTGGAAACCTCCCACGAGTGACCCCATTTTGGAAACTAGACCCCCAAGGAACCTATCTAGATGTGTGGTGAGAACTTTGATCCACCAAGTGCTTCACAGAAATTTATAACGTAGAGCCATTTAAATAAAATATCATATTTTTTTCACAAAAATGATATTTTCGCCCCCAATTTTTTATCGTCCCAAGGGTAACAGAAGAAATTGGACCCAAGAGTTATTGTGAAATTTGTCCTGAGTACGCTGATACCCCATAAGTGGGGGTAAACCACTGTTTGGGCGCATGGCAGTGCTCGGAAGGGAAGGATCACCGTTTGACTTTTTCAACGCACAATTGGCTGGAATTGAGATCAGACGCCATGTCACATTTGGAGAGCCCCTAATGTACCTAAACAGTGGAAACCCCCAATTCTAACTCAAACCCTAAGCCCAACACACCCCTAATCCTAAACCCAACCCTAACCATAACCCTAACCATAAACCTAAACCTAACACACCCCTAACCCTAATCCCAACCCTAACCCTAATCCTAACCCTAACGTGAAAATGAAAATAAATATATTTTTTTAAAATTTTACTATTTTTCCCTAACTGAGGGGTTGATAAAGGGGGGTTTGATTTACTATTTATAGCAGGTTTTTATATCGGGATTTTATGACTGGCAGCTGTCACATGCTAAAAGACACTTTTTATTGCAAAAAATAGTTTTTGCATCACCACATTTTGAGAGCTATAATTTTTCCATATTTTGGCCCACATAGTCATGTGACGGCTTATTTTTTGCTGGATGAGTTGTCGTTTTTATTGGTACCATTTTTACCCACATGACATATTTTTGATCGCTTTTTATTATGATTTTTGGGAGGCAGAATGAACAAGAACCAGCAATTCATGAATTTCTTTTGAGAGGGGCGTTTATACTATTTTGTGTGTGGTAAAATTGATAAAGTACTTTTATTCTTCTGGTTAGTGCGATTACAGTGATAACTCATTTGTATTTTTTTATGTTTTTTACAATAAAAACGACTTTAATAATTATTTTTGCATTGCTTTATTCTACGAGCTATAACTTTTTTAATTTTTTTGCTGATGATGCTATATGGCAGCTCGTTTTTTGCAGGACAAGATGATGTTTTCAGCGGTACCAAGTTTATTTATATCCGTCTTTTTGATCGCGTGTTATTCTACCTTTTGTCCGGCAGTATGATGATAAAGCATTGTTTTTTTGCCTTGTTTTTTTTTTAAGGGGTTCACTAAAATGGGTTAACTAGGGGCAGACGCACGGACCATCAGTTTCCCCCCCACGCTTGCCCTAGATCACTGGATCAGGTACATATGTATTTGAGGCATGTATCTGCTATTGCAATGCTGGAGCTAATAGACCACTAGGTACTGCTCATACACAGCTGGGCAGGGTGTGTGTTTGCTGACAGTTGCACACATACGTGATGAATGTTTTATATTAGCCCTGTGGTATAGGCTGTGATCCTCCTGATAGCAAGAAACCAGATTAATGACATCATACTATATAGTACATTGCGCTATCTTGTAGCTATTTAAATTTTTCGGTTTTGGCACACATATATTTTGTGGATATTGGCACAATGTTTTTTGCTTATTTCAACATTAGTATATAGCAGTGATAGCGTGGGCAAATCTCTGATGGCCACAGTGCGCCTTTGTCCAGTTTTGCAAGATTTTCTGCATTCTGCCATTTGGTTCCCATTTGCATTTTACCTGTTTGTATCATGTTCACTCAATAAAGTATTACTCTTTTTGCATTAAGTTTGATCTCTGGTCGTAGTTTTGTGGATTTTTTCCACCATTTTCTGCTAAAGGGGTTAACTAGTGGGACAGTTTTATAGGGCGTGTCATTACGGATGTGACGTTATATATGTGTACTTTTATTGTTTTTTTTATTTACATAATAATAATGTGTTTATTGGGGAAATATTTTATTTATTTATTCAGCGATTTTTTAAAATTATTTTACACATGTTTATTTTATTGCAGAGCACTCTGTCAGAACAGCAATCTGACAGGCATTGCAGTACGCTTGCCGATACCTGCTCCCAGCAGGCACTGACAAGCCACCTTCCTGCCGGACCCAGAAGGACCACACGGCCATCTTGGATCTGGGGCCTGCAGGGAGGAGGCCCTCAGAACAACGCGAACACATTGCGTTGTTTGAGGGTCTCAGGGAAGCACGAGGGAGCCCCCTCCCTGTGTGATGCTACCCTATGTCACCGGAACACTGCGATCATGTTTGATCGCAGTGTGCCAGGGTTTGAAGTACCGGGAGTGGTCATCTATGTATACCCCATGTGGGTAATGTTTAATTTTTATTTTTTGAAAACTGTGCTCATTGTGCAACGGTAAAACTTGTACTCCCTACTTCTACCTCTAGTAATAACTGCTAAATGTATTGTGAGGGTCCCATCACGGCCTCTTTCAGTGTGTTTGATACAGACCCCTTGGATTAATTTTTTGAAAACTTTGCACATTGCGCAATGGTGAATCTTGTACTCCCTGTTAAGGGCCTGCGGAACGCACCTAATAGATATTAAGGAGAGGTGCGTTCGCAGCCCGGGGTCCACCGTGCAGGCAGAGCCTGCTGCTAGTAAGATGGCGTAAATAGGCAGTATGAGCGAACTCTGTTATCCCGCAGAGTCGCAGATGTAAACGTTATATGGCGATATAAGCGGTCTCTGTTAATTCACAGAGCCGCTGAAACAAAGACTGTGTCCTGTTAGACTCACAGGGAACACAGATGACTGCTAAGCGGATTGCAGTCTGTGGTCAAGCAATCAGAACCCAAGCAATAATCTCCTCACTGGAGTAGCCGGTATTCTAATGGCGTTTTCAGCCGAGCCCTGAACACGTGCATACAATCTCCTCACCGGAGGTGCCGGTATTCTAGGGACTTATTTCAGCCAGACCTAACCTCAAGCATACATGACCACACTGGCGTAAGCACGTAACAGATTTGATACTAGAGCGCCGCCGTTCGATCATGTCCACCTTTTATAGTAGCAGCCAAAGGACCTTCCAGAAAAGGACCAATGGGAAAGCTGCTCCAGAACTAAAGCAGCCTCATGACCTTCCTGGAGGACCAATGGGAGTCGCTGCAGTACCCGACCATGTGACCCCTGATCTCCTATGAGAGATCTTACCCTGAGCATGCTCAGAAGGGAACACACAGGACTTAGTCCTAACTACGTCTGCTTGCCGCTGACCTGCACTGGTTACTATGGTAGGACCTGAGGAGGCAGCAGTCATCCTCTGCACAGTATTAAACTGGGCGAGATGCTGGGACCGACGTCTCTGCTGAGCAGACTCCACTGTGGCCGGAGACGGATGAGGGACTGCAGCGGGGATGGCTCGAGATTCCCCTTGTGCAGCAGTGGGAACTCGATCCCTAAAATTACTCCCCCTCCTAGGGCCCCCCCTTCTTTGGGCCTCGCTACATTCAAAGGCAGCGAGATGTGCGTCGGCGGAAGACCTCATCCTCTCCTTGGAGGCCTGAATGGCATCCTGAGTGCTGTCCCAAATGTCCCATGCCTTCACGGCCCAGTCTGCCACCCTGGAGTCGGCGGAAGACACGGGCATGGGCACCGGTACGCGCGGATGCTGACCGTAGTTTAAAAGGAATGGGTCTGTCCGGTGGAGTCAGCCACAGCATTATTTAGAGCGAACTCAGCCCACGATAGCAAGGATGCCCAGTCATCCTGCCTGGCTGAGACGAAATGTCGCAAGTATGTGACCAAGGTCTGGTTGGCCCTCTCTAACAACCCATTCTTCTCGGGATGATATGCCGAGGAGAGATTTAACTCAATGCTGAGTAGACGACACAGCTCTCTCCAGAACCGAGACGCAAATTGGGGACCTTGATCACTGACGATTTTGTGTGGCATTTCGTGTAAACGGAAAATATGCCTAATAAATAATGCTGCCAAGGCCGCTGCAGACGGTAACCGTGGTAAGGGCACCAAGTGCACCATTTTGGAGAAGTGGTCTGTTATCACCCAGATGATGGTGCAGCCCTGAGACTTGGGTAAGCCCACCACAAAATCCATCCCGACCATCTCCCAAGGCCTGTCTGCCACCGGTAAAGGAAAAAATAGCCCAGCTGGCCGTTGTCGAGGGGACTTATTCTTGGCGCAGGAGACACACACCTGTACGTATTCCCTGACGTCACGGACCATATGTGGCCACCAGTATGTCCTCAACAGCAACTCAGATGTCCTTTTTGCCCCTAAAAGTCCACCCACCCTGGACGAATGTGCCAAAGGGAGTACCTCCGGTCGCAAATTGGTGGGCACAAAAGTCTTGCCCGGAGGCACAGACTCAAGCGAAACCGGTGCCACAGTTCTTAGGCTCTCTGTGGGGACAATCAACCGAGGCTCCTCCTCCACCTCCTCAGAGGACACCACAGAGCGAGAAAGAGCATCGGCCCGAATGTTCTTCTGACCGGAGAGGAAATGGAGGGTGAAATGGAACCGGGAGAAGAACAGGGACTATCTGGCCTGACAAGAATTTAGCCGCTGGGCGGTCTGTAAATAGACCAAATTTTTGTGGTCAGTGAAAACTTGAAAGGGAAAGCGAGCCCCCCAGGAGATGTCTCTTCTCAGAAAAGGCCAACTTCATGGCTAGCAACTCCCTAACCCCAATGGAATAATTCCTCTCCGCTGGTGTGAAGGTCTTGGAAAAGAAGAAACAAGGATGTTTCCGATCTTGAGCATCCTTTTGAAAAAGGACTGCTCCAGCACCAACGGACGAGGCATCAACCTCCAATATAAAAGGCTTATCAACCTCGGGATGATATAAGATGGGAGCGCTAGCAAAATGGGACTTAATTGAAGTAAAGGCCTTGGAGACCTCCTCTGACAACAATTTGGGATTGGCTCCCTTCTTGTTGAGGGCTACCAAGTGAGCTACCAAAGTGGAGAAGTGGGGAATGAATTGGCGATAGTAATTAATGAACCCCATAAAACGCTGCACCGCTTTAAGAGAACGGGGTTCTTGCCAATCCATCAAAGCCTGTAGTTTGGCAGGATCAATAGCCAATCCCTGGGCGGAGATGATATAGCCCAGGAAAGGTAAAGACTCCTGCTCAAACATGCATTTCTCCAACTTTGCATAGAGGGAGTTCGCCCGTAACAGGTCGAAGACTTTGCAGACATCCCTCCTGTGAGAGTCAATATCTGGAGAAAAAATGAGAATATCATCCAGATAGACTACTACAGAGGTGGAAAGCATATCCCGGAAGATGTCATTGACAAAGTCTTCGAAAACGGCTGGGGCATTACAGAGCCCGAAGGGCATCACCAGGTATTCATAATGCCCATCCCTGGTATTAAAAGTCGTCTTCCATTCGTCCCCCTCACGGATGCGAATCAGGTTATAAGCACCACGCATATCTAATTTAGTAAATACCCTTGCTCCCGGGAGCCTATCAAAGAGCTCAGAAATCAGGGACAACGGGTAGTTATTCTTAACGGTGATGGCGTTAAGACATCTGTAATCTATACATGGACGTAATTCTCCACTCTTTTTCTGCACGAAGAAGAACCCCGCTCCTGCTGGTGACACCGACTTCCTAATGAACCCTCTTGCCAGATTCTCCTGGATATATTGAGACATAGCCTCCGTCTCAGGAAGAGAGAGGGGATAGACCCTTCCCTGAGGAGATTCTGCTCCAGGCAAGAGGTTAATAGGACAGTCGTAGGGACGAAGGGGTAGCAGAGTCTCCGCAGCCTTTTTAGAGAACACGTCTGCATATGACTGATAGCACTTAGGAAGAGGAGAAAGATCTGCGGGTATCTCTGTAGTGGTAACCTGAATGCCCTCCCTGACACATCTGTCCTTACATGACTCACTCCAACCCAGTATCCTACAGGAGGTCCACTCAATATGAGGGGAGTGGGAACGGAGCCAGGGTACTCCCAGTAGGATTTTGTCTATTCCCTCGGGAAGGACGAGAAGGGAAATAATTTCCTGATGGATAGGGGGTACACACAAAGTAAGAGGGACAGTCTGATGTGTTATTGGCGAGGGCAATGTTAACCCATTCACTTCCCGGACAGTCAACTGGTTTGTCGAGCACTACCAGATATATTGCGTGGCGCGAGCAAAGGTAGATGACATGAAATTCCCCTCTGCTCCTGAGTGCACACAAAGCTCGACTGTAATTGTGGAAGAGTCTACAGTGACTGTCCCTTTAAATGTCATCTTGGAGGAAAATGCCGTTGTCTCTAGTGAACCTCCTCCCAGGACCACTAGACGCGATCGCTTCCCTGATCGCTGTGGACATTTGTCAGCATAGTGTCCTGTCTGCTGACAAAGGTTACAGACCACGGATACTCGGACGGCCCGAGACTTAGGTCCTGCACGAGAAACCTTTGTGGCCTTTTGGGGTTCGGATGCCAGATCGGGGGATTCGAGAGGTTTGGTAACGGTGGGAGCCAACCGAATACTCTGCCTACACTGGGCCCGCTCCAACCTCCGCTCGTGAAAACGGAGGTCGATGCTGGTAGATATGGAGATAAGCTTCTCCAGTGTGGCGGGAATCTCCCTGGTAGCCAAAGCGTATTTAACCCCTTCACCCCCAAGTGTGGTTTGCACGTTAATGACCGGGCCAATTTTTACAATTCTGACCACTGTCTCTTTATGAGGTTATAACTCCGGAACGCTTCAACAGATCTTCGCGATTCTGAGAATGTTTTCTCGTGACATATTGTACTTCACGTTAGTAGTAAAATTTCTTCGATATAACTAGCGTTTATTTTGAAAAATATGCAAATATGGCGAAAATTTTGAAAATTTTGCAATTTTCAAATTTTAATTTTTATTCCCTTAAAACAGAGAAATATATCACACAAAATAGTTAAGAAATAACATTTCCCACATGTCTACTTTACATCAGCACAATTTTGGAATCAAAATTTTTTTTCCTTAGGAAATTATAAGGGTTAAAAGTTGACCAGCGATTTCTCATTTTTACAACAAAATTTACAAAGCCATTTTTTTTAGGGACCACCTCATATTTGAAGTCACTTTGAGGGGTCTATATAGCAGAAAATACCCAAAAGTGACACTATTCTAAAAACTGCACCCCTCAAGGTACTCAAAACCACATTCAAGAAGTTTATTAACCCTTCAGGTGCTTCACAGGAGCTGAAGCAACGTGGAAGGAAAAAATGAATATTTAACTTTTTATCCACAAAAATGATCTTTTACAAACTTTTTTTTTATTTTCACAAGGGTAAAAGAAGAAAATGGACAGATAAAGTTGTTGTGCAATTTCTCCTGAGTACGACAATACCCCATAAGTGGGGGAAAACCACTGTCTGTGCGCACAGCAAAGCTCATAAGGGAAGGAACTTATCTAGATCTGTTGTGAGCACTTTGAACCCCCAAGTGTTTCACAAAAGTTTATAATGCCTGGGTGTGAAAAAAAAAAAAGAAACAATTTTCCAAAAAAATGATTTTTTAGTCCCAAATTTTTGATTTTTCCCAAGGAAATTGGACCCCAAAAGTTGTTGTCCAATTTGTCCTGAGTACGCTGATACCCAATATGTGGGGGGGGGGAACTGTTTGGGCGCACGGCAGGGCTTGGAAAGGAAGTAGTAACGTTTTGGAATGCAGACGTTGATGGGGGTCATGTTCTGTTTGCAGTGCCCCAGATGAGCCTAAACAGTAGAAACCCCCCACAAGTGACCACATTTTGGAAACTAGACCCCCTAAGGAACTTATCTAGGGCTTTGGTGAGCACTTTGAACCCCCAAGTGCTTCACACAAGTTTATAATGCCCGGGCCTGAAAATAAAAAATCCTATTTTTTTCACACAAAAATTATTTTTAGTCACTAATTTTTTATTTTCCCAAGGGTAACAGGAGAAATTGGACCACAAAAGTTGTTGTACAATTTGTCCTGAGTACGCTGATACCTGATATGTGGGGGGGAACCAATGTTTGGGAGCACGGCAGAGCTCGGAATGGAAGGAGCACCATGTGACTTTTTCAAACCAAAATTGGCTGGAATTGAGATTGGACGCCATGTTGCATTTGGAGAGCCCTGATGTGCCTAAACAGTGGAAACCCCCCACAAGTGACCCCATTTGGGAAACTAGACCCCCTAAGGAACTTGATTCACACAAGTTTATAACGTAGAGGCGTAAAATTAAAAAATCATATTTTTTCCACAAAAATGATCTTTTCACCCCAATTTTTATTTTCCCAAGGGTAACAAGACTCCAAAAGTTATTGTGCAATTTGTCCTGAGTATGCTGATACCCCATATGTGGGGGTAAACCACTGTTTGGGTGCATGGCAGAGTTTGGAAGGGAAGGAGCGCCGTTTGACTTTTTCAAGCAGAATTGGCTGGATGCCATATCGTGTTTGGAGAGCTCCTGATCTGCCTAAACAGTGGAAACCCCGACAAATGACACCATTTTGGAAACTAGACCCCTCAAGGAACTTATCTAGATGTGTGGTGAGCACTTTGATCCCCGAAGTGCTTCACAGAAGTTTATAACGTACAGCCGTAAAAATAAAAATATATTTTTTTTTTACAAAAATTATTTTTTCGCCCCCAATATTTTATTTTCACAAGGGTAACAGGAGAAATTGGACCCCAAAAGTTGTTGTCCAATTTGTCCTGAGTACGCGATACCCAATTTGTGGGAGAAAACTACTGTATGGGTACACGTTGGGGCTCGGAAGGGAAGTAGTGACGTTTTGGATTGTAGACTTTGATGGAATGGTCTGGGGGCGTCATGTCGCATTTGGAGAGCCCCTGATGTGCCTAAACAGTGGAAACCCCCCACAAGTGACCCATTTTGGAAAATAGACCCCTCAAGGAACTTATCTAGATGTGTGGTGAGCACTTTGAACCCCAAGTGCTTCACAGAAGTTTAGAACGTACAGCCGTAAAAATAAAAAATCTTTTTTTTTTTACAAAAATGATTTTTTTCGTCCCCAATATTTTATTTTCACAAGGGTAACAGGAGAAATTGGACCCCAAAAGTTGTTGTCCAATTTGTCCTGAGTACGCTGATACCCAATTATGTGGGAGAAAACTACTGTATGGGTACACGTTGGGGCTCGGAAGGGAAGTAGTGACGTTTTGGATTGCAGACTTTGATGGAATGGTCTGGGGGCGTCATGTCGCATTTGGAGAGCCCCTGATGCCCTAAACAGTGGAAACCCCCCACAAGTGACCCCATTTTGGAAAATAGACCCCACAAGGAACTTATCTAGATGTGTGGTGAGCACTTTGATCCCCGAAGTGCTTCACAGAAGTTTATAACGTACAGCCGTAAAAATAAAAAATATTTTTTTTTTTTACAAAAATTATTTTTTTCGCCCCAATATTTTATTTTCACAAGGGTAACAGGAGAAATTGGACCCCAAAAGTTGTTGTCCAATTTGTCCTGAGTACGCGGATACCCAATTTGTGGGAGAAAACTACTGTATGGGTACACGTTGGGGCTCGGAAGGGAAGTAGTGACGTTTTGGATTGTAGACTTTGATGGAATGGTCTGGGGGCGTCATGTCGCATTTGGAGAGCCCCTGATGTGCCTAAACAGTGGAAACCCCCCACAAGTGACCCCATTTTGGAAAATAGACCCCTCAAGGAACTTATCTAGATGTGTGGTGAGCACTTTGAACCCCCAAGTGCTTCACAGAAGTTTAGAACGTACAGCCGTAAAAAAAAAAATCTTTTTTTTTTTTACAAAAATGATTTTTTCGTCCCCAATATTTTATTTTCACAAGGGTAACAGGAGAAATTGGACCCCAAAAGTTGTTGTCCAATTTGTCCTGAGTACGCTGATACCCAATATGTGGGAGAAAACTACTGTATGTGTACACGTTGGAGCTCGGAAGGGAAGTAGTGACGTTTTGGATTGCAGACTTTGATGGAATGGTCTGGGGGCGTCATGTCGCATTTGGAGAGCCCCTGATGCACCTAAACAGTGGAAACCCCCCACAAGTGACCCCATTTTGGAAAATAGACCCCACAAGGAACTTATCTAGATGTGTGGTGAGCACTTTGATCCCCGAAGTGCTTCACAGAAGTTTATAACGTACAGCCGTAAAAATAAAAAATATATTTTTTTTTTACAAAAATTATTTTTTTCGCCCCCAATATTTTATTTTCACAAGGGTAACAGGAGAAATTGGACCCCAAAAGTTGTTGTCCAATTTGTCCTGAGTACGCGGATACCCAATTTGTGGAGAAAACTACTGTATGGGTACACGTTGGGGCTCGGAAGGGAAGTAGTGACGTTTTGGATTGTAGACTTTGATGGAATGGTCTGGGGGCGTCATGTCGCATTTGGAGAGCCCCTGATGTGCCTAAACAGTGGAAACCCCCCACAAGTGACCTCATTTTGGAAAATAGACCCCACAAGGAACTTATCTAGATGTGTGGTGAGCACTTTGAACCCCAAAGTGCTTCACAGAAGTTTATAATGTACAGCCGTAAAAATAAAAAATATTTTTTTTTTTACAAAAATTATTTTTTTCGCCCCCAATATTTTATTTTCGCAAGGGTAACAGGAGAAATTGGATGCCAAAATTTATTGTCCAATTTGTACTGAGTACGCGGATACCCAATATGTGGGAGAAAACTACTGTATAGGTACATGTTGGGGCTCGGAAGGGAAGTAGTGACGTTTTGGATTGTAGACTTTGATGGAATGGTCTGGGGGCATCATGTCGCATTTGGAGAGCCCCTGATGTGCCTAAACAGTGGAAACCCCTCACAAGTGACCCCATTTTGGAAAATAGACCCCACAAGGAACTTATCTAGATGTGGGGTGAGCACTTTGAACCCCGAAGTGCTTCACAGAAGTTTATAATGTACAGCCGTAAAAATAAAAAATATATATTTTTTACAAAAATTATTTTTTTCGCCCCCAATATTTTATTTTCACAAGGGTAACAGGAGAAATTGGACCCCAAAAGTTGCTGTCCAATTTGTCCTGAGTACGCGGATACCCAATATGTGGGAGAAAACTACTGTATGGGTACACGTTGGGGCTCGGAAGGGAAGTAGTGACGTTTTGGATTGTAGACTTTGATGGAATGGTCTGGGGGCGTCATGTCGCATTTGGAGAGCCCCTGATGTGCCTAAACAGTGGAAACCCCCCACAAGTGACCCCATTTTGGAAAATAGACCCCACAAGGAACTTACCTAGATGTGTGGTGAGCGCTATGAAGCCCCAAGTGCTTCACAGAAGTTTATAACGTACAGCTGTAAAAACAAAAAAATTCTTTTTTTAAAAAAAAAATGATATTTTTGCCTCCAGTTTTTTATTTTCCCAAGGGTAACATAAGAAATAGGACAAATTACACAATAACTCTTGGGGTCCAGAGTACGCTGATACCCCATATGTGGGGGTAAACTACTGTTTGGGCGCATGGCAGAGCTCAGAAGTGAAGGAGCACCGTTTGACTTTTTCAACGCAGAATTGGCTGGAATTGAGATCAGACGCCATGTCACATTTGGAGAGCCCCTGATGTGCCTAAACAGCGGAAACCCCCCAATTCTAACTCCAACCCTAAACCCCAACACACCCCTAACCCTAGTCCCAGCCCTAACCACAAACCTAACCCTAACACACCCCTAACCCTAATCCCAACCATAACCCTAAGGCCGGCGTCACACTGGCGACAGAATCGGACGACTGCAATACGATGAAATATCGCATTGCAGTCTGCCCTATGTTAATCTATGGAGCAGCTCCCAGTATCAGATTTTTTGTGGTCCGTTTTAAACGTCCGAGTGCAATCGCAGCATGCTGCGATTGTCACCGATTGTGGGTCGACTATCGCCAATGCAAGTCTATGGAAGCGATGAAAAATCGGATTACAAACGGGCCGCACGTGTGACTTGCGATTAAATCGCATCGGTGTCCTTTAGAAAAGCCGGCAATTCATCCCTGGCTATACTGTAAAATCACACTGACAGCTTTAATAAAGAATAGAAAGAATAAATATACACACATAGAATACATATATATATATATATATATATGTCATTGTGACATATATATATACATATATTTATAGTTCTTACACTTCTACATACTGTAATAGCCGCTAATTCAATTGCCGGCTTTTGTGAAATCACAGAAGCCGACATGAAATGATACATTGTTTAGACACAGTTAACCATGCCATTTCCTGTATTTTGATATACGGTTTGAACTTACAATTACATAAGTGTATGTGTGCCAAATTTCAGACATGTAGGGGTTAATTAAAGGTGTAAATTCGTTGAAAAAAAATGCGTGGGCTCCCGCTGTATTTTCTCCACCAGACATACAAAGCAAGCAAGTGGGGGCAGATAATAATAGCCTAGGGAGGGTACATTTTTTTTGTGCCCCCCCTGGCTACTAACATCTGCCCCCAGACACCCAGAAATGGCAAATCTATAATTAGATTTGCCCTTTCTGGCACTTTGCCCGTCTATTCCCATTGCCCTGCAGCGGTGGCGAATGGGTTAATAAGGGGTTACAGCCACCTTGCAACTGAAAGGTGACTGTGAGCCAGGTTAATAATTGAGAGCTATCAATTAGACAACTATCAATTATTAATCCTATTGAAGTAAATAAAAAAACACACACACACTTTAAGAATAAATAATTTTAATGAAATAAAAACACATTTTTTTGACCATCTTTTATTTTACTCTTAATCCGTGCGAAGCCCTTGATCTCCTAAAATAAATATAAAATAATAAAACAACATTATTCTTACCTATCTGGCGATCTGTCACGTCCCACGATGTAATCCTTCACAAAGGGTTAACTAGCAAACAGCTAAGCAGCGCAACTAATGCTGCGTGCTCAGCTGATAGCTACTGAATGAATGAGCTTATCTCCTGCCGACAGGAGAGGATGTGATTCATGAATGAAGCTTAATTGATTGTATCCCACTTTCACCTTAGGTCAGGTCACTGAAGTGAAAGTGGCAATAATCAATTAAGCTTCATTCATTCATCTCTTCCTCTCCTTTCGCTGGGAGAGGAAGTTATTCATTCAGGAGGTTATAGCTCAGAGACAGCATTATAGCTCTCTGCGAGCTGTAACCTGTTAACCCTTTCTGATGGATTACACCGTGGGACCTGACTGTACATCGGATTGGTAAGAATAATTTTGCTTTTTTATTTTATTTTTATTACAGGAAATGGTTTTAGCAGGAAAATATAATATGGTCAAAAACTGTGTGATTATTTCATTAAACTTCTTTTTTATTAAACTGTGTGTGTTTGATTTTTCTTTCATACAATAGGATTAATAATTGATAGTTGTCTAATTGACAGCTCTCAATTATTAACCTGGCTTACAGTCACCTTTCAATTGCAAGGTGGCTGTAACCCCTTATTAACCCATTCGCCACCGCTACAGGGCAATGGGAATAGACGGGCAAAGTGCCAGAAAGGGCAAATCTAGTTATAGATTTGCTCTTTCTGGGGTGTCTGGGGGCAGATCTTAGTAGCCAGGGGGGGCACAAAAAAAATGTACCCTCCCTAGGCTATTATTATCTGCCCCCACTCGCTTGCTTTGTCTGTCTGGTGGAGAAAATACAGCGGGAGTCCCAACGCATTTTTTTCAACGAATTTACACCTTTAATTAACCCCTACATGTCTGAAATTTGGCACACATACACTTATGTAATTGTAAGTTCAAACCATATATCAAAATACAGGAAATGTCATGGTTAACTGTGTCTAAACAATGTATCATTTCATGTCGGCTTCTGTGATTTCACAAAAGCCGGCAATTGAATTAGCGGCTATTACAGTATGTAGAAGTGTAAGAACTATAAATATATGTATATATATATATATGTCACAATGACATGTATATATATATATATATATATATGCGTTCTATGTGTATATATCTATTCTTTCTTTTGTGATTTAAATACTATTCTTTTGGATCCATTATATGTCAGTTTTGCAAGCCTGCGAGAAATTCTCGCAAGTCGGATGAAAATCGGATGTTACAAGGTACACACACATGCGACTAAATCGCATCTTTGAAGGAAAATCGGATGCCAGGCGGATGTGTGATGTTTTCATTTTGGTACGATAATCGACCGACTAAAACGGTCCGATTTTTTGTAGTTGTGTCTGACCCCGGCCTAATACTAACTTTAGCGCCAACCCTAACCCTAACTTTAGCCGCAACCCTAAAATTAAATATGTCAAAACTTTTTTATTATTAAAGATCAGTATCAAAAAATGACATAATAATATGCAACAAACACAATCATAAAAAGACAAGTTGCAAGGAAAGAACCTCAGGATATCCAGAGCACAACAATTCCCCTAAAAAACATCCTAGTGTAGAGATATCACAAGAACATGTGTTCAAAATATATAGAATGCATAGGGTTAATACCTAATCAAAAATGGCAAGCCCTGAGGATTGGAATGACCAATGTGTTATATAGTATTTGCGATCCCAATTAGATCGCAATGGGCATACACCGCAGTAAGAATATAAGATCACTATTGAAATAACTAGTAGAAGAGCTCTCTATTGATTAAAGAAAGACCAATGTGCTAAATACTATTTGCGATCATACATGGGCCGCAACAGGCATACGTTTGGAATGACCAATGTGTTATATAGTGTTTGCGATCCCAATTGGATTGCAATGGACATATACCGCAGAAGGAATTTAGGATAACTATTGAAATAGCTAGTATAAGAGCTCTCAATTAATTGAGGAATGACCAATGTGTTAAGTACTATTTGCGATCATAAATGGGCCGCAACAGGCATATGCTACAATTAGTCAAAATAATGAGTATAATATAATATTTTGTGCTCCCAGGCAAATCGCAGCATACGGCCGCTGCAGTTTTGCAATCCCGATGGTGTCGCAATAAACACCACAGTAAAAATAAAGATGGCAATAGGGATAGCAAGTGCTATAGGTTTACCAAAAGTATGATCACTCATAGAAAGAGAGCTCCATATCTAGATAAGAGATGCCTAATGCGCCATATATTAATTTGCGATCCCGATGGGATCGCAGCACGCCAGCTGCAGAAAGATAGAAATAGCAATAAGAATAGCAAGTGCTATAGGCTTACCAAAGGTATGACAAGAGGGGAAAAGGACCCTGGGTCGGATGGTGTGGACCCCCGACGCGCGTTTTGCGTGCTAACCACTTCCTCAAGGGGAGTGTACTGTATGAATTCAAGGAGGACCTTTAAAAACCCATGTGATGAAGTCACATGGTATAGTGCCAACCAATGCTAGTGAGTATAACGGCGCGTGCGCAAAGCGTCGCAGGTCCTGTAAACATGCCAAGGAGGCGTCACGGCTGTCAGAAACGTGTGAGCCAATCAAAGATTGGACACACATCCCAGACAAACTAAAGACGCCCCCGCATGCACGGAGCCGCAGCACGCTATTGCGCAAGCGCACATCACCAAACAAAGGTACAAAATGAACCAAATTGTATATACAAACAATTATGAACAATTCATATAAATATATATGGCAAGATAGGCAACATACAATAATAAGCCAAAAATTATAATGTGTACAAAGAAAAACATTTCTGCATAAATTAGATGCTGCAGAGTCCAAATCCAATTCGAACATCATGGGTCATTTGTGGATGGTGGGAATGACGACATTGGTATGGCAATTCAAAGACTTGTATACAATAGGCAGGTAATATGTTACATCAATTAAAGGTCCAACTGAATGAAGATAATAAAGAAACAATACAACGTTAATATAACAGATTAAAACAATAATAAAAACAGACCACAGATACCGATAAGGGTTTTGGAAGGCAAATACGGATAAGGATTTATTTATAAGAATCAGAAGGATTCATATAGGCATAGGGCATTATAGGAACGATGAAAAAGAGAGTGTCTCGTTTAAGCCCTTAAGGGTCATGGTGTCCAATACCACAATCCATCTTGCTTCTACTTGAGCAAGTCTCTTTTTGTAATCCCCTCCCCTGGCGCCGAAATGAATAACATCAATGCCTCGAACTTTAAAAGTCTACTATGCCACTTGTGGCTGTTCCAAAATTTATATTGGTCTTACATCTAGAGAACTTAGGATTAGGACTAGGGAGCATGTGCGGGACATTTGTGCGGCCAGGACAGCGACCGACCCATCCATCTTAAAGACCATCCCGCGCCATTTCTATTACCATCATAATTGTGAGCCCGCAACTTTTAAAGTTTTAGGCATTGATGTTATTCATTTCGGCGCCAGGGGAGGGGATTACAAAAAGAGACTTGCTCAAGTAGAAGCAAAATGGATTGTGGTATTGGACACCATGACCCCTAAGGGCTTAAACGAGACACTCTCTTTTTCATCGTTCCTATAATGCCCTATGCCTATATGAATCCTTCTGATTCTTATAAATAAATCCTTATCCGTATTTGCCTTCCAAAACCCTTATCGGTATCTGTGGTCTGTTTTTATTATTGTTTTAATCTGTTATATTAACGTTGTATTGTTTCTTTATTATCTTCATTCAGTTGGACCTTTAATTGATGTAACATATTACCTGCCTATTGTATACAAGTCTTTGAATTGCCATACCAATGTCGTCATTCCCACCATCCACAAATGACCCATGATGTTCGAATTGGATTTGGACTCTGCAGCATCTAATTTATGCAGAAATGTTTTTCTTTGTACAAATTATAATTTTGTGCTTATTATTGTATGTTGCCTATCTTGCCATATATATTTATATGAATTGTTCATAATTGTTTGTACAGTCATGGCCAAAAGTTTTGAGAATGACACAAATATTAATTTTTACAAAGTCTACTGCTTCACTTTTTCTAATGGCAATTTGCATATACTCCAGAATGTTATAAAGAGTGATCAGCTTAACAGCAATTACTTGCAAAGTCAATATTTGGCTAGAAAATGAACTCTATCCCCCAAAACACATTTCAACATCATTGCAGCCCTGCCTTAAAAGGACCAGCTAACCTCTTTTCAGTGATTGCTCCATTAACACAGGTGTGGGTGTTGATGAGGACATGGCTGGAGATCAATCTGTCATGATTAAGTAAGAATGACACCACTGGACACTTTAAAAGGAGGCTGGTGCTTGGCATCATTGTTTCTCTTCTGTTAACCATGGTTATCTCTAAAGAAACACGTGCAGTCATCATTGCAATGCACAAAAATGGCCTAACAGGGAAGAGTATCGCAGCTAGAAAGATTGCACCTTAGTCAACAATCTATCGCATCATCAAGAACTTCAAGGAGAGAGGTTCCATTGTTGCCAAAAAGGCTTCATGGCGCCCAAGAAAGACCAGCAAGCGCCAGGACCGTCTCTTAAAAGTGTTTCAGCTGTGGGATCGGGCTACCAGCAGTGCAGAGCTTGCTCAGGAATGGCAGCAGGCAGATGTGAGTGCATCTGCACGCACTGTGAGGCGGAGACTCTTGGAGCAAGGCCTGGTCTCAAGAAGGGCAGCAAAGAAGCCACTTCTCTCCAGAAAAAACATCATGAACAGACTTATATTCTGCAAAAGGTACATGCAGTGGACTGCTGAGGACTGAGGTAAAGTTATTTTCTCTGATGAATCCCTTTTCGATTGTTTGGGACATCAGGAAAACGTCTCATTCGGAGAAGACAAGGTGAGCGCTACCACCAGTCTTGTCTCATGCCAACTGTTAAGCATCCTCAAACCATTCATGTGTGGGGTTGCTTCTCAGCCAAGGGAATCGACTCTCTCACAGTCTTGCCTAAAAACACAGCCATGAATAAAGAATGGTACCAGAATGTCCTCCAAGAGCAACTTCTCCCAACCCTCCAAGAGCAGTTTGGCGATCAACAATGCCTTTTCCAGCATGATGGAGCACCTTGCCATAAAGCAAAGGTGATAACTAAATGGCTCAGGGAACAAGACATAGAGATTTTGGGTCCATGGCCTGGAAACTCCTCAGATCTTAATCCCATTGAGAACTTGTGGTCAATCATCAAGAGACGGGTGGACAAACAAAAACCAAAAAAATTCTAATAAAATGAAAGCATTGATTGTGCAAGAATGGACTGCTATCAGTCAGGATTTGGTCCAGAAGTTGATTGAGAGCATGCCAGGGAGAATTGCAGAGGTCCTGAAGAAGAAGGGTCAACACTGCAAATATTGACTTGCTGCATTAACTCATTCTAACTGTCAATATAAGCTTTTGTTACTCATATGTTTGCAATTATTATATTTCTGTCTGTGATTAAAACATCTGTCAAACACACATAAAAACCAGAGGGCAGCAGATCATATGAAAATATAATATTTGTGTCATTCTCAAAACTTTTGGCCATGACTGTTATACAATTTGGTTCATTTTGTACCTTTGTTTGGTGATGTGCGCTTGCGCAATAGCGTGCTGCGGCTCCTTGCATGCGGGGGGCGTCTTTAGTTTGTCTGGGATGTGTGTCCGATCTTTGATTGGCTCACACGTTCTGACAGCCGTGACGCCTCCTTGGCATGTTTACAGGACCTGCGAACGCTTTGCGCACGCGCCGTTATACTCACTAGCATTGGTTGGCACTATACCATGTGACTTCATCACATGGGTTTTTAAAGGTCCTCCTTGAATTCATGCAGTACACTCCCCTTGAGGAAGCGGTTAGCACGCGAAACGGCGTCGGGGGTCCACACCATCCGACCCAGGGTCCTTTTCCCCTCTTGTCATACCTTTGGTAAGCCTATAGCACTTGCTATTCTTATTGCTATTTCTATCTTTCTGCGGCTGGCTTGCTGCGATCCATCGGGATCGCAAATTAATATATGGCGCATTAGGCATCTCTTATCTAGATATGGAGCTCTCTTTCTATGAGTGATCATACTTTTGGTAAACCTATAGCACTTGCTATCCCTATTGCCATCTTTATTTCTACTGTGGTGTTTATTGCGACACCATCGGGATCGCAAAGCTGCAGTGGCCGTATGCTGCGATTTGCCTGGGAGCGCAAAATATCATATTATACTCATTATTTTGACTAATTGTAGCATATGCCTGTTGCGGCCCATTTATGATCGCAAATAGTACTTAACACATTGGTCATTCCTCAATTAATAGAGAGCTCTTCTACTAGCTATTTCAATAGTTATCCTAAATTCTTTCTGCGGTGTATGCCCATTGCGATCCAATTGGGATCGCAAACACTATATAACACATTGGTCATTCCAAACGTATGCCTGTTGCGGCCCATGTATGATCGCAAATAGTATTTAGCACATTGGTCTTTCTTTAATCAATAGAGAGCTCTTCTACTAGTTATTTCAATAGTGATCTTATATTCTTACTGCGGTGTATGCCCATTGCGATCTAATTGGGATCGCAAATACTATATAACACATTGGTCATTCCAATCCGCAGGGCTTGCCATTTTTGATTAGGTATTAACCCTATGCATTCTATATATTTTGAACACATGTTCTTGTGATATCTCTACACTAGGATGTTTTTTAGGGGAATTGTTGTGCTCTGGATATCCTGAGGTTCTTTCCTTGCAACTTGTCTTTTTATGATTGTGTTTGTTGTATATTATTATGTCATTTTTTGATACTGATCTTTAATAATAAAAAAGTTCTGACTTATATCACCTAATGACTCTTCTTTCTCCTGTGCTATATAATTGTTTTGAGTGGGTGTACCAGTGTGGACATGTTGGTCCACAACTTAGGCATTATTTTAATGTCATTATGGGATTTTCTTTTGTTCAACCCTAAAATTAACCCTAACCCTAATGGGAAAATGGAAATAAATACATTTTTTTAATTTTATTATTTTTCCCTAACTAAGGGGGTGATAAAGGGGGGTTTGATTTACTATTTATAGCGGGTTTTTATGATTGGCAGCTGTCATACGCTAAAAGACGCTTTTTATTGCAAAAAATAGTTTTTTGCATCGCCACATTTTGAGAGCTATAATTTTTGCATATTTTGGCCCACAGAGTCATGTGAGGTCTTATTTTTTGCGGTACGAGTTGATGTTTTTATTGGTACCATTTTTGAGCACGTGACATTTTTTGATCGCTTTTTATTTCGATTTTTGGGAGGTTAGAATGAACAAAAATCAGCAATTCATGAATTTCTTTTGGGGGAGGCGTTTATACCGTTCCGCGTGTGGTAAAATTGATAAAGCAGTTTTATTCTTCGGGTCAGTACGATTACGGCGATATCTCATTTATAGAATAAAAACAATTTTATATAAAAAATTATTATTTTTGCATCGCTTTATTCTGCGAGCTATAAATTTTTATTTTTTCGCTGATGATGCTGTATCGCGGCTCGTTTTTTGCGGGACAAGATGACGTTTTCAGTGGTACCATGTTTAATTATATACGTCTATTTGATCGCGTGTTATTCCACTTTTTGTTTCGTGGTATGATGATAAAGCACGGATTTTTTGCTTTTTTTTTTTTTTTTTTAAGGGGTTCACAAAAGGGGTTAACTAGTGGGACAGTTTTATAGGGGGGGTCGTTACGGACACGGCAATACCAAATATGTGTACTTTTATTGTTTTATTTTTTTATTTACAGGAAGAAATGAATTTATTGGGGAATATTTTATTTTATTTTTTTTATT
The DNA here is from genome assembly GCA_033576555.1 of Oophaga sylvatica. Classification (NCBI taxonomy): domain Eukaryota; kingdom Metazoa; phylum Chordata; class Amphibia; order Anura; family Dendrobatidae; genus Oophaga; species Oophaga sylvatica. The sequence goes on along the minus strand of JARQOD010000001.1, from coordinate 789,337,151 downwards.
TATTTTGGAATTTTTTTTTCACGTTTATTTTTATTTTTTTACTTTTTTACTTTGTCCCAGGGTGGGACATCACTGTAAAATGTCAGATCGATGGTCTCACAGTGTGCACAGCACTCTGTGAGACCAGCGATCTCACAGGCAGCGCTGCAGGCTTCTCAGTGCCTGCTCTTAGCAGGCACTGATGAAGCCGCCTCCCTCCAGGACCCCGGCGCCATCTTGGATCCGGGTCCTGGGAGGGAGGAAGCCCTCAGAACAGCGCGATCACATCGCGCTGCTCTGAGGATCTCAGGGGGGCGTGCAGGGAGCCCCCTCCCTGCGCGATGCTCCCCTGTGCCCCCGGTACACCGCGATCATGTTTGATCGCGGTGTGCCAGGGTTAATGTGCCGGGAGCGGTCCATGACCGCTCCTGGCACACAGTCCCGGGTGTCAGCTGTGATAATCAGCTGACACCCGGCAGCGATTAGCTGCACTCCCCCGGGAGCGCAGCTAATCGCTATGACGTACTATCCCGTCCATGGTCAGATTGTCACGGGTTTCATGGACGGGATAGTATGTCGGATGTCAGAGAGGGGTTAACATGGTCAGCCAGTCCTCACCAGTAGACTGTAATGAGAACTTTATCCGACCAGTCTAGCTCTGAGGCCAGAGTCCGAAACTGGATGGAAAACTGACTGACCAAAGACGAACCCTGTGCCAATGCTAGCAGTTGGATCGCCATATCGTGGGTGACCTGAGGTCCTAAAAAGACCTTTTTAAGAGCCTCCAGGAAACGAGGAGCACTCCGCACCACACAATCGTCACGCTCCCACAGCGGTATTGCCCACTCCAACGCTCTGGCCGAGAGTAGAGACAGTACAAAACCCACTTGTGCCCGATCCGTGGGGAAACGTGCAGTCAGAAGCTCGAGCTGTATAGAGCACTAACTCACGAATCCCCGAAATTGCTTGCTGTCACCGGCAAAGTTGTCAGGAAGCGGGAGGTGGGATAATGTAGGGGCAGAGGTGGCAGAGGACAAACTGGCTGCAGCCATGCTAGCAGCCTGAACAGCGACTGCGGTAACATCCACAGCTGAGGTTGTGCGCTCAAGAGCCGCCAACCTACCCTCCAGCTGCTGGATGTAATGCGGTAGACGTTGGTTATCCGCCATTTTACTAGCCAGACCCTGGCGCTAGTATTATGTTAAGGGCCTGCGGAACGCACCTATTAGATATTAAGGAGAGGTGCATTCGCAGCCCGGGGTCCACCGTGCAGGCAGAGCCTGCTGCTAGTAAGATGGTGTAAATAGGCAGTATGAGCGAACTCTGTTATCCCGCAGAGTCGCAGATGTAAACGCCATAGCACTATATGGCGATATAAGCGGACTCTGTTAATTCACAGAGTCGCTGAAGCAAAGACTGTGTCCTGTTAGACTCACAGGGAACACAGATGACTGCTAAGCGGATTGCAGTCTGTGGTCAAGCAATCAGAACCCAAGCAATAATCTCCTCACCGGAGTAGTCGGTATTCTAATGGCATTTTCAGCTGAGCCCTGAACACGTGCATACAATCTCCTCACCGGAGGTGCCGGTATTCTAGGGGCTTATTTCAGCCAGACCTAACCACAAGCATACATGACCACACTGGCGCAAGCACATAAAAGATTTGATACTAGCGTGCCGCTGTGCGATCATGCCCACCTTTTATAGTAGCAGCCAGAGGACCTTCCAGAAAAGGACCAATGGGAAAACTGCTCTGCTGAGCAGACTCCACTGCGGCCGGAGATGGATGGGGGACCGCAGCGGGGATGGCTCGAGATTCCCTTTGTGCAGCAGTGGGAACTCGATCCCTAACACTCCCTACCTCTTCCTCTTGAAATAACTGCTAAATGTATTGTAATGTCCCCTCATGCCTCTTTCATTGTGTATCATTCAGACACCTTGGGGTACTTTTTGGAGACCTTTGTACATTGTGCAATGGTCAAATTTCTACTCTCAATCTCTACCTCTTTAATAACCTGCAAAGTGATTTGTGATGTCCCCATCATGACATCTTTCAGCTGGTCTGATAAAGCCCTATGGGAAATTTTTTGAAAACTTTGCACAGTGTGCAATGGTGAAACATGTACTCCCTATCTCTACCTCTTGTAATAACTGCAAAGTGTATTGTGGTGTCCCCATCACAGCGTCTTTCAGCTGGTCTAATACAGATCCCTTCGGTTTATTTTTGGAAACCTTTGTACATTGTGCAAAGGTCCAATTTTCTACCCTCAATCTCTATATATTCTATTATAATTTTTTTTTATTGTGTTTGCCCTTCTCACGGTCTCTTTAAGCATGTATCTGGCAGCCTGATGTTGATTTTTCCTTTTGCACTTGGACATTTTGGAACATAATGCATTAATATGCTCCCCACAATTTCAGGTTTCAGCCTTACACATAATTATGAGTAATGAAACATGCTCTATATATATGCTGCTAGTTCAAAAATCTTACCCACACATCCCTTTAAGAAGGGAAATTTGACATAATACCTCTGTTAGCATATGCCATATACTGCTCATATATGCAGCACCCCAGTATGTGGCAGAATGCCTGGGTACAAAATCTGTGTTTGATTGTGAAACCACTGGCCCTTCCCCTGTGTTACATCCATCCCAATCTGCAGTCTAGGAATGAGGCACTGGTGCCTCCTGTCCACAACCTGCAGCTGCACAGACACAACATCAGTAACCACATCCAGTTGGTTGCCCCAGTGCATATTCGCTAGCAATTTACATTGTCCAGTGCTGGACAAAGACCATTGCTGACTTTTCTAGGCTCCTAAATGAGACTTCTGCCTCTTTACTAAACTGTTGCTTCCCTTACATTTCCTAAATTTGGGTCCTTACAAAAAAAAAGGTGGTGGAGTATTGGCCAGTTCATGTACATTTTAAGCATGTCTAAGAGACTGGACTAATACCTCTACAGACCTTTTCAGGCTGCAGCTTTACAGATATTGGAACATGGTTATTGCCACCTAAGGCCTTTACCTGAGCTCGGTAGCACTGCCTTCACCTGAGTAATAAACTCCACAGACCTCGACACACTCTGGGACATATCATGTACAGTTATTACTCCATTGTTGCTCAAAACCATGCAAAAGATACTTCGCCTGGTTGGGTAGTTTCCCAGAAGAACTGCGTAGCTTGTGCAGATTGGGTCAATGGCACTCCTGTCTCTTTCTCTTGAGGAGGCGCTTCCAAGTAAAATGAGGCTTGTACATGTTCCTGACATGGGTTTACAGACCTGACAGACTGACCATAATACAGGCCCTCACTTGCATACACTGTATTCGGAATTTAATTCTAATGTTTTAGGTGTCTGGTAGAATCGAATTTACAGGTATTGATCATACAGTTCCTCCAACTCCTGTATTATATTATATTTACCTTACAGCGACTTCAACCGCTATGACAGTGGTTCCATTGCAATCTGGTGGCTAAAAGAACTGTGGAGCTTACAAAACACAGCTTTCACAGCATCTGCTGGCCCTCTGAATATTTTAAGTCAGGGCCGCATAATGACATGACGGTGGACGTGGTGGTGGTGGTGGTGGGTTGCAAAGCCCAAAATTCAAATAGCATGTTGATACCCAAAACTCAAATTGGCATGTTTAAAATGGAAATTGTAAATGGATTTGTCATGCGGAAGGGACCTCCCAAATGTATGAGTGAGAACCTTCACAAATGTTAAAGGAAAAACTAAAATGCTCCATATGAACATAATGCTAAAGGGGAGGCATAATATTTTTCATTTTTATTTTGCCTTATATACATGTAATTCTGAAGGAAAAAAATGTTTTCTTATTATTTTGCCTTAAAAAAATGTTGGTTTGGTTTGGTAGGTCTTTTTAAAAATTCATGAAACCAGCGCAGTAGTCTGACAACATTATTCCAATTCCATATGTGAGTCATAAAGACAATGCAGGCATCTTTCATCATGCTGTTCCCATTTTAGTTTAGCTGTTTCCTATCCATTTCTTTTTTTCTCATGCCCCCAGACCTGTTTTTGTGTCCAGCAGAAAAATATTTTGCTTTCCCATGACTTGCATTGGATTCGTTATTTGGTACGAACACAGGAATATCAGAAATTGTTATTCTTATTTTCCCGAATCCGAAATTTTACTATTCACTCATCACTACTGGTAGCACAAAGGCTCTGGAAGAGCGCTATGTCTATTGACAGTGTCACCACAGAGCACCCCCAACACCATCACACCACCTCCTCCATGCTTCACGGTGGGAATCAGGCATGTTAGAGTCCATCCGTTTACCTTTTCTGCTGTCAAAGCAGTAATCAAAGCAAAAGGTGGCTACTTTGAAGAACCTAGAATATAAGACATATTTTCAGTGTTTCACACCTTTTTTGTAAAGTGTAATGTATAATTCCACATGTGTTAATTCATAGTTTTGGTGCCTTCAGGTGATTCTACAATTTTCATAGTCATGAAAATACAGAAAAATCTTGAATGAGAAGGTGTGTCCAAACTTTTGGTCTGTACTGTACATGCGCATATTGTTTAGGTCTGCGAACGCAACCAAATATATAAAGTAGAGAGGTGCGTTCGCGCCCGGGGTCCACCGTGCAAGCGAAGCCTGCTGCTAGTAAGATGGCGAAAGTAGCGAACTCTGTTATCCCGTAGAGTCCTAAAATAAACGCCGTAGTGCGTTGTGGCAGTAAGTGCAAACTCTGTTATCCCCAGAGCGCTAACGGATGCCACAGCGCTATATGGCGATAGGTGCGAACTCACTATAGTTCAGTGAGCCGCAAAGTAAAACGCTAGGGCGCTGTCTAGCGCGTGAGCGAACCCTGTTACGTCACAGAGCCGCTGAGAAAAAGCACCGTGTTCCTATTAGACTCTCAGGCACACGTTAATTTGCTAAGCGAGCATAATACGTGGTCATGCGCTAATGTCCTCGCGGAGTCACCCGCAATCTATGGCGTCTGAACGCCAACCCGAATACGGCAATCAAACTCCTCACCCGGTTATGCCTTTAAACTAGGGAATCGGGGGACACCGACCCCCCCAGTACACACCAAACTCCTCACCGTTAAAATTCGGTATTCTAGTGGCTTTTTCAGCCGGCCCAACCACACCCACCATGAAAACCACGGGCGCATAGCATAAAAGGGGGTTGATATTAGCGCAGGCCCCCCAGCCATCCCCCCTTTTAAAAAACAGCTACAGGCCCCTTCCCCGGGAACAAGGAAAAAAAGAAAACCTGTTCAAAGACTAGCAGCAAGGGGGGCCTTCCGGGGGGGCCAATAGGAGCTGCTGCAGTACCTGAGCATGTACCCTGATCTCCAAGGAGAGATCTCACCTGGGCTTGCTCAAAGGGGGAAAAATTTTGGGGACTTTGTCTAAAAAGGCGGCTCAAAAAAATGGCTTTTAATAGCAGATCCGGGAAAAAAGGACACAATCACCCCCAGTGGAGTGGGAAAACCCTTTGGGGCCCACGCTCTGCGGGGCGGGGCCCCTGCCCGGAGTGAATGGGGGACAGCAGGGGCCCGGTTCGGGGGTCCCCTTTGCAGGGGGGGGAACAAAAAAAAAAAAAAAAACCCCCCCCCTTTCTGGCCTCCCCTGCTTTTTAAAAAGGAGCGTTTTAGCTGCGGAGCGTGAACCCCTCGGGGGCTCCCAAGACCTATCCTCGGGCCCCCAATCCCTCCAGTCACCCAAAAAAAATTTTTTTCTCGACCCCTTTTCCCCAAAAATGGCTTTACCTCTTTTTTTGTCGGTGGGGTGAACCCGAGCCCCGGGGAGATACTGGGAAAAAAAAGGGGAAAGGCCCAAAGGGTTTTTTAGGGGGGATAGGGGAAAAAGGGTCATGATCCCCAAGGGGGGGGGGAAAGGGGTAGTGGGTTTTAAACCCCGGGTTCACCTGCTCAAGAATTTTAAAAGGGGCCCCCAAAAAACGGGGTTTCCAACTTGGTGGACCTCCCTTTTTCCATTTTTGGGGGAGAAAGCCAACAAAAGGCACCCGGACAAATGTAGGGGGGGCCCCCCATGGGGGTCGGCCCCAAGCCTCATCCTCCCCTTTGGGGGGCCCGAAAGGCCCCCCTGGGGGGGGCCCCCCCAAGTTTCCCTTCCTCCCCCCCCCCCGGCTGCCCCCCGGAATCGGGGGGAAAACCCCGGGGAAAGGGACGGGGGCACCGGGGGCTGGGGCCCTAGTTCAGGAGGGGAAGGGGGGTGCCCGGGGAGTCAGCCACAGCATTTTTTTTAAACAACTCCCCCCACGGGAGCAAAAAGGGGGCCCGTCATTCCCCCTGGCAGAGGGGAAAAAAAGGGCGCAAGTATTGACCAAGGTCCCGGGGGTTGGCCCCCCCTACCCCCCATTCCCCCGGGGGGTAACAGAGGAAGATTTTTAAATCAAGCTAGTAGAAAAAAAACAGCTCTCCCCAAACCGAGACGCAAAAGGGGGCCCCGATCACGCAAATTTTTTTTGGCTACGGGAGGCAAAAAATTCCTAATGAATAAAGCTGCCCCAAGGCCCTGCAGACGGAAAAACCCGGGAACGGCACTAAAAGCCCCATTTTTTGGGAAGTTGGGGTTTTATCACCCAGGGGGATGGTTTTACCCCCCAATTGGGGAAAACCCCCACAAAAAACCAACCCGACCATTTTCCCAAGGGCCTGTCTGCCACCGGTTTTAAAAAAAAATAACCCAGCTGGGGTTGTCGAGGGGGTTATTCTTTTTGAAAAGGAAAACGCACCCTGAACTTAAAATTTCCCGAAAACACGGGGGCCCCCCCCTGCGGCCCCATATGTCCTCGCCAGCAACTCAGAAGTCCTTTTTGTTTTCCCAAAAAAATCCCCCCCCCGGACAATTGGTCCCCCAAAAAGTACTTTTCCTCGCAAAAATTTGGGGGCACAAAATCTTTCCCCCGGGGGGGCCCGGGTCAACGAAACTACCACCGTCCTTAGGGGGTTTTTTTGGGGGCCAAATAGCCAGGGGTTTTCCCCACCTCCTCAGAGGGGAAACGGGGGGGTAGACATCTGCGCAAAAGTTTTTCTCACCGGAGGGGAAAAAAGGGGGGGAAATGGAAGGGGGGAAAAAAAAAAAGGATTTTTTGGGCCCGAGGGGGAATTTGCCCCGGGGTGTCTGAAAATTTTCCCCAAAATTTTTGGGGGCTGTGAATATTTGGGGAAGGGAACAAAACCCCCTCCAAAAATGTCCCACGGGGAAACCAATTTTATACCCCGAAAAATCCCTGCCCCCTTTTGGAAAATTTTTCCCCCTCTTTTTTAAAAGGTTTTTTTGGAAAAAAAAAAGCAGGGAAGTTTTCCCCCGGGGACCCTTTTTTTAAAAAATGCCCCCGCCCCCAAAGGGAAAACATCCCCCTTAAAAAAAACCTTTTTTCGACATGGGGGGAGAAAAATGGGAGCCCCGGGGAAATGCATTGAGGAAAAATCCCTTTGGGGGAAACCCCCCTGCCACAACTTGGGATTAGCCCCTTTTTTGAGGCTCCCAAAGGGGGCTACCAAAGTGGGGAAGGGGGGAAAAATTTGGGGAAAATTTTTAATTTAACCCCCTAAAGCGCTGCCCGCCTTTAAAGGGGGTTTGGGGTTTTGCCAACCCCTCACAGCCTGTGTTTTGGAAATCCATACCAACCCCCGGGGGAGATAAAAACCCGGGAAAAAAGACTTTTTCCCCCAAAATGCACTTCCCAATTCGAAAAAGGGGGAATTTTTTTTCCCAAAAAAGGGCCAACCTTGCAGAAAATCTCCCCCGTGGGGGGCCCCTTTTGGGGAAAAAAATGGGGAATTCACCCCAAAACAAACCCCCGGGGTTTCAACACCCCCGGAAAGGGGGGTTTTCCCAAAAATCTTGGAAGAAACGGGGGGATTACAAAACCCAAAAAAAATTACACGTTTTTTTATAAGCCCTCCCCCGGGGTTAAACCCCCTTTTCCCCCTTTTTTCCCCCCCCGGGGTGGGGTTTAATTTTCGCCCCCCCAATTAAAATTAGTAAATCCCCTTTGCCCCAACCCCCGTCAAAGAGCTCAGGATTAGGGGGAAAGGGATACTTTTTTTTCACGGGGAAAAAGGGGGTTAGACCCTATAACCCAATTTTCACGGACTTTAATTTTCCCTTCTTTTTTTTGCACAAAGAAAAAAACCCCCCCTCCCGCGGTGACCCGATTCCCCAAGAATCCCTTTTCCCAAATTCTCCAAAATGGGACATGGCATCTATTCAAAGAAGAGGGGAAAAAAACCCCTTTCCCCTAGACTCACTCCAGGGGAAAAGGTCAAAGGGGAATCATGGGGGGAGGGGGGAAAGTCCCGCACCTTTTTAGAAAAATCCGGGGTAAACCAAAGAACCCCTTGGGGAAGGAGAAGGTCTATTATCTCGTGGTGTTTACCTCACACCTTTTTCCCCTTAAATTTTTCCCCCAAAAAAATTTTTCCCCCCAACCCCAATTCTCCCTAAGCCCCCCCAATATGGGAAGTGGGGCGGAGCCTTTTAACCCAAAAAAACCCCTTTTTTTTCCCTCCCGGGGGAAAAAAAAAAAAAATATAAATTTTTCCTTAAAGAGAGGCATAGACAATAGTGGGCAATGATGGGGGGATTTTGGGGCCGAAAATTCTTTTCCTTCAACACCCAACCCCTTTTGGTTCACCCCAACACCAAAGGGGGGGTTCAGAACAAAGGGGATGAATAAAATTCCCCTCTCCCCAGGAAAACCCCACACGCCTTTTCGGGGGGGGTTAGAACCGTGGGAAATTTCCCCTAGGGGGATTTAGGGGGAAACTCATGGGTCAGGGGCCCCGGTTTTCCACGGTTTTTTGGGGGGGAACACTTATTTTAACCCCCCGGGGATGGGGTTCAAAAAATCCCCCCTGCTGGGAAAAAAAACAAATCCTGAATGGGGGATGACCCAGTTTTTTACCTCGGGGGAACCCCTAAGGGGGGGGCCCAACAGGGGGCTCCAAGGGGTTTGGAAGGTTTTGGGGCCAAAAAGAATTTTTTCCCCCCCTACAATTCCACCTTTTCCCTCGTGGGGAAAGGGGTCGACGCGGGTTTTGGAAAAAACAAAGCTTTCCCTTTTTAAAATTCCCCCTACCCCCAAGGGGTTTCCCCCTACCCCCATCCTCTCCAAACACGGGGGAAAAACTTTTTTGGGGGCCCTCTAATTCCCCCCAAAATTCAAAAAATTGGCCCCCAAAATTGGGGGACCAAAGTCGAACCCGGGGGTTTCACATTTACGCCCTTTTTGGGGGCCTGAGGGGCCCAGAAAAACCTTTTTTAAAACCCCCAAAAAAGAGAAGCCTCTGCACCCCCAAAAAATGTCCCCTCCACTGCGGGTTTTCCCCCCTCCAACCTCGCCCCCCAGAAAAACTTTTTCCCAAAGGGGCCCCCCTTTTTTCCCGATCCCGGGGGAAACGGCAGCCAAAGCTCGAGGGGTTTGGGCCTGAATTTTAAACCCCGACATTGCTTTTTTGTCACCCCAAATTTTTTGAAGCGGGGGGGGCAATTTTTGGGACAATTTTGGGAGGGGAAACTGGGGGGGCCCCCACAACGCCTAAAAACGACTGCCGGTTTTAAATCCACAGCGGTTGTGTCTCAAACCGCCAACCTACCCTCCCCCCCCCTGGAGTACGCCTTAAACGCTGGGGAAACCCCAATTTTTTAGCCCCACCCGGCCCCAAAAAATTTTGTTGGGGGCCAACGCACCAAATATATAAAAAGAGAGGTGTTTTTGCGGGGCCCGGGGCCACCTCAACGAACCTGTTTTCTAGTAAAAAAGGGGAAAATGCGAACTCTTTACCCCCCAGATCGCTAAAATAAACCCCTGTAGTGTTTTTGGCATTTTAAATGCAAAACTTTTAAAACCCCCGAGCCCAAAGGGGTCCACAGCGCTATAGGGGGATGGGGGAAAAATCACTTAGCTTCATGACCCAAAAAAAAAGCTGGGGGGCTGTCTACGTGGGGAAAACAAAAAACCCTTTTTCGTCACAGAGCCCCTGAAAAAAGCCCCCCTTCCCCTTTTGCTTCGGGCCCCCAGGGGTTAAAATTTCAAAAAAAACAAAAAATTTTCATGCCAAATTTTTCCTCGCGGGGGGGCCCCCCCCAAACTTGGTTTTTAACGCCAACCCGAATACGGCAATCAAACCCCCCCCCCGGGGTTTTCCCGGGTTTTAATTTTGGGGAAACTAGGACACCGACCCTGACCAGCTAGCCACCAAAAACCCCACCATTAAGTCTTTCCCCATCTTATTTCAGGGGGCCCCCAACCACAACACCCCAAAAAAACCACTTTGGGGTAGCAACAAGGGTTTTAAATTTGCGCAGGCCCCAGCCTTTTCTCCCCCCTTTTTTAAACAACGCTAAAAACCCTTTTCCGGGGAAAAAGGGCCAAAAAAACCCTTTTAAAATTTTGAGCAAGGGCCCCCTTTCCGGGGGGGCCCCAAACTGCTGCAGTACCAATTTTTGGGGGCCCCCCGTTTCCCCAAATTTAGAGATCTCACTCGGGGGAAAGCTAAAAGGGGGAAAAAGCGGGTTTTTTCCAAAAAACCCCCCCAAAAGGGCCCATAATAAAAAGTTTAAAAAAAAGGGACAGCAAGCCCCCTGCCCGTAGTGGAGTGGGCAAAACGTTTGGGAAACCCAGTCTCTGCTGAGCGGGGTCCACGGGGGCCGGGGGGAAAATTTTTGGGGACAGCGCGGCACTGGTTCGGGGGAAACCCCCCCCGTTTAAGGGGGGAAATGAACCCTAAAACATATTGAGTTTTTTTACTTTTATGTCAATTTTTTTTTATTGTGCTTGACGTTTAAATGTCATTAAATTTTTTTTTTTCCAATTATTTTTTTTCCCCCATTTGTATGAAAGGGGTCATAAAAAAGTTTCCCCCAAACGGGGCCCTTTAAAAAGGGGAAAAACCCTTTTTTAAAATGCACCCCCCTGTTGTGTTCCTGTCCCTTTTTTTACCCCCCGGTTTTTTTTGGAATTTTTTTGAAAAAACCCCTTTTAAAATTAAATTACCCCAAAAAAAAAGTTTTAAAATTTCCCTTTTTTTCTCCTTTTAAAAATTTTCCCGTCAAAGCGCTATCCTTGCCTCTTACATGTTGCCCCATTTCCCCCTTTTTATAAATTAAGCAAAAAAAACTATGTTGTCTGTCCACTTCTTAAATTTCCCCCTGTATTTTTCTATAAAAAAAGGGGAATTTAAAAAAACCCCAAAACCCCTTTTGTTTTCCCCCCCTTACTAACCCCTAAATAAAAATTGCTATTTCTGTTTTTGGGGTTTACTATAACTCCCAACCCCCATCCCCCTTTCCCCTTTTCTTTCCCCAAAAACTTTCCTTCACCCAAATTTTCCCAAAAAAATTTCTCCTTATTCCCCCACACCTCAAAACAGCCCAAAATTTCCCCACCTCTTTTTTTCCTTTTGCTCTGCAAAACCCCTTAATGTTCTTTTTTTATTCTTTTTATACTGCAACCCCCCACTAAGCAGTTTTTCCCTTTTTTCTAAACCCCCCCCTCAAATTTTTATCCTCAATGCACATCCGGGGTCATTTTTCCCGCCAACTACATTTCCCCAAAGTTTTTCCCCCCCCGGGGCCCGTCTTTAAACCTTTTTCCCCCTCCTTTTCATAAATAGAAAAAAAATTTCACTCCCCACCCACAATGCCCCTAAAATTAAATTTCCCCGCACCCCGTGCATTTTTCCCTCATTTTTTCCCAAAACCCACCTTTCCCCCCCTTCTCTAATGTTTTTAAAGGCCCCAAAAAACTCAATAACCAAACTTCTCACTCCTATGTCCAAAAATTCTTTTTTGCTGCCCAATTTTTGGGGAATTTTTCCCACCCCCGGGGGAAATTTTAAATTTAAATTTTTAAAACACAGTTTTAACATGCCCCAAAAAAAAATTTTTCCCCCAGGGGGGGATATGACCCCCCTTATTTTAAAAAAATTTCCCCCCTTTTTCTCCCTTTCCAAATTTTCCCCCGAACTGTTCCTTGTATCACAAAAACCCCCCCGGGGGTTAATAAAAAATTTGGATCTATACTTTTTCACTTTTGGGGGGGGGGGCCGGGGTTTTTTTAGCTTTTTTTAAAACCTTCTTTTACCCCCCGACTCTTTCCCAAAGTCCATTTTTTGTTTTGGGTTTTGGGCCCAAAAAAAAATTTGTTAAGCTGCAAAAAACCCCTTTTACAACTTTTAGGAATTGAACACTTCCAGAGGGGCCCCCAAAAAACCCCTTTAACACCCCTGGGGCCCCCAAAACCTTTTGGGGGAAAGTGCAAAAAAAACCAAAAAGCACCCCCTAACAACTGTTGCACTTGGGGAAAAACCCTTTTTTTAAAAACTATTTTAAAAACCCCCCCCAAAACAAAAAAACTTGGTGCAGCATCCAAAAAAACCTAGTGACATCCAAAAAAAACCCCGGGGGAGAGTGCCATAACCTTGGGGGGGCCTTCTAAAACCTTTAAAAACCAAAACATCCCCGGGGTTTAAGGCCCCTTTAAAAACTCGGGGGCTGCCATTTCAGACGAAACGCAGTGTCATAGCAAACCCGGTTTGAGAGCCACAAAAACCCATCACCGTGCTAACAGCCTTGCCATACCACAACCATCTATGTAGCATGCCAAAAAGCCCCGGGGAAACCCAAAAGCCATAACAGCTAGAACCGCCCCCAAAAAAAAACCCGGGGGAAAAAAAGCCCCCAAACCCCTTGATGCAGCTGATCAGTGCACAGTCTATGGGGGGCCTGGGTAAAGTGCCAAACACCTTTTTTAGGGAAACTACCCGCCGGGGGAAATGCCCTAAAATTTTGGGGGAAAAATGCAAAAACAGGGGGGGTGTTAAAAAAACCCAAAAAAGCCTAGTGAAAATTCCCCTAACAGCCTATTAGAGGGGGAAAAATCCCATGCAGCTGTCCCCAATATTGGGGGACCCCCCCCTTTAAAACTGGTGTAATGCCCCCCAAAAGTCTGGGGGATTTTCCAAAAAATTTTAAAAAATTTCGGGGGACTTTTTCCCCCTTTTCTCCCCCCTGGTGAGAAAAATAGGAGGGCCCCCCAAAAAAAGGGGGGGGGGACAAACTTGGGTTTTGGTGGGGGGGTCGGGCCCCCCCGCATGCCAAGGGGGTGTTTTTTTTTTTGCCCCTAAAGTGCCCCCCAAAAAAAAAAACCCCTTTTTCTATGCAGGGACAGGTGCTCTTTTTTTTCATAACAGTACCCCGGGGGAAATGATGACCCTTTTTTAAAAATTTTTTAATGGATGCCCTTGAGTGCCTCCAGTTTTTTCACTTTTTCCCTTTAAAATTTTAAACCACATTTTTGGATCTTCGTATTTTTGGGCTTTTTTTCCACCTCACCATCTTGCAAATCAATAAACGTCTAGCATATTCCCCAGCAATTTGGGGTTAAAAACCCGGCCCCCGCCACTGTTTCCCCCAAAGGGGTTTTTTAAAAATTTCCCCCGGGGCCCCCCGTCACTTGTTCATTTTAATGAGCACTTTTGATTAAACAAAACCCGGGGCCCAAACCGGGGATCTTTCGCGGGGAGACCCCCCAAGGGGGGGCAAAGAATAGGGGGGGACCTTTAAAAGTGGGGGGGTATGACCCAAACCCCCAAAATTTAATGAAACCCTTTTATTTTATATCAAAAATTTTAAAAAAGGGAAAGGGGCCCCTCTCAAACAAAAAACCCCAACCCCAAAACCCCAGGGGCCCCCCAACCATTTCACCTCTCTCCCCCCCCGGGTAAAAATGACACCCCCAAACCCCCGCTAAAAAGGAAAAAATTCCCAGCCTAGAAATTTTTCGGGGAAAAGTTAAGCAAACAAGAGTTTTTCCCCCGCTGTCATCAGGCCTGAACCCAAGGCCCCAAAGTTTTTAAACCCAAGCACCATCTCCCCCGAAAAGGGGATCTGCATTAAAAAACAAAACTTCAAGTACACCCCTTTAAAAAAACCAGGGAAACCTAGACTCCTAAATTTTTTTTCTCTTCTCTTTTCTCCTCTTCCCTCCTAATCCCAATCAAAAGGGCCCCCGGGCCCCCAACCCAAAAAGGGGGTGTCCCGCACCAAAACCCTTTTTCCCCGAACTTTTTCCCCATTGTCCCAAAAAGTTACTGTTCACGGGGGTTTTCACGGGGGGTATCACAGACAGGCCAACCCCTTTTAAAAACAACGGGGGAAACTCACATTCAAAAAAAAAAAGGAGGGGGCCCCCAAGGGGTTTTCCCCCAACCCCTTTTGGGTACTGGGGGAATATTCAAGGGGACCCCCCCCATTGTAATCCCCACCCATTTGTTTGTTCTATTTCCATTCCCAATTTTGGAGCCCCCCCAAAAAATTAAAAAAAAAAAAAGAAAACCAGAAAATAAAAATGATAAAAAAAAAAAAAAAGCGTTTTGACTACCCCTTTTCCGCTTCTTCCACCTACCGGGGCCCCTTTTCCCCCCCCACCCCCCTCAACCTCTCCTCCCCCTTACCCCCCCCCAATATTCAAAAATTTTTTTTTGGGGGTTTTTTTTAAAGTTATAGTTTTTTAAACAAATTTTTCCCCCAAAAAAAAACAAAAATTTCCCCCCAAAAAATAACCCCCCGGGAAAAATTTTTGGGGGCCTCTTCAAAATTTTTCCAAATATCCCAAATTTGGGGGCCACTCTTCCCCCAAAAACTTCCACTTGGACCTTTTTTGGGGGGGGGGGGGTTTTTTTTTTTTTTTGTTTTTTTTTTTTCATTTATTTTTTAAAAAATTTTTTTTATATTTCCAAAAAAATTTTTAAAGTTTTTTTTTTTTTTCCCCCCTTTTTTTTTTTCCCTCTTTTTAAACCCAAAACCCCCCCCCCCCTCCATTAAAACCTTTTCCCCTCCTTTTTTATTGTTTTTTTTGTCTATATTTTTTAATAATTTTTTATCCTCATTTTTTGCAGGGGGTTACCCCTCTACCCCCCTTTTGCTTTTCCTTTTTTTTTTCCCCCAAACCCCTTTTTTTACCAATTTACAAAAAATTTTACAGCAAAATTTGGGGGCCCCATTTTGGGGGCAATTGGGGGTTGGGGGGGTGTTCTTTTTCCTAATATTTTCCCCCTCCCCCCCCCCCCCCATTTATAAAAATTTTTTTGGTTTTAAAGGGGCCCGGGGTTTAAAAAATATTAAATTTTTTGAGGGGGTAGATTTGATAAAAAAAAATTTTAGTTTTAAATTTTTAAAAAATTCACACCTCCAAATTTTTTCAATTTACATCCTTTTTTCATTTTTGGGGAAAAAAAATTTCGTTTTCGTAAAACGGTCCCCCATTGTGATTAAATTTTTTTTAAATACAAGGGGGTTTTTTTTTCAAGCAAGGGGGGTCGTTAAAATTTAGCACTAGTTTGGGGGGAAAAAGGGGAAAAGGGCAGTAACTGGGGAAAAAAAAAGGGAAGCAAAATTTGGCCCGGGGGGCCCAAATTAAGCAGTCAGACATATAGAAAGCAAAAAAAAAAATTTCAATAAAAAATTTTAAAATCGCCAGTTCAGGGGGGTGGTGGAAAACCCCGGCGAAAAATATGAAAAGGGGGAAATAAATTTCTTAAAATGTCCAAAATACAGACATCATGCGGGGGGGGAAAAAACAACCCAGGAAAAAAATTTTCCGGAAACCACAGACAATGGGAAGACTATTGAAACCAGGTGCAGCAGGAAAAATCCAGGGGGGCAGTCAACAGGTGGGATGCGGGGAAAAATCAAGAAAAGCAGAAACCCCAAAACCCCACAACATTTTGGGGGTTTTAAAAAACCCATGGGGGAAAAACCCGGGGGACCACATAAAGCTGTAGGGGTTTTTGCCTCGAAGATCGTCGCGATTACACAATCTGATTTTTTCGCTGTTTTATTTTTTTGGGGTTTGGGTTTTTTTTTTCGGCAG
The DNA here is from genome assembly GCA_033576555.1 of Oophaga sylvatica. NCBI lineage: Eukaryota > Metazoa > Chordata > Amphibia > Anura > Dendrobatidae > Oophaga > Oophaga sylvatica. Next base: position 789,321,276 of record JARQOD010000001.1, on the reverse strand, counting down.
TGGGGGGTTAATTCTCTATCTCCGTGTAGACGGGCCCCCCGCCCCCCCCGCTGCATTTTAAACTCCCCGAAAAATTTCCCCTTCCCCAAAAACCGCCACTGCGGGAAAAGTTGGGGAAACATTCATCAGCCCCCGCAGAGGGGGTCGGGTATTGTAAAACTGAGGTGAAGAGAAAACCCGGGTGTTTTTTTTCCCCCCCTCGCTTTAAAATTTTTTTTCCCTCCCCTTTTTGGGGTTCCCTCTGAAAATTTTGGGGGTGGGGGTTTTGAAAAAAAGGTGGATTTTATTTTCCCCCTTTTAAACTGTCTCGTTCGCATTACTGTTTTTTGCTAAATCTTCCATCCCCTGGGTTGTAGGGCCCCCTTTTCGGGGGACAATTTAGGGTCAGGATTTGCAAAAAGGGGTTACCGGGGGGCCTGGACCCTGACCAAAAAAAAAAACCTGGGGGAAGGGGGATTTGGGGCCCCTCGGGGGGCCCAAAAAACCCCCGGGGACCCCCTTATGCAGTGAACGGACACAACAGGGGTGGGGGAAAAACCCGCTGCAACTGGGGCCCCCCCAAGGACCCCACAAAACAAGTTGGTGGTTCCACATTTTTTTAAAAAATTTGGCCCCCAAATTTTTTAAAAAAAGGGAAAGTCAGACAATGTAATCAACCCCCGCATTTTTATACATACAATGTTTACCCTACCCGTTTTACACCCCATGCAGTTATTGCTAGGGACGGAAGCATTTAACAGATTTTTTCCCGGGGGAAAATTCTCAAAAGTAATTTCCCCTTTTTTTAAAGGGGAAATTTTTTTAAAAAACATAGATAATAATAGATAGTAAAAAGAAAAAAGAAAAGATAGATAGTTAATAGAAGATAGATGATAATAGAAAATTAGATATTAGATAAAAAATTTAGAAAAAAATTTAGAAATAATAGATAAAAAAACCCAATTCACACCCCGAGTTTAAACCTGAAAAACCACAAATTAAATTTTTTCAAAACAGTAAATTCAAAAAAAAAGGGGATATATAAAAACTTTCAAAAAAAAATTAGAAAATTTTAAAACCCGTGTGTGTACACTTACTGTACAGTATTTTAAAATTTAAAAGTTTTTTTTTTTGGGGAAAAAAAAACTCTCCCTAAATTTTTTCTTAACCGGGGGGGGGAAACCCCCGGGGAGATACATGGGGGGGGAAAATTCAACCCCTTTAAGTACAGAAAAGCCACAAAGTACAAAATTGTATTTAGCAAAACATCTATATAACTACCATTTCTTTTTTTTTTCCCTTTTTCGTAATCCCCCCTTTTCCCCCCTTTTGGTCCTTTTTTTTTACACTACTTTCGGTCTGAATTACCATTTTTCCCTTTTATCTGTTAATATAATACTTTTATTTTTTGTTTTACTGACATCTTTTTAAACAACCTTCCTAGTGTATATATCTATTCTACTGTTCTTTTTTAAAACCCCCCAGGTGTTTTCCCAAAAAAATTTCTGGCTTTTCAAATGCCATCGAGTTTAAAGGGGCACACTCGCATGGTCCAAGTGTGTGTGATTTTTTTTTTTGCCCCATTTACTTCCATTGGGGGGTAAAAAAATTTCCTTTAAAATTTTCAGCATGCAATCCGATCCGACGGGAAAAAAAAAACAGATGAACACAAAATCTAAAAAAACAATGGCCCCAATTCAATCTGTTTTTTTAAAAATCGGATTGCATTCACCCTTTTTTCAAAATGGGAATAACCCTTACTAAAAAACTAAAAATTTTGCAGATTATAAAAACATCGAACCAAAAAGCAAGTTGGAAAACATTTTTGTGAAAACTCGCGCGAGTCTCACCCCCTAAAAACCCCCGGGACGCCGCAAAAGGGGTCGAGTGTCCGCATAAAATTTATCAGCCGAAATTTGGGGCCCGATTCTCCATCCCGGGGATTGGGGGTTTAACTTTTGATAAATCCAATGTCCCCAACCTTGGGGGAAAACTAGGGGTTTTTTTCATCAATACCCCCATGGCCCCCGCACTTTACCAGTTTTCTCTGCATTATTTTTTAGCACCTCCCAAAGCGATCCCGAGTCCGCGGGATTATTGTAGAGACTCCGCGGTTTTTTCGCTCCACTCGCATGTGACCCGCCTCATGAAAAAAATAGGGATCTGGAGACTCAAGGGGGAGAACCCCCCGTCAAAATATCATAGATAATTTTTTTTTTTTAATATATTAAAATAAAAGTGACATTTTTTAACAAAAAATTTTAATCATGTTAAGTCGGGGATAATTCAGATACCAATATTAAACGTATACAAAATTGTTGATATACTTTATATCCAACATATGACGGGGTGTATACTGTATTTTAACCCCCCTGTCTGTACAAAAAAAAAACCCCTCTCACACTTTTCCTTTTTGTTTGTCGCTTTTTCACAAAATTTTTTTCAAAAACCCCCAAAAACCCCGATCCACAAAGTGAATGAGAAACCTATTGTCTGCACATTTTAGAAATTTTTTTTATAGACTTTTTGCAGAAAATAAAATTTTTGGTTTTTGCCCTTTTTTTCACCATTCACTTCACTCAAAATCAGTAAAAAACAAACAAAAATTCTATTTGAAAATATTTTTCCTCCACAAAAAAAAAGGGTCAAATTTTATTTAACTTAGCATATAACCTAAGGTATGCACATTTTTTGGGGCAAAATTTCCCCCCCTTTTTTTGGGCAAAAAAAATGCGCTAATATTTTTGATCTTTTTTTACATTTTTTTTTATTCTTTTTTTTCCCCACTCATTAGGGGGTGAAATCTTCAGAAAAAAAAAAAAAACAAATGACATCTGAAATTTTAAAAATTTTTCAGAAAAATCTACAGGAAAAATAAGGAAAAATGGGGAAAGGGGCATAAAAATTTTCAATTTTTTTTAAACTTTCCGGGGTTTTTTGACAAATGGGGGAAGAAAAATCTTAAAAAACTGAAAATTTTAAAAAGGCCCCCCAAAACATAAAATAATATAGATGCATTTGATATACTTTTTAAAAAACATTTTGTATGGTTTTAACAGATATAGACAGTAAAAAAATTTTAAAACAAAAGTCAAAATTATTCTTTATCAAAAATTTGTTCCCCTTAAAAACTTTTATCAATCCTATCTCCCCAAAACATAGAAAAAATTTTTACAGAACCATTTTATATACCATTAATTTTTATTTTTGGGTTTTTTAAATTCAGGGGGTTTTAATTTTTGTCTGTGGCACTCAGGGGATGGGGGAATTTTTGCAGCAATGAACTTATGCTATTGGTGCCCCTGAACCATGCCCCGGGAACGACAGGGCCCCCCCCAAAAATTTTAGACTTCTGCAATAAAAAAAAGAAAAAAACATACAGCTGCAAATAATCAGGCCCCGGGGCCCCAAATTTTCGGGGGGTATAAACCTCCCCCAAACCTCAAAAGTAAACTAAAAAGTACTTTTTATCCGTCCCAAACTTCCCCCCGGGGGGAAAAATCAGCGCGCTCCCTTACCCCAGCAAGGGGTCACACAAAAAAAATGGCGTGTCCCCCTCACTGTGATGGGGGGGCCCAGGCCCAAAAAAACAGGGGGGGTACCGAGGGGTTTAATCAGTGTTTTTCTTTCTTAATCACGCTTACTCATTTCTATTAAAAATTTATCGGGAATAAGTGAAGAGTCTCCGCAGCTAAAAAATCTGGTTTTTTCCTTGCAGCCAAAAGGGGGACATCGGTAAACCGGGGAGGACCCCAGAACATTTGCTATTCCCATTTTTTTTGGGGAATAAGGAAGACCCCCCGCGAGCTCAAAAAACGGGGGTTTTGGGCTGTTGCAGTGAAAGGGGACATCTTTAACCCGATTTGAAACTTTTTTAAACCGTTTGGGGTTTTTCCTTGGTGGGGGTTTTTTCTACATGTTCACAGATTTACCATTTGGAAAAGCCAAATTTACAACCACAAATGCAAGTTTGCCTTTTTGGGGGAAAATCAAACTAGAAAAGGGGTTTCTACATTGAAGATCTTTTAAGGGGAAGGGATAAAATTCTAACAGACTAATTATCTCTTCGGGGACAAAAAGAAGAAATTCAAAGTCCCACCCAAAAAAAAGGGGGAATGAAAGCTGTGCCCAGAAAAAAGGGGATCGAGAGGAAAGTTTTAACCCATACTGCTTTAAACCAGTCCGGCTCTCACACAAAAGATGAAAAAACAAACATATAAACCCTTTCCCCCCAAGAACAACCTTGTACGCCTTCAAGTCCTCCGGGGGGAGAAAAAAAAATTTGTAAAAAAAAAAGGAGGTTGTGGTCAGGGGGGCCCTTTAAGGGGAAAAAAGCCGCTTCCAAAAGATAAACCTAAAAAAAAATCTATTTTCCAGATGCAAAAATAAAAAGTTTGACGGGGTATTGGTTTTTTTAAACCCAAAAAATGACTCCCCCTTTTCCCGCTCAAAACATATGGGCCAAATTTCACCACAAAAGTCCCCAAAACCCCTCTGCATGATTTTTAAAATTAAACCCAAAAAAAAAAGAACGGGGGTGCATTTGGGGCTTCTCCCTTCCCCTCCTCCCCCGTGGATGTCATGGAAAAAGGGGGGGGAATAAGATTTTGCGGGGCAAGGGGAGGGGGCCATCACAAGGATTTGGTTTCTGGATCACGGAGTGAAATTTCCAAACCTTTGGGCAAATTCTAAGTTTTGGGGCAAACCTTTTCAAACTGGAAAACATTTTTTGGGAAAAACCCCTTTTAATCATAAACTTTAAACTAAAAATTTTTGGGGGAAGGGGGAAACAAAAAAGGGCCAAAAAAACCATACACCTACCAATTTCATTAAAAATCTGCTATTAGAAGGGGAAAAGGGAAAAAAAAAAGAAAAAAAAAATCCCAAAAAAAAAAATTTTGGGGGAAAAAAACCAATCACAAACTAAAATTTTTTATAAAACACACAAACATGGGAAAAAAAGGGAAATTGGGGAATACAAAACAGAAAAAAAATATATGTTTCCCCCGGGGAAATTTTTTGAAACTTGGGGGGAAAAACAGATTGGTACAAGGGGGGAAAAAGGGGGAAAAAATTTTTTCAAAAAAGCATATACTGCAAAGATTTTTCTTAAAAAAACTGGGGGTTCCCGTGAAACTGGGGAAAAAACAAGGGGGGGAAAAATGAAAAAACACATTTTTGGGTTTACTAACCCCCCTAAAGCTAAGATATGGAAAAACTCTTTAAACATCAAATGCCCCAAAAACCCAAAAAAAAGACATAGTGGGGGGGGAGATTTAATACCCCAAAATTGTTTTGGGGGAAAAACTCTCAGCAAAAAAAAAAAGGGGGAAACAAAAATTTTTTTTCGCTTTTGAAAATTTTTCTTCCCCAAAAGGGGGAAAAAAAGGAAAAAAGGGTTGCTACCTGGGGGTAATCCTTTTTAAAAAAGGGGGGAAATGGGGTTAGGGGAAGAGTGGCTGGGGGGCCAGAGGGGGGACATGCCCTTTTTGAATTTTTTGGGTTTCAAGAAGGGGAAAAACCGGAAGACTTAGATGCAAGGTTAAAATTTAAAAAAACAGTTTTTTTAAGGGGGGAGAAAAAAACAAGGATCCCCAAAAAAATGGATACCCCCTTAAGGGGGGAAAAATTTCCGGGAAAAAGGGGAAACCCCCCAAAAAAAAGATTCTCAAAACAATCATTAAAAAATTTCCCAAAAAAGAAGAATAAACTTAAGGGAAAACCCGGTGGTTTTAAAAAAGAACTTAAAAACATCAAAAAAAGGGAAAGGGAAAAAAGGGGTTATCAAATGGAAAGGGGGGGCATATCAAAAAGAATATAATGGGGCCCGGCAAAACCCGGGGGGGCAAGAATCAATTAGCTAAAGCTGAAAAAAAAATTAAAAGGTTGCAAGAGATGTAAAAAGCAAAAAAAAATTTTTTTGGGGGGATAGTCAAAAGCAAAGTGTAGGGGTTTTTAAAGGGGTAAAATTTTGAAATGGAAAAAAATTTTTAAAGGGGCCAAACTTTTAAAAAAATTTTCATCTGATTTCTCAAAAGGAAATGAAAACCCACGATCTACACTGCCCAAAAAAGGGGGTTTGAAAACCCGGGGAAACTATAAACAAAAAAAATGAGAAATGCTTAGCGAATATAAATGAATTCAAGTCCCCCCAGGTCCGGGAAAATTTAAACCCAATACTAAAGGGGTAGCAGAAAAAATTTTTTTAACCATCTCCTAATCTTTAAAAATTTTTTTGGGGGAAAAGGGGAAGTCCCAAAACTAAAAGGGGAAAATTTTTTTCCCCATCTAAAAAAGGGGGGAAAGGGGGCCCCGAACTATAGCCTGACTACATCTTTTCCCAAAAAATCTTTAAACAAATTATTAAAAACATGTATGTAATACCTGGACAAGAATGAATCTTAACCAAGTCGCTTTTTGTAATAATAATCATTAAAAAAAATTTTAAAATTTTCCTTCTATGACAAATCACTAGGGTTGACTAAAATGGGGAATATATATTTCTTTTTCAGCAAACTTTCAAATATCTCAAAAAGGGGTTTTTTTATAAAATTCCTGAAACCAGTTTGTTCGTCAGTTTTTTTACTTTCTTTTTTTCCAGCTACCTTCCCTCATCAAAAGGATTTTTTCCAGCTTGTTTTTTCCCCCCCTATTCCCCCCTTTGCTTCTTAACACCCAGCTACAATCAGTCTTAAAATTTCCTACCTCAGTAACCTTGATTTGCCCCCGAAAGTTTGGGGACCTTGAAACTCCATTTTATTCCTAGGGGGAACTTGAACCTTGTACTCGAACCCTGTCTTTGAAAGCCCCACTTTGCAGGGACTTGGGTTTAACAAGAAGAAGTTTCCTGAATCTTTTGGAGTATTGCTGACTATTCCCCGGGCCTCTTTTCCCCCTTTTTCTGTTCTGAAAACCCTTGGTACTTTTTCCCCCCCAATTTGTATGAATAATGGGGGATTTTTTTTTAAAAAAAAACCCCTGTGACTCCTGTGTTTTCATCCCCCCAAGCCAAGACGCTATATGAACTGTACTAAAAAATTAAAAATTTTTTTTAAGAAAAAAGTTATGTTCTTCGGGGGGCGTGTCCTGTATGTTTGGGAAACAAAAGCCTTGTATTTTTTGTATACATGGTTGTGATTTTTTTAAAAACCTTTTCCCGGGGAAAAATTTCCCCTTTAATTTTTTCTTTTTGCATGTTACCACAGAAAAAACTATTTTTTTTTTTTTTTTTCCTTTTTTTTTCTTTTTTGTCTGCTGAACCTGGATATCAGATGCCCTTTTAAATTTTTTGTGATGACATGGTTGTGATTTTTCACACCCTTCCCCTTGGGGGAAAACCCTTAATTTTTTTTTTTTTCATGTTACACTAAACACAAATTTTTTTTTTTTTTTTTTTTTTCTTTTCTTTTTTTTTTTCTGCTGTAACCTGGATATCAATTCTGGTTTTAAAAATTTCTGTGATGATATTTTTTTCTCAAAACCCTTTTCCCGGTGACATTTCCCTTTAAATTTTTTTTTTTTCTGCATTTTCCCCGGGGTTTAAACTATTTTTTTTTTTTTTCCCCTCTTCTTCCAGTAATCCCCTCTTAAAAATCGGGAAAAGGGGGCCCCCCATAAAAAGGGAAATTTGCGGAGGAAAATATCCCCTTTAATTGCAAAAAAAAAAGACCCTTTTTTCAAATCTACGGGGCCTCAAAAAAACAATTTGCAAGTGGTTTGGGGCAGACTACCCCCGGGTTTGCACCCAAATTTTGGGGGTTTTTAGGGCGAGCCCCGCTCCCCCCCGTACCCCCATGGGGTTTCCCCCAAATTTCCCCCTTTTTTTTTGGCGGTGAACTAAAAAATTTAGGGGGTTTTTTAACAAGCAATTTTTTTTTTGCACATGCTTTCCAAATTTTTCCCCCCAAAAAATTAAAAAGGGGGTTACTTTTTAAAAATTTTTTTTCTTTCCCACAAGCTTTAATTTTGGGGGGGAAACCCTTTCCCCAATTTTTTGAGGTAAGTTTGGATCTTTTTGAGCTTTTTATTTCACCATGGGGGGTTTGATGACCCCAATCGAGGGCAAAACATGAAGCAGCCCCCTAGCTTTTTTCCAAGGGGGGCACCGTACTGAATATGCCTTGGGTTTCAAGGGGGGGGGGCCCCCTTTTTCCACCTGGACAGTTCGCCAAAAATCATTTTTCGAAAGGGGTTAAACTCCACTGATTTAAAAGGGGGAAATTTCTCGGCCGACCCCCCCACTTTGTTAGGGTTTACTTTATTTTAAAAAAATGCTTTCCCATTTTACCCCTGACTGAACGCAGGCAAGAAGATGGTTTTTAAAAAAAAACATACAAAATTTTTTTTCCCTTTTTCCCCCACTAAAGGGGAAACCTTTTTTTAGGGGCACGGGAAAACCCCCCCTGAACCCATAAATAGACTCTTACAACGACGGGGTTTTGTCCGCAGAACATCGTTTTTTAAAGGGAAAAACTATGTTTCTATTTGGAAGTCACACTTCATTATAAACTGCCCCCCGCCATTCTCTAAAAAACTGCGACTCTTTTTCTTGGGGTTTTTAGAGGAATTTCTTTTCCAAAACCCCCAGCCCCAGAGAGATCTGCACAACAGATCTTAAATTTTTCGGATTTTTAAAATCCGTTACCTCTGAGGCTTGACTGTGTAAAAAGCTCCCTTTTTTTAAGTTTCCCACGGGTCCCAGCGGGGTTTAAAAAAAAAAAATTTCATTGTTTTTTTTCCATCAAACTCGGGGGTTTACTCATTTTGGGGGTCTAGCTTTGCTATATCGACTCAGGGAAAATGGAAATTTTTTGGGGTGTCTCCTTTGCTTTTAAAAAGGGAAACGTTCAGTGAAAAGGCTACTCCGTACAGATGGAAACTGGGAGGGTCCCCCGACCTCTGGACCCGGGGTCGGGAAAAAAGAGCCTTTGAGGGTTTTTTTGGGGTAAAAATCATAAAAAAACGTCCTTTAGCTTATCTCTTCCCCCCAATTTTCCCCCCTTTTTCTGGGGTACCTGGCTGCGGGGTCAAAATCCTCCCCTTAAAAGGGGGGCCCAAAGGGAATTTTTAAAACTTTCCAAAAACAGTTACCCCCAAAATTTCAGCTTGCTCTTTTCCCCAAAGGAATCATGTCTCTCTAATACCACTTATACCAGGACTATGTGGATTTATGTACAAAAAACGCGACCATTTCCCTTTCCCCACCTCCAATTTTTCCAAATTTAAAAATTTTTTCCGGGGGAAAAGAGATCCCTTTTTGGGGTAAATAAACCCCCGGCGGGGGAGCAAAAGGGGTTTAAAGGATTCATAGATGAAAATCTACCCAAAGGGGTTTTATCCCCCCCTTTTTATCTCCTGCGGGTTTGCACCCATTTTTTGTAAAAAAAAGAGGGTCTTGAGCCCCTGGTAGACTATGGGGAACTCAAAAAGGTTACTTTTAAAAAACCCCTTCCCCCCTTTCCTTTAATCCCTGTTTTATTGAGAGAGTGCACATGCCAAAATTTTTTCAAACCCAGATTTTTGGGGGCCTATAACTTAGTCCGTATTAATGGGAAAAAAAAACGCTTTTAGTCACGTATGGACATTTAATATTTATTATCCCTTTTTTGGGAGTACCGCCCCGCCATTTCCAACACTTGTGAATGACATCTTCGGGGAATCTCCTAGATACATTCGTGGTAATTTATTTGGAAAAATTTTTTAAATTTTTTTTAACTCCACAGAGGGGAAAATCAGGGGGTGTGAAATGGTTCCCTTTGGGAAAGCTAAGACAAAAACAATTTTTTACATAAATTGAAAAAAATGTGAATTCCCCAAAACCGAAATTCAATTCTGGGTATGTACTGGGGAAAAAAAGGAATAGTAGGGTTTAAGCAAAACCCAAGCCTCGGATTGGGGGTCCCTTTAAAAAGGAAGGAGTTTCAGGGTTTAAAGGGTTTTAACTTCTATTTGGTTTCATTAGAAATTTTTTTGAGGTATGTCACCCCATCACTCAACTTTTTCCCGGGAAAAAAGTCTAGGTTTTCCCCCCACTCCCCCCAAACCCAAAATTTTTCCCCCCCTCTAAAAGATAAATTTACCACTGCACCACCTGTAAATTCCCCCCAAACCCCCCCCTTTCCTTCATAATAGAGGGGATGCTTTAACTTGCCCCTTTGGGGCTATACCTCTCAGAGAACGGGGGAGAAAAGTTTTGGGATCCCGGCCTTCCCTTTTTCCCCTTTCCGGCTAAAACCCACATGTGGGCAATAGAGAGTTTTTTGGCCCTTTTTTGCCCCTTCAAAGAATGGAGCACCTTTTTCAGGGGAGCTGCACAGAAAAAAGTCGTCCGACAGACCAAACGAACCTTGGTTTACGGGGGGGCTAATGCCTGACTCCTCGAGGTTTTGCGGAATCTTTTCAAAAACCCAAATTTTAAATTTTTTCATCTCTATAGACCAGGATCGCCAAGGAAAAGGGTGTGCACTCTCTAAAATTTTCTCAGCAAAAAACGTCCTTTTTTCCTCCAAAAATTTTTTTCCCCGACTCTAGATTCCTAGGAGTAATTCATAATAAAAACCTACTTAAGGACATCCCAAAAAGCATCCCCTGGGGGAAACTTTTTTGGGGAAAACCCCCCCAAGGGGGCGTAAGTCTTTTTTTAAAAAGGGGGTGGGATCCCAAAAACCCTGTATATTTTTCCCGAAACAGTCAATTAAGGTATTGAAAATCATTCACGTTTCCCCAAAAAGGGGGATAGAGGATTTCAAAAAACACGGGAAATTTTTTTCTTTTCCCTTTCTTTTGGTGCCCATTGCAGAAGGATTTTTGAATTATGCACTTCCCGTAGGGGGGTCAAATCAAAAAAACCTCGCTCCTCACCAACTGGGGGTTTTCAGCCTCTTCCCACCCCTCCCCCGTGGGATCCTTTCTATGGACTTCATTGTGGATTACCAACCCCTTTTTGGGGGAAAAAAACCCCTTCTAGTGGGGGGGAGTCCCCAACAAAGGGGGCTCATTTTTTTCCCCTTTTTGGCTTACCCACTGCAAAAAAAAAACATCGACTTAGAATTTTAAAAAATTTTTTGCTTTCAAAGGAGTACCGGGGGTTTTTCGGGCGAGGGGGGGGTTCACTTCTTTTTGGGGAAAAATTTTTTTTTCACATTTGGGGGTTAAAATAAAAAACCCTTTTTTCTCTTTTTTTTCCCCCCAAAAAAAAGGGGGGACCCCCCAACCAATCAAAAACCCCCCGGGAATCCCGCTGCTTTTTTTCCACCTACAGTGATTGGGTGGATCACTTCCACGGGGTGATTCTCTTATAACAACCTAAAATGCCTCCACTAGCAGTCCCCTTTTTTTCCCCTAATCGGTATCATCCTAACATTTTCCCAACGATTTCCCTAAAAACCCCCCTTTTTCCAGCATGGCTGAAAAAAACACCTTTACAGAAGAATAGGGGGTCCTAAAAAAAAATTTGGTTTTTGGGGTCAAGAAAGGTACAAAAACAGCAGAAAAATTTTTAAAAAACCGCCCCCCTTTCAAGGTAGGAATTTGGGCCCTGGCTTCAACCAAAAACTTAAAAAAAAATTTCCCCTCGTCAAAAAAGGGGGAATAATACTTTGGGGCCTTTATAAATAAAAAATTTTAATCTTTTTCTTTTTTTTAAAAAACCCCCAAAACTATAAAACCACCCGGGCTTTCAGTACCCCTACTAAAGGCTGCGAAAACCCAATACTTTTCCGGGATTTCCCCCTCCTTCCCTGACCCTGTAGTCGAGTCAAAAAGAATTTTGGGGGGAAAATTTTTTAAAATTTTCCGGTTGAAAAAAATCATTACAAAATTGTTTAAAAAGGGGAGGGCTACCCAGGGGGGGACAACTCGGGGAAACCCCCGTCAATAATTAAATGCTCCCCCCCCTGCTCCCCTTTTTCATCGAGGTACCCACACAACCTGTCTGAGGTCTCCGGATTTTTCCCTTTAAAGGGGGGGGAAAAAAAGGGTTTTTTTTATATTTCCCCAAAAACCCGTTTTTTTTCGCCCCCTTTTAAACTTTCTGTCTTGGGCACTTCTTGCCCTCACAAAAAAATTTCCAGTTCATTTTCCCCCCCCCTTTTTTCTCTCCTTTGCTTTTTTAAGCAGCCACAGCTGAAAATCATTTCAAAACTACCCATGAACCGTGCTTACCCGAAACCCTTTGGGGACCTTTCCCCTTTTTTTTCCTACTAGGAACCTGAAGCCTTTGGACCTAAACCCCCCCTTTGAAAGACCCTTTTTGCATGGACTTACGGTAACAAGAAAATTACTTTTTTGGGGAGATTTTTTTGTGCTTGATTACTCTGGCCTGCGTTCCCCGGGTTTGGGTGTCTGAAAAACTGTTACTATTTCCCAACTTGTATGAAGTAATGGGGGACTTTTTTATAAACCTGTACCCTTTTTTCACGCCCCCAAAACAAAACCCCATATGAACTTACAAAATACTTACAACTCACACAATCATTAAATTAAAAAAAAGACAAAATTTTGGAAAAGGACAAAAGGTTTTTAGGGGGTTCAAAAACTGGTTTTGTGTTGGGCCCAAAAGGGGAGTAAAGGGGTGCAAATTTTCCCTTAAAAAATTTTAAGGGGGTACCACCCCCTCCCGTTTTGGGGCCCTTTTTGTTAAAAATCTTTTTTCATTGTTTTGATGAAAATTAAAGGGGAAACGTTTTAAAAATTTTTTGAGACAAAAAGCAGGGGGGTAGCTAAAAACTAAAAAAAAAGAAAGGGCAAAAAAATATAAAAAAACTAGAGCAGTGGGGCAACAACACAATGGTTTTTTTAAAAAGGGGAAAAAAAAAAAGTATAAAATCTGGGAAAAAAAAAAAAAAACAAATGCAGAAAAGGGGTGAATAGGGTAGCAAACCATTCAAAAAGCCTTTGGGGGACTAAAGCCCGGGCCCCGTCAGCACCCGGACAAACCCCGGGGGAAAGCCGGGGGGCCCCCCCCAAGGGGGGGGGGCCCCTCGCAGTCTGGCACCCCCACGCCCGTTTTTTAGGAGACGGTGTCCCGCCCCCACTGGGGCCCCCCCCCCTTTTCTCAGGGGCCCCCCCTCACGGACAATAAAAATTTTTTCCCATCCCCCGCCCCCCTGCCGCACTCCGGGTCCAGGGGGGGGGCCCCGGGGTTCCCCTTTTTACCCGGGGCCCCTTTAATGACGTATAAAATTTAGCGGGGCCCGTGGCACAGAGGCGGGACGCCGGGCAGGTAAGACGTGGTGTGTCCCCTGTGTGTATGTAGTCGGTGCTTTGTGTGTGTATGTTTTTAAGGGGGGTATGTTGTGTGAGTATTTTTGGGGGTTTTTTTATGTGAAGATGCTTGTGTGCTGTCTTTTGGGAGGGTGGGGGGGATTTGTAATGGGGGATTTATGAAGGGGAGAAGATTTTATAATGGGAAAGGGATTATGAAATGGGAGGATTGAGATGGGAAAATGATAGGGAGGCATTGTGATGAAAGGGGGGGGAAAGATATGGGGGGAGGGAAGGTAATGGGGGGGATTGATATGATGGGGGAAAATAAAGATAAAAAAGGGGGGTTTTTTTATAAGGCAGGGGATTGTGATGGGGGGAAAATGATGATGGGGGGGGATGAATGATGGGGAGGGGGTTTATAAATGGGGGGATTGAAAGAAAGAAAATGGGGAAAAAGATGTAAGGGAGGGAAAATTTTTTTAAAATGGGGAACCAAATTAAAATGGGGAAGAGATGAGGGGGGGGATGATATGGGAGCATTGCGATAAAGGGGGGGTTGTGATGATGATGGGGGGAAAATAATAATGGGGGCATTATATGGGGGGGTGTATGGGGGGGCATTTTTTTATAAAGGGGGGGGATTTGGGGGAAAGGGGGGGAAGATATGAAAAAGGGCAGGGGGGAGATAAAGGCAGGCCCTTGATATGGGGAGAAGATGAGTGGGAGGCATTGTGATAATGGGGACATTTTTATATGGGGAAAAAAGATAATGGGGGGGGGGTTTAAAAAAAAATGGCAGGGGGTTTTATGATTGGGGAAAATGATGATGGGCAGGCATTATATATCGGGGGATTTGAAATGGGGGGGATTATGGGTAAAGGGGGAAAAAAGAGGGTAAAGGGGGGGTTTTATGATAATGGCGGGATTGTGATGGGGAAAGATGATAGGGGAGGAGATGATGATGGGCAGATTGAAAAGGGGGGGGCCATGATGAGATAAGGAGGAAATTGATATAGGGGGAAAAATCATGTGATGGGGGGGTCTTTCCACCCCCCTTTTCCTACTAAATAAAACCCCGGGAAAAGCGAAAGGGGGAAAACTCCAATTTTTTAGGACATTTTGGGGGGGCCTATCCTTGGGGCCATTTTGGGGAAATTTTTAACCCCGGGGGGCTTTTTTTGGGGGCCATATTCTAAATGGGCATTATAGGGGGGGGAAAAAACCGCATAGTATTAATGGGGATGGGGGGGAACTTGGTGCCCAAAAAGGGTAGGGGGCTGTACTTTTTCCCGCTTTCTGTGCGCTTAAATTTTGGGGGTTTTTGAGCTATTTTAAAATTTTACATAGAAATCACTCTTTGAAAGGGAAAAAGTGAATTTTTGGGGTTTAGGGCCCCTATTTTTCTCTCTGTACTGTGCATCTAATGGGGTCTTTTTTAAAAGGGGGCCCCCAACTTTTTCCCCCCGGGGGCCCCAAAAAACCGGGGCCGCCCTGCTAATAATCACAGACTGAACAGGTCAACCTGTATGCGCAGAAAAAAAGGGCAAAAAAATTTTGGGGGTGTTTTAAAAGAACATACATCTGATCACTGAAGTCTTTTTTCCCTTTCCCTCTTTTCAGACCTCATCGGGAATACTGTTCCATTTTGGGCTCACTTTTTTAAAAAAAAAAATCAACAAACTGAGCAATTTCAAGAAACGACCAAATGTGCCCGGGCAAAAACCCCGGGCCCCTATGAGGAACTTTTACGGGGTTTGGGGAATGTTTTTTTTTCAAAAAAGAAGATTAAAGGGGGTTTTTAAAACTGTCTACAAATATCTAAAGGGGGTCACTTTGTAGGGGGTTATCTTTATTTTCTTTGGGCACAAGGAAAAATTTTGACGGGGAAAAAACAAAGGGGGGAGGCCCAAGTTTTTATTTTTGAAAAAATTTTTTAACAGTTAAGTGATCAATAAATGGAAAAAGGCTCCACGAAGTGGTGAGTTCTCCTTAAGGAATTTTTAAGGGGTGGACAACTCTGTCTGGGGTTTTAGTAACCCCGCTTTGAGGGGGGGGTTGGGGCCAAGCCCCCCGGGGGGCCCTTCCAACTCAAACCATTCTAAGATTCTATTTTCCCTAGCTTGGGACGGCCCCCGGGGGCAAAGCCGCTTTTTTCCCCGGGCCCCCGCCCCCCCCGGTCAGCGGGTTCCCCTCTTTCTTCTAAAACCGAAAGGGGAAACCCCTTTTAAATGATCACAGAGTCCCCCTTTTGGGTTTTTAAATTTTTAAACTCTTTGATCAAATTTTTGTCCCCCTCCCCCTCTCCACTTTTTTTTTTTTAGAGAAAATTACAATTTTTTCTTTTTTTACATTCCCCCCAAAAACAAATTTTGGGGAAAAATTTGGCTGTCCTTTAAATTTTAAAATTTTAAAAAAAATTTCCCTTTTCTCTAATATTAAAAAAAGGCAGCTTGAAAAAGGGTTTTTGTTTTTTCTGGAAGAAGCTATATTCCTTTTTTTTTTTTCCAAAAAAAAAAAACCCCCCCCCCAAAATTTTCCCCAAAACTAAAAAATAAAATATGAAAAATTGTGCGCTTAAAGGGTAGTTTTTTTTAAGGTTTACCCCTTCCCAAAATTCGACAAAGGGGGTTTTATCATTTCCCTTACTTTTTATCATAGGGGGGCCCAAAATTTATAGTAAGTTCCAGGGGGGCCACTTTTTCTAATTGCCAAAAAAAAAATTTTGATAATTTTTCCACCCCTTTTAAAAAATTTCATATTTTTAAAAGTAAACAAAAAAATTTCAGGGGTTTTAAAACCCCCTTAACTTTTTGGAACCTACTTGATAAAATTTTTTTCAGATCGAAACGTGTCGCAAAAAAACCCCCAAAAAGGGCACAACATAAAGACGAAGTTCCTTGACCTGCGGTTTTGGGGGGGGGACTGGTTTTTGGGGGTTTTTTCCACATTGTTTTATTTTTATTTTTCTAATCCCGTCGGGGGTTTCCATCAGGGGCCGGGGGGCGGAAAAAGACCTGTGACTTTCATGATTTTTCTTTTGGGGGCCCGGGTTTAAAAGCCCCAAAATTTTTTCTATAAACGCAAAACGTGTATTGTGTTTTTTTCATCTTTGCAACAGTAAAAAAAATGTTTAGGATTGAAAAAAAAATTGTATCTCACAGTTTTTATGGTAAAAAAAAAGCCCTCCCCAGGCCCCTTCCCCGAAAACTAAAATTTTTGGGAAAAAAGGGTTTACACAAGATAAAAATTTTTTTTTAAAAATTTTTAAAAATTTTTTTCAAAAAAAAAATAAGATTTTTTGGTTTTTTCCATCTTTTTACGACCGGGGGGAAAAACATATTTCTAATCAATTTTTCCCTTTATACTAAATCTAAAAAAAAATTAAAAAAAATTTTGTTTTTTTTTGCTAATTTTTCACATTTGGGGGTTTTTTCCCCCCTTTTTTTCCCAAATTCCCGGTAAGAGGGGTGTCTTTAAAAAATTTTGCCATTCTCCCAAAAAAAACCCCTTTATATCTTTTGTTATTGAAAAGAAAAATTTAGCTGTTGGAAAAAAAACGGGGGGAAAAAAATTTAAAGCACCCAAAAAAAAAGAAAACCATTTTGGGGGAAAGGGGGCACTTGGGTAAAATGGTTACTGTAAACTCCTAAACAAAAATGTTTAAAAAGAATTTCATGACGATAGCTTAAAAATTTAATGACCCCTGGGGGTCTCTTTTTGTTTTTTTACTTTAATATTCAGGGGGTAAAATTAGGCACCATTTCCATAAAGGTTGGGGGGTATTTTTTCCCTAATTTTCGAGGGGAAATTTTTTTTAGTTAGACTCTATCAAACCCCTTTTTTTAAAAATTATGGACTAATACACAACTTGAAAATTTCACGGATGGGGGCTAGCAACGGTGGCTCATTTTTTTTTTTTTAAGCAGCATTTAGATTTTATTATCTTGGGGTGAATAGATAAAAAAAAAAAGAATAATACAGTCTTGGGGGAAAGAACATTAAAAAGGGGGAAAGAAAATCAGTATATATTTCCATAGGACATGATTACAAAAAAATGATTTTTTTTATTCTACTTTTAAAAAAATTTTTAATTAAACCTAATCAAAATGCTTATTCCCTGTTCCCATTGGGCCCCCTTTTTTGTGGGGGATTGGGAGCTAATCTACGTTTGTCTCAGAACCACGTGTTCTATTTCGACAATATTTTAGTAAAATCCATTGCAGCCTGTTTTATTAAACTATTTTTGGGGGAGTTCAATCATTTTCTCCAAATAAGGGTAGTCCCATGAATAAAAGTTCAATTTTTAAAAAATGATACACTGGGGAAAATTTTCTTTTTTCCCTCTGGGTTTTTACGGGTTACAAACAAAAAAAGAAGATCATTGGGGTTGGGGGGAAAAAAAAGACCCCAGAGCATATTTTTTCTTTCCCTTTCCCCGATTTTAGAAAAAACAGTT
>JARQOD010000001.1:789277827-789303535 GCA_033576555.1 Oophaga sylvatica | reverse complement strand
GTATTACCAAAAGTGCACAAATGCCTTCTAACCACCGGGGGGCCCATTTTTCCCCCCCGGGGTTTCTTTTTTTTCTCCAATGCTAAATTTTAAAAAAAAATTTCAACTACAAAACAAAAACTCCTTTTTTTACCTAGACACGGGGGAATTTCCTTAAAATTTTAACCAACTTGACAGCACCCGGGGGAAGCCAACGCTTTTTGACAAAGGGGACCTTTAACACCAACCACAAAAAGAATATTTTTTCTGTACAAAGGCCCCTCGAATCCTGAATTCAATCCCAAAAATCAACGTGCGTGAGTTACCACCATCATACACCAAAATTTTTTCCTTTTGGATATATATTATTACGCCAAAGGGCCACGGGGTCAATACACCCCCTTCCGACGAATTGCTAGGGGGCCCATTTAGGAGATTTAAATAGCCAAGATTTTTCCGCACACATCCTATGGGGAAAAGATACATCGCGATTCTTTGCTCGGAAGGCTCGTAAACCCCCTTAACAACTTTTTTTTCCTTTTTGTGCCACTTGGCCTGGCCTAGATTTTATAGACTTCGAATAACAGGCAAATTTTTTAGACGTAGATCCTAAATCAAGACAACAAATTGTCAACGTATTACAAAAAACCAACAGACCGAACAGCTTCTAAATGAGAGTTTTCCCCCACCAAAAAAAAATTAATTCCAAAAAATCCCAAAACCAAAAGGGCCCCCAAAAAATTGTTTCAGACACTCAACAAGGGCTCGCACGAAAAAATGCGCCAAAATTCGGAGGGGGCTATCCTGAATAACTCTCAATAACATAGTAATTACCCTGTTAATTGAACCAGAAAATTTTCCATTTGTTCATGACTACCACCCCTCCCCCATCGACTTCCCGATATACGTCTCTTTGGGGTTTCTCAAACAGCACATCCCAATTTAAGGAACACCAAACCTTTCCCCCCTTTTTCCGCCCCTCGGGAAATCAGATTTTACTATCAAGAGACATTGCCCTCTCACCCACCAAAAAAAGCGTTTCACACGAACCCCCAAATTTTTGGGCTTTCCAGCCTACAATGCACATCAACAACTTACAAAGGGGAATCATTTTTTTTCCTCCGCAGGCAAAAAAATGAAAAAGGGGTTTTTTTTCGCAAATTTTAGCTTTGTTTTTTCCTTTTAAAAACCCCTTGGTTTAAAAGTATGTGGGCGAACTACACAATCAAAAAGACCGTAATTAAGAAGTCCACAATTAGATGAAAAATCTGCTTCTTCCAATCCCAACACTTCATAACTTTTGGCCATAACATAGCAAAACAAAATACCAGGTTATTAACATATAAACACCGGGGGGGGGTGTCGTATCAGCCTCCTCAAGAAAAAGGGTTTTTCTGGATCCAGAACTAAACACTACCCCTCGGGGATTAAAGAGAAATACTTTTTTCTTTTACCTTAATTGGGGTTTTTGTTATCCTCAATTTTCTACATTTTCATAATTGATAATTGGATACTGACTATTTTTCTATTACGAAACCATTCGGCACCCCCCCCTTTTGTGCACAAAGGAACACAATTCTTTTAAAAAGCAGTGACTATCCATTTTTTCCCTTTTTATGGTTGTCCTAACATTATTGTTTTTTCCAATCACATAGGGCCCCCTTGTCACAAATAAATTTTTTGGCCAACCACCATATGTTTCCTGTGCTGGAACGCACATCGTCTCCTGCCCCCACCACTTCACTTCCGTACCGGATTCCGGGTCCCCACGCTGCTTTGTTCTTAACAGCACTCCTCATCACGCTCCATGACAAGCGGGTATACCCTCGCACCGCTGTCCTCCTTTGCTCATCCCCAAACGGTAAGCACTTACCCATTAGGACATTGTTTTTGTACCAACCTTATCACAATAGGGTAACCCGTCTCAATTATTTAGTCACCCTTTTCCCCACAACAACAGTCGCAGCGCACTTTTTAGAGCTAAAATTTTATGTAATGATAATAAAATCTCTGGAACCGTTCACCCCACATAATAATGTTACTCAATTATATATTTTTCCCAATTTTTTTAAAATTTTTCCCGGTTATTAAGCCAGTTTGGAGTAATTTTGTTGCCTATTTCGGTTCCAATAGGGGGGTATACCCTCCCCATGCATTTTTTTTTTTATATCTTACTAAAAAAAAAATAAATGGTGTTTCTAAACATTATATTTTAAGGTTACTATTTTCTCATAATATAAATATTCCAATATTATATATACTGTATAACTTATTTTTTTCCCAATCTTTTTGTCTTATTTTTTTTATTTTGGGTTTTTATTTACAGACATTTGGGAAGGGGTTTTTTTCAGCCAAAACGTCGTTTTACTGGCTTTAATTTCTTAAAAAAATTTTCACTAAATCATAGGGGGTGTCCGAGATTATATTTTTATCACTTAGGTTTTTTACCCCTTTTCGGCACCATTTTTTCCCAGTTCCAAAGATTTACACATAAATGGGGTAGACTTACTTCTTTCATTTAAATTCAATACAACGACTTACGATTTGTCCCAAAGAGGGGGCCTAAATATGATGTGAGTTTCATGTTATTATCTTACAATTCTGCTATCTCCCACAAGCCCCAATTTAATATAAAAAGGGGGCCCCTCCTACCTAATTTGGACCCCCTATTTTCCTCTCGACTGTTAATTTTACAATAATTAAAAAAAAATTTATAAATGAAAAAAAATGCTCACTACGCTCCTTTAAGGCGTCTAAAAAACCAAATTCATTTTCTGGAACCAAAAAAAGGGGAAACACAGTCTTTTTTCCCCCTTCCCCGCCCCCACTAGGGCAAAATTCTGAAACGAAAATTTGGAGCTTGGACCGCAGGTGCGTCACACCTTGACGCCTTCCCGGGGACCATAGCGTTCCCCCCCCAGCACATAAAGGGGGGCACTTTCAGGGTACTCACTTAACAATGGGGATGCCCTTCGGTGTAGACCCCCCTTTCTTTCAAAAACCGAAAACGCCATTTGGGGCATTTGACGATACTTTTTTCCTTTTCAGCACATTTTTTAATTCTTTTCTCTACAGCCTTTTTTGGGGCCAGCTGCAGGACTTCCTTTAGTTTATCCCGTAATATTGTAAGAAATTACCTGCAACCCCTTTTTTAAACCCTATTTTTCCCCCCAATTTTCTAAAACCCTTTTTATCTATACCCATCAGGTGCCCTTCTTTTTGAAATTTTTTCATTTTCCGGGGCAGGGGGAACTCACACAATATATTCAATATCACATGGAATATTAGGACTCACGGTCCCCGACAATTCAATTTCTGAAAAAACAACATTTGATCGAATAGACACCCAGGGGTTTTTTTTCTCCATGGGATGCTATTTTTTCCACAGGGGCTTTTTGTCTCATAATTTTTATTTTTTTTTCATTTTTTTCATTTTTTAAACCTTTTTTTATTTTTTTGTTTGAAATTTTGTGACCTCTTATTCAATTCATAACTCCTTTTTTCCATAGACATTAAGATACCTTTGGACATATTAACCATTAATAAATTTCTACTCATCGAGCGGCGGGGGGCCCCCCCTTCCCCCTTTTTCCACATGTTTTTTTACTTTTTTTACATGTTTACTTTTGGCAATTTTTATAAATACCTTAAATTTTTAACACCTAACCAAGTACACGTTGAACACCAAGCCTATTCCTTCTTCCAAAATGACCTCGCTTTTTCCCACTCATGCTGTAAGTAGCCTTCCCCTCTTGTAACCTGCTGTTTCACAACCTTAAGGCTGGGTCTCACATAGCGATACACCAGCGATCCCGACAACGATCAGGATCGCTGGTGTATCGCTACATTATCGCTGCTGAGCTGCCAAACAGGCAGCTCAGGCAGCGATCAGTACAAGCGACACTGCGGGTAACATCGCTTAGTTACCCGCAGTGTACCTTGGCTACCAGCTCCCTGATGCAGGGAGCTGGTAGCCAAGGTACACATCGGGTTTCCAGGCGCTGCGCGGTGCCTGGAAAGCCGCTGTGTACCTTGGTTACCAGCTCCCTGCTTCAGGGAGCTGGTATCCAAGGTACACAGCGGGTTTCTAGGCACAGCCCCGCGCCTGGAAACCCGCTGTGTACCTTGGTTACCAGCGGATCGCTGGTCTCCCGCCTGTCACACACAGCGATGCGTGCCTGTCAGCGGGAGACCAGCGATCAAAAAAATGTCCTGACATTTCAGCGACGATCAGCGATACCCGGCAGGGGGGGCTGATCGTCGCTGAATGTCACACACAGCGATATCGCTGGTGAGCTCGCTGCTGCGTCACAAAACTAGTGACTCAGCAGCGATCTCGGTAGCGATATCGCTATGTGAGACGGGGGCTTTAGGCCCACAGCTGTCAGCCACCTATCACTAAATGAACAATCACTATTTATTTTCTTAGATAGTGTAACGATTTTTAAGTGGAAATCTGGCCTTCTGATTTGTCTTTGAAACACAGTTTTATCACAAATGATTTGGACTAGCTAATTGGGCCTCGTGGCTGCACCACAATATTATGCCTAACAGTTCTTAAGTGGAAATTTGGCCTTCTGATTTGCCACTGAAACACAGTTTTAGTACAAATGATTTGTAGTAGCAAATTGAACCTCGTGTCTGCACCCAAATTTTAGCCCTACCAATTTTTAAGTGGAAATCTGGCCTTTTGATTTGCCACTGAAACACAATTTTATCACAAACTATTTGGATTAGCTAAATGGCTTTCCAAGCTGCACCCCAATATTAGGCCTAACGACTTTTAAGTGGAAATTTGGCTTTTTGATTTGTCACAGAAGCACAGTTTTATCACAAATGATTTTGAGTAGCTAATTGGGCCTCGAAGTTGCACCCCAATATTAGGCCTAACGATTTTTTTGTGGAAATCTGGACTTCTGATTTGCCACAGAAACACAGTTTTAGCACAAGCGATTTGGAATAGCTAATTGGGCCTCGTGTCTGCACCACTATCTTCAGCTTAATTAAGTGGAAATTAAGTGGAAATCTGGCCTTCTGATTTGTCTCTGAAACACATTTTTATCACAAACGATTTGGAGTAACTAATTGTGCCTCGTGGCTGCACCCCAAATTTAGGCCTAACGATTTTTAAGTGGAATTCTGGCCTTCTAATTTGTCATCGAAACACAGTTTTATCACAAACAATTTGAAGTAGCTAATTGGGCCTCGTGGCTGTGTAAGCAGGTTGCGGAGTGCAGTGAGAGACAGGAGACAGAGCAAGGGTTAACAAAATGTAACAGTTTAATAGAACAATGTATTAACTCCTCGCAGCGAGGTAAATGGTTAAAGTATGGATAATAGGAATAACAAATACAAAACAGTGGCAGTCCAGTTAAGAAACTTATCGTGTCCTTTATGCTCCTTGCAGCAAGTGATCCCGCAGGGTTGTAGAATCGGTAGATGTCGGGGAGATGTCCTCAGATGGGGTCCTTTAAGCGAGGGTCCATCTTCTGGCGGCAGCGGTCGGTGTCGGGTACCTTCCACTGAGCCCCTAGTCCATGAATAACATGCGGCCGTAACAAACAAGGCCGCGACACTCCCAGGGTTAAACATGAATGGTCGTGAATAGAGTTGAGCGATACTTTCCGATATCCTAAAGTATCGGAATCGGAATGGTATCGCCGATATCACTAAAATATCGGCGATACCCGATACCGATACCGGAAGTCCCATGTAAGTCTATGGGAACAAAATATCGCAACTAAAAAAAACCCATTCTTTCCTTGTAAACACTAAATATACACACATAGAATACATATATATATATATACATGTCATTGTGACATATATATATACATATATGTATAGTTTATACACTTCTACATAGTAAAATATTCTCTGATTCAATTGCCGGGTAAAGCCGGCTTCAGTGAAAAGACAGAAGCACCCGACATGAAATGACACTTGGTGTACATAGGGTTAACCATGTCTTTTCATGTCGTTTGCTATCTGATTTGCACAAACAATTAAATCAGACTATGTGTGCAAAATTTCACACCTGTAGGGGTTAATTAAAGGTGTAAATTCGTTGTAAAAAAAACGGACTTTTTTGCTACGAATTTACACCTTTAATTAACCCCTACAGGTGTGAAATTTTGCACACATAGTCTGATTTAATTGTTTGTGCAAATTAGATAGCAAAGGACATGAAAAGACATGGTTAACCCTATGTACACCAAGTGTCATTTCATGTCAGAAATGTCAGGACCTTTTTTTGATCGCTGGTTTCCCTCTGACAGGCACGCATCGCTGCGTGTGACAGGCGGGAGACCAGCGATCCGCTGGTAACCAAGGTACACAGCGGGTTTCCAGGCACCGCGCAGCGCTTGGAAACCCGCTGTGTACCTTGGTTACCAGCGGATCGCTGGTCTCCCGCCTGTCACACGCAGCGATGTGTGCCTGTCAGCGGGAAACCAGCGATCAAAAAAAGGTCCTGACATTTCAGCGACGATCAACGATACGCGGCAGGGGGGCTGATCGTCGCTGAATGTCACACACAGCGATATCGCTGGTGAGCTCGGTGCTGCGTCACAAAACTAGTGACTCAGCAGCGATCTCGGTAGCGATATCGCTATGTGAGATGGGCCCTTAAGTGGAAAGCTTAATTGATTGCTTTCCACTTTCACTTCAGGTCAGCCAGGGACACAATGAGTGACGTCAGAGGGAACTGATTAACAAAAATAGGGGTTCCCTTCGAAAAAAAAAAATGGCGTGGGGTCCCCCCTATTTTTGTTAACCAGCCAGATGAAGCAGACCGCTGAGGCCTGGATTTTCAGGCTGTTAAGGAGCCAAGATCCATGGACCTTGCCAGCCTGATAATACTAGGCCACAGCAGTCTGCATATCTTGGCTGATTAACAAAAATAGGGGATCCCCTCGAAAAAAATTGGCGTGGGGTCCCCCCTATTTTTGTTAACCAGCCAGATGAAGCAGACCGCTGAGGCCTGGATTTTCAGGCTGTTAAGGAGCCAAGATCCATGGACCTTGCCAGCCTGATAATACCAGGCCACAGCAGTCTGCATATCTTGGCTGATTAACAAAAATAGGGGATCCCCTCGAAAAAAATTGGCGTGGGGTCCCCCCTATTTTTGTTAACCAGCCAGATGAAGCAGACCGCTGAGGCCTGGTTTTTCAGGCTGGTAAGGATCCAATATCCATGGACTTTGCCAGCCTGATAATACCAGGCCACAGCAGTCTGCTTAGCTTGGCTGGTTAACAAAAATAGGGGATCCCCTCGAAAAAAAAACGGCGTGGGGATCCCCCTATTTTTGTTAACCAGCCAAGTAAAATGCAGACTGCTGCGGCCTGGTATTAAAAGACTGTCAAGGCCCATGGATTTTGGCCCTCAACAGCCTGATAATACCAGGCTACAGCAGCCCCACATTTGGCGCATCAAAAGATGTGCCAATTGTGGCACTTTACCCGGCTCTTCCCACTTGCCCTGTAGCGGTGGCAAGCGGGGTAATAAGGGGTTAATGTCACCGTTGATTGCACGGTGACAATAAGCCCGGTTAATAATGGAGAGGTGTCAATAAGACACCGATCCATTATTAATCCCAAAGTTATTAAATGTGTAAAAAAAAAACACAGCAAGAAAAAAGTATTTTAATGAAATAAAAGAGACAACACAGTTTTCATTAATTTTATTGTACTCTCATTCCTGCGACGCCATCGATCTCCTGTAAAAAAGAAAAAAAACAAACCAACAGTATACCACCTGTCCGACGCAGTCCATAGTAACGACAGTCCCACGACGATCCAACTCTGCTACATCGCAATGACAGGCAGAGCCTGTCATCGCGACGCAGCACAGCTGATTACCTGCTTCCCCGGCGGTGACGTCATCGGACTGACTGCTTTACGGCCGGGATTACCCAGCAGTCACTGCAGTTATCGCGAGAAACTGCATGTGACCGCCGGGGAAAGAAGATTGCGGCCATGAAGCAGTCCGGGATGTGACCGCCGGAGATCTTCTGCCAGGTAAGTGCCGCTGACTCCTGACAGACCCGACCGACGGACACTGACAGTGACAGTGACAATCCCGATTCCGGTATCCGATAAGACGAAAATATCGGAACTCGGAATCGGAATTCCGATACAGCCAATATCGGCCGATACCCGATATTTGCAGTATCGGAATGCTCAACCCTAGTCGTGAAGCAACTGGCAGGGAAGGCCGCAGGAGTATGTCTGGTACTCAGGTTTCTCTGCTCTGCATGTGCGTGGTACTCACAGTCACTGAGCGCACGACGCCTCTATCGCTCACAGTCACTGGGCGAACGGCACCTGTGTCTCTTGCAGTCACTGGGCACACATCACCTCTCTCCTCTGCAGTCCTGCTGAAGATGGGAGGACCAAACAATGCAGCCTGATTCGCACCAAACTCCCTGATGTTGAGTATGCTTTTGCTTTTATATTGCCCCTCCTACCGAGGTCAGGAGGTTGGTCCAGCTCCTGATTTCTTTCCCAGGCAACATGGGAGGCAGCCTCAACAGTTCTGGACCCAGCTCGGTACAGGTACCCGCAGCCCGGTCATCCTCCTTACACTCCCCCTCTTCTTTAGCTCGCAAATCCATGGGCGAGAGATCTTGCAGTAGATATTGACATTCCTACATCTCTTGAATGACCCGCTGCCAAATAAATTGGTCTTGTTCATAACAATTGGGTGGTATTCCAGTTGTTGCTCATTCTGTGAGGTGTAAGCCAGGTTTCAGGTTTTCGCACTTACCCGGGGCCAGTGGATAGCGGACCATCCAGACTTGAGGGTGAGGCAGGTGGTTCTTCTTCATCACAACCGATGGTTTCTCTTTCAGGATCTCGTGACAGGCAAGGGCGTAGCATACTTTGGTGAACTACTCGGGTAGTGGCCTCTTCTTCCCCCTCAGGCTGAATTTTATAGACGAGACCATTAGATCCAAATCTGTGTTTCACTCGATATTGAGTTTGTTCCCACCGATGCTCTAACTTGCATCGAGGTCTCTTGTCTCGGACCAATACTCGGTCTCCAACCTTGAGAGCTGTCTCTCGCAGAGGCGTTGTCTTCTGGTGCTCAAGTTCCCGAAACTTGGTCTGTACCAGTCGATGTAGAGTCTGCAAGATTCCCAGACCCAGGTGGACATCCCCGTCTGTGGGTAGTCCTCCTCTGGGTCCAACTCTAGCTCGGTAATCTTTCATCCTTTTCGTCCGAACAGCAAGGTGTATGGCGCCATCCGGTTGTACTGTGCACTCAGTTGTTGTACACCCAGACCAACTCAGCTACATATTCAGGCCAATGGGCTTTCTGTCTTCCTCCAACGTTCTCAACACTTGAATCAGCATCTGGTTGAAACGTTTGCAGGCTCCATTCCCCTGCGGATGATAAGGTATAGTCCTGGACTTTTCAATCCGATACAGGCGGTGAAGCTCCTCCATCACTTGACCTTGAAAGCAAGCGCCTTGATCAGAATGGATCCTTTTCGGGCATCCATACACCCGGAAGAAATTTCGACAGATGGCCTGTGCAGTTGACTCAGCCGTCTGATCCCGGGTCGGAGTTACCACAGCAAATTTGGTGAAGTGGTCAGTCATCACAAGACAGTGAGGGTCCGCTCATCTCGGATACAAACAGTCAAGTAGTCAATCATTAGCAGTTCCAGGGGAGAAGAGGTCACAATAGTCTGCATAGGGGCTCTTTGCTCTGGAGGTTTAGTCAATTCACAACTTCAGCATTGACGACGGACCTCTTCCACTGCAGTCTTCAATCGGGGATGACAGACCAGCTTCTGTAACCAGTGAAATGTCTTCTCCGGACTGAAGTGAGCTACTATCATATGAACCTCCGTGGAAACCTCACTGATCACATTTTCGGGAGTACCACTTGCTAGTTGACTCCCAATTCTCATACCAACTGTACATTCCGATACAGCAACCTGTCTTCCAGTTGAATCCTCTCCCATTGTCAGAGAATCTGTGGAGCCCAGCTGAGACTGGATCCATATCTCCCAGAAGGGTGCACTGAAGGAATACACCACTAGAGGTCACTATATACATTCACACACGTTCACCCATCCCAAAGACCACCAGAGGTAGCTGTTTAGACATATAAAAGCAGAGTGAACACAGGAAACAAGCCATTAGGCCTTTCAGCCATTGAAGCCACTCAAGGCAGTCACCTCAGAGAGCTCAGTCAGTCTGCAGTAAGGTGAAGTGCAGAGCTGAGATTAGAAAGACTGCAGAGCTATTCAGTTCAACAGAGAGTGGAGGCTAGTAAAAGTGGAACAGAACCCACTCCAGCCTAGTCAGAGCTGAATCTAGTGAGTGCAGCTCAGTGAGAAAGCGTGCCGACGCTTAGAGAGCGGTGAAGAGGCAGCCCACCAACTGCCAGTGTGTGATCGTGTGAGGGCCCGGGTAGGCCGAAGGTGAGTGGAAAGTTAATGAGACAGAGGAGCCTTCATAGCTCACCTCAGCAAGTATTTACTGGACGCCGGGGTCCGAGCCTATAGGGATCTCCACGACCCATTAGGAGAACACCGGAGTTCCTGGAGGACTACAAGTCCCAGGAGTACCACAGAGCTGATACGTAACCGGGCCAGGAGGACGGAGTCCGGCAAGCAGGACGCTGCAAGCAGGGACTGTGTACTTCAAGAGAAGGTCCAATCACAAGGTCAGCCAGGTGCAGGACGGAGACCAAGTTAGGCCCAGCTACAAGCAGGCCAAGACTTTATTACAAAAAGGCAGAGAACAGGAGGCCACACACCTACTCAGTGGAGGAATCTGGATGTGCAACCTTCACCCTACAGTGCTCCTGGGAGTGCCTGCAACATCTTCAGTAAAGGTACCAAAGTGACTTATGTGTGTGTCTCCCTTATTACCCCTAACTGCCGGGTCCCCGTCTGTCCTGCATCCCTACACATCTATCTGCCCTGGAGGACTCAGCCTTACCTGTGGAAGGTCTAACATCTTGCTGCACAATATTAACCCTTCAGTGGATCTGCATAGCAGCGCTGGTCACCCTGACCAGGTACCACAGGTGGAGTCACGAATCCCCCATTCCAATATTCATTTCACCTGTAAATATCCCACATTAAAAGGTGAACCCCAGAGCCACGGACTGAGCTGTGTTGCCGTGACATCCCCCATTGTAGTCTATAAGCTCAGATCCGAGTTCCCATTACTCTGGAGGCGACTCATCTCTTCTGGCGTCACGAACAGGATTTCGTGCCCTGCAGCAACGGAGTAACTCGTGCCTGTTGCCACCGGGTACTGTGTGCCTCACTAAAAGACTGTCGCATATAGTGGTGAAGGTTTCCCACCATTTGCCCGCCATTGCCCGCCATTCACAGCGCCACGGTGCGAAAAACTTGTGGGCGTACCTGCACAAGCGCGCTGAGTCCTGGACACGCCCCCAACGCTGATGCGGCGGCAGGTCCTGTGGAGAGCTTCAGTGAACGCTCTGACGTTAGATCGCCGGCGACGCAGGTCCTACTCACTACTGTGCCCTGCAGAGCTGCGGCCTACAGGAGAAGGTAGGCCACGCTTAACTAGGGGGGTGCAGACATGTCGAAGCAGCAAGCCGACAGTGCAGCCCAGGCCGGCAGCCCCAATGACTTACCCACCGGCGCTGCCGCACAGGCTGGAAATGCTGGCCCCTCACCTGGTCCTGTGGCCCCGATAGTACCGCTAACGCTGCCATACATGCCTGGAGTGAAGTGGCTCCCTCAGTACAGCGGCAAGCCAGACACCCTGTCAGGGTTCAAGCGAAAAATATGCAATATAATGGACATGTACCCTATGTCAGAAAAGCAGAGAGCTGCAGTGGTAGTGGGACAATTGACTGGTGCTGCAGAGAGAGAAGTAGAGACATGGTCAGACCAGGAATCAGTGCTTGCAATTTTCTTAAAGCTACAGACTATCTTTGAGGACCGCACTGAAACAGATCTCCGGATGAGGTTTTACCAATGCTCCCAGAAACCAGATGATAGCATTAGGGACTATGCCTGCCGACTACAGGGGCCCTGCAAGCTCTCAAACAGGTTAACCCCATAAGCGTCACCAATGAAAATAAAATGTTGAAAGAACAATTTGTACGAGGACTGAGGTCCTAAGCTGAAAGCAGGACGGTGCACTGGTGGCCCTTGGATCATCCTGACGCTACCTTTGATGCCCTTAAGGATATGGCTATAAAAGGACTGCGACCCCTGGAAACACCCGAGATGGCAACCCAATGTCACCCGAGTGAAGCCACTCTAAAGCCAGCAACATCCACCTTTTCCCACTGGTTGCGGAAGCCAAAACGCAGGTGGCGCCCCCTACTGAGCTGGACTGTTTGCGCTCAGAAGTGCGCCAGCTGACCAAAAACCTGACCACTGTAATGAGTGCCCTGCAATTGCCGACGGAGGAAGAAGGAAAGATCCTGCTAGCTGGCTGCCCAGAAGGTGTCCCTTGGATGAACCGGAGGAGAAGGAGGATGTCGCCCCACCGGAGGAGAACAACGCCACCTACTGGAAGGACCCGCGACCAGCCTCATCCTCGCTGAGAGATCGTCTGCTACCGCGCCACAGAGAAGGTCACCCAGCACGTCGGTGTCCTTTAAACGAGCAAATCCTGGGTCCGAGGGCCAACACCCAGGAATAGACTCATCAGGCCCCTCAGACTGGAACCGCAGGTTTGTGGGAGGAAGACCATACCTGTCCATCATATTGGACGGGATCGCAATCCCTGCCCTGCTGGACACTGGATCTCAGGTAACCGTCATACCTGATGTTCTTTATAATAGATACTGGTCCATGGACGGTCTCCAAGCCCCAAACCCTGACTTTGCCGTATACGCCTCTAATGGCCTCCCTCTTGACTTACTTGGGGGCTAAAAATGTAGACGTAAAAGTGGGGAGAGTAGAGCTAAAGGATCAGGGACTTCTTGTAGTGAAGACTGTTAATGAGGAAATTGGGTTGAATGTGGTTTTAGGCACTAACATTATTAGTAACTGTTTGGAGGAGGTTGTGTTTTTACTCCAACAGCTCGCCGATGTTGCCAGACCAAGGCAAAAGGGAGTGATCGGAAGGAGATCCGGACCCTGATGTGCCAGCAGCAAGTGAAACTGACCGGTGGTGAGATTGGTAATGTAAGGGTAACAGACCCGAACCCCATTGTGATACCCCAATGAGTGAAATGCTTATTTGGTGTAGAGCAGCAATAGGTTTGAGAGGACAGAACTACCAAGCAGTAGTAGAGCCCCATTGTTCAGAACACAGACCTACACTCTTGACTGCCAGAGGGGTAGTGGAGGTACATAATGGGAGGGTGCCAGTGCGTCTTCTCAACTGGGGAGAGGATGAAGTCAAATTACCACGTTATGCCACTGTTGCCAAGTTACATGCTGTGGATAATAACTCCATTCACCCGACGGAGCCCTTAACCTCCCCACAACCAGTGGAGGATAACGGCCCGACCACCAAGGTGGAGGATTGGTGTCAACAGCTCCATGTCGGGACGGACACCACTCCAGCCCACCAGAAACAAGGAGTACATTGAGTAGTCCAGGAGTATGCACAGGTATTCAGCAAACACCCACTCGACTTTGAAAAAATTAAAGGGGTCCAACATCACATCCCCACAGGCAATCATCCTCCCATTAAAGAACGGTACAGGCCTATACCACCAGCACACTACCAGAAAGCCAAGGAGATGTTGCGTGACATGAAGGAGGCAGGGGTGATAAGGGATAGTTGTAGTCCCTGTGCAGCACCTCTAGTCCTAGTCAGGAAAAAGGATGGAAGCATGAGAATGTGTGTAGATTACAGACAAGTAAATCGCATTACACATAAAGATGCATACCCTTTACCACGCATTGAGGAATCCTTAGCTGCTTTAAAGACTGCTAATTACGTTTCCACCCTTGACCTCACTAGTGGGTACTGGCAAGTAGCTGTGGCTGAGGAGGATCGTGAGAAGACGACTTTCACCACCCCGATGGGACTCTGAGTTTGACAGGATGCCGTTTGGACTCAGCAGTGCCCCTGGCACGTTCCAGAGAGTGATGGAGAGCTGCCTGGGACATCTTAACTTTGAAACTGTGTTGCTGTACCTGGACGACGTAATTGTGTACGCCAAGACTTATGAAGATCACTTGAAGCACCTGGCGGAGGTATTCAAGTCACTGTCCAAGTATGGGATGAAACTGAAGCCTTCAAAGTGCCACCTGCTCAAACAAAAGGTACAGTACCTGGGGCATATTGTCAGCTCAGAAGGAGTAGCGCCAGACCCGAGAAGGTCACCGCCATCCAGAAATGGCCGGAGCAGAAGAACCTCAAAGAGGTGCGACAGTTCCTGGGACTGACAGGATACTACCGGAGGTTTGTAAAGGACTACACCAAGAAAGCAGCGCCTCAGCAATACCTCCTGGTTGGACAGTCCCTCAAGAGCAGAAATTCTGCATTCCACTGGTGTAAAGAACAGGCTGAGGCATTCAAGGAAATGAAGGAGATCCTGACAGGAGATGAGATCCTAGCCTACCCTGACTACAGCCAACTGTTCCTGCTGTATACTGATGCCAGCAATGAAGGATTGGAAGCTGTCCTCAGTCAGAAGCAAAATGGCCTGGAGAAAGTCATCGCCTATGCAAGCAGGAAGCTCCGCCCGACCGAGAGGAACCCCGAGAACTATAGCAGCTTCAAATTGGAGTTCCTAGCTCTGGTCTGGGCCATCACGGAGAGGTTTAAGCATTACCTAGCCTCCAGCAAGTTCACTACCTACACTGACAATAACCCCTTAACGCATCTTGAAACAGCCAAGCTGGGAGACATGGAACAACGCTGGATGGCTCGGCTGTCAAACTACCAATTCACAATCAAGTACCAAGCGGGCCGCAAGAATGCCAACGCTGATGCCCTATCCAGTATGCCTCATGAATCGGACACAGAAGAAGAAGTGGATGATCTGGAAGAGATTGAACTACCTGCCTTTCACAGGAATGGGATGATCCATGAGCAACAAGCCTGCAGGAGGCAGCGTGGTAAGACGTTAAATCCTTTACCTCACCACAGCTGGAAGGAGACTCAGGACAGCTATCCAGTTGTCAGCCGTATCAAGGAGCTGATAACTCAGGAAGGTTCCTCCTTGGAGAAGGATGCGTCTCCGCAAGCAAAGCAGCTGTGGAATGAGAGAAGCCGGCTGTTCATCTACTGTGAGAAGCTGTGCCGGAGGTACGTCAACCCAAAGACCCATGAGATGGTATGGCAGATAGTAGTCCCCAGAGCAGACATCCAGATGGTGTTGGAAGCCTACCATGATCAAGCGGGACACTTTGGCTGGAAGAAGCTGGAGACCCTGTTGAAGTGTCGTTTCTACTGGGTGGGAATGCGCAGCTCCATTGAGAGGTGGTGCCAGAACTGTGGACCCTGTGTCCTCAGAAGAAAAGACTACAGCACTCAGAAGGCACCCCTGCAAACCATCAAGACGACTCGTCCCTTGGAGATCGTGGCCCTGAACCATGTCAAGTTGTCACCCAGCCGGTCAGGATACTCCTATGCCCTGACCATGGTGGATCACTACTCCAGGTTCCTGGTCAAAGATCTGACGGCAGAGACAGCAGCAAAGACGTTCCAAGCGTATTTATGCAGAACACACGGATACCCTGAGCAGGTGCTAACTGACCAAGGCCCAGCCTTCGAGGCCGAATTGTTCAAAGAGTTCTGTCACTTGTACGGATGTAAGAAGATAAGAACCACACCGTACCACCTCCAAACCAATGGTCTCTGTGAAAAGATGAATCACATCGTCATTGACCTGCTGAAGACTGTACCACTTGAAGAGAGGAATCGGTGGCCAGACCTACTACCTGACCTGGTAGATCTGTACAATCACATACCAGCAAGTTCCACCAATTGCACCCCAGCCTATTTCATGCGGGCAAGACCAGGAAAGCTGCCCATGGATCTGGAGCTTGGTGTTGTAGAACCAGAAGCAGATGTGATTACTGAAGATTGGACACAAACAGACAGGAAAAGTAGAGAAAAGTACAGGCCTGCGTTGAAGATAGTCTCAATCGAGTGAGGGACAAACAAGAAGATCACTACAACAAAAGTGCGCCAGCTGAACCTTTCGCACCTGGTGAAGTCGTGCTGAAAAGAAAGAGGAGGATGCACAAACTCGACGATCAATGGGAAAGAGAGCCCTATGTTGTACAGAATTCAAGGTTTGACAACAAGAAAACGTGTATAATTAGCAAAGATGGAGGAAGAACAACTACCACTGTAGCCAGAGACCACCTAAAGTTGTGTCCGGATCCGTTAAAGCTTCAGGAAGAAGAACCTGTTGTCAATCAGGAAGAGCGTGATGAAGCAGTCATACATACAGACTTAGGAGATTTCCCCGCGGATTGGCCTCGCATTGGAGAAGCCATAATTATTCCCGTACTTCAATTCTATCAACATCAAGGAGAACCTCTACATCCAGTTGCACCGGTTGTTGCAGTAGAGTCAATTCCAGAAGAACCTGCTCCAGCAGAACCCCAAGAAGCAACACCCCAAGAAGCGGAATCTCAAGAAGCTGAATCCCAGGAAGAAGGATCCCCTGCAGAAGTCGAACAGGTTCACCCAGCTCACAGTGTACTTGCCAGTCCTGTAGAGAGGTTAAGGCAATTCTATAATTCACTCTCACGCAGAACAAACAGGGAAACTGCTACCTCACAGGTCACTGCACCATGCAGGTCAGAACGTAGCAAAAAGGACACATCCCTGCTAGGTTTAGAGATTAGTTCAACCCTTGGCAAATGTAAGTAATTGTCTAAAGTCACTGTACATAAATGTATATATTGTTGCTTACATTATGCATTAATATACCGTTATTTATTAATCTGTTTTCCTTTTGATATTGAAACAAGTGGAATGGACATTATTTTTACTTGTTTCCTCTACCCCTTTTGAGCATCCTTTTACCAAAAGTGACTGGGACTTTTATGGTTGCTCATTTCCTCATTGTGCTATTGTATATAGTTATTCATTCACCTATTATGCAACAGTTTAAGATCCTCACCTCCCGTAAGGGAAGAGTTAATTTGTACAATGTTTTTATTGTTCTCTGTTTTGTATTTCAGCCCTGGAGTTCTGAGTTCTACTAGGGGGGAATGTGGAGCCCAGCTGCGACTGGATCCATATCTCCCAGAAGGGTGCAGTGAAGGAATACACCACTAGAGGTCACTATATACATTCACACACGTTCACCCATCCCAAAGACCACCAGAGGGAGCTGTTTAGACATATAAAAGCAGAGTGAACACAGGAAACAACAAGCCATTAGGCCTTTCAGCCATTGAAGCCACTCAAGGCAGTCACCTCAGAGAGCTCAGTCAGTCTGCAGTAAGGTGAAGTGCAGAGCTGAGATTAGAAAGACTGCAGAGCTATTCAGTTCAACAGAGAGTGGAGGCTAGCAAAAGTGGAACAGAACCCACTCCAGCCTAGTCAGAGCTGAATCTAGTGAGTGCAGCTCAGTGAGAAAGCGTGCCGACGCTTAGAGAGCGGTGAAGAGGCAGCCCACCAACTGCCAGTGTGTGATCGTGTGAGGGCCCGGGTAGGCCGAAGGTGAGTGGAAAGTTAATGAGACAGAGGAGCCTTCATAGCTCACCTCAGCAAGTATTTACCGGACGCCGGGGTCCGAGCCTATAGGGATCTCCACGACCCCTTACTAGGAGAACACCGGAGTTCCTGGAGGACTACAAGTCCCAGGAGTACCACAGAGCTGATACGTAACCGGGCCAGGATGACGGAGTCCGGCAAGCAGGACGCTGCAAGCAGGGACTGTGTACTTAAAGGGAAGGTCCAATCTCAAGGTCAGCCAGGTGCAGGACGGAGACCAAGTTAGGCCCAGTTACAAGCAGGTCAAGACTTTATTACAAAAAGGCAGAGAACAGGAGGCCACACACCTACTCAGTGGAGGAATCTGGATGTGCACCCTTCACCCTACAGTGCTCCGGGGAGTGCCTGCAACATCTTCAGTAAAGGTACCAAAGTGACTTATGTGTGTGTCTCCCTTATTACCCCTAACTGCCGGGTCCCCGTCTGTCCTGCATCCCTACACATCTATCTGCCCTGGAGGACTCAGCCTTACCTGTGGAAGGCCTAACATCTTGCTGCACAATATTAACCCTCCAGTGGATCTGCATAGCAGCGCTATCCCACATTAAAAGGTGAGCCCAAGAGCCACGGACTGAGCTGTGTTGCCGTGACATCCCCCATTGTAGTATATAGGCTCAGATCCGAGTTCCCATTGCTCTGGAGAGTGACTCAAATCTGCAGCATTCCCAGGGACAATACGTATCGCTCATTCGGGCTGAGGAGTTGTTTTAGGGCCACCCATTGTCTCAACTGAGCAAATTCTCTGTCTTCCCTCTGAAGCCGCACCGAGTCATCTCGAGGTTGTCCCAACAGGTGCTTTCCCGATGCCTCTTCGACCTGCTCCCGCATCGTCGCCATCATCCTGGTGAGGTTAGGGAACCCAGGGATCACTTCTGCCTCTAACTCTTCGTCTCGGTCACAGCCAGGTCGGTTGTGAGTCACTCTGGACAGGGCATCGATATTTGTATTCTCAGCTCCTTTTCTGTATGTGATCTTGTATCGATATTTTGCCATATGGGCCACCCATCTTTGCTCAAAGGCCCCCAGCTTCCCATTCTCTAGGTGGGCTAGGGGATTGTTGTCAGTGTGCACCAAAACTTTGGATCCCAACAGGTAATTGGCAAACTTCTCGGTCATCGCCCACACTAATGGCAGTAATTCCAACTTGAAACAATTATAGTTGTCTGGGTTTCGTTCTTAGTCATGGCTAGCATAGGCAATCACTCGTTCCGTTCCATCCTGTGTCTGTGACAATATAACCCCTAATCCTTGGAGACTTCCATCAGTGTGAAGGATGAAAGGTTGAGAGAAGTCGGCATAGGCCAGTATGGGTGCTTCAGTCAGGGCCATGTTCAGGGCTCTAAAGGCTGCTTCCTGGCTATCCACTCACTGGATGGTCCGATTTTTTGCACCAATTTTTTGCAAACCGTCGATAGTACCCCATAAGCCCCAGAAAAGCCTGTACATCCTTCATTGTCTTCGGAGTGGGCCAGTCCTGTACCTCCGCAATCTTCTCACTCTCAGGTCTCACTCCCTCAGCGGATACAACATGTCCGAGGTATTCAATTTGCTTGCGGAAAAGGTGGCATTTCTGAGGTTTCACTTTCAGGCCATGCTTCTGCAGCAGGCTCAATACTTGTTCCAGCAATGGAGATGCTCTTCAAAAGAAGCTGTATAAACAATGATGTCATCCAGATAAATGAGGGTAGCTTCAAATTTCAGGTCGTCGAAACACCGCTCCATCAGCCACTGAAAGGTTCCAGGCCCGTTGGTAAGGCCGAAGGGCATCCGGTTGAATTCAAACAATCCCATAGGCAGAATGAACGCTATCTTCAGCCCGTCTTGCTCAGCCATGGGCACTTGCCAATATCCACTGGCCAGATCTAATGGCGAGAAGAGTACTTGGCTTTTCCCAGGGCAGACAACGTCTCCTCAATTCTCGGTTGGGGATAAGAGTCCCATACTGTACAGGCATTTAATCGCCAGTAGTCCACACAAAAACGCAGGGTCCCATCCTTTTTCCAAACTAAAACAATGGGGGCTGCCTACGGGTTCTGGCTCTTCTGTATGACCCCGATCTGCAGTATGTGTTCCAACATTTCCTTCACTACCTGGTACATTTGTGGCGGGATCTGCCAATAGCGCTCCCCAATCGGTGCCCCTTTTCCTGTGGGAATCTCATGAGTTCTGGCTGTGATACACCCAAAATCATAGTCATTATGGGCAAAGACATCCGGGTAACGCCCCAGCATAGCTTCTACTTGTTGCACCTGTTGCAACGAGAGTCCAGTCAGTTCAGCCCGCATTTGTTCCAGGATCCAGCGCCCTTCTCTCATAGTGCTGGATGAAGGCTCTGAGCATTCGATGAGGGCTACAGTCCAGGGATGTCCTTTTTTCACTGCTAGCTGAACAGAGTCTGGTTGCTTCAGTTCTTCTGGCATACCCAGTACTTGCGCCACTTCACTCTTGGGCGAGAGCGTGAGATCATTCTCCCTAGGTTGATACACCGCACCACCACGTTACCGTCGTGGATGGTGGCTAATGACCGAGCAAAGAGGAGTCCTGAAGGTAGTTGATCTACTAGGGTTGGCTCTATGAATTCAATACATAAAATAGTAATAACTTTTATTAGATAATGAATTCTAAAAACATGCAAACAATATATATGGAGCGATGTGACAGAGGTGAACCAAAAGGTGGAACCACAAAAGGACACTGGGTCCTTTTGTGGTTCCACCTTTTGGTTCACCACTGTCACATCTCTCTATATATATTGTTTGCATGTAGTGATGAGCGAGTATACTCGTTGCTCAGGTTTTCCCTGAGCAGCTCGAAATGTCTCAGAGTATTTAGAAGTGCTCGGAGATTCAGTTTCTGTTGCCGTAGCTGCATGATTTGTGGCTATTTGACAGCCTGAATACATGTGGGGATTACTTAACAAGCAGGCCTGCTTATAGGTTATAGGGTTGGCTCTATCTAGACCTCCACTCCTTCGAGGGGTGTACAGGCTCACACGGGCAGCGTGAGCACAGTCTGGCCAGGCGGTAAAACTAGTTTGGCAGTGCCCGAGACAATTAACTTCCACAGGACTTTTCCTTCTCTCAACGTTTATTGAGCCTGGGCTACCCGTATCAGTTGTTGGAACACCTTCCTTTGGGGGGTGCGAGGGCTCCATCAATTGAGAAAAGCATCGGGTGACTCACTGACTAGGATGTTTCCAAGCTCCTTTAGCACATTCATACCTAGCTTCACTGTGGGGCCATTGCCAGGGTCTCCGGCGGTCAATACTACTCCTTTGCGGCCCATATCTTTGCGGCACACGGTAATTTGCATCCAGACCACCCCTGAGAACGGGATGGGTAATTTGTTGGCTGCGGTCAACTTGATCACTGTGCCCCATTCAGGCCTCATTGCCCCAAAAAAATGGCGTCTAAAATAAGTTTCTGGCATGGTAGTCACTTGGGAACCAGTATCATTTCAGCCCATACAAGGGGGCACAGGGAAACTAAACTTGTGGGACTTCTTTCTCTCCTTCTTGGTGGCTCAGGCTCTGGGTGGTGTCCCCCAGCCACGGAGCCCACTAGTTTAACGGCCAATGGGTCGGTGGCCTACCCCGTCTTGCGCTTCCTCAAGCATAGTGTCCAGTGTCCCCACATTCAAAACAAATCAGCTGTCTTTCTGCTCAAGACTGTCCCATCTCCGGATGGGGCCCGGGGTTAATTCTGCCTCTGGAAGAGTTCGGCACCTCCGGGGGTTTTCTCAAGCCGGACCACTCTTCTCGCATGTCCTGGATTTCTTTCCGGATTTCTCTAACCCAACCTGGCTCAACTGAGGGAAGAACAGATACCTCCCCACTCTGGACCTTCCCTGTCGAGACTGCCATCCCTTTCTCTTGCTCGCGCTTCAGCCCAAATTTCAAGAAATTGACCCATAAGCACTCCCACAAGGCCTGTTTAAGCAGCAATCCCTGAAGCCTACCACTAGTTGGTCTCTCAAAATTACATCAGAAGGCCCCAAACCCACATCATCCTGCTTAGAGATCGCGGCATTAATCTCCTGCAGCACTTTCATATATTGGGTCACAAACTCCCCTCCCTTTGGACATGGTCAAACAGGCACATCCGCAATTCACCGATATCCGTGGGGTCCCCATGCATCTCTTCCAATATCTGTAACACTTTGATGAAAGTGTTCCGTTCATGCGGCTGCCGGAATATAACATAACAGAACATCTGGCTTCCCCATCTAGGGCCATCACAGCAATCTCCATGTGCATAGTGGGGGTCCTAGGGTGCATCCTTAGCATGCCTTTAACCCTCTCGGTCCAGTCCCATAGCAGTGAATTGCTCCCTGTAAAGTTTGGGAGATTGCTGACCATGGCCACCAGCCGTAAGATGGCCCTTGGAACACCCATGGCTGCTTGTTCTGCCACCTCTGTGCTTGTGGACTGCATCCTGCCAACTATGCCAAATGTAAGCAGGTTGCAGGATGCCGTGACAGACAGGAGGTAGAGCAAGGGTTAACAAAATGTAACAGCTTAATAGAACAAAGTATTAACTCTTCGCAGGGAGGTAAATGGTTAAAGTATGGATAATAGAAATAACAAATATAAAACAGTGGCAGTCAAGTTAAGAAACTTATCGTGTCCTTTATGTAGGTGATCCCGCAGGGGTTGTAGAATCGACAGAGGTCGGGGAGATGTCCTCAGATGGGTTACTTTAAGCGAGAGTCCGTTTTCTGGCGGCAGCGGTCGGTCTCCGGTACCTTCTGCTGAGCCCCTTGTCCATGAACACATGCGGCCGTAATAAACATTCCGTGCCACTCCCAGGGTTAAACGTGAACGGGTGTGAAGTAACTGGCAGGGAAGGCCACAGGAGTATGTCCGGTATTCGACTTTCTCTGCTCTGCAAGTGTGCGGTACTCACAGTCACTGAGCGCACGACTCCTCTATCTCTCGCAGTCACTGGGCGCACGGCACCTCTATCTCTCGCAGTCACTGGGCGCACGGCGCCTCTCTCCTCAGCAGTCCTGCTGAAGACGGCAGAGAACAAACAACACAGCCTATCAGGGCGCCGGTGCTCAAGGGACGAAGCACGCTGCTCACACGGCTGCGCGCTGCTCCTGATTCACACCAAACTCCATCCTGCTGCGCACTCTTTTACTTTTATGCTGCCCTTCCTACCCAGGTCAGGGGGTTGGTACAGCTCCTCATTTCTTCCCCCAGGCAACATGAGAGGCAGTCTCAACAGTTCCAGACCCAGCTTGGTACAGGTACCCGCAGCCCGGTCTTCCTCCTTGCAGCTAAACCCCAATATTAGACCTAAAATTTTTAAGTGGGAATTTGGCCTACTAATTTGGTACTGAAGCACAGTTTTATGACAAACGATTTGGAGTAGCAAATGGGGCTTCCGGAGACTGCTACACAGTTCTTGCACAATCTACCTCAGTGCTGGAAGATTGATTTCACACAGGACAGGATCCTAACTAATTAACTGACAAGTTCACTTTAAGCACCAGAAGTAGTGCAGGAGCGACCTGTCTCATTGAGATAATGGCGCCAGTAAAACAAGATGCCGCTTTTTTATGGCCTGATTGGCTGCTGAAATCAACACACATAAAGTTAAAGGAAAAAAAAAACCTCTCCACACACTCTTCTAACCTCTCCATAACCCCATTAAACACGCCTCCCCGATTGATCCCTCTCTCATCATACAGCACCACTAAGCTTGTCAAAGTAATAACAAAAGTAGTGGAAACGCGATGATTTACCGAACTGTGACTAAATTTAGCCAACTTTGAAGGAAAATGCTCGTGAAATCAAACATGAATCCAAATATGCTAGTTCTTGCCAAATTTTAAAATTTAATTTAAGTTTGAGCTGCTCTTTTATCTCAAACCACGAATGCACAAGTTTCTGACTTGATATTATTCCCGTTAATGGACTGCACTGATATCAAACAAGGAACTGGTGACAGTTCTACAGGGTTGATAAGGTTCTTTTTCACTGAGGCTAGGGAAAAGGGCATCTCAGCTTGACAGGGTTGTGGGCGAGTGTGGTGCCATGTCAATGACTGTGTGGACCACCTCCTCTCACTTTCTGTGCCTTCCTAGGCCTGTGTGGATATGGGGTGTCTGTATAAAACTGTGCCAAGCTGAAATTAGGTTCCACAGGTGGTGCGGAACATCACATTGATACAAGTGGGGAAACCTTAATACATGATCCTGCTGGCGGGGTGGCTAGATGTGGATCCTTCACATGTGGAGTCAGCGGTGAGATTCTGTGTGATCTCTCTGGTGTCTGGTCAGAGAGCTGTGGTTCCCATGCTGTTTTTAAATGACAACGTGAGGCAGCAGCTGTGACAAGTGATAAAAGGTTTACCTTCAGTCACAGGTTTTGGCTGATGTGAGTAAGCCTACACCTACTGTTCCTGATAACAGCAAGAGCAGGAGGTGGCTGATGGGAGTATTCATCAGCCAGCGCCTGCGCTATAAATAAATACGTTTTTTAACTGGCTTGGGTTCACCTCTATTTTTGACAATCAGCATGCCCTCAGCTGTCAATTTTTTATGGCTGGTTATCAAGAATAGAGGAGTCTTCATGCTGATTTTTGTTATTTTTTAAATAAATAATAAAAAAAACAATGTGGGGTCCCCCCATTTTTGTCAACCGGCCAAGCCAAAGCAGATAGCTGGGGGCTGTTATTCTCAGGCTGGTAAGGGGCCATGGATATTGCCCCCACTAGGCTAAAAATAGCAGCCTGCAGCTGCCCCAAAAAAGACAAATCTATGAATGCTCCAATTCTGGTGCTTTTCCAAGCTCTTCCCACTTGCCCTGTGGCGGTGGTAAGTGGGGTAAATATTTGTAGGGTTGATGTCACCTTTGTATTGTCCAGTAACATCAAGCCCATGGGTTAGTAATATAGAGGCTTCTATAAGACGCCTATATGTTACTAACCCCATAATCAAATTCTAAATAAAAACACAGCCAGAATAAAGTCCTTTATTTGGAATAAAAGTACACTTTTATTTTATTATTACTTTTTTATTTAAAATTATAAAAAAAGTT
This sequence comes from Oophaga sylvatica, assembly GCA_033576555.1. NCBI lineage: Eukaryota > Metazoa > Chordata > Amphibia > Anura > Dendrobatidae > Oophaga > Oophaga sylvatica. The sequence goes on along the minus strand of JARQOD010000001.1, from coordinate 789,278,863 downwards.
ATACTCACCTTATGCCATTCATTGAAGCCATCGTACCTGAAAAAAAAAACTGAAATAAAACACTGTCCGACTACTGTCCCACTTTGTATCCATGTCTGCGATAAGTGATTTTCAACCTGGACTGTGCCTAGATACAACAATCCAGGCTGAAAACACAGGAGAATGAGCTGCTGCAAGCATAACAGCAGTAACTAGCTGTGATGTCATCAGGTTACCGTAGGTCATGAGGCTGCGTTCCCAGCTCACTTCATGACCTCAGTGAAATCACTGCTAGCACCCTGAGAAAAAGTTCACGGTGCTGCGCTGAGCTCAATGAGTGACCGCAGTTCAATTCACCATGAGATATTTCTTACAGTGAACTGCTGTGAATTCACTGAGCTAATGCTCAGTGGTCACTTTTCCTCGTGGTGCTGGCCGTGATCTAACTGTGGTCACCGCAGTTCATAGGCCGACTCACACTGAAGTGAATGGAGAATGCAGCCAAAGGAACCCGCTTTAAAACCTTTTATAACATCAGCCGGGGTTTTTCCCCGGGGGTTGTTTTACTCGGCCCTCCCGGGTTTAAAACCCTTTTTCAAAAAATTGGATTATGGCATGGGCATTAGTTGAAAAAAGGTGAGGGTTTCAGTGAAAAGGGTAAAGGGAAGTTAAAATTTTTTTTTTTTTTTTTAAAAAAGTAAAAAAGGTATGGAATTTTAAAAACAAATTTTAAAAATTTTCCCGCCTCCAGCTGTTGCCTTTTTGCTTGGTTGACAAAAATGGGGGTCCCCAAGTTTGTCAATTTTTTTTTTTAAAAAATTATTTTATTATACATTTTTTTTATTTTTATTTCATTTTTATAGCACCATTTTTTTCCCTGGCGCTTTACTTGAAGAGGGGGAAAAATAGAAAAGTCAGTAAAAATGAGCAATACAAGGGAACCAAGTACAGAAGGGGAGAGGACCCTGCCCCAAGGGGGTCCAGTCTACAGGGTGGGTTTTGGGGTACACAAGAAGAGGGTTTTTGGGGGTCGTTTTTTTGGTTCATTTGACTGATT
>JARQOD010000001.1:789188729-789277727 GCA_033576555.1 Oophaga sylvatica | reverse complement strand
GGTTGTCACGGCAAGTGACCAGGGCAGTCTCTGGACAGGCAGGTTGTCACGGCAAGTGACCAGGGCAGTCTCTGGGCAGGCAGGTTTGTCACGGCAAGTGACCAGGGCAGTCTCTGGGCAGGCAGGTTGTCACGGCAAGTGACCAGGGCAGTCTCTGAACAGGCAGGTTGTCACGGCAAGTGACCAGGGCAGTCTCTGGACAGGCAGGTTGTCACGGCAAGTGACCAGGGCAGTCTCTGGACAGGCAGGTTGTCACGGCAAGTGACCAGGGCAGTCTCTGGGCAGGCAGGTTTGTCACGGCAAGTGACCAGGGTAGTCTCTGGGCAGGCAGGTTGTCACGGCAAGTGACCAGGGCAGTCTCTGGACAGGCAGGTTTGTCACGGTAAGTGACCAAGGCAGTCTCTAGACAAACAGGCATATACGACCTGAGCTGGTGGAGCCTCCTGGTAGGCTGCAGTCGGATGGCAGATGATCGCTCCCAGGTGAGCAGGCAAGAGTCTCTGGAATAGCCGGGGATCTCTGCTGATGATGTCCGAACCTCTAGATAGAGCTGCAGTCGGATGGCAGATGATCGCTCCCAGGTGAGCAGGCAAGAGTCTCTGCAATAGCCGGGGATCTCCGCAGATGATGTCCGAACCTCTGGATAGAGCTGCAGTCGGATGGCAGATGATCGCTCCCAGGTGAGCAGGCAACAGCCGGGGATCTCTGCTGAAGATGTCCGAACCTCTGGATAGAGCTGCAGTCAGATGGCCGACAGGCAAACAGACAGGTAACAGGCAGGCAACTGGAAACAGGAGCTGATGGCTGAAGCAGAGTTAGACTGCACAGAAACAACATTGCTCGGGCACCTCCATTAAGGAGGAAGCCCTTAATATAGGGTGGAGTCCACCAGCATTGGCTGGAGACTGATTTGGAAAATGCGCGCGGCTCCTTTAAGAGCGGGGGAGGGTGCGGGCGCGCGCCCTAAGGCCAGCAGCAGGGAAGGAGCGCGCGGGACCAGCAGGGCGGAAGGAGGACGCCGAGGATGCCAGAGGCGCAGAGGAGGCTGGGAGCACTGAGGATGCTGAGCGCAGGTGAGGAGAGCGACGTCCCTGTCTGGCAGCAGGCAGGGACGCGGGCGCTACAGTACCCCCACCTCTAGGCCCCCCCCTCTTTAGGCCAGAAAAAAATTTAGCTAGGATGAGAGGGGCATGGATGTTCTCCCGAGGTTCCCAGGTTCTCTCCTCAGGACCAAACCCCTTCCAATCCACCAAAAAATAAGTCTTTTTTCCTACCCTTTTTGTGGCCAGAATGTTCTCTACCTCAAATTCATCATCAGCAGACACTGGAGCAGGAGGTGTACCTGTAGACTTAAAAAAAGAGTTAAGAACCACAGGTTTGAGGAGAGATACATGAAAAGAATTAGGAATTCGCAAATTGACCGGGAGTTTCAATTTATAGGACACCGGGTTGATCTGACTGATGATCTCAAAAGGACCGATGAACCGAGGACCTAACTTGTAGGACGGAATTTTGAGTCGAACATATTTGGACGAAAGCCAGACTTTGTCCCCAGGACGGAATTGAGGAGGATCCAGACGTTTTTTGTCAGCATGTCTTTTCATGCGCTCGGATGACTGAATGAGTGCGGACCGGGTACTCTCCCAGATGGAGGAGAATTCTCTAACCAGAGATTCCGCAGCTGGATTGTCCACAGAGATGGAAACAGGGACAGGGATCCGAGGGTGTTGACCGAAGACTACAAAAAACGGAGACTTGGTGGAAGATTCGCTCTCATGATTATTGTAGGAGAATTCGGCCCAAGGCAGGAGCTCCACCCAGTCAGAATGGTGGGCATTAACGAAGTGTCAAAGATAACTGGTCAAATTCTGATTTATTCGTTCAACTTGTCCATTGGACTGTGGGTGGTAAGCGGAGGAAAAATCCAGGGTGACGTCTAGCAACTTACAAGTGGCTCTCCAGAAACGTGAGGTGAACTGAACCCCACGATCCGACACAATGTGACGAGGCAGACCATGAAGACGGAAGATGTGGCGGATAAAGTCTTTAGCCAACTCGGGTGCAGACGGAAGACCTGGCAGAGGAATGAAGTGAGCCATCTTGGAAAAGCGGTCAGTGACCACCCAAATGACTGTACAACCAGCAGAGACGGGAAGATCAGTAATGAAGTCCATGGCTATATGCTGCCAGGGGGCAGCGGGTACAGGAAGCGGAAGAAGACGGCCGGTAGGCAGGTGTCTCGGAACTTTGTTGCGGGCACAGGAAACACAGGCAGAAACAAAGTCTATTACGTCTTTGCGCAGGGTAGGCCACCAATAATGCCGGGTAATGAGTTGGAGGGTCTTTTTTTGACCAGCGTGGCCAGCGAGTTTAGATGAATGACCCCAATGTAGGATTCTCTTCCGATCAGTTTCTGATACGAACGTCTTACCAGGAGGGAGACGATTTAAACTCACGGGAGCCACCTGCATCACTCTGGCGGGATCGATGATATGCTTAGGTTCCTCCTCGAGATCCGACACCAGGAAAGACCGAGACAAGGCATCCGCCTTGATGTTTTTGTCAGCTGGGCGAAAATGCAAAAGAAAATCGAAGCGGGCAAAAAACAAGGACCACCGGGCTTGGCGAGGGTTAAGTCTCTGGGCATGCTGGAGGTATGCCAGATTCTTGTGGTCCGTGTAAATGATTACCGGATGAAGAGCCCCTTCGAGTAGGTAACGCCACTCCTCCAATGCCAACTTGATGGCCAATAACTCTTGGTCTCCTATGGAGTAGTTGCGCTCGGAGGAGGAGAAGAGTTTGGAGAAGAAACCGCAGGATACCATCCTCCCGGATGAAGCTTTTTGGGTAAGTACCGCTCCGGCTCCAGCAGAGGAAGCGTCCACCTCCAGGAAGAACTGCTTGTTGCCATCCGGGCGATGCAGCACTGGAGCGGAAGAGAAGGCCTGTTTTAGAGAAAGGAAGGCCTCCTCTGCTTCGGGCGTCCACTGTTTGGGGTTAGCATCCTTGCGGGTGAGCGCGGAGATTGGCGCAGTCCTGGAAGAGAAGTGCGGTATGAAGAGACGGTAATAGTTGGCAAATCACAGGAACCGCTGAATGGCCTTCAACCCCTCCGGTCGGGGCCACTTCTCGATGGCAGACAATTTCTCCGGATCCATTCGTAGGCCTGTCTGAGAAATGATGTAGTCCAGAAACGGAAGCGATGTCTGCTCAGAGAGGCACTTCTCATATTTGGCGAAGAGGTGATTCTGCCTGAGCCTGAGCAGAACCTGACGAACATCCCTCCGGTGAGACTGAAGATCCGGAGAGAAGACCAAGATGTCGTCAAGGTACACCACAACGCAGGAGTAGAGGAGGTCCCGGAAGATGTCATTGACCAACTCCTGAAAGACTGCTGGAGCATTACAGAGACCAAAGGGCATCACCAAGTACTCGTAGTGGCCGTCCCGGGTGTTGAATGCCGTCTTCCATTCATCTCCTCGACGGATACGAACCAGGTTGTATGCTCCACGAAGATCTAGTTTGGTGAAGACTCTAGCCCCTCTAAGACGATCAAACAATTCTGGAATGAGCGGAAGAGGGTACTTATTCTTCACCGTGATCAAATTTAGGCCTCTGTAGTCAATACAGGGACGGAGAGATCCATCCTTCTTTTTTACGAAAGAAGAACCTGCTCCCGCTGGGGAGGTAGATTTCCGGATGAATCCTTTTGCTAAGTTCTCCTCGATATATTCGGACATCGACCTGGTCTCAGCAGCGGACAACGGGTAAATACGACCACGGGGAGGCGTGGTACCGGGTAGCAGGTTGATCGGGCAATCATATGGTCTATGCGGGGGTAATGTCTCTGCTTCCTTTTTATTGAAGACATCAGCAAATGACCAATATGGAATCGGGAGTCCTGGTAGATTAGCAGGAGTAGGAGAAGAACAGACGGGATGAACAGGCACCAGACACGTTTTATGACAGTCCTGTCCCCAGCGAAGAATCTCTCCATTCTGCCAGTCAAGCACAGGTGCATGCTTTTGGAGCCAAGGCAGCCCTAGTAAGAAAGCATGAGAGAGTCCAGGCAGAACATGAAATGAGATGCTCTCAGAATGCAACATTCCCACCTGCAGGGTTATGGCTTCGGTGATAAGTCGGATGGGACGAGGTAGGAGACCCCCATCCACAGCAGCAACAGATACTGGTTCAACAAGAGGTTTGGTGGGAATGCGATACTTCTCTACTAGAGCCTGTGACACGAGATTCCCAGCTGCTCCAGAATCAAGTTGGGCCATCTCGAAGTAACGGTTCTTACCGAGAAGAATTGAGACCGAGAGCAGCAGAGATGAAGAGGATTTATTTTTGTCTAGATTGACCTCTCCGAGCGAACCTAGACACAGGCGTTTCCCGACTTCTCCGGACAGGTTCGGATCCAGTGCTCCTTACTGCCGCAGTAGAAGCAACTTTTCTCGGCACGGCGTGAGTCCTGACGGGCTTTGACCATCTTGGTCTGGTCGACCTGCATAGGCTCAGCAGTGTGCACCTGGGGAGAAACGGAAGGGGTTAAATGAGGAAACTTTTTTTCACGGGTGACCTCTTTGGCTCGTTCCAGGAACCGTAGATCAATCCGATTGGCAAGATTTATTAAATCATCAAGCGAGGTTGGAATGTCCCGACCGGCAAGTTCGTCTTTAATACGGCCGGACAGACCCTCCCAGAAGACCGAAATTAGAGCTTCATTGTCCCAAGCCAGTTCTGAGGCTAGAGTACGGAACCGTATGGCATATTGACCAACGGTGAGACTTCCCTGACGGAGACGCAACAGAGATGATGCAGAGGAGGTCTTCCGTCCAGGTTCGTCGAATACCCTCCGGAAGGCCGAGAGAAAAGCAGGCAGGTCTGACACCAGAGGATCTTCTCTCTCCCAGAGAGGATTAAGCCAGGCCAGAGCCTCTCCGGTGAGATGGGACATGATGAAGGCAATTTTGGCCCGGTCAGAATTAAACTGGTGTGCCAGGAGTTCGAAATGCAGGGTGCACTGGTTAATGAAACCCCGAGCCATAACAGGGTCGCCTCCATACCTAGGAGGAGCTGAAAGTCGGGGACCGGGAATGGAAACCACGGAATTGGGAGTCAGCGGGACTGCCGGATTATGAGTCATGGCTCCAGCGGTGGTTGCTGGTGATGGATTCAGAGTGTCCAAGCGGGAATTGACGTTCCGCAGGTGACCCAGGATAGCCTACTGTTGAGACCTCTGGCGAGACAGCTCATGACACAGTTCCGTTAGTGAAGGGGTTTGGGTGCCATCGGGTTCCATGGCCCGAGCAAACAGTAACGGGTCTGGTAGGTGGAACCACTGACGGAAACGGGTCTAGTTGGTGGAACCACTAAGCTTTATTATACAAGACAATTTACTTGCAAGAGAGCGGGTGGCATCCGGGAATAGGACAGGAAATCACGGCAATTAGCCAGGCAGTCTCTGGACAGGCAGGTTGTCACAATAAGTGACCAAGGAAGTCTCTGGACAGGCAGGTTGTCACGGCAAGTGACCTGGGCAGTCTCTGGACAGGCAGGTTGTCACGGCAAGTGACCTGGGCAGTCTCTGGACAGGCAGGTTGTCACGGCAAGTGACCAGGGCAGTCTCTGGACAGGCAGGTTGTCACGGCAAGTGACCAGGGCAGTCTCTGGGCAGGCAGGTTTGTCACGGCAAGTGACCAGGGCAGTCTCTGGGCAGGCAGGTTGTCATGGCAAGTGACCAGGGCAGTCTCTGAACAGGCAGGTTGTCACGGCAAGTGACCAGGGCAGTCTCTGGACAGGCAGGTTGTCACGGCAACTGACCAGGGCAGTCTCTGGACAGGCAGGTTGTCACGGCAAGTGACCAGGGCAGTCTCTGGGCAGGCAGGTTTGTCACGGCAAGTGACCAGGGTAGTCTCTGGGCAGGCAGGTTGTCACGGCAAGTGACCAGGGCAGTCTCTGGACAGGCAGGTTTGTCACGGTAAGTGACCAAGGCAGTCTCTAGACAAACAGGCATATACGACTGAGCTGGTGGAGCCTCCTGGTAGGCTGCAGTCGGATGGCAGATGATCGCTCCAGGTAGCAGAAAGAGCCAATAGATCTCTGCTGAGATGTGACCTCATGAGCTGCAGTCGGATGGCAGATGATCGCTCCCAGGTGAGCAGGCAAGAGTCTCTGCAATAGCCGGGATCTCCGCAGATGATGTCCGAACCTCTGGATAGAGCTGCAGTCGGATGGCAGATGATCGCTCCCAGGTGAGCAGGCAACAGCCGGGGATCTCTGCTGAAGATGTCCGAACCTCTGGATAGAGCTGCAGTCAGATGGCCGACAGGCAAACAGACAGGTAACAGGCAGGCAACTGGAAACAGGAGCTGATGGCTGAAGCAGAGTTAGACTGCACAGAAACAACATTGCTCGGGCACCTCCATTAAGGAGGAAGCCCTTAATATAGGGTGGAGTCCACCAGCATTGGCTGGAGACTGATTTGGAAAATGCGCGCGGCTCCTTTAAGAGCGGGGGAGGGTGCGGGCGCGCGCCCTAAGGCCAGCAGCAGGGAAGGAGCGCGCGGGACCAGCAGGGCGGAAGGAGGACGCCGAGGATGCCAGAGGCGCAGAGGAGGCTGGGAGCACTGAGGACGCTGAGCGCAGGTGAGGAGAGCGACGTCCCTGTCTGGCAGCAGGCAGGGACGCGGGCACTACAGGTCTAGTTTCCAAAATGGTGTCATTTGTCGGGGGTTTCCACTGTTTAGGCAGATCAGGAGCTCTCCAAACACGACATGGCATCCAGCCAATTCTGCGTTGAAAAAGTCAAACGGCGCTCCTTCCCTTCCAAACTCTGCCATGCACCCAAACAGTGGTTTACCCCCACATCTGGGGTATCAGCGTACTCAGGACAAATTGCACAATAACTTTTGGGGTCTTGTTACCCTTGGAAAATAAAAATTGGGGTGAAAAGATCATTTTTGTGGAAAAAATATGATTTTTTTAATTTTACGGCTCTACGTTATAAACTTGTGTGAAGCACTTGGGGGTTCAAATTGCTCACCAAAGATCTAGATAAGTTCCTTAGGGGGTCTAGTTTCCCAAATGGGGTCACTTGTGGGGGGTTTCCACTGTTAAGGCACATCAGTGGCTCTCCAAATGCAACATGGCATCCAATCTCAATTCCAGCCAATTTTGGTTGGAAAAAGTCAAATGGTGCTCCTTCCATTCCGAGCTCTGCCGTGCGCCCAAACTGTGGTTCCCCCCCACATATGGGGTATCAGCGTACTCAGGACAAATTGGACAACAACTTTTTGGGTCCAATTTCTCCTGTTGACCCTTGGGAAAATAAAAAATTAGTGACTAAAAGATAATTTTTGTGGGAAAAAAATAGGATATTTTATTTTCATGCCCGGGCATTATAAACTTGTGTGAAGCACTTGGGGGTTCAAAGTGCTCACCAAAGATCTAGATAAGTTCCTTAGGGGGTCTAGTTTCCAAAATGGGTCACTTGTGGGGGGTTTCCACTGTTTAGGCTCATCTGGGGCACTGCAAACGGAACATGACCCCATCAACGTCTGCATTCCAAAACGTTACTACTTTCTTTCCAAGCCCTGCCGTGTGCCCAAACAGTTCCCCCCCATATATGGGGTATCAGCGTACTCAGGACAAATTGGTCAACAACTTTTGGGGTCCACTTTCCTTGGGAAAAATCAAAAATTTAGGACTAAAAAATAATTTTTGTGGAAAATTGTTTGTTTTTTTCACACCCAGGCATTATAAACTTTTGTGAAACACTTTGGGGTTCAAAGTTCTCACAACAGATCTAGATAAGTTCCTTAGTGGGTCTAGTTTCCAAAATGGTGTCACTTGTGGGGGGTTTCCACTATTTAGGCGCATCAGGGGCTCTCCAAACGCGACATGGCGTCCAATCTCAATTCCAGCCAATTTTAGTTTGAAAAAGTCAAACGGCGCTCCTTCCCTTACGAGCTCTGCCGTGCGCCCAAACAATGGTTTTCCCCCACTATGGGGTATTGCGTACTCAGGAGAAATTGCACAACAACTTTATCTGTCCATTTTCTCTTTTACCCTTGAGAATATAAAAAAAAGTTTGTAAATATAATTTTTGTGGCTAAAAAGTTAAATATTCATTTTTTCCTTCCACGTTGCTTCAGCTCCTGTGAAGCACCTGAAGGGTTAATAAATTTCTTGAATGTGGTTTTGAGTACCTTGAGGGGTGAAGTTTTTAGAATGGTGTCACTTTTGGGTATTTTCTGCTATATAGACCCCTCAAAGTGACTTCAAATATGAGGTGGTCCCTAAAAAAAATGGCTTTGTAAATTTTGTGGTAAAAATGAGAAATCGCTGGTCAAATTTTAACCCTTATAATTTCCTAACAAAAAAAAATTTTGGTTCCAAAATTGTGCTGATGTAAAGTAGACATGTGGGAAATGTTATTTATTAACTATTTTGTGTGACAAATTTCTCTGTTTTAAGGGAATAAAAATTCAAAGTTTGAAAATTGCAAAATTTTCAACATTTTTGCCATATTTGCATTTTTTTCAAAAATAAACGCATTATATCGAAGAAATGTTACCACTATCATGAAGTACAATATGTCACGAGAAAACGATCTCAGAATCGCGAAGATCCGTTGAAGCGTTCCAGAGTTATAACCTCATAAAGAGACAGTGGTCAGAATTGTAAAAATTGGCCCGGTCATTAACGTACAAACCACCCTTGGGAGTGAAGGGGTTAAAGTCTATGGGCATTCTTGAAGAAGTAAATATATACTCTAAGGTTCGTTTTTGTTTTTTCTATTGTTTTTTTTTCTTCTATTGTTGCTATGGAAAATGAATATTAAAGCCAAACTCGTCTAGAGCATGTCACTTTTTTCAGCAAGGACCCATTTGAATCCATATGCTATATGCATGAATAAAAATTACTTTGATAGTCCTTTGCACCTAACATTTATTCATACAGAATTTTTTTCAACACAAGCCACAATAAGGGATTATTTCCACTAGAATGAACCCTGAGTGATATATTCACAGAGCAGAAATATAATTAATGGAAAATTAAATGTACTGAATTTCCAGTGCATGCCAGGTGGATAACTGTGATGTGAACGAATGTCAAATAACACCTGGAGCCATGCAGTAGATAGAAGCAATGCCAAATTAAATGGGTCAAGAGATCTATATTACTTGTCGCATTCTGAGAATTTTATGGCTACACGATTGTTTGCAGTTAATTATTCTATAATGTTTTTGTAATACAAATATTTACTAATATTGATCTGCACATGACTTACTTGCTCATATAAATTAATAAATAGGAAAAAACAATATGATTATTTTGATCATTGTTAGTAATAGCTTTCATTCTCAAGTGGATAGCGAGGCTGACATTATAAATATGATGCTACTTCAGGCAACAGCTTAACCCCTTCACAACAAAGCCTCTTCACATTCCCAACCAGACCAATTTTTACAATTCTGACCACTGTCAATTTATGAGGTTATAACTTTGTAACACTTCAATGGATCACTGTGTTTTCTCATGATATATTGTACTTTATGATAGTGGTAAAATTTCTTTGATACAACTTGCGTTTATTTGTGAAAAAATGGTAATTTAGCGAGAATTTAGAAAATTTTGCAATTTTCAAACTTTTAATTTTTCTGCCCTTAAATCAAAGTCACATCACACAAAATAGTCAATAAATAACATTTCCCACATGTCTACTTTCCATCAGCGCAATTTTGGAAACATCATTTTTTTGGCTAGGAAGTTCTAAGAGTTAAAATTTGATCAGTGATTTCTAATTTTTACAACAAAATTTGCAAAACCATTTTTTTAGGGACCACCTCACATTTGAAGTGACTTTGAGGGGCCTATATGACAGAAAATACCAAAAAATGACACCATTCTAAAACCTACACCCCTCAAGGTACTCAAAACCACATTCAAAAAGTTTATTACCACTTCAGGTGCTTCACAGGAAGTTTTGGAATGTGGATGGAAAAAATAAACATTTACTTTTCCTTCACAAAAATTTTCCTTTAGACCTAATTTTTTTTACTTTTGCAAGGGTAACAGGAGAAAATGGAACATACATTTTGTTGTGCAATTTCTCCTAAGCATGCCGATACCTCATATGTGGGAGAACTCTACTGTTTGGGCACATGGGGGGGCTCAGCAGGGAAGAAGTGCCATTTCATTTTTTTTTATGTAAAATTTGCTGGAATAATTCACGAGTGTCATGTCACGTTTGGAGAGCCCCTTATGTGCCTAAACAGTGGAAACCCCCTAACATGTGACACCATTTTGGAAACTAGACTCCTTAGGGAACTTAGGGTCCATCGTGCAGGCAAAGCCTGCTGCTAATTAGATGAAAGGATATGTAATGTATGTAGTACAGTTCATATAGCGTCTTGTGCTTGGGTGCGATGAAAATACATGAGACATAGGTTTGATATAGAAGGTCTTGTATTACTTCATACAAGTGGCAAAAATAGTCACACAGTTTGCAGATACAGAAGCAGGAGACACAGCAGGCCAGAGTAACTTAAGCTCAGCAATCACTCTCCACAACAGGTTCAGGATCTTCTTCTCTGTTACCGTAAGTCCATGCAAACGTGGATCTTTCAAAGAGCAGGGTTCCAGAGTCCACAAGTGTTCAGAGTTCCTCAGTAGGAATAGCTGGAGTACATAGTCCAAGGCTTCCAGGAGTCAGGTCACAGGTTCACTGCAGGCTAGATTCTGAAGCACTGATTGCTCAGCTGTGGCTGCTTAAGAAGCAAGAGGAAGAGAATCAGGGCGGGAACATGAAAGCTGAAAACTCCATATTGACTGAGGGCAAGATAACTGCAGCAAGACAGAAAGCAAAATGGCTGACGGAAAACTGAGTTTCAAGAACATGTACAAAGAACCTTACATTACTCCCCCCTTAGGGACAACCTCCGGATGGCCTCAGACCAGGCCTGTCTGGGTACCTCTGATGAAACTGGCGGAGCAAACGAGGAGCATTAACGTTATTGACTGGTTCCCATGAGTTGTCCTCCACTGGGTAGCCCTGCCATTTAATCAAATATTGTAACTGATTCCTGTATAACCTGGAATCTAGAATTCTTTCTACCACAAATTCTTCCTGACCATCGACTAGCACTGGGTCAGGGCAAGGAGAAGAACGTCCAGGAAACGTATTGGGTGTTGCAGCCTTTAGTAGGGATACATGAAAGACAGGGTGGATTCTCATAGTTCTAGGCAGTTGAAGACGACAAGCAACGGCACTTATAACCCCTCTCTGACATTAGACGTACTATCCCGTCCATAAAACCCGTGCCATTCTGACCATGGACGGGATAGTACGTCATGCCCTTTAATGCGACATCGCGACTTAAGTAGCGGTGATCGCATTAAAATTCCGACGCCAGCTTACCTCTTGGAAGTTGGCGTCGGCATCCCGGGCTGCGTCCTCCCCCCTCAGGCCTCCCGATCGCTGTGATTGGCTGTTGAATTCTGAACAGCCAATCACAGCCTTTCTCACTGTTTCAGCCAATCAGAGCGGCTAAAACAGTGAGATCGCAGGCTAGGATCGAGTACCGATGTACTCGATCCTAGGCCTGGGCCTAGGAAAGTCCAGACCCCCCCCGGATTGGCGCGATCGCCGATCACATCGATCGCGCCAATCGCAGGGCACAGCCGCGGTATATCCGCGCTGTGCCCTGCCTGTACCTGCCTGGATCGGTGCAGTAATCGCACCGATCCTAGGCCAGGGCCTGTAGGGCATGAAGGAGCTGATTGGCGCGATCGATGTCATCGACGATCGCGCCAATCACAGGGCACAGCAGCGGTGTGACCGCTCTGTGCCCTGCTAGGTGACCTGCCGGTGACCTGCCTAGGAATCGGAGCTGTGAGCTCCGATTACTAGGCCGGTGCCTAGCAACCGGCAATGCAGGGGTCTCCTTTGATTGGTGGGATTGATGTGATCATCGATCCCACCAATGACAGGTCACAGCAGCGATGTGACCGCTCTGTGACCTGTCTGCAAACTGGATCTGACCTGTCTGACCGCACTGCAGGGGTCCTCACACTTGCTGAGGATTCCTGCTGTGCGGTCACACTGCCAGATCTCCTCCTGTGCTGGGCCTTGTGGTGCCACAGTAGCCTGTGACACCACAACTCCTGCTGAAGAGTGAAGAAAGAAGAGAAAAGAAAGAAGAGAGAAGAAAGAAGAGAGAAGAAAGAAGAGAAAAGAAAGAAAAGACTACAAACGTGAGTTTTTGAGCCCCGATCCCTGCCCGATCACCCCAATCCCCCCATTCCCCCTCCCCCCTTCCCTTTTTCCCCTTTTTTTACCCCCACTCTTGCGCACGCACCGAGCTTGATTGGTGACGCAGTTCACCCATCAACACCTTTCGCACCCCCCCTCCGTGCGCACATCCAGCAGCCGCAAACTTTGATAAGTGACAGCGGTCACTTATCAGAGCTCGTGCCTGCTTTTTTTTTTCACCCCCTTTCCGCCACTCCAGTGCGCACATCCAGCAGCCACGGAACTTTGATAAGTGACACCAGTCACTTATCAGAGCTCGTTCCTGCTGTTTTTTGTTTTTTTTTCACCAACTTTTCCGCCACTCCCGTGCGCACACCCAGCAGCCACGGAACTTTGATAAGTGAAAACCAGTCACTTATCAGAGCTCGTTCCTGCTGTTTTTTTTTTGTTTTTTTTCACCAACTTTTCCGCCACTCCCGTGCGCACACCCAGCAGCCACGGAACTTTGATAAGTGACACCAGTCACTTATCAGAGCTCGTTCCTGCTGTTTTTTTTGTTTTTTTTCACCAACTCTTCCGCCACTCCCGTGCGCACACCCAGCAGCCACGGAACTTTGATAAGTGACACCAGTCACTTATCAGAGCTCGTTCCTGCTGTTTTTTTTTTTTTTTTTTTCACCAACTTTTCCGCCACTCCCGTGCGCACACCCAGCAGCCACGGAACTTTGATAAGTGACACCAGTCACTTATCAGAGCTCGTTCCTGCTGTTTTTTGTTTTTTTTCACCAACTTTTCCGCCACTCCCGTGCGCACACCCAGCAGCCACGGAACTTTGATAAGTGACACCAGTCACTTATCAGAGCTCGTTCCTGCTGTTTTTTTGTTTTTTTTTCACCAACTTTTCCGCCACTCCCGTGCGCACACCCAGCAGCCACGGAACTTTGATAAGTGACACCAGTCACTTATCAGAGCTCGTTCCTGCTGTTTTTTTTTTGTTTTTTTTCACCAACTTTTCCGCCACTCCCGTGCGCACATCCAGCAGCCACGGAACTTTGATAAGTGACACCAGTCACTTATCAGAGCTCGTTCCTGCTGTTTTTTTTTTTTTTTCCCACCAACTTTTCCGCCACTCCCGTGCGCACATCCAGCAGCCGCGGAACTTTGATAAGTGACACAGTCACTTATCAGAGCTCGTTCCTGCTGTTTTTTTGTTTTTTTCATCCCCCTTTCCGCCACTCCCGTGCGCACATCCAGCAGCCGCGGAACTTTGATAAGTGACAGCGGTCACTTATCAGAGCTCGTGCCTGCCAGTTTTTTTTTTCACCCCCCTTTCCGCCACTCCGTGCGCACATCCAGCAGCCGCGGAACTTTGATAAGTGACAGCGGTCACTTATCAGAGCTCGTGCCTGCCAGTTTTTTTTTTTTTTCACCCCCTTTCCGCCACTCCCGTGCGCACATCCAGCAGCCGCGGAACTTTGATAAGTGACACCGGTCACTTATCAGAGCTCGTGCCTGCCAGTTTTTTTTTTCACCCCCCTTTCCGTCACTCCCGTGCGCACATCCAGCAGCCACGGAACTTTGATAAGTGACACCGGTCACTTATCAGAGCTCGTGCCTGCTGGTTTAGACTTTTTTTCACAGGCCTTTTTTTTCCCTATTCGCTTTCTTTTCTTTTAGCTTTTTCTTTTCAGCTTAGTTTACACCAATCACTATCCCCCCCCCACACACACACACAGTTATAAATAAAGTTCACACAAAGCACCACATTCACAAAAAAAATGTCCCGCTCGTCACGCTCATCCCAACAGCGCTATTCAGTGGAGGAGGCATACGCTTTCCTTGCCTCCGACACTGATAGCGAGGGAGAGGATCCCACATTTCTTTATTTTTCAGATGAAGATTCTTCTTCCTCCTCATCTTCCTCCTCGGGTCCTGCGGAACCGCCACGCAGACGCCCCAGGACAGAACATGAGGCAGCGCCCGCCCCTGAAAATGAACCAGCGCACCCCTCTTCGGACCCCGTATGGACCCCGGCCCCCGAAAATTACGAGCCACTGATTCCTGATTTTGTGGCAGAATCAGGAATCAGGTTTGACTCCACCGGCTTCACAGAAATAGACTTTTTCAAAGTCTTTTTCTCTGAGGATTTAATTAACCTCATGGTGGAGCAAACAAATTTGTACGCTCGGCAATTTTTGGCGCAAAACCCCCGTTCATCATTTTCCAACTGGTCTCCTGTAGACGCAGTTGAAATGATGCAGTTTTGGGGCCTGGTCCTCCATATGGGGATCCTGAAGAAGCCAGAAATTCGGCAATATTGGAGTGTTGATATTTTATACAACACTACACTGTTCCGAATGGTCATGGCTCGGACGCGTTTTGAGGCCATCCACAAATTCCTGCATTATAATGATAATGCACAGTGTCCCCCACGAGATGACCCCAACTTTGACCGCCTGTTCAAAGTTCGGCCGGTCATCGAACACTTCAACAAAAAGTTTGCTGAAGTGTACGTGCCCCAAAGGGACATCTGCGTGGATGAGTCCTTGGTTCATTTTAAGGGACGGCTCGCATTCCGCCAGTACCTGCCCAGCAAGAGGGCAAGGTACGGAATCAAACTCTACAAGCTGTGTGAGAGTACCTCAGGGTACACACACAGCTTTAGAGTTTACGAAGGAAAGGACACCAGGATTGTACCCCCTGAGTGTCCCCCCGTCCTGGGAGTGAGTGGGAAAATTGTGTGGGATTTGGTGCACCCACTGCTGGATAAAGGTTATCACCTTTACACTGATAACTTTTATTCCAGCATCCCACTCTACAAATCCCTCTCTGCGCGAGGTACCGCAGCCTGCGGTACCGTCCGCAAAAATCAGAGAGGCCTCCCAAAGACGCTACTTGGGCTGATGCTCAGAAAGGGTGAGAGCAGAGCCCAATGTAGCGACCACCTGTTGGTGGTCAAGTACAAGGACAAGAGGGATGTCCTTCTCTTGACCACCATACATGGTGATGGCAGCGCCCTCAGCACTGTACGGGGTACCTCTACACAGGTCCGCAAACCGGACTGTGTACTGGGGTACAATAAATACATGGGGGGTGTTGATCTCTCTGATCAACTCCTCCAACCGTACAGTGCTTTGAGAAAGGCCAAGGTGTGGTACAAGAAGCTGTCCGTGCACATCGTCCAAATGGCAATGCTCAACGCTTTCCTGCTGTCACGATGTGCACGCAACAGCGATACGACGTACCTTCAGTTTCAGGAGGTAGTGGTTAAGGCCCTGATGTTTGGCGCTCAGGAAACAGCGGGCCCCAGTACTTCCGGAACTGAAGGTGCTCGTATCATACCAGGTCAGCATTTCCCGGGGGTGGTCCCGCCAACTGGAAGAAAAGGTAAGCCACAAAAAAGGTGCCGAGTGTGTTACAAAAGGGGAATACGCAAGGACACCACTTACCAATGCGACACCTGCCCCGAAAAACCTGGCCTGTGTATGAAGGATTGTTTCAAATTGTACCACACCTCAATGCACTACTAATTTACTTTACAGGAAAGATTAGTTCCAGAAGGGGGGCACATTTAGAAAAGTTCCTTGGGAGTCTACTTTCCAAAATTATGTCACTTGTGGTTTTTTTTACTGTTTAGGCACATCAGGGGCTCTGCAAACGGAACATGACGCCCGCAGACCATTCCATCAAAGTCTGCTTCCAAAACGTCACAATTTCCCTTCTGAGCCCCAAATTGTGCCCGAACAGTTTTTTCCCACATATGGGGTACCAGTGTACTCAGGACAAATTGAACAACAACTTTTGGTGTCCAATTTCTCTCTTAACCTTGGGAAAATAAAAAATTGGGGACTAAAACATCATTTGTGTGAGGTAAAAAGTAGGATTTTTTTTTTTCACACCTGGGCATTATAAACTTTAGTGAAACACTTGGGGGTTCAAAGTGCTCATCACACACCTAGATAAGTTCCTTAGGGGGTCTAGTTTCCAAAATGGGGTCACATGTGGGGGGTTTCCACTGTTTAGGCACATCAGGGGCTCTGCTAACGGAACATGACGCCCGCAGACCATTCCATCAAAGTCTGCATTCCAAACGGCGCTCCTTCCCTTTCGAGCCCTGCCGTGCGCCCAAACAGTGGTTCCCCCCCACATATGGGGTATCAGCGTACTCAGGACATGTTGGACAACAACTTTTGTGGTCCAATTTCTCCTCTTACCCTTGGGAAAATAAAAATTTGGGGACTAAAACATCATGTTTGTGGAAAAAAATTGATTTTTTTTTTTCACGGCTCTACATTACAAACTTGCGTGAAGCACTTGAGGGTTCAAAGTGCTCACCACACATCTAGATAAGTTCCTTAGGGGGTCTAGTTTCCAAAATGGGGTCACATGTGGGGGTTTCCACTGTTTAGGCACATCAGGGGCCCTCCAAACGCGACATGGCGTCCGTTCGCAATTCCAGCCAATTTTGGTTTGGAAAAGTCAAACGGCGCTCCTTCCCTTTCAAGCCCTGCCTGCGCCCAAACAGTGGTTCCCCCCACATATGGGGTATCAGCGTACTCAGGACATGTTGGACAACACTTTTGTGGTCCAATTTCTCTCTTACCTTGGGAAAATAAAAATTTGGGGACTAAAACATCATGTTTGTGGAAAAAATATGATTTTTTTTCTTCACGCTCTACATTACAAACTTGGTGAAGCACTTGAGGGTTCAAAGTGCTCACCACACATCTAGACAAGTTCCTTAGGGGGTCTAGTTTCCAAAATGGGGTCACATGTGGGGGGTTTCCACTGTTTAGGCACATCAGGGGCCCTCCAAACGCGACATGGCGTCCGTTCGCAATTCCAGCCAATTTTGGTTTGGAAAAGTCAAACGGCGCTCCTTCCCTTTCAAGCCCTGCCGTGCGCCCAAACAGTGGTTCCCCCCCACATATGGGATATCAGCGTACTCAGGACATGTTGGACAACAACTTTTGTGGTCCAATTTCTCCTCTTACCCTTGAGAAAATAAAAATTTGGGGACTAAAACATCATGTTTGTGGAAAAAATATGATTTTTTTTCTTCACGGCTCTACATTACAAACTTGCGTGAAGCACTTGAGGGTTCAAAATTCTCACCACACATCTAGATAAGTTCCTTAGGGGGTCTAGTTTCCAAAATGGGGTCACATGTGGGGGGTTTCCACTGTTTAGGCACATCAGGGGCCCTCCAAACGCAACATGGCGTCCGTTCGCAATTCCAGCCAATTTTGGTTTGGAAAAGTCAAACGGCGCTCCTTCCCTTTCAAGCCCTGCCGTGCGCCCAAACAGTGGTTCCCCCCCACATATGGGGTATCAACGTACTCAGGACATGTTGGACAACAACTTTTGTGGTTCAATTTCTCCTCTTACCCTTGGGAAAATAAAAATTTGGGGACTAAAACATCATGTTTGTGGAAAAAATATGATTTTTTTTCTTCACGGCTCTACATTGAACCTCAAGTGCTTCACGCAGTTGGTAAAGTGCTCACCACACATCTAGATAAGTTCCTTAGGGGGTCTAGTTTCCAAAATGGGGTCACTTGTGGGGGTTTCCACTGTTTAGGCACATCAGGGGCCCTCCAAACGCGACATGGCGTCCGTTCGCAATTCCAGCCAATTTTGGTTTGGAAAAGTCAAACGGCGCTCCTTCCCTTTCAAGCCCTGCCGTGGCCCAAAACAGTGGTTCCCCCCACATATGGGGTATCAGCGTACTCAGGACATGTTGGACAACAACTTTTGTGGTCCAATTTCTCCTCTTACCCTTGGGAAAATAAAAATTTGGGGACTAAAACATCATGTTTGTGGAAAAAATATGATTTTTTTTCTTCACGGCTCTACATTACAAACTTGCGTGAAGCACTTGAGGGTTCAAAGTGCTCACCACACATCTAGATAAGTTCCTTAGGGGGTCTAGTTTCCAAAATGGGGTCACATGTGGGGGTTTCCACTGTTTAGGCACATCAGGGGCCCTCCAAACGCGACATGGCGTCCGTTCGCAATTCCAGCCAATTTTGGTTTGGAAAAGTCAAACGGCGCTCCTTCCCTTTCAAGCCCTGCCCTGCGCCCAAACAGTGGTTCCCCCCCACATATGGGGTATCAGCGTACTCAGGACATGTTGGACAACAACTTTTGTGGTCCAATTTCTTCTCTTACCCTTGGGAAAATAAAAATTTGGGGACTAAAACATCATGTTTGTGGAAAAAATATGATTTTTTTTCTTCACGGCTCTACATTACAAACTTGTGTGAAGCACTTGAGGGTTCAAAGTGCTCACCACACATCTAGACAAGTTCCTTAGGGGGTCTAGTTTCCAAATGGGGTCACATGTGGGGGGTTTCCACTGTTTAGGCACATCAGGGGCCCTCCAAACGCGACATGGCGTCCGTTCGCAATTCCAACCAATTTTGGTTTGGAAAAGTCAAACGGCGCTCCTTCCCTTTCAAGCCCTGCCGTGCGCCCAAACAGTGGTTCCCCCCCACATATGGGGTATCAGCGTACTCAGGACAAGTTGGACAACAACTTTTGTGGTTCAATTTCTCCTCTTACCCTTGGGAAAATAAAAATTTGGGGACTAAAACATCATGCTTGTGTAAAAAATATGATTTTTTTTCTTCACGGCTCTACATTACAAACTTGCGTGAAGCACTTGAGGGTTCAAACTACTCACCACACATCTAGATAAGTTCCTTAGGGGGTCTAGTTTCCAAAATGGGGTCACATGTGGGGGGTTTCCACTGTTTAGGCACATCGGGGCCTCTCCAAACGCGACATGGCGTCTGTTCTCAATTCCAGCCAATTTTGGTTTGGAAAAGTCAAACTGCGCTCCTTCCATTCCGAGCTCTGCCGTGTGCCCAAACAGTGGTTTTCCCTCACATATGGGGTATCGGCGTACTCAGGAGAAATTGCACAACAACTTTATCAGTCCTTTTACTCCTTTTTCCCTTGTGAAAATAAAAAAAATGTTTGTAAAAGATCATTTTTGTGACTAAAAAGTAAAATGTTAATTTTTTCCTTCCACGTTGCTTCAGCTCCTGTGAAGCACCTGAAGGGTTAATAAACTTCTTGAATGTGGTTTTGAGTACCTTGAGGGGTGTAGTTTTTAGAATGGTGTCACTTTTGGGTATTTTCTGCTATATAGACCCCTCAAAGTGACTTCAAATATGAGGTGGTCCCGAAAAAAAATGGCTTTGTAAATTTTGTTGTAAAAATGAGAAATCGCTGGTCAACTTTTAACCCTTATAATTTCCTAACAAAAAAAAATTTTGCTTCCAAAATTGTGCTGATGTAAAGTAGACATGTGGGAAATGTTATTTCTTAACTATTTTGTGTGACATATTTCTCTGTTTTAAGGGAATAAAATTCAAAGTTTGAAAATTGCAAAATTTTCAAAATTTTTGCCATATTTGCGTTTTTTTCATAAATAAATGCAAGTTATATGGAAGAAATTTTACCACTATCATGAAGTACAATATGTCACGAGAAAACATTCTCAGAATCGCGAAGATCCGTTGAAGCGTTCCAGAGTTATAACCTCATAAAGAGACAGTGGTCAGAATTGTAAAAATTGGCCCGGTCATTAACGTGCAAACCACCCTTGGGGGTGAAGGGGATAATTTTACTGATTTTATAGGGTCCAATGTACTTATGTCCCAACTTAGACGATGGAATCCTTAACTTAAGATTTCTGGTTGACAGCCAGACCAGGTCTCCTACCTTGAAAACTGGTGCAGGTTTACGAAATTTATCTGCTGCTTTCTTGTACCTTTCCTGAGCCAATTCCAGATTCTCCTTTAGAAGATCCATATTCTTCTGTAAAGACGTGATTCTTTCGGCCACTGCTGGTAAAGGCGTTTCTATGGGAAATCGTGGAAGAATGTTAGGATGATAACCTAGATTGGAGTAAAAAGGAGACTGCTTAGTGGAGGCGCTCTGAGAGTTGTTATAAGAGAACTCAGCCAATGGAAGTAGATCCACCCAATCATCCTGTAGGTGGCAGATAAAGCAGCGGAGATACTGCTCCAGAGTTTGATTGGTTCGTTCGGTCTGTCCATTAGTCTGGGGATGAAAAGCAGAAGAAAGGTTTACTTTAATGTCCAATGCCGCACAGAAATTTTGCCAAAACCTTGAAGTGAATTGCACCCCTCGATCCGAAATAACCTCATCCGGTACTCCATGTAAGCGAAACACATCTTTAATCATCAAATCTGATGTCTGTTTTGCAGTGGGTAAGCCGACACAAGGAATAAAATGAGCTGCCTTTGTTAAACGATCAACCACCACTAGAATGGTGTTTTTCCCTTGAGAGGTTGGTAACTCCACAATGAAGTCCATAGAAATGGATCCCCACGGGCGGGACGGGGTGGGAAGAGGTTGTAACAGACCAGTTGGTGAGGAGCGAGGTGTTTTGCATCTTGCACAGACTTCACATGAAGTGACATAGTTTAAAACATCCTTCCTGCAAGTGGGCCACCAAAAGAAACGAGAAAGAAATTCCTGTGTCTTTAGAATTCCTCTATGCCCAGCTATCTTGGAATCGTGAATGAGTTGCAATACTCTCAATCTGACTGTTTCAGGAATATACAGACGTTGTCCCAGAATCCACACACCATTCTTAAAGACAAGACTTACGTCCCTTGGGGGTTGTGCCATCAAGGAATCCGCATGGTATGCTTCCTTGATGTCCTTAAGTAGGTCTTGATTATGAATCACTCCCAGGAATCTAGAGTCAGGAAGAATAGTCTTAGGAGGAGCAAGTGGACGGGTCTCTGCTGAATGAATCCTAGAGAGTGCATCAGCCTTTCCATTGCGCGATCCTGGTCTATAAGAAATGACAAAATTAAATTGGTTTAAGAAAAGATTCCAGCGAGCCTGGCGAGGAGTCAGGCACTTAGCCGACCTGATAAATTCAAGGTTACGATGGTCTGTCAGGACGACTATTTGCTGTGCAGCTCCCTGAAGAAGGTGTCTCCATTCTTTGAAGGCGGCAATAATGGCCAACAACTCTCTATTGCCCACATCGTAGTTCCTCTCAGCCGAAGACAACTGCTGGGAAAAAAAGGCACAGGAATGCAAGACATTCTTCTCACCTGTTCTCTGAGAGAGTATAGCTCCAACGGCACAATCTGAAACATCCACCTCTATTATGAAGGCAAGTTCGGGGTTGGGATGTACCAAGATAGGTGCGGTGGTAAATTTATCTTTTAGACGAGAAAATGCTTCCTGGGCTTGGGGAGTCCAGGAGAACCTAGACTCTTTCCGGGTAAGTTGGGTGATAGGTGACACTACCTCAGAGAAATTCCTAATGAAACGTCTATAGAAATTGGCAAACCCGATGAAGCGCTGCACCTCCTTCACATTTCTAGGACTTGGCCAATCCTTGATGGCTTGGGTCTTACTTCCATCCATACTAATTCCTTGTGTAGACAGTACATACCCCAGAAATTGAATTTCGGTCCTATGGAATTCACACTTTTCAAGTTTGATGTAAAGATGGTTTTGTCTTAGACGTTCCAAGACCATTCTCACATGTCCATGATATTCCTCTGTGGAGTTAGAAAAAATTAGAATATCATCCAAATAAATCACCACGAATGTATCTAGGAGATCCCTGAAGATGTCATTCACCAAGTGTTGGAAAGTGGCTGGGGCGGTACTCAGACCAAAAGGCATAACTAGATATTCAAAGTGTCCATAGCGTGACCTGAATGCAGTCTTCCATTCATCCCCAGGTCTAATATGGACCAAGTTATAGGCCCCACGGAGATCCAATTTAGAGAAAATTTTGGCATGCCGCACTCTCTCCAATAACTCAGGATTAAAGGCAATGGATAACGGTTTCTAATAGTAACCTTATTGAGTTCCCTATAGTCTACGCAGGGTCTCAGAGATCCATCTTTCTTCTTCACAAAGAAGATGGGTGCACCTGCAGGAGATGAAGAGGGGCGTATGAAGCCCTTGGCTAGATTTTCGTCTATGTAATCCTTTAAAGCCTTTAGCTCAGGCCCCGCCAGGGGGTAGATCTTACCAAAAGGTATCTCTGCTCCAGGCAATAATTCAATTGGACAATCATATGGACGGTGAGGGGGAAGCTGGTCAGCGTTCTTCTTGTCACATAAATCCACATAGTCCTGGTATACAGCTGGTAGTTCAGGGACTGACATGGTTCCTTTAGGAACAGAGCAAGCTGAAACTTCTGGACTCATCTGTTTCTCTGGAAAGTGTAATTCCTTGGTCTCCCAGTTAATGGTAGGGTTCTGAGCCTGCAGCCATGGTAGCCCTAGAATAATGGGAAAGTGGGGAGAAGAGATAAGCATAAAGGACAGTTTCTCTTGATGATCTTTACCCATAAGGACCCTCAAAGGCTCCGTTTCCTGATCCACTGGTCCAGAGGTCAGCAGGGAGCCATCCACAGTTTCCATCTGTACTGGAGTAGCCTTCTTCACTGAACGTATCCCCTGTTTCAGAGCAAAGGAGACATCCATAAAATTCCCACTTGCCCCTGAGTCGATCATAGCAGAGCTAGACACCCAGACTGAGTTAACCCAGAGTTTGATGGAAAGGAAGCAATGAGAATTGTTTTTCTTACAACTCAGCTGGGACACCGCTGAGGAAACTTGAAAAATTGCAGCGTTTACACAGTCATCGTCCTCAGAAGTAACGGAGTTTAAGTCCGAGAAATCAAGATCTATTGCTGCAGATGTCTCTGGAGCCTGAGGCTCGGACCTGACAGATCTCCTCTCGCAACACTCACAGTGAATGAGTGCTGCAGTAGTCTTACGAGAACGGCTGGGGCAGTTTATAATGAAGTGCCCTGACTTACCACAATAGAAACATAGATTTTCCTTAAAACGATGTTCCTTGCGTGCATCACTAACCCGTCTTTGTAAAGAGTCTACCTGCATGGGTTCAGTTTCCGGTTCCCGTGTGATCCTACTCAAAGGTTCCTTAGCTGGGGAGGAAGGTAGGAAAAGGTTAGTGCGATTGCTTTCGAACCATCTCTCTTGCCTGCGTTCAGTCAGGCGAGCATCAATACGGATGCAGTAGTTAATAAAGTCACCTAACGCAGTGGGAGGGTCGGCACGAGCAAGTTCATCCTTAATTAGTGGAGACAACCCCTTTCGAAAAATAGATTTTTTGGCGGAACTGTCCCAGGTGGTATCAAGGGCCCATCTCCTGAAATCCAAGGCATATTCGGCTACCGAGTGCTTACCTTGGCGCAAAGTTAACATGGCTGCTTCAGCTGTTGCACCTCGATTGGGGTCATCAAACACCTGCCCCATGGCTGAAATGAAAGCATCAAGATGATCCAAACATTCATCCTCAGTCTCAATCAGAGACATCACATCAAAGCCTTGTTGGTAAGTAACATAATTATAGTAAGCACTTTAGATCATTCAGTGGGAAATTGTGAAGCATGTGCAGAAAAAAACAGATTGCATTGGTTAATAAATCCCCTGAATTTTTCACGTTCACCGCCAAAACGAAAAGGGGGCAACTTGGGAATCCCAGAACTTGGGGCTACGGCAGGAGCCTGGACTCGCTCCTCTAGAACCTCAATCCTGGCTCGCAAATCCTGGGCAGTCTGTCCAAACACTTGCAAATTGTGATTAGTGAGGTCCTGTAGGTTTGTAAAACGGGTTTTTATAGTCTGTAAATCTGCAAGGATATTATCAGTCACTCCGCAAAGTTCCTTTATGCGGGCCTCCATTTTCCAGATCTTTTAAGACAGGAGTACTGGAAGGAGAGGAGAAAAGAAAAAAAAAAAAAAACAATAGCGTTTACCTGTGGTAACACTGCAGAGAGAAAAAAAAATTAAGGGAACTGCTCACCTGGAATGGTTGTGAGAAGTCACAACCACTATCATCACAGAAAGTTCAACCGGACATCTGATATCCACAGTTACAGCAGACACAAAAGAGGGAAGAGAAAAAAAAAAACAATAGTGTTTACCTGTGGTAACACTGCAGAAAAAAAAACTTAAGGGAATTGCTCACCTGGAATGGTTGTGAGAAGTCACAACCACTGTCATCACAGAAAGTACAACTGGACGTCTGATATCCACAGTTACAGCAGACACAGCCTTCCCAGACCCAGCAGACACTAACGTTTTGGCTTCAGAATCTTGTAATGTATGTAGTACAGTTCATATAGCGTCTTGTGCTTGGGTGCGATGAAAATACATGAGACATAGGTTTGATATAGAAGGTCTTCTATTACTTCATACAAGTGGCAAAAATAGTCACACAGTTTGCAGATACAGAAGCAGGAGACACAGCAGGCCAGAGTAACTTAAGCTCAGCAATCACTCTCCACAACAGGTTCAGGATCTTCTTCTCTGTTACCGTAAGTCCATGCAAACGTGGATCTTTCAAAGAGCAGGGTTCCAGAGTCCACAAGTGTTCAGAGTTCCTCAGTAGGAATAGCTGGAGTACATAGTCCAAGGCTTCCAGGAGTCAGGTCACAGGTTCACTGCAGGCTAGATTCTGAAGCACTGATTGCTCAGCTGTGGCTGCTTAAGAAGCAAGAGGAAGAGAATCAGGGCGGGAACATGAAAGCTGAAAACTCCATATTGACTGAGGGCAAGATAGCTGCAGCAAGACAGAAAGCAAAATGGCTGACGGAAAACTGAGTTTCAAGAACATGTACAAAGAACCTTACAGGATATGGCAGTATAAGCGAGCTCTGTAACTTCACAGAGTCGCAGACATAGACGCTGTGGCACTATATGGCGGTATGAGTGAACTCTGTTACTTCACAGAGTCGCTGACATAGACACAGAGATAGAGACTGTGTCCTGTTAACACCACAGGGGAACACAGATAACTGCTGTGCGGATAGCAGTCTGTGGTCATGCAGTCAGAAACACAAACAACCAACTCCTCACTGGAGTAGCCGATATTCTAGAGGCTATTTCAGCCAAGCCCTGAACACGTGCATACAAAAACTCCTCACCGGAGGTGCTGGTATTCTAGGGGCTTATTTCAGCCGAGCTCTAACCGCATGCGTGCATGATCACACTGGCGCAAAGCACATAACATAATTGATACTTGCGCATGGCCGTGCGGCCATGCAACCCTTTTATAGCAGCAACTACAAGACCTTCCAGAAAAGGACCAATGAGAAACTGTTCCAGAACACAAGCAGTTTCAGGACCTTCCTGGCAGACCAATAGGAGTTGCTGCAGTACCTGAGCATGTGACCCTTGGTCTCCAATGGAAGACCTTGCCCTTGGCATGCTCAGAAGGGGAAAAGCAGGACTTAATCCTACAGCCGTCTGCTGGCCGCTGACCAGTACTGGCTACAATGACAGAACCTGGAAAGGCAGCAGTAACCCTTTGTACCATATCAAGCTGTGCAAGGCGCTGGGACCGACGTCTCTGCTGAGGAGGTTCCACTGCGGCCGGAGATGGATGGGAGACCGCAGTGAGATTCCCCCTGTGCAGAAGCGGGAACTCGACCTCTAACACAGTGATTATACTGACACCACAGGAGAAATGGGTAAAATGGCACCAAAATTTGTCCCACAATTTCTAATGAATGTGGCAATACCCCATATGTGGCTGTACAGTACTACTTTGCCATACCAAGAGGCTCGGGAGGGATGGAGCGCTATTTGCCTCCTGGAGCTCAGATTTTCTTAGACTACTTTGCAGATTCCATATAAAGAGTCCCTAAGTGCTAGAAAAGCAGAATCCCCACTCAAGTGACCAATTTTGGAAATTATAACCCTTTGTGAATTTACTGATATTGTGATGATTTTGACTCCATGGGTGTTGCTGAGTGAAAATTGCAAGCTGATGCTGTAGTGACCAGTACGTTTTAGTCACCACATTATGCCCATCTCATGCTTCTGGAGACACGCGCCTGCAAATTAGGTGGGCTCTCATCACAACAGAAATGCCAAACATGTGGGAGCTAAATGTTGTTTAGGCACACTGGGGGTCAGAAGGGAGGGGGACATTTGGATTTTGGAGTGGAGAATTTGTTGAATTGCTATTGTGGATCGAGGAGCCATTTAGCTTTTCCAGAGCCTTTGTGCTACCGGTAAAGTGGAAGCCCCCTATATTTCCGTTGACAGATGACAGATCTGAGTTGGTACTTGCTTTTTATGTAGATTGAGTGGACGCTTTTATTGGGAATATTTTCCAAAACGTTTGGGATCACATTTATCTGGCGCACTACTCTGAGCATTTACTTTGGAGTTTCCATCTAAAACTCTGAGTGATGTGATTCAGATGAAAGGCCAGAGGGATCCATTCACTATAATGAGGCAACAGATTTACTCTGGACTCCACAGAACCAATAAACAAGTCCTCAAAAAATAAACAATGATCCTCTTCACATCCAATGACAATATAACCAATAGCAACAATGAGGTAGCAACACGATCAAGATTATTTAAAAAATATGAAAAATGTATTTATTACAAATATTCCAATAATTTTACTGAAACAATGCACAAAACAATTAATCCTAATAGTAATAATCGCAGGGATGATAATACCCTGACAATCATGGACAGTTACAACAATGAAACAGTCAATAGAGATCCATGATCTCTATTGACTGTGTTGCTACTTCATTGTCGCTATTGGTTATATTACTCTGGACTGCGTCTTGCATCTGTTCAGTGTTGTCCTTTTCAAAAGTGCACAAAACTGTGGCTGATGGCACTTTTATGCAATTCTAAAAAGACGGACACCGCTGGATCACAGGTCCTATGGCATCCACAGTGCCTCCATATGCCTCATTATAGGGAATTTTCCGCCGGGGATTCTGTCTGAATCAGGTATTTCAGAGTCTTACATGGAAAACCCCGGTGTATGCATCAGTGCAGAGCGCAGGATAAATGTGCGCCGAGCCGTGCGGTATAAGTGACTAGGCGACATTATTCTTCGGGTTGGTGCAATTACAGCGATAACAGATTTATATCGGGTTTTTATGTTTGGCGGCTGTCACACACTAAAAGACGCTTTTTATTGCAAAAACTAGTTTTTTCATCAGTATATTTTGAGAGCTATAATTTTTTCATATTTCGGCTGACAGAGTCATGTAGGGCTTGTTTTTTGCGGGACGAGCTGACATTTTTATTGGTACCATTTTCAGGCCCATAACATTTTTTGATCGCTTTTTATTCTGATTTTTGGGAGAGATAATGAACAAAAAACAGCAATTGCTTTTTGTTTTGTTTTATATACAGTTCCACGTGTGGTAAAATTGATGAGACAGCTTTATTCTTCAGGTCAGTATGACAACAGCGATACCTCATTTATATTGGGTTTTTTTCACCCATTTACACTATAAAAACTATTTTATAGAAAAAATAATTATTTTTGCATCGCTTTATTCTGAGAGCTATAACTTTTTTTTTTCTGCTGATGAAGCTGTATGGCAGTTTGATTTTCCTGGACAAGATGACGTTTTCAGCAGTACAATTTTTATTTATATCCGTCTATTTGATCGTGTTTTATTGCACTTTTTGTTCAGCAATATGATGATAAAGCATTGTTTTTTGCCTCATTTTTTATTTCATTTTTTACGGTGTTCACTGAAGGGGTTAACTTGAGGCACAGTTTTATTGAGTGGATCTTTATGGACTCGACGATACCAAATATATGTACTTTTATTGTTTTTTTTATATACATAAACGTATTTATTGGAAAAATATTTACTTAGTTATATTCTTTATTTAGGGTTTTTTAACCCCTTTCTGCCATCGGACGTCCTATCTCGTCCATGGTACCTGGGCCCGTATGATCATGGACGGGAAAGTACGTCCCATGCGATCGGAAGCGCTCCCGGGGAGAGCGTCTAATAGCGGCTGGGTGTCAGCTGATTATCACAGCTGACACCCGGCACTATGTGCCAGGAGCAGTCACGGACCGCTCCTGGCACATTAACCCCTGGCATACTGCGATCAAACATGATCCCTCCCTGCGTGCTTCCCTGAGACCCTCAGAGCAACGCGATGTGATCGCGTTGCTCCGAGGGCCTCCTCCCTGCAGGACCCCGGATCCAAGATGTCCGCGGGGTCCTTCTGGGTCTTGCAGGCAGGCGGCTTCCTCAGTGCCTGCTGAGAGCAGGCCCTGAGAAAGCCTGTTGCAGTGCCAGTCAGATCGCTGTGCACAGTGTCAGACCAGCAATCTGACAATATACAGTGATGGCCCACCCTGGGACAAAGTAAAAATGTAAAAAAAAAAATAAAATGAACATCTGTAAAAATAATTTAAAAAAATCCCCAAATAAAGAAAACCCAATAAATTCATTTCTTTAGGTAACTAAAAGAAAACACAATAAAAGTACACATATTTAGTATCGCCGCGTCCGTAACGACCCCCCTATAAATCTGTCTCATTAGTTAACCCTTTAGTGAACCTCTTAAAAAAAAACAAAGCAAAAAATAATGCTTTATAATCATACCGTCGAACAAAAAGTGGAATAACAAGCGATCAAAATGACGGATATAAATAAACATGGCACCACTGAAAACGTCATCTTGTCCCGCAAAAAACAAATCACTATACAGCATCATCAGCAAAAAAATAAAAAAGTTATAGCTCGCAGAATAAAGCGATGCAAAAATAATTATTTTTTATATAAAATTGTTTCTATTGTATAAAAGAGCCAAAACATAAAAAAATGATATAAATGAGATATCGCTGTAATCGTACTGACCTGAAGAATAAAACTGCTTTATCAATTTTACTACACGCGGAATGGTAGAAACGCCCCCCAAAAGAAATTCATGAATTGCTGATTTTTGTTCATTCTAACCTCCCAAAAATCGTAATAAAAAGCGATCAAAAAATGTCACGTGCCCAAAAATGGTACCAATAAAAGCGTCAACTCATCTCGCAAAAATAAGACCTCACATGACTCTGAGGGCCAAAATATGCAAAAATTATAGCTCTCAAAATGTGGTGATGCAAAAACAATTTTTTGCAATAAAAAGTGTCTTTTAGCATGTGACAGCTGCCAAACATAAAAACCTGCTATACATAGTAAATCAAACCCCCTTTAACACCCCCTTAGTTAGGGAAAAATAAAATTAAAAAAATGTATTTATTTCCATTTTCCCATTAGGGTTAGAGTTGGGGCTAAAGTTAGGGTTAGGGTTGAGGCTAAAGTTAGAATTAGGGTTAGTGTTGGGATTAGGGTTAGGGGTGTGTTAGGGTTAGGTTTTTGGTTAGGGTTATGGTTAGGGTTGGGACTAGGGTTAGGGGTGTTGGGGTTAGAGTTGGAGTTAGAATTTGGGGGTTTCCCATCAGGGGCTCTCCAAATGTGACATGGCGTCTGATCTCAATTTCAGCCAATTCTGGGTTGAAAAGGTCAAACAGTGCTCCTTCACTTCTGAGATCTGCCATGCGCCCAAACATTAGTTTAACCCCACATATGGGATATCAGCGTGCTCAGGACAAATTGCACAATAACTCTTTGCGACCAATTTCTTCTGTTACCCTTGGGAAAATATAAAATTGGGGGCGAAAATATCATTTTTGTAAAAAAAAAGAGATTTTTTATTTACGGCTGTACGTTACAAACTTCTGTGAAGCACTTGGGGGTTCAAAGTGCTCACCACACATCTAGATAAGTCCCTTCGGGGTCTATTTTCCAAAATGGGGTCACTTGTGGGGGGTTTCCACTGTTTAGGCACATCAGGGGCTCTCCAAATGCGACATGACGCCCGCAGACCATTCCATCAAAGTCTGCAATCCAAAACATCACTACTTCCCTTCCGAGCCCCGACGTGTGACCATACAGTAGTTTTCTCCCACATATGGGGTATCAGCATACTCAGGACAAATTGGACAACAACTTTTGGGGTCCAATTTCTCCTTTTAGCCTTTGGAAAATAAAAAATTGGGAACTAAAAGATTAGGTTTGTGGAATAAATATGATTTTTTTATTTTCATGATCGAGCGTTATAAACTTTAGTGAAACACCTGGGGGTTCAAAGTTCTCATCACACATCTAGATAAGTTCCTTGAGGGGTCTAGTTTCCAAAATGGCGTCATTTGTGGGGACTTTCCACTGTTTAGGCACATCAGGGGATTTCCAAACACGACATGGCGTCCAGCCAATTCTGCGTTGAAAAAGTCAAACGGCGCTCCTTCCCTTCCGAGCTCTGCCATGTACCCAAACAGTGGGTATCAGCGTACTCAGGAAAAATTGCACAATAACTTTTGGGGTCTTGTTGTCCTTGGGAAAATAAAAATTGGGGTGAAAAGATCATTTTTGTGGAAAAAATATGATTTTTTTAATTTTACGGCTCTACGTTATAAACTTGTGTGTAGCACTTGGAGGTTCATTTTTGTGGGAAACAAATAGGATTTTTTATTTTCATGCCCGGGCATTATAAACTTGTGTGAAGCACTTGAGGGTTCAAAGTGCTCACCAAAGATCTAGATAAGTTCCTTAGGGGATCTAGTTTCCAAAATGGGGTCACTTGTGGAGGATTTCCACTGCATAGGCACATCTGGGGCTCTGCAAACGGAACATGACACCCATCAACGTCTCAATTCCAAAACGTTATTACTTCCTTTCCAAGCCCTGCCATGCACCTAAACAGTATTTCCCCCCATATATGGGGTATCAGCGTACTCAGGAAAAATTGGACAACTTTTGGGGTCCAATTTCCTTGGGAAAAATCAAAAATTGGGGACTAAAAAATCATTTTTGTGGAAAAAAAAAATTTTTCACACGCAGGCATGATAAATTTTTGTGAAACACTTGGGGGTTCAAAGTGCTCACAACAGAGCTAGATAAGTAGTTTCCAAAATGGCGTCACTTGTGGGGGGTTCCACTGTTTAGGCACATCAGGGGCTCTCCAAACGCGACATGGCGTCCAATCTCAATTACAGCCAATTTTGGTTGGAAAAAGTCAAATGGCGCTCCTTCCATTTCGAGCTCTGCCGTGCGCCCAAACAGTGGTTCCCCCCCACATATGGATTATCAGCGTACTCGGGACAAATTGGACAACTTTTATGGTCCAATTTCTCCTGTTACCCTTGAGAAAATAAAAAATTGGTGACTAAAAGATCATTTTTGTGGGAAACAAATAGGATTTTTTATTTTCATGCCCGGGCATTATAAACTTGTGTGAAGCACTTGAGGGTTCAAAGTGCTCACCACAGATCTAGATAAGTTCCTTAAGGGGTCTAGTTTCCAAAATGGGGTCACTTGTCACTTTTTCACACGCAGGCATTATAAATTTTTGTGAAACACTTGGGGGTTCAAAGTGCTCACAACAGAGCTAAATAAGTAGTTTCCAAAATGGCGTCACTTGTGGGGTGTTTCCACTGTTTAGGCACATCAGGGGCTCTCCAAACGCGACGTGGTGTCCAATCTCAATTCCAGCCAATTTTGGTTTGAAAAAGTCAAACGACGCTCCTTCTCTTATGAGCTCTGCTGTGTGCCCAAACAGTGGTTTTCCCCCACAATCGGGGTATTGGCTACTCAGGACAAATTGCACATTAACTTTATCTGTCCATTTTCTGCTTTTACCCTTCTGAAAATAAACAAAATGTTTGTAAAAGATCATTTTTGTGACTAAAAAGTTAAATATTCATTTTTTCCTTCCATGTTGCTTCAGCTCCTATGAAGCACCTGAAGGGTTAATAAACTTATTGAATACGATACGATACACTTTATTGATCCCGAGGGAAATTATGGTGAATGTGGTTTTGAGTACGTTGAGGGGTGCAGATTTAAGAATAGTGTTGAGCGATACTGCTCGATATCTAAAAATATCGTATCGAAATGGTATCGCCAATATCACTAAATATCGTCGATATCCGATTCCGATACCGGAAGTCCCATGTAAGTCTACGGGAACAAAATATCGCAACTAAAAAAACCTTTATTTCCTTGTAAACACTAAATATACACACATAGAATACATATATATATATATACATGTCATTGTGACATATATATACATATATGTATAGTTTATACACTTCTACATAGTAAAATATCCTCTGATTCAATTGCCGGGTAAAGCCGGCTTCTGTGAAAAGACAGAAGCACCCGACATGAAATGACACTTGGTGTACATAGGGTTAACCATGTCTTTTCATGTCCTTTGCTATCTGATTTGCACAAACAATTACATCAGTCTATGTGTGCAAAATTTCACACCTGTAGGGGTTAATTAAAGGTGTAAATTCGTTGTAAAAAAAACGGACTTTTTTGCTACGAATTTACACCTTTAATTAACCCCTACAGGTGTGAAATTTTGCACACTTACACTCATGTAATTGTTTGTGCAAATCAGATATCAAACTACATGAAAAGACAACTCTATGTAAACCAAGTGTCATTTCATGTCGGGTTCTGCATTTTCACAAAAGCCGGCAATTGAATTAGCGGCTATTATACTATGTAGAAGAGTATGAACTATAAATATATATATATATATGTGTCACAAACTCAATGACATGTATATATATATATGAGGTGTAAAATTGCTGAAAAAAAAGGCGTGGGCTCCCGCCCTATTTTCGCAACCAGACAGACAAAGCCAGTGAGTGGGGTCAGATAATAATAGCCCAGAGAGGGACCATTATTTTTGCCCCCCCCGGCTACTAACATCTGCCCCCAGACACCCCAGAAAGGGCAAATCTCTAATTAGATTTGCCCTTTCTGGCACTTTGCCCGTCTATTCCCATTGCCCTGTAGCGGTGGCGAATGGGTTAATAAGGGGTTAAAATGACCTTGCAATTGAAAGGTCACTTTAAGCTAGGTTAATAATTGAGAGCTGTCAATTAGACAACTATCAATTATTAATCCTATTGTATGAAAGAAAAATCAAACACACACACTTTAATAAAAAAGAAGTTTAATGAAATAATCACACAGTTTTTGACCATATTTTATTTTCCTGCTAAAACCATTTCCTGTAATAAAAATAAAATAATAAAGCAAAATTATTCTTACCAATCCGATGTACAGTCAGGTCCCACGGTGTAATCCTTCAGAAAGGGTTAATGTTTACTGCAGGGACCGCAGCTAATGCTGCAGCCTCACAGTAAACCCCCAAATGAATGAGTTCCTGTCCTGGCTGACAGGAAAGGAAGTGGAAAGCTTAATTGATTGCTTTCCACTTTCACTTCAGGTCAGCCAGGGACACAATCAGTGACGTCATAGGGAACTGGTTAACAAAAATAGGGGATCCCCTCGAAAAAAATTGGCGTGGGGTCCCCCCTATTTTTGTTAACCAGCCAGATGAAGCAGACCGCTGAGGCCTGGATTTTCAGGCTGTTAAGGAGCCAAGATCCATGGACCTTGCCAGCCTGATAATACCAGGCCACAGCAGTCTGCATATCTTGGCTGATTAACAAAAATAGGGGATTCCCTCGAAAAAAATTGGCGTGGGGTCCCCCCTATTTTTGTTAACCAGCCAGATGAAGCAGACCGCTGAGGCCTGGTTTTTCAGGCTGGTAAGGATCCAATATCCATGGACCTTGCAAGCCTGATAATACCAGGCCACAGCAGTCTGCTTAGCTTGGCTGGTTAACAAAAATAGGGGATCCCCTCGAAAAAAAAACGGCGTAGGGGTCCCCCTATTTTTGTTAACCAGCCAAGTAAAATGCAGACTGCTGCGGCCTGGTATTAAAAGACTGTCAAGGCCCATGGATTTTGGCCCTCAACAGCCTGATAATACCAGGCTACAGCAGCCCCACATTTGGCGCATCAAAAGATGTGCCAATTGTGGCACTTTACCCGGCTCTTCCCACTTGCCCTGTAGCGGTGGCAAGCGGGGTAATAAGGGGTTAATGTCACCGTTGATTGCACGGTGACAATAAGCCCGGTTAATAATGGAGAGGCGTCAATAAGACACCGATCCATTATTAATCCCAAA
The DNA here is from genome assembly GCA_033576555.1 of Oophaga sylvatica. NCBI lineage: Eukaryota > Metazoa > Chordata > Amphibia > Anura > Dendrobatidae > Oophaga > Oophaga sylvatica. The sequence goes on along the minus strand of JARQOD010000001.1, from coordinate 789,243,589 downwards.
GTTATTAAATGTGTAAAAAAAAGACAAAGCAAGAAAAAAGTATTTTAATGAAATAAAAGAGACAACACAGTTTTCATTTTTTTTATTACTCTCTCATTCCTGCGACGCCATCGATCTCCTGTAAAAAAATAAAAAAAACAAACCAACAGTATACCACCTGTCCGACGCAGTCCATAGTAACGACAGTCCCACGACGATCCAGCTCTGCTACATCGGAATGACAGGCAGAGCCTGACATCCCGGCGCAGCACAGCTGCTTACCAGCTTCCCCGGCGGTGACGTCATCGGACTGCTTTACGGCCGCGATTACCCAGCAGTCACTGCAGTTATCGCGAGAAACTGCATGTGACCGCCGGGGAGAAGAGGATGGCGGCCATTAAGCAGTCCGGGATGTGACCGCCGGAGATCTTCTGCCAGGTAAGTGCCGCTGACTCCTGACAGACCCGACTGACGGACACTGACAGTGACAGTGACAATCCCGATTCCGGTATCCGATATGACGAAAATATCGGTACTCGGAATCGGAATTCCGATACAGCCAATATCGGCCGATACCCGATATTTGCAGTATCGGAATGCTCAACCCTAGTGATAAGGTAAGAATTTTTTTGTTTGTCAGTTAAACTCATTGATGGTGATGTGTGTCAGGGCTCTTTATATCACTGTAAGCAATTGCAGACACCTGTGCTAATTAGTTTGGCAGGTGTGTCCAATGAAAGGCAAGACTACTTAAGAAGGCTGTCCCACATTATTAAGCAGCCTACATTTTCTGCCAAAATGGGAAAGAAAAAGGATGTGTCGGCTGCTGAGAAGCAACAAATTGTGGAGTGTTTAGTTCAAGGCATGACTACAATCAACATTGCCAAGACACTTCATCGTGATCATCGCACAATCAAGAAGTATGTAGCTGATTCACAGTACACACGTGTGCGTGCTGATAAGGGAAAATTGAGGACTCTTTCCTGCAGGCAATTACGTCAGGTTGAAAGAGCAGCGGCAAAAAAGCCTTGTCATAGCAGCAGACAAGTTTTTGAAGCTGCTGGTGCCTCCAACGTCCCCCGAACAACAAGATGTAGGGTCCTTCAGAGGTTTGCAGCTGTGCGTAAGGCATCCTGTCAACCTCCTCTATCCACTGTACACAAGCAGAAATGGCTCCAGTGGGCCAAACAATACATGAAGACTGACTTCAAAACTGTTTTGTTTACCGATGAGTGCCGTGCAACGCTCGATGGTCCAGATGGATGGAGTGGAGGATGGCTAGTTGATGGAAACCCCATGCAAACACGGCTACGGCTCCAACAAGGAGGAGGTGGAGTAATGTTTTGGGCTGGAATCATGGGGAGAGAGATTGTCGGCCCCTTTAGGATCCCTGAAGGGGTAAAGATGAACTCCATAGTGTATGTTGAGTTTCTCAAACAGCACTTCCTGCCATGGTTCAAGAAGAAGAACCGTGCATTCCACAGCAAGATCATTTTCATGCATGATATTGCACCGTCTCATGCTGCACATAACACATCTGCATCTCTGGCTGCTATGGGCATAAAAAGGGGACAAACTTATGGTGTGGCCCCCATGCTCCCCTAACCTCAACCCCATTGAGAACCTCTGGAGCATCGTCAAAAGGAGTGTCTATGATGGCGGGAGGCATTTCACATCTAAGCAACAGCTCTGGGAGGGTATTCTGTCCTCATGCAAAACAATTGAAGCAGAAACCATCCAAAACCTGACAAATTCAATGGACGAGAGAGTTCAGAAGCTCCTTTCGAACAAGGGGTCATATGTGCAAATGTAACATCACCTAGAATAAAGTTTTGAGTTGAAAACTGTTTGATTTCAGTTTGCAATAACCTGCTAATGCTTATAATTTCAAAAATGACCATTTTTTTGTTCTTTATTAAAATGAAAAGGTTGAAAACTCTGCTGTGCATAATAATTTGGAACATGCATTTTGAGTGCAGTTTGAGTGTTTTATTTTTTAAAAAATATACTGTTATCATAGGCAGTTTGTACAAAAACCTTTCAATTGTACTCTAATAGTTATTTGACTGGAAAATTACAATGACTGAAATTCATATAAGTAATTTGGGAAAATCTGAGAAAATATTATTTGCATAATAATTTGGAACACAGTGTATTTTCCATCAGTTATGTAAGCCAAAATCGGGAGTGGAATGATCAGAGGAAAAGTATAATTGAAACACATGCACCACTTCTGCATTCACCCACTCCTAGTTGACCTTGAGATATGTCATCAATACTAAAAAGAGTGGGTTCAATACCTAGCATCCCCACTACTGTTTAGTGGCTTTGGCAGATACTGCAGATCAGCTTCTATGCAAATTATCAACAATAGGAGATGAACTGCAGTATCCAGCAGCAGCCACTAAGTAGTGTGAAGGAGCAGTGGTGATTCATTGTTTACAACGAGCCTCTGCCGGCTATTTAACCCCTTAACGACCAAGCCATTTTGTAGGTTAAAGACCAGGCCAATTTTTACATTTCTGACCACTGTCTCTTTATGAGGTTATAACTCTGGAACGCTTCAACGGATCTTGGCGATTCTGAGAATGTTTTCTCAAGACATATTGTACTTCATGATAGTGGTAAAATTTCATCAATATAACTTGCGTTTATTTATGAAAAAAACGGAAATATGGCAAAAATTTTGAAAATTTTGCAATTTTCAAACTTTTAATTTTTATGCCATTAAATCAGAGAGATATGTCACAAAAATTAGTTAATAAATAACATTTCCCACATGTCTACTTTACATCAGCACAATTTTGGAACCAAAATTTTTTTTTGTTAGGAAGTTATAAGTGTTAAAAGTTGACCAGCAATTTCTCATTTTTCCAACAAAATTTACAAATCATTTTTTTTAGGGGCCACCTCACATTTGAAGTGAATTTGAGGGGTTAATATGACAGAAAATACCCAAAAGTGACACCATTCTAAAAACTGCACCCCTCAACGTGTTCAAAGCCACATTCAAGAAGTTTATTAACCCTTTAAGGTACTGCCACACTAAACAATCCCGCTAGCGATCACGATAACGACGCATACTAATGCGATCGCTAGCGGGATTGTTTCTATATCGCTAAATGCGGCCACATTTAGCGATATAGTTAACGACGCTATCGCCGTTAGCGATCTTCTTAACGACTTTAGCGGTACAAAAGTACCGCTAAATCGCTAAGAAAAGGTGCACACAGCGATTAGATACTCACCCAGCGGGAGCGCCAGCGATGAAATAGGGTCCGGAGCGATTCCAGCGACGAGCGAGATCACAGCAGGAAGCTCGTCGCTGGAAGCTGCCGCACTGAACAATATCGCTAACGGGATCGCTAAATAGTGACGTTTTTTAGCGATCTCGTTAGCGATATTGTTTAGTGTGGCATACCCTTTAGGTACTTCACAAGAATTGAAGCAATGTGGAAGGAAAAAATTAACATTTAACTTTTTTTCCCAAAATTTTTCTTTCGACACAATTTTTTAAAATTTTGTCAAGGGTATCAGTAGAAAATGAACCACAATATTTGTTGTACAATTTCTCCTGAGTACATCGATACCCCATGTGTGGGGGTAAACCACTATTTGGGCGCATGGCAGAGCTCGGAAGGGAAGCAGCGCCATTTGACTTTTTTGGCTGGAATTGAGATTGGACGCCATGTCGCATTTGGAGAGTCCCTGTGTGCCTAAACAGTGGAAACCCCCCACAAGTGACCCCATTTTGGAAACTAGACCCCCCAAGTAACTTATCTAAATGTGTTGTGAGAGCTTTTAACCCCCAAGGGCTTCACAGAAGGTTATAACGTAGAGCCGTAAAATTAAAAAATCATGTTTTTTCCACAAAAATGATTTTTTCATCCCAATTTTTATTTTCCAAAGGATAATAGGACCCCAAAGGTTATTGTGCAATTAGTCCTGAGTACGCTGATACCCCATATGTGGGGGTAAACCACTATTTGGGTGCATGGCAGAGCTCGGAAGGGAAGCAGCGCCATTTGACTTTTTTGGCTGGAATTGAGATTGGACGCCATGTCGCATTTGGAGAGTCCCTGTGTGCCTAAACAGAGGAAAACCCCCATAAGTGACCCCATTTTGGAAACTAGACCCCCCAAGGAACTTATCTAGATGTGTGGTGAAAGCTTTGAACCCCCAAGGGCTTCACAGAAGGTTATAACGTAGAGCAGTAAAATTAAAAAATCATATCTTTTCCACAAAAATGATCTTTCCACCCCCAATTGTTATTTTCCAAAGGGTAACAGGACCCCAAAAGTTATTGTGCAATTTGTCCTGAGTATGCTGATACCCCATATGTGGGGGTAAACCACTATTTTGACGCATGGCAGAGCTGGAAAGGGAAGGAGCGCCTTTTTCAAATGCAGATTTTGATGGAATGGTCTGCGGGTGTCATGTCACGTTTGGAGAGCCCTGATGTGCTTAAACAGTAGAAACCCCCCACAAGTGACTCCATTTTGGAAACTAGACCCCCAAGGAACTTATCTAGATGTGTGGTGAGCACTTTGAACCCCCAAGTGCTTCACAGAAGTTTATAACGTAGAGCCGTGAAAATAAAAATATCATATTTTTTTCCACAAAAATAATCTTTTTGCCCCCAAATTTTTATTTTTATAAGGGTAACAGGAGAAATAGGACCCCAAAAGCTATTGTGCAATTTGTCCTGAGTACGCTGATACCCCATATGTGGGGGGGAACCACTGTGACCGCCTTACTGCGATCTTTGGGAGGCACAATGAACAAATCCACAAAAGGTGAAGAATTGGTTTTCTTTTTTACGCCGTTCCTCGTGCGGTATTAGTGATTAGGCGACTTTATTCCTCGGATCGGTGCGATTACAGCGATACCAGATTTACACCCTTTTTTCATGTTTAGCTTCTGTCACACACTAAAAGATGCTTTTTCTTGGAATCATTTTTTGTAAGAAATTTTTGCATCGCCGTATTTTGAGAGCTATAATTTTTCCATATTTCGGCCGACAGAGTTATCTGTGGGCTTATTTTTTGCGGGATGAGCTGACGTTTTTATTGGTACCATATTCAGGCACATAACGTTTTTTGATCGTTTCTTATTCCGATTTTTGTGGAATCAGAATGAACAAAAACCAGCAATTCAGGAATTGTTTTTTTTTTCCTCCGTTCCGTGTGTGGTAAAATTGATAAAGCAGCTTTATTCTTCGGGTCACTACGGTTACGGCGATTCCTCATTTATATATATTTTTTTATGTTTTGGCGTTTTTTACACAATAAAAAATTTTATAGAAAAAATAATTATTTTTGCATCAGTTTATTCCGCGAGCTATAACTTTTTTATTTTTTCACTGATGATGCTGTATAGCGGCTTGTTTTTTGCGGGACAAGATTACGTTTTCAGTGGTACCATGATTATTTATATCTGACTTTTTGATCGCGTGTTATTGCACTTTTTCCAAGCGGTATAATGATACCGCTTGGAAAAAGTATAATTTACTACTTTTTTGTGTTTTTTTTTACGGCTTTCACTGAAGGGGTTAACTAGGGTTACGCTTTTATAGATGGGATTTTTACGGACGTGGCGATACCTAACATGTGTATGTTTTTTGTTTTTTATTTTTTTTATTACATAAAAATGTGTATTTTTTAGGGGATTTTTTTAATTATTTTTTAATATTTTTTTTACAATTTTTTTTAAAAAATTATTTTTTTAACTTGTCCCTTTATGGGACTTTCACTTTTTTTACTTTTTATTGCAGTTACAATGCATTGCAATGCTCTGGCAATGCATTGCCACCCATGGAGCTTCCCAGGCTATTAATATCAGCTCACAATTGTACGTATACTTAGCCTTTACTGGCTATTAAAATGAGCTACCCTAAAAAAAAAAACGTAGGGTCCCCTTATAATTAATAACCAGCAAAGGATATGCAGACAACTGCAGTTGATATTAATAGCTGAGGAAGAGGCCATGGATACTTCCCCCCAAGCTATAAACATCAGCTCTCAGCTGACCAGAAAAGGCACATCTCTAAGATGTGCCAATTGTCTTCCCACTTGCCCTGTAGCGGTGGCAAGTGGGGTGATGGTTGGGGGAGTTGATGTCACCTTTGTATTGTCAAGTGACATCAAGCCCTGAGGTTAGTAATGGAGAGGTGTCTATAAGACACCCCAATTACTAACCCCATAGTCATATTGTATAAAAACACTCACACCCATAAAAAAGTCCTTTAATTGAAAGAATGACAGACTCCTTTAATAAATCTTAATTAAACCATACTTACAATCTCACCAATTCCACTGACGCCATTGTCGTCTTCAAAAGAGTTTACAAAACAAACAACAATATTCCTCACCATTCCGCAGAGATGATGATAATCCATTTGTATGTTCTCCCTGTGTTTGTGTGGGTTTCCTCCGGGTACTCCGGTTTCCTCCCACACTCCAAAAAAAAAACATACTGATAGGAAATCTAGATTGTGAGCCCCATCGGGGACAGAGACGATAATGAGTGCAAACTGTAAAGCGCTGCGGAATATGTTAGCGCTATATAAAATTAAAGATTATTATTATTATTATTATTTGTCCCACGACAGGTACTCTGCTACATCTAGATGGCAAGCTGCATGGTTGCATGATGCAACCATAAAGCCTGCCATCAAGCAGAGACACTGAGGAGCGTGTGCTCACTCTCTCCCTGTGAACTCCTATTCCCTGTCGGACGGCACCGCGAGAGTGAGAAAGTTCTCCTGCTCACAATGCTGTCAGACAGGTCCAGCAAGTTCATAGCCAATGAACTCACTTCACCTATGTAACATCAGCGCAAGTGGCAGGGATTCGAACATGAGGACTAGATGGGTGACTGAGTAGTGGAGGGTCAGCAATGGTCAATGGTGAGTATTTTTTTAAAAAAATGTTTACCCTTTGGATAGCCCATTATGGTTCAGAAAAAATGTCAGCCAGGGGTAGCGACTTTGCTGAATTCGCAAAGAAGGATGCAAATTTTTGTAAAATTCAAGTAGAATTCAATTCCACTCTAATTTATTCACTCATCTCTTGTGCTTGGGCAGTTGTGGCAAAGTGGGAAAGTGCAAGTCTTCAGGAGCGAATAGCTACACTGAAGCTCATCAAAGAAGATGAGGATTTCCTTGACAGAGCAGAAGAATCTCTTCAGAATATTGCAAGAGAAGAACTCTTCAGTGTTCTTGAGGTAGCTAATGACAGAGTAGACATAACTGTTCAGAATGTTCAAAGAGAAGCACCTTTCAATATACCTGCAGAGAAAGAGAAATGGAAGCATGTGACCCAAAAAAGCAGGAGGATAAATAGTAAATAGACAGTCAGCACCCATACCGATGGAGAACCACTACCAAGGTTTTAATGCAGGACAAGTATGAAGATGTACATCAAAAAAGTGCTTTGTCCACAAACAACACCCCAGTAAGAAATGAGAAGCTTCTTTAAGGGAGAAAAAGAATCACTGTGATGAAGAAGAAAAGCAGAGTGGTGGTCATGGGTGATTCCATAGAAACTATATGCAGAGAGTTTGAAGGCTTAGGCTTTAAAGTGAAGGAAATGAAAGTGCAGGTTGTGTTCTCATTCATCCCAGTGGATGGACATGGACTAAGGAGATTGAACAGGATTGTACAGGTGACAACTGGCTATGTCGATGGTGCTGTGAGCAATATTTTGAGTTTCATGACCATGGAGTGAATTACCTGTATGATGGACTACTTGCTAGAGATGAGATTCATCTTACGAAAACAGGAAAGCATATATTTGGTAGACACCTTTCTACACTCATTGAGAGAGTTTTAAACTAGAGCAATATGTGATTTGAAATATATACATTCATGAAAAATAGCACCTAATGAATTCTTTTGAGAACCCTGCTATTAGAAGTGGAAATAAGGAACAAAAAGAAAAACTTTGAATGAAAATTGAGGAGCAGGAGAAACCATCTACAAATTAAAATGTGTCTATACAAATGCACAGAGCATGGGAGACAAACAGGGAAGAGAGGAAGAGAGATATGATGTCATAGGCATCACTGAAACTTGGTGGGATGATACGATTGGAATACAAACCTTAAAGGCTACAACTTATTTATTAGAAACAGGATTAACAAGAGGGATTAACGCATTTTATGATAGGAAAACGTATATCTCCATAGAGATCCAAGCATTAGAGACTGGTAGCTCTGTAGAAACTGTTTGGATAAGAATTCAAGAAGAAAAGAACATAAAGGACACTATTGTAGGTGTTTACTATAGACCACCTTGACAGACTGAAGATATGGATGAAACAGATGTCTCTATTCTCAAAAAAGTACAACATAGTGATCATGAGAGATTTTAACTATCCAGATGTTTGTTGGAAAAGTAATGGATTCGGAAAATTCTTATCTTCTCTTGCTGACAACTTTATCTTTCAAAGGGTAGAAGAGGTAACAAGAGGATCTGCAATCCTATACCTAAGTATTACCAACAAAGAGGGGATGGTTGAGGAAGTAAAGGTGGCCGGGAACTTAGGAGGCAGTGATCATGATATAATTAAATTTTGGATTACAAGAAGAGCAAAATCTTGCAGGATTCAGACTTTAAAGTTGGATTTCAGAAATGCAGATTTTAATGGACTCAGAAAGAGAGTAGGAAAGTTTTAATGGCTGGATGTTTAAAAGGACATAAATGTCCAAGAACTTTGGGAGATTTTGATTAATGACATTTTCACTGCACAATCAGTAACAATCCCAAAAAGAAGAAAGAATTTGAAGCATTTTAAGAGACATGGATGCATGAACTCAATACTTAATCAGTTGTTAAAAAGGAAAAAAGAAATGTATATTAAATGAAAAGGTGGGGGCATGTCTAAACAAGAATATAATGCTGTTTACAGGAATGCAGGGCAAGCGTTAGAAGACCTAAAGCCAGTAATGAAGTGAGGCTTGCAAGGGAGAACAAAAGCAGTAAAAAAGGATTTTGGGGGTATGTCAAAGAAAAATATATCAAAGATGTAATAGCATTTTACAGGATGAAAATGGTGAAGTGGTCAAAAATTATGTTGAGTAGGTCGATATTTTAAATTCCTATTTGGCATCTGTGTTCTTTAGAAAGCAATTGTAACATCAACTGATCTTCACAGTGCTATCGAACAAATAAAATAATCCACACTACCAGAGAGATGGTGAGGGAACGCTTTGCTAATTTAAATGAATTTAAATCTCCTGCTCCAGATGAATTACATCCTATGGTATTGAAAGAGTTAGCAGAGGAAATTGCAGAACCACTAGCCAGAATCTGAAAAATCCTGGAGAACAGGAGAAGACCCAGAAGATTGGAGATGGGCAAATGTTGTTCCTATGTGGAGACACAGCATTGTATCTTAATTAACCAGATGTCTATTTTGGGCAAACCAAGAAGAATTCACTGTTATCTGTATGTTGGATTTTAAATTTAAGCATTTCTTTCTGGCCGGTCAAGAAAACAGACTTTTGTTTATGTAAGCCTGTAATATTGACTTGTAAGCTGATATTTGATATAACATAGTGTGCGCTTATCCTTGATGACTATTGATATGCTAATTATGTATTGGGTAGCCCAAATAGTTTGCTGATTTTTAAAACAGAGGAGGAAAATCTATGCAGCTAGATTACATAATCAAACAAGGAGATTTAAGCCCCCGTCACACCCAGCGATCTCGCTAGCGAGATCGCTGCTGAGTCACTAGCTTTTTGACGCAACAGCGATCTCCCCAGCGATATCGCTGTGTGTGACATTCAGCGACAATCAGCCCCCCTGCTGGGTATTGCTGATCGTCGCTGAATGTCCAGGACATTTTTTTGATCGTTGGTCTCCTGCTGGCCAGCACGCATCGCTGGAAACCTGATGTGTACCTTGGATACCAGCATGCTGCTGCAGCGGAGCTGGTAACCAAGGTACACATCGGTTTTCCAGGTGCCGCGCAGCGCCTGGAAACCCGATGTGTACCTTGGTTACCAGCTCCCTGCACCAGCGGGCTGGTATCCAATGTACACTGTGGGTAACTAAGCGACTTTACCCGCAGTGTCGCTGTCCTGATCGCTGCCTGAACTGCCTGTTTGGCGCTCACCAGCGATTATGTAGAGACACACCAGCGATCCTGACAAGTGCATATCGTTGTCGGGATCGCTGGTGTGTCGCTATGTGTGACGGGGCCCTTAGTCATCACCATTCTTCCCCTTATCTGTGATGCTGGACTGAAGGATACTGGTTAAACATAAAAAGAGGGGATATGCCTCTGAGAGACAGAGAGACTGAGAGAGAGCCAGAGATACTGCCAAGACAGCAAAACGTGCAGGGGACACTACAGGCCTGCAGCCAATACATCATGGTTCCACCGTCCCCCCGTGTCTCCATACCCTATCTTCAAGAAAGGAAAGAAGATGGAGCCAGGACATTAAAAGTCAGTGAGCCTTACTTCTATACCAGGAAATATCTTTGAACAAATTATTAAACAGTAGTATGTAGATACTTGCTAAAAATACAGTAATTAACCAAAGTCAGGATGGGTTTGTAGCAAACAAGTCATGTCAGACTAATCTAATTTCATTCTATGATGGAATCACTGAGTGGGTGGATCAGGGAAATGCGGTAGATATAGTATATCTCAACTTCAGCAAAGCATTTGATAAAGTATCTCATACTATCCTTATTGAAAAAATGACTAAGTATGGGATTGACACAGCTACGGTTAGGTGGATTCATAACTGGCTCAGTGATCGTACTCAAAGAGTGGAATAAATAGTTGCACATCCAATTGAAAGAGCATTTCAAGTGGCGTACCACAATGCTCTGTCCTGGACCAAATTTTGTTCAGCATTTTTATAAATAAGGGAACTGAATGTAAACTAATCAAATTTGCAGACAATGGAAAGCTAGGAGGGATAGCTAACACTAGAGAAGACAGAGAAAGGATTCAGAAGGATCTAGGGAATCTTGAACAATGGGCAGCAACTAAAAGTATGGTTTTCAACAGAGAGAAATGCAAGATTCTAAAAACGAAAATTACATCTACAGAATGGGAGGAATAGAACATGTGAAGAAGATTTGGGTTTACTAATGGAACACAGACTGCACATGGCTCAACAGTGTGATGCAGCAGCAAAAAAGGCAAACACTATTCTAGGATGTATTAAGAGAAGCATAGAGTCTAGATCACGTGACGTAATTATCACCCTTTACTCCGCCTTGATCAGGCCTCATCTGAAATACTGTGTTCAGTATTGGGTACCATATTTTCAAAAAGACATTGAAAAACTGGCTGGAGAAAGTTCAGAGAAGAGTTTTCAGGATGGTGAGCAGCCTTCAAAGTATGTCCTACGAGGACCTGTTAAAGGATCTGGGAATGTTGAGCTGGCAAAAAAGAGGGCTAAAAGGAGACTTAATAGCTGTCTACAAATATCTTAAGGGATGTCACAGTATAGAGGGAGCATCTTATTTTCATTTGAACATAGAAACGTAAGAGCAATGGAATGAAACTGAAAGGGAGAAAATACAGATTAAATATTAGAAAAAACTTTTTGACACTGAGTGATCAATGAGTGGCACAGGGTGCCATGAGAGGTGGCGAGTTCAATGGAAATCTTCAAGTAGAGACTGGACAGTCCAACATCATAATGGGAGCAGGGAAAGGGATTAATGGCGCCTCACCGGAATCCGAATGAACACAGGTGCAAGGAACAAGTGGCTGGATACCACTCATTAGCAATAGTAAGGAAAGGAAAAAAGTTCCAGCACCATGTGTCTCTTCATTAAAATCTTCAATATTTTATTTTCATATCAAGAATAAAAGATCATGTGGGGACGCAGCCCCTAAACGTCTGATGCGCTTCGAACAAAGTTCTTAATCATAGGCATATGAACAATACATAAAAAACATCCTTATATACCTATTCTAGTAAGTGAAACCATGTACACCTGACTTGACATGATTGGTTTACATTCATTAGAAATTTAAATGTGAGACAGCCCACCAAAAATCATGACGCCTACATAAATTGTCGCCTCCTTATCTACACAAAATAAGTTTATAAAAGACATTTCTACTTTGTCAGTACAGCAAATTTATGTATTATGAGAGAAAAAAAACATGCAACAAAATTCTTGGCTAATATTCATATTGATTTATCCTATCCAAATGCTTGCAATTGCAATGCAAAACTCTCAACCATTTGATACAGCAGAAAAAACACATATGCGGTTTGCGTGGTGGAGTAAACTTTAATCCATCACCAATATAGCACAAAAACAATGCAAAAAAACTCATATAAACTCAAATCATCACCTGCAACTAATAAAAATAGCTAATGTCGCTGCGATAATTCAACCCACATAGGGGATCTGGCTCCCAAGTCTATTATCCAGTAAACCTCGCGACACCTCAAAGTGCGCTCCCAGTCCACGCCCCGGGCCGGCTTCCCAACTCTCTCTATACCTTTAACCCTTAGCAAACTGACATCTCCATTATGATTCTCCCAGAAATGTTTGGAAAGACCTTACAATCCACGTCGATTGACAGTACTGTCAGGCTTGGCAGCCGTGATATGCTCAACAATTCTTCTCTTAACTCCTCTCTGATATCACACGTACTATCCCGTCCATGTGCCCTGGGCCTGTCTGATTATGGACAGGATAGTACGTCTCAACAATCGGCCACGCACACGGGTGGTGTGCAGCCAATCGCGGCCGGGTGTTAGCTGATTCTCACAGTGGACACCCTGCACTTTAACCCCCGAAATGCTGCAATTGAACATGAGTATTCCAGGATCAGGCAAAGGGCGCCCCTCTGCCTTTGGATCGGAGACCCCGTGGTGTGATGCGGGTACCGATTGCTGCCATGGTGACCCGATGTCGTCATGACAACATCCAGGTCACCAGAGCTGAAAAACTTCCAGGTCATGCTTCATCTGCATGCTATAGAAGCGATCAGATTAACATAGCAAACCAAAGAGTTTTTCCTCTCCAACCAAAGCTATAGCTTCCCAAAAACACTAAAAAGTGTTAATCATAGAAAACACATAAGGATAATCAGCTAAATCTAGTGAGCAATATTAACCTCACAATGATAAAGGGACTATCTCTTAAAAAACAATATCTGTTCAATTAACGTTATATCAATATAATATTTTATTATTAAAGAACCATACAAAGATTGTATACAAAAGTAATAGCGTAATTATGTGAAAGCTGGTAAAAGAATATACGAGACAGCTGAGGCTAAGCAGAGAAGTCAAGGCCTCATGTCAGAAGTGTGGTGGAATAAGGCTGCACTTGAAAACTATCTGCAGAAGGATATTATACCAAGGGGTTTGAGAATCCAGCTTTACCCCACTTTTAATTCAGAAGATTTATCCTTTTCATCCAAGAGGGAGGAGACACTGACAAAGTGTTCTCTTACCCTATTAGAATTATTGATTGGTTCTGATTAAAAAAACCTTGGAAAATTTTGAAAAGGAAATTGATCAGTTCCGTGAAAAATTACAACATAATCTGTCCATAGAAGATCTGAAGACATTTGATTATAGTTAGAGGAAGATCTGGGTAAATTTGAAATTGAAATCCAGCAAAATAAAACCAAGAAATTTCAGAGAGATCTTAATGACTAAAAATTCAATAGGGTATATTGTTGGAACTCTATGTCCCATAAAATAAGTAATTGTTCTGAATCTGTGTCAAGTCTCTCAATTATGTCTGAAGGAGAATGTGGGGGGTGTTTTTTAGACAAACACCTAAGATCTGGAGAAGAGGAATTCCCAGAGAATCCCAACATAAGTCTACATTCTATGACTCCGATGGTAAAAAGATCGAATCGAGTCTACAACTTCAGAGACAAGAGACAGCAACAGAAAAAGAAACCCTTTATATTGATATAAAGTTAATCAAACAGATATTGTTTTCTCAGAGATAGTCCCTTTATCATTATGAGGTGAATATTGCTCACTAGATTTAGTTGATTATCTTTATGCGTTTTCTATAGAAGCGATCAGCCTGCAAAAAATGATTGTCCCATAGTGGGACAAAGTGTAAAAGATAGAATAAAGTAAAAAAAAAATTAAATAATTGTAAAAATATTTAAAGAAAAAATAGTAAAAAATCAATATTTATTCTATCACTAAATAAATATTTGAATGAAAAAAAAATCTTAACAATAAAAGTACACATATTTGGTATTGCTGCGTCCGTAATGACCCGACCTATAGCAATGTCCCACTAGTTAACCCCTTTAGTGAACACCATAAAAAAACAAGGCAAAAAGCAATGCTTTATCATCATACTGCCGAACAAAAAGTGAAATAACATGCGATCAAAAAGACGGATATAAATAAACATGGTACCGCTGAAAATGTCATCTTGTCCGGCAAAAAACAAGCCCCTATAAAGACCCATCACTGGAAAAATAAAAAAGTTATAGCTCTCAGAATGAAGCGATGCAAAAATAATTATTTTTTATATAAAATAGTTTTTATTGTATAAAAGAGCCAAAGCATAAAAAATGTAAATGAGGTATTGCTGTAATTGTACTAGCCCGAAGAATAAAACTGCTTTATCAATTTTTCACATGCGGAACGGTATAGACGCCCCCCATAAAAGAAATTCATGAATGCTGGTTTTTGTTCATTCTGCATCCCAAAAATCGGAATAAAAAGCGATCAAAAATTGTCATGTGCCCTAAAATGGTGCCGATTAAAACGTCAACTCGTCCTGCAAAAAAAAAAAGACCTCACATGACTTTGTGGGCCAAAATATGGAAAAATTATAGCTCTCAAAATATATTGATGCAAAAACTATTTTTTGCAATAAAAAGCGTCTTTTAGCGTGTGACAGCAGCCAAACATAAAAACCCGCTTTAGCACCTCTTTCACACGTCCTGATATTTCTGGTACCGGAGATGTCAGTATCTGTATGTGTAATACTTGTGGCACATGTGTGGCATGCATGTACCGCATCAGTACCACAAGGACGGGCGCCAGGGAAGAAACGTTACAGTAAGAGCTGTTCCCCAGTGCTGGGTGCTAAACAGGGCTCTCATCATTCTCTCCTGCTCTGCTGACGATCGGCACAAGCAGGGGAGAATAATGAGAGTTACATCTAAGTAATAAAAGAGACAGCAGGCGGCAGCTGATGGGAATATTACTCCCATCAACCTACCCCTGCTGCTGCTAATAACCATGACAGCAGGAGCGGCAGATTAGAGTATTCATCTGCCGCTCATGTGCGGTGAAAAAATACGGTAATTAAAAAAAAAATTGGCGTGGGTTCACCCCTATTTTTGATAACCAGCTAGACAAAACTCACAGCTGGGGCTGCAACCCACAGCTGTCAGCTTCAGCAAAGCTGGTGATCAAGAATGGAGGGGTCCACACGCTGTTTTTTTAAGTTATTTATGATGAGAGCCGTGTTCTGCACACGGCGCTGTGGAACAGCGCTTACTGTAATGCTTCTTCCTCTGTGCCGATGCGTGTCACATGAATGACATCCATGTGTGTTATGCGTATGCACGCTTGTTGGATGGTTTTTGGCCCGTTCTGTCATTAAAAAACGGATATGTCAGTGTGTTTTGCCCACGGACACACGGTCCGTGGAAACACACTGACATGTGCACAGACGCATTCACTTGAATAGGTAAATAGCGCTCCGTTCCTCCTGAGTCTCTCTACTGTGCATGGATAAATAGCACTGCACAGCCACATATGGGGTATAGCCACTTTCAGTAGAAAATGTGGGACAAATTTTGTTGCCATTTTTACCCACTTCTTGCATGAAAATGTAAAATCTTTGACTAAAATAAAATTTTGGTGGTAGAAATGTACACTGTGTGCAGAATTATTAGGCAAATGAGTATTTTGATCACATCATCCTTTTTATACATGTTGTCCTACTCCAAGCTGTATAGGCTTGAAAGCCAACTGTCAATTATGTAAATCAGGTGATTTGCATCTCTGTAATGAGGAGGGGTGTGGTGTAATGACATTAACACCTTATATAAGGTGTGCTTAATTATTAGGCAACTTCCTTTCCTTTGACAAAATGGGTCAGAAGAGAGATTTGACGGACTCTGAAAAGTCAAAAATTGTGAGATGTCTTGCAGAGGGATGCAGCAGTCTTGAAATTGCCAAACTTTTGAAGCGTGATCACTGAACAATCAAGCGTTTCATGGCAAATAGCCAACAGGGTCGCAAGAAGCGTGTTGATAAAAAAAGGCTCAAAATAACTGCCCATGAATTGAGGAAAATCAAGAGTGAAGCTGCCAAGATGCCATTTGATACCAGATTTGCCATATTTTAGAGCTGCAACGTTACTGGAGTATCAAAAGCACAAGGTGTGCCATACTCATGGACATGGCCAAGGTAAGGAAGGCTGAAAAACGACCACCTTTGAACAAGAAACATAAGATAAAACATCAAGACTGGGCCAAGAAATATCTTAAGACTGATTTTTCTAAGGTTTTATGGACTGATGAAATGAGAGTGACTCTTGATGGGCCAGATGGATGGGCCCGAGGCTGGATCAGTAAAAGGCAGAGAGCTCCACTCCGACTCAGACGCCAGCAAGGTGGAGGTGGGGTACTGGTATGGGCTGGTATCATCAAAGATAAACTTGTGGGACCTTTTGGGGTTGAGGATGGAGTGAAGCTCAACTCCCAGACCTACTGCCAGTTTCTGGAAGACACCTTCTTCAAGCAGTGATACAGGAATAAGTCGGTATCGTTCAAGAAAAACATGATTTTCATGCAGGACAATGCTCCATCACATGCATCCAAATACTCCTCAGCGTGGCTGCCCAGTAAAGGTCTAAAAGCAGAAAAAATAATGACATGGCCCCCTTGTTCACCTGATCTGAACCCCATAGAGAACCTGTGGTCCCTCATAAAATGTGAGATCTACAGGGAGGGAAAACATTACACCTCTCGGAACAGTGTCTGGGAGTCTGTGGTGGCTGCTGCACGCAATGTTGATCGTAAACAGATCAAGCAACTGACAGAATCTATGGATGGAAGGCTTTTGAGTGTCATCTTAAAGAAAGGTGGCTATGCTGGTCACTGATTTTTTTTTGGTTTTTGGATGTCAGAAATGTTTATTTCTAAATTTTGTGTTGTTATATTGCTTTAACTGGTGAAAATAAACACATGAGATGGGTATATATTTGGTTTTTATTAAGTTGCCTAATAATTCTGCACAGTAATACTTACCTGCACAAACAGATATCCTCCTAAGATAGCCTTATCTAAAAAAAAACACTCCAACTGACAAAAATCTTAAGCTTTGATGATATTTATGAGTCTTTTGGGTTGATTGAGAACATAGTTGTTGTTCAATAGTAAAAAGAATCCTCTCAAATACAACTTGCCTAATAATTATGCAAACAGTGTAGTTATTTTGTCCTCACTGCCCAATGGTATAAAATTCTGTCACACACCCATGGTGTCAATATGATCACTGCACCCCTAGATGAATTCAATGAGAGGTGTAGTTCATAAAATGGGGTCACTTATGGGGGGTTCTGCTGTTTTGGCACCTCACGGGCTCTCCCAGTGGGTCATGGCACCTGAAAACCATAACAGTAAAATCTGGCGCTCCTTTCCTTCTGAGCTCTGCCATGCGCCCAAACAATGGTTTATCCCCACATATGGGGTATAGGCATACTCAAGACAAATTGCACAACAACTTTTGGGTTCCAATTTCTCTTGTTACACTTGGGAAAATAAAAAATTGGGGGCAAAAAGATCATTTTTGTGAAAAAAATATTTTTTATTTTTACAGGCTCTACATTATAAAGTTCTGTGAAGCATTTGGGGGCTCAGAGTGCTCACCACACATCTAGATAAGTTCCTTAAGGGGTCTAGTTTCCAAAATGGTGTCACTTGTGGGGGAGTTTCCACTGTTTAGGCACATCAGGGGCTCTCCAAAAAGTTTCCAGCCAATTTTGCATTGAAAAAGTAAAAAGGCGCTCCTTCCATTCCGAGCTCTGCCATGCGCCTAAACAGTGGTTTACCCCCACATATGGCATATCAGCATACTCAGGACAAATAGCACAACAACTTTTGGGGTCCAATTTCTCTTGTTAACCTTGGTAAAATAAAAAAATAGATATGAAGTATTTTTTTGTGAAAAAAAGTTAAATGTTCATTTTTTTAAAACATTACAAAAATTCCTGTGAAGCACCTGAAGGATTAATAAACATATTGAATGTGGTTTGAGCACCTTGAGGGGTGCAGTTTTTAGGTTGGTGTCACTTTTGGGTATTTTTATCATATAGACCCCTCAAAGTTACTTCAAATGTGATGTGGTCCCTAAAAAAAAGATGTAAAAATGATAAACCGCTGTTTAACTTTTAACGTTTATAACTTCCTAATAAAAAAACATTTTGGTTCCAAAATTGTGCTTATGTGAAGTAGACATGTGGGAAATGTTAATTATTAAGTATTTTGTGTGACATATCTCTGTGATTTAAGGGTATGAAAATTCAATGTTGGAAAATTGCGAAATTTTCAAAATTTTTGCCAAAATTTCCTCTTTTTTCAAATGTAAACACAAGTCATATCAAAGAAATTTTACCATCATCATGAAGTACACTATGTCACGAAAAAACAATCTCAGAATCACCAGGATCCATGGAAGCATTCCAGAGTTATTACCTCATAAAGGGACAGTGGTCAGAATTGTAAAAATTTGCCCGGTCATTAACGTGCAAACCACCCTCGGGGGTAAAGGGGTTAAGAGGTCTATATGAGGTTTTTTTTTGCATTGTTTTGTGCTATATTGGTGATGGATTAAAGTTTACTCCACCACTCAAACCGAATATGTGTTTTTCTGCGGTATCAAATAGTTGAAAGTTTTGCATTGCAATTGCAAGCATTTGGATAGGATAAATCAATATGGATAATAGCCAAGAACTTTGTTGTGGGTTGTTTTTTACTCTCATAATACATAAAGTTGCTGTACTGACAAAGTAGAGATGTCTTTTATAAACTTACTTTGTGTAGACAATGAGTCAAAATTTATGTAGGCATCATGATATTTGGTAGGCTTTCTCACATTTAAATTTGTAATGAATGTAAACCAATCATGTCAAGTTACAGGTGTACATGGTTTCACTTAATAGAATAGGTATATATAAGGATGTTTTTTATGTATTGTTCATATGCCTATGATTAAGAACTTTGTTTCAAGCAAGTCAGGCATTTAGGGGATGGGTCTCCACATGATGTTTTATTCTTGATATGAAACTAAAATATTGAAGATTTTAATGAAGAGATGCCTGGTGCTGGTACTTTTTTCCTTTCCTTACTATTGCTAATGAGTGGTATCCAGCCACTTGTTCCTGGCACCCGTGTTCATTCAGTTTCCGGTGAGGCACCATTAATCCCTTTTTCTGCTCCCGTTATGATGTTGAATTGACCCTGGATGAGTGCTTCTGGACGTTTTCATATAAAGTGAAATATTCTTTTGAGATATGGAGAGCACAACCTCTAACTTCTTATCACTATGTGAATCACGACGCTGCAAGGCTGCTGACTTGTTTGCAAAGGAATCTACTGCTACGAATTTGGATCAGAATGTGAAAAGTATTAAGGAGCTTTTTTACACCTTGGAAAAACACACCAATCAAAATCTGAAAACGTGGTGGGACTCAGTCACACTGGAAAAATATATAGACCATCATATGGTTCCCAGAGGACTGCACCTTAAAAAGGTACCTATTAAAGTATACAATGTGACATTTATAAAAAAAAATGGAATGATGTATTAAGTGGTTGTTCTATCAGACTGATGTGATTAATCATTTCAGAGGAGTCTGCTAAATTATAAGGGCTTGAGAGCCTGATTAAGGAGACTGAGACCTTTTTGATGAAATTTGTCAAACATGCTGAACATGATAGTTTCAACAAGCATTTACATCAAAAGATTAATGATCTTGAAAATTCTATCATGACCATGAAAAAGTCCAAATTTACCTGAGATTGTCAGGACTATGAGTCCAATATGGTATATGCCTGGAGGAAGTCAACTCCGAGGAGACCCACGTCTATATTTAAAAATAAAAATAATCTGGACCGTACCCCCAAGATGACTCCATTTCGTATTCCCCGGGTTAGTTTTTTATCCCCTGAGTATGTTACACCTCCTTCCATCTCCGTACCTGTATCCGGTTCTGTTCCACTGGTGGATAATGATCAAGCTCCCCAGGATAAGCCCCCAAAAAACAGGGAAGAAAGGGGAGACAACAGGGGGGGGGCGACGGAGGAGAAGAAAGAATTCATCATCAGTATCTTCTGCAAGGGAAGAGGAACATATGAATGGACTTATTGAACAAGAGGACTTTACTGTTTTAAATCTGTCAGCTTGTGTACTATCTGAGGCTCATATTAATGTATTGAAAAAAGGTCTAAACTTTGTGCCATCATGCAGAGGTAACCTGTTTCAGGCAATACGTGACATAAATAAGTTTGTGAGACTTTTGACTATTAAAAAGCATCTCTGCAAAGATGAATGTGCAGATATTACATTTGATACTGTGAATGATCAAACTCAAGCTGCTGTTGTGAATGAGGTTGATCCTTTGTCCGCCACCGTTGTTGACCAAATTATGCTATCTACTTTATTAGAACTGAAAACAACTTCTAACTCTGAGGTGGCTGACAGGGAGCAAACAGATGATACCATTGTGTCTAATCCTTTTTATTACCCTGTAGAGGTCCCGTGTTCCAGCTATGGAAATGTTCCAAGCAGCCATGGAGAATGAGGTAATTTGTTAAAATCTGATGCTGTTTACATAGATAATATGACTGTACAAGATAAACAGGCATGAAAGGAGTTAAGCGATAATTCCCATATTATCATTAGGTCTGCTGATAAGGGTTGTCTGACTCTGACACTGCCACTTACCGCCCCCTGTGCAGAGATCCAGCTGCAAGAATGCAAAAGGAGTTGCTCTGTATTCTTGGGAGGGACTGGCATTGGGGGCCATTTCCAAGAAGACATCAGAATATTTATATGTAGAGAAGACTCTATGTCTTGTATATCATGCCCTCCCCAAAAGTGCACAAAGGTCAGTTTCCTTCTCCTCTCCATCCAATTGTTGCTGGAATCTGTAGTTTGAATGAGAGACTTTCTCCATGGGTAAAAAAAAAATTGCAGCCGATAGTAAATCGTATGGTAGGTTTTATCAAAGACACAAAACATTTGTTGTCCAACATCAGAAATATTACTTGGTTGCAAGACTACTCATGGATAACGTTTGACATTATCTCTCTCTACTCCTGTATTCCACACAAAATGGCTGTATTAGCCATAAGTGATATTTTACTTCAGACCAATATGTATCCAGCAGATACCAAGATTTATTATCATGGCAGTCTAACATTTATTGGTTACAAATTACTTCAAATTTGATGCATCATATTATCTACAGGTGCAAGGTTGTCCAATGGGGGTGAATTTTTCGCCCTCACTGGCTAACATTTACATGGCTCAGTGGGAAAGACAGTTTATACACAAACTGACAAATCCATATTTTTAAAGCATCTGGTATGGTGGGGGAGATACATTGATGATGTCATAATCATATGGCTTGGTTCCATAGATGTATCCCCCCAGACTCCTTTGTCTGAATTTATCAAATATTTGAATGAAAATCAGGCAAACATTAAATTTACTTTTGAAGTTCATGGAGGAGAGGCTCCTTATCTGGATGTTGTCTTGACAGGTAATGCAGAGTCAGGCATTATTCACACCACCCTATTTAGGAAACCAATTAGCGGCAATTCCGTTTTACATGTGGATAGCTGTCATCCTCCGCATGTGATACGGAATTTGCCCGTAGGGGAGTTGGTGCGGGCTACAAGACTGTGTTCCACAGATCAGGCACTAACCAAAAAAAATCAAAGGATTAAAAGGAGGTTAAAAAACAGGGGTTACAAAAAATGGATGCTGCAAAGGGTGGATACTCTGGTAAAGGAGAGAACTAGAGAGTCCTTACTTGATAATGAAAACCGTGTTGACAGTGTTAATGCACAGAGTATACCTACATTTTTAACCACCTATAGTGTGGATTATAATAACATTGTCACACTGATGCATACGTTTTTACCCATTGTAATGTATGTAGTACAGTTCATATAGCGTCTTGTGCTTGGGTGCGATGAACATACATGAGACACAGGTTTGATATAGAAAAGTCCTGTATTACTTCATACAAGTTGGCAGAAATAGTCACACAGTTTGCAGACACAGAAACAGGAGACACAGCAGGCCAGAGTAATCCAAGCTCAGCAATCACTCTCCAATACAGATTCAGGATCTTCTTCTCTGTTACCGTAAGTCCATGCAAACGTGGGTCTTTCAAAGAGCAGGGTTCAGAGTCCACAAGTGCTTCAGAGTTCCTCAGTAGGAATAGCTGGAGTACAAGGTCCAAGGCTTACAGGAGTCAAGTCACAGGTTCACTGCAGGCTAGATTCTGAAGCACTGATTGCTCAGCTGTGGCTGCTTAAGAAGCAAAGGAGAGAATCAGGGCGGGAACATGCAAGCTGGAAACTCCATTTTGACTGAGGGCAAGATAGCTGCAGCAAGACAGAAAGTAAAATGGCTGACGAACAAACTGAGTTTCAGGAATATATACATAGAACCTTACATTACTCCCCACTTAAGGACAACCTCCGGATGACCTCAGACCAGGCTTGTGTGGGTACCTCTGATGAAACTGACGGAGCAAGCGAGGAGCATTAACGTTATGGACCGGTTCCCATGAGTTGTCCTCCACTGGGTAGCCCTGCCATTTAATCAGATATTGTAACTGATTTCTATACAACCTGGAATCTAAAATCCTTTCCACCACAAATTCTTCCTGACCATCGACTAGCACTGGGTCAGGGCAAGGAGAGGAACGTCCAGGAAACGTATTGGGTGTCGCAGCCTTTAGTAGGGATACATGAAAGACAGGGTGGATTCTCATAGTTCTGGGCAGTTGAAGACGACAAGCAACGGCACTTATAATTTTACTGATTTTATAGGGTCCAATGTACTTATGTCCCAACTTAGACGATGGAATCCTTAACTTAAGATTTCTGGTTGACAGCCAGACCAAGTCTCCTACCTTGAAAGCTGGTGCAGGTTTACGAAATTTATCTGCTGCTTTCTTGTACCTTTCTTGAGCCGATTCCAGATTTTCCTTTAGAAGATCCATATTCTTCTGTAAAGACGTGATTCTTTCAGCCACTGCTGGTAAAGGCGTTTCTATGGGAAATCGTGGTAGAATGTTAGGATGATAACCTAGATTAGAGTAAAAAGGAGACTGTTTAGTGGAGGCACTCTGAGAGTTGTTATACGAGAACTCAGCTAATGGAAGTAGATCCACCCAATCATCCTGTAGGTGGCAGATAAAGCAGCGGAGATACTGCTCCAGGGTTTGATTGGTTCGTTCGGTCTGTCCATTAGTCTGGGGATGAAAAGCAGAAGAAAGGTTTACTTTAATGTCCAATGCTGCACAGAAATTTTGCCAAAACCTAGAAGTGAATTGCACCCCTCGATCCGAAATAACCTCATCCGGTACTCCATGTAAGCGAAACACATCTTTAATCATCAAATCTGATGTCTGTTTTGCAGTGGGTAAGCCGACACAAGGGATAAAATGAGCTGCCTTTGTTAGACGGTCAACCACCACTAGAATGGTGTTCTTCCCCTGAGAGGTTGGTAACTCCACAATGAAGTCCATAGAAATGGATCCCCACGGGCGGGACGGGGTGGGAAGAGGCTGTAACAGACCAGTTGGTGAGGAGCGAGGTGTTTTGCATCTTGCACAGACCTCACATGAAGTGACATAATTCAAAACATCCTTCCTGCAAGTGGGCCACCAAAAGAAACGAGAAAGAAATTCCTGTGTCTTTAGAATTCCTCTATGCCCAGCTATCTTGGAATCGTGAATGAGTTGCAATACTCTCAATCTGACTGTTTCAGGAATATACAGGCGTTGTCCCTGAATCCACACACCATTCTTAAAGACAAGACTTACGTCCCTTGGGGGTTGTGCCAAAAAGGAATCCGCATGGTATGCTTCCTTGATGTCCTTAAGTAGGTCTTGATTATGAATTACTCCTAGGAATCTAGAGTCAGGAAGAATAGTCTTAGGAGGAGTAATTGGACGTGTCTCTGCTGAGTAAATCCTAGAGAGTGCATCAGCCTTTCCATTGCGCGATCCTGGTCTATAAGAGATGATAAAATTAAATTGGTTTAAGAAAAGATTCCAGCGAGCCTGGCGAGGAGTCAGGCACTTAGCCGACCTGATAAACTCAAGGTTACGATGGTCTGTCAGGACGACTATTTGCTGTGCAGCTCCCTGAAGAAGGTGTCTCCATTCTTTGAAGGCGGCAATAATGGCCAACAACTCTCTATTGCCCACATCGTAGTTCCTCTCAGCCGAAGACAACTGCTGGGAAAAGAAGGCACAGGGATGCAAGACATTCTTCTCACCTGTTCTCTGAGAGAGTATAGCTCCAACGGCACAGTCTGAAGCATCCACCTCTATTATGAAGCAAGCTCGGGGTTGGGATGTACTAGGATAGGTGCAGTGGTAAATTTATCTTTTAGACGGGAAAATGCTTCCTGGGCTTGGGGAGTCCAGGAAAACCTAGACTCTTTCCGGGTAAGTTGAGTGATAGGTGACACTACCTCAGAGAAATTTCTAATGAAACGTCTATAGAAGTTGGCAAACCCGATGAAGCGCTGTACCTCCTTCACATTTCTAGGACTTGGCCAATCCTTGATGGCTTGGGTTTTGCTTCCATCCATACTAATTCCTTGTGTAGACAGTACATACCCCAGAAATTGAATTTCGGTCCTATGGAATTCACACTTTTCAAGTTTGATGTAAAGATGATTTTGTCTTAGACGTTCCAAGACCATTCTCACATGTCCATGATGTTCCTCTGTGGAGTTAGAAAAAATTAGAATATCATCCAAATAAATTACCACGAATGTATCTAGGAGATCCCTGAAGATGTCATTCACCAAGTGTTGGAAAGTGGCTGGGGCGGTACTCAGACCAAAAGGCATAACTAGATATTCAAAGTGTCCATAGCGTGACCTGAATGCAGTCTTCCATTCATCCCCAGGTCTAATACGGACTAAGTTATAGGCCCCACGAAGATCTAGTTTAGAAAAAATTTTGGCATGTCGCACTCTCTCCAATAACTCAGGGATTAAAGGCAATGGATAACGGTTTCTAATAGTAACCTTATTGAGTTCCCTATAGTCTACGCATGGTCTCAGAGATCCATCTTTCTTCTTTACAAAGAAGATGGGTGCACCTGCAGGAGATGAAGAGGGGCGTATGAAGCCCTTGGCTAGATTTTCATCTATGTAATCCTTTAAAGCCTTTAGCTCGGGCCCCGCCAGGGGGTAGATCTTACCAAAAGGTATCTCTGCTCCAGGCAATAATTCAATTGGACAATCATATGGACGGTGAGGAGGAAGCTGGTCAGCGTTCTTCTTGTCACATAAATCCACATAGTCCTGGTATACAGCTGGTAGTTCAGGGACTGACATGATTCCTTTAGGAACAGAGCAAGCTGAAACTTTTGGACTCATCTGTTTCTCTGGAAAGTGTAATTCCTTGGTCTCCCAGTTAATGGTAGGATTCTGAGTCTGCAGCCATGGTAGCCCTAGAATAATGGGAAAGTGGGGAGAAGAGATAAGCATAAAGGACAGTTTCTCTTGATGATCTTTACCCATAAGAACCCTCAAAGGCTCTGTTTCCTGATCCACTGGTCCAGAGGTCAGCAGGGAGCCATCCACAGTTTCCATCTGTACTGGAGTAGCCTTCTTCACTGAACGTATTCCCTGTTTCAGAGCAAAGGAGACATCCATAAAATTTCCACTTGCCCTGAGTCGATCATAGCAGAGCTAGACACCCAAGCTGAGTCAACCCAGAGTTTGATGGAAAGAAAGCAATGAGAATTGTTTTTCCTACAACTCAGCTGGGACACCGCTGAGGAAACTTGAAAAATGGCAGCGTTTACACAGTCAACGTCCTCAGAGGTAACGGAGTTTAAGTCCGAGAAATCAAGATCTGTTGCTGCAGATCTCTCTGGAGCCTGAGGCTCGGACCTGACAGATCCCCTCTCGCAACACTCACAATGAATGAGTGCTGCAGTAGTCTTACGAGAACGGCTGGGGCAGTTTATAATGAAGTGCCCTGACTTACCACAATAGAAACATAGATTCTCCTTAAAACGATGTTCCTTGCGTGCATCACTAACCCGTCGTTGTAAAGAGTCTACCTGCATGGGTTCAGGTTCAGGTTCCCGTGTAATCCTACTCAAAGGTTCCTTAGCTGGAGAGGAAGGTAGGAAAAGGTTAGTACGATTGCTTTCGAACCATCTCTCTTGCCTGCGTTCAGTCAGACGAGTATCAATACGGATGCAGTAGTTAATAAAGTCACCTAACGCAGTGGGAGGGTCGGCACGAGCAAGTTCATCCTTAATCAGTGGAGATAACCCCTTTCGAAAAATAGATTTTTTGGCGGAACTGTCCCAGGTGGTATCAAGGGCCCATCTCCTGAAATCCAAGGCATATTCAGCTACCGAGTGCTTACCTTGGCGCAAAGCTAACATGGCTGCTTCAGCTGTTGCACCTCGATTGGGGTCATCAAACACCTGCCCCATGGCTGAAATAAAATCATCAAGGTGATTCAAACAATCATCCTCAGTCTCAATCAGAGGGTTTGCCCACATTAAAGCCTTGTTGGTAAGCAACATAATTATAGTAAGCACCTTAGATCGTTCAGTGGGAAATTGTGAAGCATGTGCAGAAAAAAAAAGATTGCATTGATTAATAAATCCCCTGAATTTCTCACGTTCACCGCCAAAACGAAAAGGGGGCAACTTGGGAATCCCAGCACTCGGGGCTACGGCAGGAGCCTGGACTCGCCCCTCTAGAACCTCAATCCTGGCTCGCAAATCCTGGGTAGTCTGTCCAACCACTTGCAAATTGTGATTATTGAGGTCCTGTAGATTTGTAAAACGGGTCTTTATATTCTGCAAATCTGCAAGGATATTATCAGTCACTCCGCAAAGTTCCTTTATGCGGGCCTCCATTTTCCAGATCTTTTAAGACAGGATTACTGGAAGAAGAGGAGAGAAAAAAAAAAAACAATAGTGTTCACCTGTGGCAACACTGCAGAGAGAAAAAAAAAATTAAGGGAACTGCTCACCTGGAATGGTTGTGAGAAGTCACAACCACTATCATCACAGAAAGTTTCAACCAGACATCTGATATCCAGAGTTACAGCAGACAAAAAAGAGAAAAGAAAGGAAAAAAAAAAAAAAAAACAATAGTGTTTACCTGTGGTAACACTGCAAAAAGAAAAAACTTAAGGGAATTGCTCACCTGGAATGGTTGTGAGAAGTCACAACCACTGTCATCACAGAAAGTACAACCGGACGTCTGATATCCACAGTACAGCAGACACAGCCTTCCAGACCCAGCAGACACTAACGTTTTGGCTTCAGAATCTTGTAATGTATGTAGTACAGTTCATATAGCGTCTTGTGCTTGGGTGCGATGAACATACATGAGACACAGGTTTGATATAGAAAAGTCCTGTATTACTTCATACAAGTTGGCAGAAATAGTCACACAGTTTGCAGACACAGAAACAGGAGACACAGCAGGCCAGAGTAATCCAAGCTCAGCAATCACTCTCCAATACAGATTCAGGATCTTCTTCTCTGTTACCGTAAGTCCATGCAAACGTGGGTCTTTCAAAGAGCAGGGTTCAGAGTCCACAAGTGCTTCAGAGTTCCTCAGTAGGAATAGCTGGAGTACAAGGTCCAAGGCTTACAGGAGTCAAGTCACAGGTTCACTGCAGGCTAGATTCTGAAGCACTGATTGCTCAGCTGTGGCTGCTTAAGAAGCAAAGGAGAGAATCAGGGCGGGAACATGCAAGCTGGAAACTCCATTTTGACTGAGGGCAAGATAGCTGCAGCAAGACAGAAAGTAAAATGGCTGACGAACAAACTGAGTTTCAGGAATATATACATAGAACCTTACACCCATTCTCTGTCAGGATGCGGTTTGGGCCAAAATCTTGAAAAAAGGGTTATTGCTGTGTTCCTAGACATGCTAAAACACCAGGAAATATTTTATCCCCAAGTCTTTTTGTCAGTGCCGGAAGGAAACCTACATGGCTGAAACACAAAGGGTGTTATAAGTGTGGGTAAAAGAAGTGCACCCTATGTGGGCATATGGAGAGAACAAATGAATTTTGTAATAATATTACCAACAAGAGATATTTGATTAAAGCATTTGTCAATTGCAACACCACACATGTTGTTTATATGGCAACGTGTGTGGGGTGTAATAAGTACTACATAGTGTGTACTGAGAGACCCCTTAAGAGAAGAATTGGTGATCATATCACGGCTGCCAAGCCTGACAGTACTGTCAATCGACAGGGATTGTCGGGTCTTTCCAAACATTTCTGGTAGAATCATAATGGAGATGTCAGTTCACTTAGGGTTAAAGGTATAGAGAGAGTGGGGAAGCCAGCCCGGGGCGGGGACTGGGAGCGCACTTTGAGGTGTCGTGAAGCTTACTGGATAATAGAGTTGGGAGCCAGATCACCTATAGGGTTGAATTATCACAGCGACATTAGCTATTTTTATTCTATTATTTTTCTTTTTTTGCATTGCTTTTGTGCTGTATTGGTGATGGATTAAAGTTTACTTTTATGCGTTTTTCTGCGGTATCAAATGGTTGAGAGTTTTGCATTGCAATTGCAAGCATTTGGATAGGATAATATTAGTGTTGAGCGATACGATACTGCAAATATCGGGTATCGGCCGATATTGGCTGTATCGGAATTCCGATTCCGAGTTCCGATATTTTCGTCATATCGGATACCGGAATCGGAATGTCACTGTCACTGTCAGTGTCGGTCGGGTCTGTCAGGAGTCAGCGGCACTTACCCGGCAGAAGATCTCCGGCGGTCACATCCCGGACTGCTTAATGGCCGCCATCCTCTTCTCCCCGGCGGTCACATGCAGTTTCTCGCGATAACTGCAGTGACTGCTGGGTAATCGCGGCCGTAAAGCAGTCCGATGACGTCACCGCCGGGGAAGCAGGTAATCAGCTGTGCTGCGCCGGGATGACAGGCTCTGCCTGTCATTGCGATGTAGCAGAGCTGGATCGTCGTGGGACTGTCGTTACTATGGACTGCGTCGGATAGGTGGTATACTGTTGGTTTGTTTTTTTTTCTTTTTTTACAGGAGATCGATGGCGTCGCAGGAATGAGAGAGTAATAAAAAAATGAAAACTGTGTTGTCTCTTTTATTTCATTAAAAACTTTTTCTTCTGTTGTCTTTTTTTTAACATTTAATAACTTTGGGATTAATAATGGATCGGTGTCTTATTGACGCCTCTCCATTATTAACCGGGCTTATTGTCACCGTGCAATCAACGGTGACATTAACCCCTTATTACCCCACTTGCCACCGCTACAGGGCAGTGGGAAGAGCCGGGTAAAGTGCCACAATTGGCACATCTTTTGATGCGCCAAATGTGGGGCTGCTGTAGCCTGGTATTATCAGGCTGTTGAGGGCCAAAATCCATGGGCCTTGACAGTCTTTTAATACCAGGCCGCAGCAGTCTGCATTTTACTTGGCTGGTTAACAAAAATAGGGGGACCCCTACGCCGTTTTTTTTTCGAGGGGATCCCCTATTTTTGTTAACCAGCCAAGCTAAGCAGACTGCTGTGGCCTGGTATTATCAGGCTGGCAAGGTCCATGGATATTGGATCCTTACCAGCCTGAAAAACCAGGCCTCAGTGGTCTGCTTCATCTGGCTGGTTAACAAAAATAGGGGGGACCCCACGCCAATTTTTTTCGAGGGGATCCCCTATTTTTGTTAATCAGCCAAGATATGCAGACTGCTGTGGCCTGGTATTATCAGGCTTGCAAGGTCCATGGATCTTGGCTCCTTAACAGCCTGAAAATCCAGGCCTCAGCGGTCTGCTTCATCTGGCTGGTTAACAAAAATAGGGGGGACCCCACGCCAATTTTTTTCGAGGGGATCCCCTATTTTTGTTAATCAGCCAAGATATGCAGACTGCTGTGGCCTGGTATTATCAGGCTGGCAAGGTCCATGGATCTTGGCTCCTTAACAGCCTGAAAATCCAGGCCTCAGCGGTCTGCTTCATCTGGCTGGTTAACAAAAATAGGGGGGACCCCACGCCAATTTTTTTCGAGGGGATCCCCTATTTTTGTTAATCAGCCAAGATATGCAGACTGCTGTGGCCTGGTATTATCAGGCTGGCAAGGTCCATGGATCTTGGCTCCTTAACAGCCTGAAAATCCAGGCCTCAGCGGTCTGCTTCATCTGGCTGGTTAACAAAAATAGGGGGGACCCCACGCCATTTTTTTTTCGAAGGGAACCCCTATTTTTGTTAATCAGTTCCCTCTGATGTCACTGATTGTGTCCCTGGCTGACCTGAAGTGAAAGTGGAAAGCAATCAATTAAGCTTTCCACTTAAGGGCCCGTCTCACATAGCGATATCGCTACCGAGATCGCTGCTGAGTCACTAGTTTTGTGACGCAGCAGCGAGCTCACCAGCGATATCGCTGTGTGTGACATTCAGCGACGATCAGCCCCCCTGCCGGGTATCGCTGATTGTCGCTGAAATGTCAGGACCTTTTTTTGATCGCTGGTTTCCCGCTGACAGGCACGCATCGCTGCGTGTGACAGGCGGGAGACCAGCGATCCGCTGGTAACCAAGGTACACAGCGGGTTTCCAGGCGCGGGGCTGTGCCTAGAAACCCGCTGTGTACCTTGGATACCAGCGCCCTGATGCAGGGAGCTGGTATCCAAGGTACATAGCGGGTTTCCAAGCGCTGCGCGGTGCCTGGAAACCCGCTGTGTACCTTGGTTACCAGCGGATCGCTGGTCTCCCGCCTGTCACACGCAGCGATGCGTGCCTGTCAGCGGGAAACCAGCGATCAAAAAAAGGTCCTGACATTTCAGCGACGATCAGCGATACCCGGCAGGGGGGCTGATCGTCGCTGAATGTCACACACAGCGATATCGCTGGTGAGCTCGCTGCTGCGTCACAAAACTAGTGACTCAGCAGCGATCACGGTAGCGATATCGCTATGTGAGACGGGCCCTTAAGCAATGTTACCCGCAGTGTCGCTGTCCCAGATCGCTGCCTGAGCTGCCTGTTTGGCAGCTCAGCAGCGATCATGTAGCGATACACCAGCGATCCTGACAAGTGCATATCGTTGTCGGGATCGCTGGTGTATCGTTATGTGAGACCCAGCCTTTACTCTCCTGTCAGCCAGGAGAGGAACTCATTCATTTGGGGGTTTACTGTGAGGCTGCAGCATTAGCTGCGGTCCCTGCAGTAAACATTAACCCTTTCTGAAGGATTACACCGTGGGACCTGACTGTGCATGGGATAGGTAAGAATAATTTTGCTTTTTTATTTTATTTTTATTACAGGAAATGGTTTTTGCAGTAAAATAAAAGATGGTCAAAAACATGTGTCTTTATTTCATTAAAATGATTTTTAATTAAAGTGTGTGTGTTTTATTTTTATTTCATGCAATAGGATTAATAATTGATAGTTGTCTAATTGACAGCTCTCAATTATTAACCTGGCTTAAAGTGACCTTTCAATTGCAAGGTCATTTTAACCCCTTATTATCCCATTCGCCACCGCTACAGGGCAATGGGAATAGACGGGCAAAGTGCCAGAAAGGGCAAATCTAATTAGAGATTTGCCCTTTCTGGGGTGTCTGGGGGCATATGTTAGTAGCCAGGGGGGGGGCCAAAAATAATGGTCCCTCTCTGGGCTATTATTATCTGCCCCCACTCACTGGCTTTGTCTGTCTGGTTGCGAAAATAGGGCGGGAGCCCACGCATTTTTTTTCAGCAATTTTACACCTCATATATATATACATGTCATTGAATTTGTGACACATATATATATATATATATTTATATTTATAGTTCATACACTTCTACATAGTATAATAGCCGCTAATTCAATTGCCGGCTTTTGTGAAAATGCAGAACCCGACATGAAATGACACTTGGTGTACATAGGGTTAACCATGTCTTTTCATGTCGTTTGCTATCTGATTTGCACAAACAATTACATCAGTCTATGTGTGCAAAATTTCACACCTGTAGGGGTTAATTAAAGGTGTAAATTCGTAGCAAAAAAGTCCGTTTTTTTTACAACGAATTTACACCTTTAATTAACCCCTACAGGTGTGAAATTTTGCACACATAGACTGATGTAATTGTTTGTGCAAATCAGATAGCAAACGACATGAAAAGACATGGTTAACCCTATGTACACCAAGTGTCATTTCATGTCGGGTGCTTCTGTCTTTTCACAGAAGCCGGCTTTACCCGGCAATTGAATCAGAGGATATTTTACTATGTAGAAGTGTATAAACTATACATATATGTATATATATATATGTCACAATGACATGTATATATATATATATATATATATATGTATTCTATGTGTGTATATTTAGTGTTTACAAGGAAAGAATGGGGTTTTTTTAGTTACGATATTTTGTTCCCATAGACTTACATGGGACTTCCGGTATCGGTATCGGGTATCGCCGATATTTTAATGGTATCGGCGATACCATTCCGATTCCGATACTTTTGGATATCGGAAAGTATCGCTCAACTCTAGATAATATGGATAATAGCCAAGAACTTTGTGGCGGGTTTTTTTTCTCTCATAATACATAAAGTTGCTGTACTGACAAAGTAGAGATGTCTTTTATAAACTTATTTTGTGTAGACAAAGATGCGACAATTTATGTAGGCATCATGATTTTTGGTGGGCTGTCTCACATTTAAATTTGTAATGAATTTAAACCAATCATGTCAAGTAACAGGTAAACATGTTTTAACTTAATAGAATAGATATATAAGGATGATTTTTTTATGTATTGTTCATATGCTTATGATTAAGAACTTTGTTCGAAATGCGTCAGACATTTAGGGGTTGCGTCCCCACACAATGTTTTATTCTTGACATGAAAATATAATATTGAAGATTTAAATGAAAAGACCTCTGGTGCTGGAACTTTTTTCCTTTCCTTAAGAGGCTGAACAGACATCTGTCTGAGATGGTTTAGTCAATCCTGCATTGAGCAGGGGGTTGGATCTATTTCCATCAAAAATGTTTTAAAGCCTCCAAGCTTTTATTTTCTCAAGTGCAACAGGAGAAATTAGACCCCAAAATTTGTTGTTCAATTTCTCTTTAGGAAGGGAAAGAGAGCCATTTGACTCTTGGAGCACAAAATTGGCTGCAATCAATAGCGGATACCATGTCGCATTTGAAGAGACTCTGATGTGCCTAAACCGTGGAAACACCACACAAGTGACCCCATTTAGGAAACTAGACCCCTCAAGGAATGTATCTAGAAGTGTGATGAGCTGTTAAAATAAAAAATCACATTTTTCCCACAAAAATTATCTATTAGCCACACATTTTTAAAAAAAAAAATTCACAAGGGTAACAGGAGAAAATGGACCACAAAATGTGCTGTGCAATTTATCCTGAGTAAGCTGATACCCCATATGTGGGGGAAAACTACTGTTTGTGTTTACGGTAGGGCTCGGAGCGGAAGGAGCACCATTTGGCTTTTTTAACTCAAAAATGGCTGGAATCAAGAGCGGACACAATGTCGCATTTGGAGAGCCACTGATATGCATAAACAGTGGAAACTCAACATAAGTGACCCCATTTTAGAAACCAGACCCTATATTGGAGTTCAGATATTGCTGGAATAGTTTGAGTGTGCCATGTCACATTAGCAGAGTCACTGAGGTGACAGAACAGCAACCCCTCCATAAGTGCCCTAATTTTACAAACTACACTTCTCAATGAATTTATCTAGGGGTGCAGTGGGCATGTTGACACCACATGTGTCTCACAGAAATTTATACCATTGAGCGTATGTTTTAGCCTCAAATTTAGCCTTAAAATGTTTAAGCATCAAATTTTTTATTTGCCTCCTGGAGCACAGATTATCCAAGAATAGTTTGCAGACACCATATACAGAGCTCCTAAGTACTAGAAGAGCAGAAAAGCCTCCTCAAGTGAAGGGAAGGGCTTTTTGATTTGGGAGTGCTGAATTCACTGAATTTCTTTTGGGGGGGACCATAGCCACTTTGCCTTTTGACGCCTCTCCAATTCTGTTGCCTAAGGGTCCCTGGGGCCTGAAGTGTTTTCTTTGAAAAAAGGGATAATGGAATTATACTCCACTTATATTTTTTGTTTGTCTGAACTTGGGCCATGATTAAGAGGGGATGGGTGGAACACAAAGTGAAGGAACTGGAGGCACTCTCAGCCATCCAATCAAACCACCCACAAGTGGGGTTGCAGAGAACACACATGCAACTGAGGAGAATCAGGTTTCCATTCCGGAGAGGTAACCTAACAAACATGTACCATATCTAAAAAGGCAGCAGTTAAGCAAATTAACCATTTATCAACTGAGTTAATCAGATCAGCGATCTGACACTATATAGTGATGTCCCACCCTGGGACAATGTAAAAATGTAAAAAAATAAATAAATAAACATGTGTAAAAATATTTAAAAAAAAAACCCTAAATAAATAAATTAAAAAAAAATATTTCCCCAATAAACATATTATTATTAATATTATGTAAACAAAAAAAACATAAAAGTACACATATTTATTATCCCCGCATCTGTAACAACCAGCCTTATAAAACTGTCCACTAGTTAGCCCCTTTAGTGAACGCCTTAAAAAAAAGGCATAAAAACAATGCTTTATCATCATACCACCGAATAAAAAGTGGAATAACACGCAAAGAAAAAGACGGATATAAATAAATATGGTATCGCTGAGAACATCATCTTGTCCCGCAAAAAACGAGCCGCCACACAGCATCATCAGCGAAAAAATATAAAAGTTATAGCTCCCAGAATAAAGCAATGCAAAATAATTATTTTTTATATAAAATAGTTTTTATTGTATAAAAGCGCCAAAACATAAAAAATTATATAAATGAGGCATCACTGAAATCATGCTAACCCGAAGAATAAAACTGCTTTATCAATTTTACCACATGAGGAACAGTATAAACGCCCCCCCAAAAGAAATTCATGAATTCCTGGTTTTTGTTCATTCCAAAAATCGGATTAAAAAATGATCAAAAATGTCTTGTGCCCAAAAATGGTACCAATAAAAACGTCAACTCGTCTCGCAAAAAATAAGACCTCAAATGACTCTGTGTTAAGGGCCTGCGGAACGCAACTAATAGATATTAAGGAGAGGCGCGTTCGCAGCTCGGGGTCCACAGTGCAGGCATAGCCTGCTGCTAGTAAGATGGCGCAAATAGGCAGTATGAGCGAACTCTGTTATCCCGCAGAGTCGCAGATGTAAACGCTGTAGCACTATATGGCGGTATGGGCGAACTCTGATATTCCACAGAGTCGCTAACTAAAATGCTGTAGCGCTATATGGCGATATAAGCGGACTCTGTTAATTCACAGAGCCGCTGTGACAAAGACTGTGTCCTGTTAGACTCACAGGGGACACAGATGACTGCTGAGCGGATTGCAGTCTGTGGTCATGCAATCAGAAAACAAGCAATAATCTCCTCACCGGAGTAGTCGGTATTCTAATGGCATTTTCAGCCGAGCCCTGAACACGTGCATACAAAACTCCTCACCAGAGGTGCCGGTATTCTAGGGGCTTATTTCAGCCGGACCTAACCACATGCAAACATGACCACACTGGCGCAAGCACATAACAGATTTGATACTAGCACGCGGCCGTGCGGTTATGCCACCTTTTTATAGTAGCAGCTACAGGACCTTCCAGAAAAGGACCAATGAGAAACTGTTCCAGAACACAAGCACTTTCAGGACCTTTCTGGCGGACCAATGGGAGTCGCTGCTGTAACCGAGCATGTGACCCCTGATCTCCAATGGGAGATCTTGCCCTGGGCATGCTCAGATGGAGAGACTTTGTCCCAGGAATGCCTGCTCCAGCACTGGTTATAATAGAGGAACCAGGAGGGGCAGACACAAGCCTCTGCACAGTACTAGACTGAGCGAGATGCTGGGACCGACGTCTCTGCTGAGCAGGCTCCACTGCGGCCGGAGATGGATGGGGGACCGCAGTGGGACTGGTTCGAGATTCCCCTTGTGCAGCAGTGGGAACTCGATCCCTAACACTCTGGGCCAAAATATGGAAAAATTATAGCTCTTAAAATGTGGTGATGCAAAAACTATTTTTTGCAATAAAAAGGGTCTTTTAGCATGTGACAGCTGCCAAACATAAAAACCTGCTATAAATAGTAAATCAAACCCCCCTTTTTCACCCCTTAGTTAGGTAAAAATAATAAAATTAAAAAAAATTATTTTTTTTCCATTTTCCCATAAGGGTTAGGGTTAGCATTAGGGTTAGGATTAGGGTTAGGGGTGTGTTAGGGTTAGATTTGTGGTTGAGGTTATGGTTAGGGTTGGGATTAGGGTTAGGGTGTGTTTGGGTTAGGGTTGGAGTTAGAATTGGGGGGGGTTTCCACTGTTTAGGCAGGGGCTCTCCAAACGTGACATGGCGTCTGATATCAATTCCAGCCAATTCTTCGTTGAAAAAGTCAAACGGTGCTCCTTCCCTTCCGAGCTCTGCCATGCGCCCAAACAGTGGTTTTCCTCCACATATTAGATATCACCGTACTCAGGACAAATTGCACAATAACTCTGGGGGTCCAATTTCTTCTGTTAAGGTACTGTCACACTAAGCAAGATCGCTAACGAGATTGCTAAAGAGTCACCGATTTATGACGCAGTAGCGATCTCGTTAGCGACACAGCTGTGTGTGACAGCGATGTGGCCCCTGCTGAGATGTCGTTGATTGCTTATGAACATTCTGAGCCGTTTTTTAGTCGCTGGTGTCCCGCTGGTGAGCCTGAATCGCTGTGTGACACCCTTTATGAACGACTTTACCAGCGCCGCAGGTGGGACTAGGTTTTCCCAACGACCGCAGAGGTCATTATACAGATCGCTGATCTCTGATTAGATCTGTGTTTGGAAGCTAACTAGCGACCACATAGCGATCGCACTAGCGATCTCGCCAGGTTGTGTTGTTGTCGTGATCGCTAGTGCAATCGCTAAGTGTTACAGTGCCTTTACCCTTGGTAAATAAAAAATTGGGGGCGAAAATATCATTTTTATGAAAAAAACACGGATTTTGGTAAGAACTTACTTGTAAAATCCTTTTCAGCGAAGAAGGAAGGGAGACACAGTCATTACTAGTGGTAGGCGGAGCCCACATAGGATAAACATACCTCAGATTAAAAAGTGTTGACCGGC
This sequence comes from Oophaga sylvatica, assembly GCA_033576555.1. Taxonomy (NCBI): domain Eukaryota; kingdom Metazoa; phylum Chordata; class Amphibia; order Anura; family Dendrobatidae; genus Oophaga; species Oophaga sylvatica. The sequence continues at coordinate 789,206,185 of JARQOD010000001.1, read as the reverse complement.
CCCTCCAGCTATTTAGGGCTCCTCCTACTCCAGCTCTCCAGTCGTACCCAAGCTTAAGGAAGAGCAAATATCACCAGCGTAGCAACATAACCCCTTCTGAAGGACTTTAGAGAAAAAACAAGAAGACAGGTTATGCATATAGCCGAAACAACCACACAGTCCAGGTACTACTCACTGAACCTGACCACTGCGATGAGCTGGCGATGCTGGAACAGAGCCTTAGCGCGCCGACCTCAGCCCAGATAATCGCTATCAGAGAAGGGTCACGCTGCATCTGAAAACACAACAACACACTTCTGCCATGGGAGGGAGCTGTGTCTCCCTCCCTTCTTCGCTGAAAAGGATTTTACAGGTAAGTTCTTACCAAAATCCGTGTTTCAGCTGCAGATGAAGGAAGGGAAACACAGTCATTACTAGTGGGACGTCCCAAAGCAGTCCAAAAATAAGGGTGGGCAAAAAACCAAAAGAGGCAGATACCCAACAACCTAGGTAAATGCGCAAATAGCGCTAACTATAAGTTCACAAGAACTTTTAAACTACAGCCGCCTGCAGGACCCTACGTCCTAAGCCGCATCAGCGGAAGCACTAACATCCACCTTATAAAATTTCGTAAATGTGTGGACGGAACGCCAGGTTGCCGCCCGGCAGAGCTGAGCTGCCGAGGCTCCTTGATGAAAAACCCACGATGAACCCACAGCCCTTGTGGAGTGAGCTCGAATCTTAATCGGCAAGGTTCGCCCTTAAGGTTCGGTAACGCCTCCTCTAAAAAAATGGCCTGTAGACCGAACTCCAACGAGTCTAAGCCCAAAATGCCCGTCCGAGAGCTGCCGTTGCCCACGTTGACGACCTGCTGGAATCACAAACAGAGAATCCGACTTCGAAAATTTTGAGTAATGGACAAATAGAACTTTAAAGCCTGCACCAAATCCAATGTGTGCAAGGCTCGTTCTTTCGCATTCCTTGGCTCCGGACAGAGCGAGGGCAACACAATATCCTGGTTAACATGAAACTGTGATACTACTTTAGGTAGAAAGTCGCCACGTGTGCGAAGCACTACGCGATCTGGGAGAAACTCCAGAAAAGGAGGCGAGCAAGAGAGAGCCACCAACTCAGAAACCCTTTCTCAAAGAAGTGACCGCCACTAAGAAGGCAACCTTCCAAGAAAGCAAAGAAAGGCTAACAGAGTCCATAGGCTCAAAAGGCCCATGTTGAAGAGCCTCCAAGATAAGATTGAGCCGCCAGGGAGACACAGGCGCCTTCCGCGGCGGAAACTGACGGGTTACTCCGTGAAAAAAGGAACGTACGTCCCTATGCGAAGCGATAGCCTTCCGAAATACCAAGGACAGAGCAGAAACTTGCCCCTTCAAAGTGCTAACTGCCAAACCCCTGTCCAGAAACACAGATACTGAACTAAAAAGTCAATTAATGGATGCAAAATGTAAATGCATATTAACACATGACCATTACACAGAAAAACAGGCACAAAAAAACAAATATCCAAAAATGAAATAAAAAATCTTTTTGCAAAAATGCATGAAGGTAGTAATAATAATAGGGTATTTAGTAAACATAATTTGATCAAAATAATGTACAGCCATCCGCCACGTCAAGGCAACCTCTGTGGGACAGTCCTACTCTAATATTGAAAACCTGTCCAGCCCGTACTGCAAAAAGGCCAACAAATTGGGAATGGAAAAACTCCTCGAAAAGAAGACTTCCCAAGTCTTATGATAAATTCTAGGGGTAGCCGGACCTCTGGCAGCTCGCAGAGTGGCAATGACTTCGGCTGAAAAACCTTGACGGGTCAAGATTTTGGTCTCAAGAGCCACGCCGTCGAACGCAGAGACTTCAGGTCCGGGTGATGAACGGGCCCTTGGGTTAACAGGTCCGGGCGAAGAGGGAGTGGAAGTGGAGGCGCTGCCAGAAGCGACACCAGCGTCAAGAACCACGTCCTCCTTGGCCAATCTGGGGCTATCAATATAGCCGGGACTCTCTCCAGTCTGATCCGACGTAAAACCAGAGGAAGTAAGGATATCGGCGGGAACACATAAATTAGCTCGAAATGGTCCCAAGGAGCCACCAGAGCATCCACCGCCACAGCCTTCGAGTCCTTGTACCTGGACATGAATGTCGGTAACTTGGCATTGAGCCTGGACGCCATGACATCCACTTGGGGAGTTCCCCAACGGGAGCACAGCAGCGCAAAAATTTTCGGATGAAGATGTAATGTATGGTGTACAGTTCATATAGCGTCTTGTGCTTGGGTGCGAGGAAAACACATGAGACACAGGTTTGATATAGAAGGACTTGTATTACTTCATACAAGTGGCAAAAAGGGTCACACAGTTTGCAGGTACAGAAGCAGGAGACACAGCAGGCCAGAGTAACTTAAGCTCAGCAATAACTCTCCACAACAGGTTCAGGATCTCTTCTCTGTTACCGTAATTCCATGCAAACGTGGATTTATCAAATAGCAGGTTTCCAGAGTCCACAAGTGTTCCAAAGTTCCTCAGTAGGAAATAGCTGGAGTACAAAGTCTAAGGTTTCCAGGAGTCAGGTCACAGGCTCACTGCAGGCTTGATTCTGAAGCACTGATTGCTCAGCTGAGGCTGCTTAAGAAGCAAGAGGGAGAGAATCAGGGCGGGAACATGAAAGCTGGAAACTACATATTGACTGAGGGCAAGATAGCTGCAGCAAGACAGAAAGCAAAATGTCCGACGGAAAAACTGAGTTTCAAGAAACATGTACAAAGAACCTTACATTACTCCCCCCTTAGGGACAACCTCCGGATGACCTCAGACCAGGCTTGTTTGGGTACCTCTGATGAAACTGGCGAGCAAGCGAGGAGCATTAACGTTATTGACTGGTTCCCATGAGTTGTCCTCCACTGGGTAGCCCTGCCATTTAATCAAATATTGTAACTGATTTCTGTACAACCTGGAATCTAGAATCCTTTCCACCACAAATTCTTCCTGACCATCGACTAGCACTGGGTCAGGGCAAGGAGAAGAACGTCCAGGAAACGTATTGGGTGTTGCAGCCTTTAGTAGGGATACATGAAAGACAGGGTGGATTCTCATAGTTCTGGGCAGTTGAAGACGACAAGCAACGGCACTTATAATTTTACTGATTTTATAGGGTCCAATGTACTTATGTCCCAACTTAGACGATGGAATCCTTAACTTAAGATTTCTGGTTGACAGCCAGACCAAGTCTCCTACCTTGAAAGCTGGTGCAGGTTTACGAAATTTATCTGCTGCTTTCTTGTACCTTTCCTGAGCCAATTCCAGATTTTCCTTTAGAAGATCCATATTCTTTTGTAAAGACGTGATTCTTTCGGCCACTGCTGGCAAGGGCGTTTCTATGGGAAATCGAGGAAGAATGTTAGGATGATAACCTAAATTGGAGTAAAAAGGAGACTGCTTAGTGGAGGCGCTCTGAGAGTTGTTTTAAGAGAACTCAGACAGTGGAAGTAGATCCACCCAATCATCCTGTAGGTGGCAGATAAAGCAGCGGAGATACTGCTCCAGGGTCTGATTGGTTCGTTCTGTCTGTCCATTAGTCTGGGGATGAAAAGCAGAAGAAAGGTTTACTTTAATGTCCAATGCGGCACAGAAATTTTGCCAAAACCTTGAAGTGAATTGCACCCCTCGATCCGAAATGACCTCATCCGGTACTCCATGTAAGCGAAACACATTCTTAATCATCAAATCTGATGTCTGTTTTGCAGTGGGTAAGCCGACACAAGGGATAAAATGAGCTGCCTTTGTTAAACGATCAACCACCACTAGAATGGTGTTCTTCCCTTGAGAGGTTGGTAACTCCACAATGAAGTCCATAGAAATGGATCCCCACGGGCGGGACGGGGTGGGAAGGGGTTGCAACAGACCAGTTGGTGAGGAGCGAGGTGTTTTGCATCTTGCACAGACTTCACATGAAGTGACATAGTTTAAAACATCTTTCCTGTAAGTGGGCCACCAAAAGAAACGAGAAAGAAATTCCTGTGTCTTTAGAATTCCTCTATGCCCAGCTATCTTGGAATCGTGGATGAGTTGCAATACTCTCAATCTGACTGTTTCAGGTATATACAGACGTTGTCCCTGAATCCACACACCATTTTTAAAGACAAGACTTACGTCCCTTGGGGGTTGTGCCAACAAGGAATCCGCATGGTATGCTTCCTTGATGTCCTTAAGTAGGTCTTGATTATGAATCACTCCCAGGAATCTAGAGTCAGGAAGAATAGTCTTAGGAGGAGTAAGTGGACGGGTCTCTGCTGAATGAATCCTAGAGAGTGCATCAGCCTTTCCATTGCGCGATCCTGGCCTATAAGAAATGACAAAATTAAATTGGTTTAAGAAAAGATTCCAGCGAGCCTGGCGAGGAGTCAGGCACTTAGCCGACCTGATAAATTCAAGGTTACGATGGTCTGTCAGGACGACTATTTGCTGTGCAGCTCCCTGAAGAAGGTGTCTCCATTCTTTGAAGGCGGCAATAATGGCCAACAACTCTCTATTGCCCACATCGTAGTTCCTCTCAGCCGAAGACCACTGCTGGGAAAAGAAGGCACAGGGATGCAAGACATTCTTCTCACCTGTTCTCTGAGAGAGTATAGCTCCAACGGCACAGTCTGAAGCATCCACCTCTATTATGAAGGCAAGTTCGGGGTTGGGATGTACTAAGATAGGTGCGGTGGTAAATTTATCCTTTAGACGGGAAAATGCTTCCTGGGCTTGGGGGGTCCAGGAGAACCTAGAATCTTTCCGGGTAAGTTGGGTGATAGGTGACACTACCTCAGAGAAATTCCTAATGAAACGTCTATAGAAGTTGGCAAACCCGATGAAGCGCTGCACCTCCTTCACATTTCTAGGAATTGGCCAATCCTTGATGGCTTGGGTCTTGCTTCCATCCATACTAATCCCTTGTGTAGACAGTACATACCCCAGAAATTGAATTTTGGTCCTATGGAATTCACACTTTTCAAGTTTGATGTAAAGATGGTTTTGTCTTAGACGTTCTCACATGTCCATGATGTTCCTCTGTGGAGTTAGAAAAAATTAGAATATCATCCAGATAAATCACCACGAATGTATCTAGGAGATCCCTGAAGATGTCATTCACCAAGTGTTGGAAAGTGGCTGGGGCGGTACTCAGACCAAAAGGCATAACCAGATATTCAAAGTGTCCATAGCGTGACCTGAATGCAGTCTTCCATTCATCCCCAGGTCTAATACGGACCAAGTTATAGGCCCCACGGAGATCCAGTTTAGAGAAAATTTTGGCATGCCGCACTCTCTCCAATAACTCATGGATTAAAGGCAATGGATAACGGTTTCTAATAGTAACCTTATTGAGTTCCCTATAGTCTACGCAGGGTCTCAGAGATCCATCTTTCTTCTTCACAAAGAAGATGGGTGCACCTGCAGGAGATGAAGAGGGGCGTATGAAGCCCTTGGCTAGATTTTCGTCTATGTAATCCTTTAAAGCCTTTAGCTCAGGGCCCCGCCAGGGGTAGATCTTACCAAAAGGTATCTCTGCTCCAGGCAATAATTCAATTGGACAATCATATGGACGGTGAGGGGGAAGCTGGTCAGCGTTCTTCTTGTCACATAAATCCACATAGTCCTGGTATACAGCTGGTAGTTCAGGGACTGACATGGTTCCTTTAGGAACAGAGCAAGCTGAAACTTCTGGACTCATCTGTTTCTCTGGAAAGTGTAATTCCTTGGTCTCCCAGTTAATGGTAGGGTTCTGAGCCTGCAGCCATGGTAGCCCTAGAATAATGGGAAAGTGGGGAGAAGAGATAAGCATAAAGGACAGTTTCTCTTGATGATCTTTACCCATAAGGACCCTCAAAGGCTCCGTTTCCTGATCCACTGGTCCAGAGGTCAGCAGGGAGCCATCCACAGTCTCCATCTGTACTGGAGTAGTCTTCTTCACTGAACGTATCCCCCGTTTCAGAGCAAAGGAGATATCCATAAAATTTCCACTTGCCCCTGAGTCGATCATAGCAGAGCTAGACACCCAGACTGAGTCAACCCAGAGTTTGATGGAAAGGAAGCAATGAGAATTGTTTTTCTTACAACTCAGCTGGGACACCGCTGAGGAAACTTGAAAAATTGCAGCGTTTACACAGTCATCGTCCTCAGAAGTGACGGAGTTTAAGTCAGAGAAATCAATATCTGTTGCTGCAGATCTCTCTGGAGCCTGAGGCTCGGACCTGACAGATCTCCTCTCGCAACACTCACAGTGAATGACTGCTGCAGTAGTCTTACGAGAACGGCTGGGGCAGTTTATAATGAAGTGCCCTGACTTACCACAGTAGAAACATAGATTTTCCTTTAAACGATGTTCTTTGCGTGCATCACTAACCCGTCTTTGTAAAGAGCCCACCTGCATGGGTTCAGGTTCAGGTTCCCGTGTGATCCTACTCAAAGGTTCCTTAGCTGGGGAGGAAGGTAGGAAAAGGTTAGTGCGATTACTTTCGAACCAATTCTCTTGCCTGCGTTCAGTCAGACGAGCATCAATACGGATGCAGTAGTTAATAAAGTCACCTAACGCAGTGGGAGGGTCGGCACGAGCAAGTTCATCCTTAATCAGTGGAGACAACCCTTTTCGAAAAATAGATTTTTTGGCGGAACTGTCCCAAGTGGTATCGAGGGCCCATCTCCTGAAATCCAAGGCATATTCGGCTACTGAGCGCTTACCTTGGCGCAAAGTTAACATGGCTGCTTCAGCTGTTGCACCTCGATTGGGGTCATCAAACACCTGCCCCATGGCTGAAATGAAAGCATCAAGATGATCCAAACATTCATCCTCAGTCTCAATCAGAGGGTTTGCCCACATCAAAGCCTTGTTGGTAAGCAACATGATTATAGTAAGCACTTTAGATCGTTCAGTGGGAAATTGTGAAGCATGTGCAGAAAAAAAAAGACTGCATTGGTTAATAAATCCCCTGAATTTCTCACGTTCACCGCCAAAATGAAAAGGGGGTAACTTGGGAATCCCAGAACTCGGGGTTATGGCAGGAGCCCGGACTCGTTCCTCTAGAACCTCAATCCTGGCTCGTAAATCCTGGTAGTTTGTCCAAACACTTGCAAATTGTGATTAGTGAGGTCCTGTAGGTTTGCAAAACGGGTCTTTATAGTCTGTATATCTGCAAGGATTGTATCAGTCACTCCGCAAAGCTCCTTTATGCGAGCCTCCATCTTCCAGATCTTTTAAGACAGGAGTACTGGAAGGAGAAGAGAAAAAAAAAAAAAACAATAGTGTTTACCTGTGGTAACACTGCAGAGTAAAATTAAGGGAATGTGCTCACCTGGAATGGTTGTGAGAAGTCACAACCACTGTCATCACAGAAAGTATAACCGGACATCTGATATCCACAGTCACAGCAGACACAGCCTTCCCAGACCCAGCAGACACTAACGTTTGGCTTCAGAATTTTGTAATGTATGGTGTACAGTTCATATAGCGTCTTGTGCTTGGGTGCGAGGAAAACACATGATACACAGGTTTGATATAGAAGGACTTGTATTACTTCATACAAGTGGCAAAAAGGGTCACACAGTTTCCAGGTACAGAAGCATTGCAGTACCCTGACTAACCACCACAACTAGAGGCAGCCGTGGAGCGTTCCTACGTTGGTCCTAGACGCCTCGTCACAGCCTGAGAAACTGACTACACCTAAAGATAGATATAGGAAAGCTATTTGCCCCGGAGCAGAACCCCAAAGACAATAGAAAGCCCCCAAACATGTAATGGCGGTTAGACAAGATGAAATACTGACACAGAAAGAAAATAGTATGAGCAAACGCTGGGGCCCAAACTAACTAAATAGAAAAGGATAGGAAGGGTACTTACTGCAATCCCAGAAAACCCTGCAAAGCACCAACTCTACTAATTTCAAAAACACCTGAGATCACACGACCTCTACCACCTAAATTAGCTCTCTTGTGTAACAAAATCAAAACAGCAGCCACTGAAAAAACTGGAAAAAGCAAAAGTACAAACATCAGTGGCTGAACAAAACTGAGAGGGCAGAAGCCCCCGGAGGGGACCCTGAAGGCCCCCACAGAAGTGCAGGACAAAATGCAAAAATATAGCACAAACACAAAAGAAGAAAATGTCTTATCTGTTAGCAGGAGATGCAGACACGACACAGCAGGCTACAAGGGAAACTGGAATAAAGGATTCAGACCAGAACAATTGATCACCGGCAACCCTGATGGGAAGGTGACTCCCTTATATAAGACCAGTCAGTAACACCTGATTCCCAGTCCTCACAATCTTCACTGGACAGACTAGCACCGCTTGTAACCACCAGAGGGAGCCTCTGCTCAGAACTCATCTCAAACCCATTCACAACAGGAGACACAGCAGGCCAGAGTAACTTAAGCTCAGCAATAACTCTCCACAACAGGTTCAGGATCTCTTCTCTGTTACCGTAATTCCATGCAAACGTGGATTTATCAAATAGCAGGTTTCCAGAGTCCACAAGTGTTCCAAAGTTCCTCAGTAGGAAATAGCTGGAGTACAAAGTCTAAGGTTTCCAGGAGTCAGGTCACAGGCTCACTGCAGGCTTGATTCTGAAGCACTGATTGCTCAGCTGAGGCTGCTTAAGAAGCAAGAGGGAGAGAATCAGGGCGGGAACATGAAAGCTGGAAACTCCATATTGACTGAGGGCAAGATAGCTGCAGCAAGACAGAAAGCAAAATGGCCGACGGAAAAACTGAGTTTCAAGAAACATGTACAAAGAACCTTACAGAAGACTCCATTCTCCGGGATCCATCTTTTTGCGACTCAGGAAGTCCGCTGTGATATTCTGAACTCCTGGAATGTGAATCGCAGAGATGGCTGGCACCCTGGCCTCGGCCCATACCAGGATTCGAGACACTTCCATCATGAGCCTGAAGCTCCTCGTTCCACCTTGATGGTTGATATACGCGACCGCCGTCGCGTTGTCTGTCTGCACTCGGACTGGTAGACCGCTTAAAGTTGTTGGAGGCAAAGGAAAATTGCCCTCAATTCCAGGATGTTGATCGGCAGGACAGACTCTTCCAATGAACATACCCCTGATTCCAAAGACCGTTCTAGACGCCCCCCCAGCCCGTCAGGCTGGTATCGGTGGTTATGATCGACCACCTTGGAGGAAGGAAGGACTTCCCCAGGGATAACGCTTCCGGACGTAACCACCATTCTAGCGACTCTCTCTCTCACCCTGTGGGAGATGATGACACTGCAATCCAGTGAAAACCGTGATCGAACCCAACAGTTCAAGATGAGCATTTGGAGAGCCCTGGAATGAAATTGGGCAAACGGAATTGCTTTCATTGACGCCACCATCAAACCCAGAAGGCGCATACACCTTCGAAGGGACATTGCTGTCGCAGACTTCATACCCTGCACATGGTGAAGAAGACTCGCTTGCTTGTTTGAGGGCAGAGACACCACTGCTCGTACCGTGTCGAACTGCATTCCCAAAAACAGGATTGACTGCGACGGTTCCAGGGACGACTTCTCCCAATTGATCAGCCACCCGAAGACCTCCAGGAGCTGAAGGGATAAATCGCGAGCCGTCACCGCCTCCTCCTTTGAGAACGCCACAATCAAAAGGTCGTCCAGATAGGGAAGAATCGTAATCCCCTGTCTTCGCAGAATCGCCATGAGAGGAGCCAGAATTTTTGTAAAAACTCTGGGTGCTGAGGCCAGACCGAATTGGAGGGCCACAAACTGGTAATGGTCCTGACCTATGGCAAAATGCAGGAAGCGTTGGTGGGCCCTTCCGATGGGGACATGCAAATAAGCGTCGCGAATGTCGATTGACACCAAAAAATCGTTCTGTGACAAGGCCGTCACAACGGAGCGAAGTGATTCCATGCGGAATTTTTGGGTGTGGACATGCCGATTTAATCTTTTGAGATCCAGAATGGGACGAAATTTGTCCTGCTTTTTGGGGACTACAAAGAGGTTGGAATAAAAACCTCTTCCTTGGTCCTCCGGTGGAACTGGTACCACCACACCCTTCTGTAGAAGGGAATCGACCTCCCGTAGTAGAGCGGCAATTAGCCCGGGCTCTGACGGAATGCGGGATAAGCAAAAACTCTATGAAGTAGCCTGCCGACACGACCCGCGTCACCCAGGTGTCCGACACGCGGGAAGCCCAAGTCGGCTTGAATTGGAGCAGGCGAACTCCCACTCGAGGGCCCTCGAGTGAGACCCTGGCGTCAGTCCGCTTTTAGCGGCTTTTTGTCAGCTTCCCGCTTGTCTTGGCGGAAGCTCTGTTTCCAGGGAGTGCGAGATTTCTGAGCGCTCTTTTTTCCCGAAAAAGAGGGACGACCCGATCCCCAAGAGGGCTGACCAAACCGTCCCCTGGGCCGACTACCACCGGCACTAGTCCTGCCAGACGCAGAAGCCACAGCTCTTCGTTGCGGTAAAGCCGTTTCTTTTGCCTTTGCTTTGGCAATCAGCTCCGTGAGGCCAGATCCAAATAGCTGACCACCTTTGTAAGCTAAAGAAAGCAACCTTGCTTGGAAACCGCGTCTCCGGTCCACTGTCTAAGCCACAGAGCTCTCCTGACTGTGATCGCCGAGGATTGTGCCCTGGACAGCATGGAGGCAGTATCCAAATCTGCATCACTGCCATATCGAGCTGCATCCTCCAATGATTTGAAAAGCCCCTCTACCTCGGATAGTGGGGATCCATCTTGCCACGCCGTCCGTAGACGGTCTAACCAGCTCAAGGAGGCTTACAAGCACACATGGATCCTAGCACAGCTCTGAATCCATGACCCGCGGCCTCGTAGATGGATTTCACCGCCATCTCCGTATTCCTGTGAAGCTGTTAGAGGTCGAGTTCCCACTTCTGCACAAGGGGAATCTAGAGCCATCCCTGCTGCGGTTTCCCATCCGTCTCCGGCCGCAGTGGACTCTGCTCAGCTTAGACGTCAGTCCCAGCGTCTGCCCTGTCCAGCGGATCCTGCAGACTCGCCTTCCCTTTAACAGAAAGTAATGAGGATTTGCTAAGCTGGGATAAAGGGACATCCACTTCAGGAGAAGGAATCCAATTAGTAATCAACTCCGTAGTACACGGATACAGCGTCTCAAAAAACCGTGTCCCCTGAAAACCTTTATCTGGACACAGGCGTTCCTTCTCCACTGCCTCATCAAGCTCATCCAGAGATGGTAAGGCTGATCGCGACCTATGCGGCTCCTGAAACATCCGGGCCGACTTACCAGGACGTCTAGTTACCTTCTCCGGTAACTGTAACGCCTCCCTCATGGCTCCAATAAAAGCCTCTGTACGGCTCAAAAGAGAGGCAGATTGTCCCTGCCGATCCTTCTCTTTATCCGAATCGGATATCTCACCATCCGAGCTTGGAGGGGAACCCTCCATATCAGAAATCTCTGAGTCGCTACGCGAGAAAGATGGCACCGGCCTGTGTCGCTTCCTGCCATGAGAGGATCTAGCTGACACCCAATAACCTAGAAGGTCAGACAGGCCATCAATAGAACGAGCGAGGGCATCCATTTTGGCGTCACTGTAACCTCCGATCGCCGCGCTTGACGCCGTCGAGGTCTGCGTGTCAGATACGCGAGGCTGATCCTGTAGCAGATCTGTCCGACATGCCCTCACACAGTATATGGCAGTTAAAAAACCTGTCAGCACCAGAACAGTGTGGATTTCAAAGGCAAAATGAACGCTGAAGGGTTAAGCTTCTTAAATAGAGAGCTACCCCAGCTTTTGTCTCCCAATAAAGGGTTAACCACCAAAGAATAGGTTAATGTTGCAGACTCTCCACAACCCTTATTTAATGAAAAGGGTGTGCGAGCCGCAGGTGCCTCTTATGAGGTAACAGCTGCAGGACAGTGTTCAAAAGTATGCCACATTAAACAAGAACGCCAACGAGATCGCTAACATATTGCGCTGATTTGTATATCGCAATACCAAAGTCGCTAAAGAGATCGCTAACCACTTATGCGTCGTCAATGAGATCGCCCACCGTGGAAGCTACTAGCGACATAAAAAAACGATCACAAAAGAAAAACGATCGCAAAACTATGCGTTGCTATTGTGATCGCAGCGGGAGCGTTCTGTGTGACAATACCTTTTCCTGCGCTGAGGGGGTCAAGCTTCTGCCCTGACAGGTAGAGGCGACTCACCCAGCTGGCCGTGGTGTAGTGTCTCCTTTCGGTCGGTCGGGGAGAGCGGAGAGTGAGGAGCCCGAGGAGGCCGTCAGTAATGGCTGCCGTGCTAGAGAGATCTAAACCGGAAGAAAAAAGGCAGGACAAGGCGCGCGCTCAGAGCGCTTCCTGCCCGTGATAGAATGGGAGAGCGCGAAGCCACGCCCCCCGGTTTCAAAAAAAGCGCGCGACTCACTCCGCTCTCCGCTCCCATGTCCTGCAGGCAATCCACCTGCGGACAAAAGTACACAATCACCACACATGAATACATGTAGCAGCGGCTGCCGCAGCGGCCGCTGAAGCACTCAAACACATTAAAATGTGGAGTACTCACCCAGCTGAGCGCCACAGGGACCCCTCAGAGATTTGGGTATTTTCTGCTATATAGACCCCTCAAAGTGACTTCAAATATGAGGTGGTCCCGAAAAAAAATGGCTTTGTAAATTTTGTTGTAAAAATGAGAAATCGCTGGTCAACTTTTAACTCTTATAATTTCCTAACAAAAAAAAATTTTGCCTCCAAAATTGTGCTGATGTAAAGTAGACATGTGGGAAATGTTATTTCTTAACTATTTTGTGTGACATATTTCTCTGTTTTAAGGGAATAAAAATTCAAAGTTTGAAAATTGCAAAATTTTCAAAATTTTTGCCATATTTGCGTTTTTTTCATAAATAAATGCAAGTTATATGGAAGAAATTTTACCACTATCATGAAGTACAATATGTCACGAGAAAACATTCTCAGAATCGCGAAGATCCGTTGAAGCGTTCCAGAGTTATAACCTCATAAAGAGACAGTGGTCAGAATTGTAAAAATTGGCCCGGTCATTAACGTGCAAACCACCCTTGGGGGTGAAGGGGATAATTTTACTGATTTTATAGGGTCCAATGTACTTATGTCCCAACTTAGACGATGGAATCCTTAACTTAAGATTTCTGGTTGACAGCCAGACCAGGTCTCCTACCTTGAAAACTGGTGCAGGTTTACGAAATTTATCTGCTGCTTTCTTGTACCTTTCCTGAGCCAATTCCAGATTCTCCTTTAGAAGATCCATATTCTTCTGTAAAGACGTGATTCTTTCGGCCACTGCTGGTAAAGGCGTTTCTATGGGAAATCGTGGAAGAATGTTAGGATGATAACCTAGATTGGAGTAAAAAGGAGACTGCTTAGTGGAGGCGCTCTGAGAGTTGTTATAAGAGAACTCAGCCAATGGAAGTAGATCCACCCAATCATCCTGTAGGTGGCAGATAAAGCAGCGGAGATACTGCTCCAGAGTTTGATTGGTTCGTTCGGTCTGTCCATTAGTCTGGGGATGAAAAGCAGAAGAAAGGTTTACTTTAATGTCCAATGCCGCACAGAAATTTTGCCAAAACCTTGAAGTGAATTGCACCCCTCGATCCGAAATAACCTCATCCGGTACTCCATGTAAGCGAAACACATCTTTAATCATCAAATCTGATGTCTGTTTTGCAGTGGGTAAGCCAACACAAGGAATAAAATGAGCTGCCTTTGTTAAACGATCAACCACCACTAGAATGGTGTTTTTCCCTTGAGAGGTTGGTAACTCCACAATGAAGTCCATAGAAATGGATCCCCACGGGCGGGACGGGGTGGGAATAGGTTGTAACAGACCAGTTGGTGAGGAGCGAGGTGTTTTGCATCTTGCACAGACTTCACATGAAGTGACATAGTTTAAAACATCCTTCCTGCAAGTGGGCCACCAAAAGAAACGAGAAAGAAATTCCTGTGTCTTTAGAATTCCTCTATGCCCAGCTATCTTGGAATCGTGAATGAGTTGCAATACTCTCAATCTGACTGTTTCAGGAATATACAGACGTTGTCCCAGAATCCACACACCATTCTTAAAGACAAGACTTACGTCCCTTGGGGGTTGTGCCAACAAGGAATCCGCATGGTATGCTTCCTTGATGTCCTTAAGTAGGTCTTGATTATGAATCACTCCCAGGAATCTAGAGTCAGGAAGAATAGTCTTAGGAGGAGCAAGTGGACGGGTCTCTGCTGAATGAATCCTAGAGAGTGCATCAGCCTTTCCATTGCGCGATCCTGGTCTATAAGAAATTACAAAATTAAATTGGTTTAAGAAAAGATTCCAGCGAGCCCGGCGAGGAGTCAGGCACTTAGCCGACCTGATAAATTCAAGGTTACGATGGTCTGTCAGGACGACTATTTGCTGTGCAGCTCCCTGAAGAAGGTGTCTCCATTCTTTGAAGGCGGCAATAATGGCCAACAACTCTCTATTGCCCACATCGTAGTTCCTCTCAGCCGAAGACAACTGCTGGGAAAAAAAGGCACAGGAATGCAAGACATTCTTCTCACCTGTTCTCTGAGAGAGTATAGCTCCAACGGCACAATCTGAAACATCCACCTCTATTATGAAGGCAAGTTCGGGGTTGGGATGTACCAAGATAGGTGCGGTGGTAAATTTATCTTTTAGACGAGAAAATGCTTCCTGGGCTTGGGGAGTCCAGGAGAACCTAGACTCTTTCCGGGTAAGTTGGGTGATAGGTGACACTACCTCAGAGAAATTCCTAATGAAACGTCTATAGAAATTGGCAAACCCGATGAAGCGCTGCACCTCCTTCACATTTCTAGGACTTGGCCAATCCTTGATGGCTTGGGTCTTACTTCCATCCATACTAATTCCTTGTGTAGACAGTACATACCCCAGAAATTGAATTTCGGTCCTATGGAATTCACACTTTTCAAGTTTGATGTAAAGATGGTTTTGTCTTAGACGTTCCAAGACCATTCTCACATGTCCATGATATTCCTCTGTGGAGTTAGAAAAAATTAGAATATCATCCAAATAAATCACCACGAATGTATCTAGGAGATCCCTGAAGATGTCATTCACCAAGTGTTGGAAAGTGGCTGGGGCGGTACTCAGACCAAAAGGCATAACTAGATATTCAAAGTGTCCATAGCGTGACCTGAATGCAGTCTTCCATTCATCCCCAGGTCTAATATGGACCAAGTTATAGGCCCCACGGAGATCCAATTTAGAGAAAATTTTGGCATGCCGCACTCTCTCCAATAACTCAGGGATTAAAGGCAATGGATAACGGTTTCTAATAGTAACCTTATTGAGTTCCCTATAGTCTACGCAGGGTCTCAGAGATCCATCTTTCTTCTTCACAAAGAAGATGGGTGCACCTGCAGGAGATGAAGAGGGGCGTATGAAGCCCTTGGCTAGATTTTCGTCTATGTAATCCTTTAAAGCCTTTAGCTCAGGCCCCGCCAGGGGGTAGATCTTACCAAAAGGTATCTCTGCTCCAGGCAATAATTCAATTGGACAATCATATGGACGGTGAGGGGGAAGCTGGTCAGCGTTCTTCTTGTCACATAAATCCACATAGTCCTGGTATACAGCTGGTAGTTCAGGGACTGACATGGTTCCTTTAGGAACAGAGCAAGCTGAAACTTCTGGACTCATCTGTTTCTCTGTAAAGTGTAATTCCTTGGTCTCCCAGTTAATGGTAGGGTTCTGAGCCTGCAGCCATGGTAGCCCTAGAATAATGGGAAAGTGGGGAGAAGAGATAAGCATAAAGGACAGTTTCTCTTGATGATCTTTACCCATAAGGACCCTCAAAGGCTCCGTTTCCTGATCCACTGGTCCAGAGGTCAGCAGGGAGCCATCCACAGTTTCCATCTGTACTGGAGTAGCCTTCTTCACTGAACGTATCCCCTGTTTCAGAGCAAAGGAGACATCCATAAAATTCCCACTTGCCCCTGAGTCGATCATAGCAGAGCTAGACACCCAGACTGAGTTAACCCAGAGTTTGATGGAAAGGAAGCAATGAGAATTGTTTTTCTTACAACTCAGCTGGGACACCCCTGAGGAAACTTGAAAAATTGCAGCGTTTACACAGTCATCGTCCTCAGAAGTAACGGAGTTTAAGTCCGAGAAATCAAGATCTATTGCTGCAGATGTCTCTGGAGCCTGAGGCTCGGACCTGACAGATCTCCTCTCGCAACACTCACAGTGAATGAGTGCTGCAGTAGTCTTACGAGAACGGCTGGGGCAGTTTATAATGAAGTGCCCTGACTTACCACAATAGAAACATAGATTTTCCTTAAAACGATGTTCCTTGCGTGCATCACTAACCCGTCTTTGTAAAGAGTCTACCTGCATGGGTTCAGTTTCCGGTTCCCGTGTGATCCTACTCAAAGGTTCCTTAGCTGGGGAGGAAGGTAGGAAAAGGTTAGTGCGATTGCTTTCGAACCATCTCTCTTGCCTGCGTTCAGTCAGGCGAGCATCAATACGGATGCAGTAGTTAATAAAGTCACCTAACGCAGTGGGAGGGTCGGCACGAGCAAGTTCATCCTTAATTAGTGGAGACAACCCTTTCGAAAAATAGATTTTTTGGCGGAACTGTCCCAGGTGGTATCAAGGGCCCATCTCCTGAAATCCAAGGCATATTCGGCTACCGAGTGCTTACCTTGGCGCAAAGTTAACATGGCTGCTTCAGCTGTTGCACCTCGATTGGGGTCATCAAACACCTGCCCCATGGCTGAAATGAAAGCATCAAGATGATCCAAACATTCATCCTCAGTCTCAATCAGAGGGTTTGCCCACATCAAAGCCTTGTTGGTAAGTAACATAATTATAGTAAGCACTTTAGATCATTCAGTGGGAAATTGTGAAGCATGTGCAGAAAAAAACAGATTGCATTGGTTAATAAATCCCCTGAATTTTTCACGTTCACCGCCAAAACGAAAAGGGGCAACTTGGGAATCCCAGAACTTGGGGCTACGGCAGGAGCCTGGACTCGCTCCTCTAGAACCTCAATCCTGGCTCGCAAATCCTGGGCAGTCTTTCCAAACACTTGCAAATTGTGATTAGTGAGGTCCTGTAGGTTTGTAAAAGGGTTTTTATAGTCTGTAAATCTGCAAGGATATTATCATCACTCCGCAAAGTTCCTTTATGCGGGCCTCCATTTTCCAGATCTTTTAAGACAGGAGTACTGGAAGGAGAGGAGAAAAGAAAAAAAAAAAAAAACAATAGCGTTTACCTGTGGTAACACTGCAGAGAGAAAAAAAAATTAAGGGAACTGCTCACCTGGAATGGTTGTGAGAAGTCACAACCACTATCATCACAGAAAGTTCAACCGGACATCTGATATCCACAGTTACAGCAGACACAAAAGAGGGAAGAGAAAAAAAAAAACAATAGTGTTTACCTGTGGTAACACTGCAAGAAAAAAAAACTTAAGGGAATTGCTCACCTGGAATGGTTGTGAGAAGTCACAACCA
>JARQOD010000001.1:789163046-789188629 GCA_033576555.1 Oophaga sylvatica | reverse complement strand
AAGGGAAGGGCTTTTTGATTTGGGAGTGCTGAATTCACTGAATTTCTTTTGGGGGGACCATAGCCACTTTGCCTTTTGAACCCCTCTCCAATTCTGTTGCCTAAGGGTCCCTGGGGCCTGAAGTGTTTTCTTTGAAAAAAGGGATAATGGAATTATACTCCACTTATATTTTTTTGTTTGTCTGAACTTGGGCCATGATTAAGAGGGGATGGGTGGAACACAAAGTGAAGGAACTGGAGGCACTCTCAGCCATCCAATCAAACCACCCACAAGTGGGGTTGCAGAGAACACACATGCAACTGAGGAGAATCAGGTTTCCATTCCGGAGAGGTAACCTAACAAACATGTACCATATCTAAAAAGGCAGCAGTTAAGCAAATTAACCATTTATCAACTGAGTTAATCAGATCAGCGATCTGACACTATATAGTGATGTCCCACCCTGGGACAATGTAAAAATGTAAAAAAATAAATAAATAAACATGTGTAAAAATATTTAAAAAAAAAACCCTAAATAAATAAATTAAAAAAAATATTTCCCCAATAAACATATTATTATTAATATTATGTAAACAAAAAAACAATAAAAGTACACATATTTATTATCCCGCATCTGTAACAACCAGCCTTATAAAACTGTCCACTAGTTAGCCCCTTTAGTGAACACCTTAAAAAAAAGGCATAAAAACAATGCTTTATCATCATACCACCGAATAAAAAGTGGAATAACACGCAAAGAAAAAGACGGATATAAATAAATATGGTATCGCTGAGAACATCATCTTGTCCCGCAAAAAACGAGCCGCCACACAGCATCATCAGCGAAAAAATATAAAAGTTATAGCTCCCAGAATAAAGCAATGCAAAATAATTATTTTTTATATAAAATAGTTTTTATTGTATAAAAGCGCCAAAACATAAAAAATTATATAAATGAGGCATCACTGAAATCATGCTAACCCGAAGAATAAAACTGCTTTATCAATTTTACCACATGAGGAACAGTATAAACGCCCCCCCAAAAGAAATTCATGAATTCCTGTTTTTGTTCATTCCAAAAATCGGATTAAAAAATGATCAAAAATGTTTGTGCCCAAAAATGGTACCAATAAAAACGTCAACTCGTCTCGCAAAAAATAAGACCTCAAATGACTCTGTGTTAAGGGCCTGCGGAACGCAACTAATAGATATTAAGGAGAGGCGCGTTCGCAGCTCGGGGTCCACAGTGCAGGCATAGCCTGCTGCTAGTAAGATGGCGCAAATAGGCAGTATGAGCGAACTCTGTTATCCCGCAGAGTCGCAGATGTAAACGCTGTAGCACTATATGGCGGTATGGGCGAACTCTGATATTCCACAGAGTCGCTAACTAAAATGCTGTAGCGCTATATGGCGATATAAGCGGACTCTGTTAATTCACAGAGCCGCTGTGACAAAGACTGTGTCCTGTTAGACTCACAGGGGACACAGATGACTGCTGAGCGGATTGCAGTCTGTGGTCATGCAATCAGAAAACAAGCAATAATCTCCTCACCGGAGTAGTCGGTATTCTAATGGCATTTTCAGCCGAGCCCTGAACACGTGCATACAAAACTCCTCACCAGAGGTGCCGGTATTCTAGGGGCTTATTTCAGCCGGACCTAACCACATGCAAACATGACCACACTGGCGCAAGCACATAACAGATTTGATACTAGCGCGCGGCCGTGCGGTTATGCCACCTTTTTATAGTAGCAGCTACAGGACCTTCCAGAAAAGGACCAATGAGAAACTGTTCCAGAACACAAGCACTTTCAGGACCTTTCTGGCGGACCAATGGGAGTCGCTGCTGTAACCGAGCATGTGACCCCTGATCTCCAATGGGAGATCTTGCCCTGGGCATGCTCAGATGGAGAGACTTTGTCCCAGGAATGCTGCTCCAGCACTGGTTATAATAGAGGAACCAGGAGAGGCAGCAACAAGCCTCTGCACAGTACTAGACTGAGCGAGATGCTGGGACCGACGTCTCTGCTGAGCAGGCTCCACTGCGGCCGGAGATGGATGGGGGACCGCAGTGGGACTGGTTCGAGATTCCCCTTGTGCAGCAGTGGGAACTCGATCCCTAACACTCTGGGCCAAAATATGGAAAAATTATAGCTCTTAAAATGTGGTGATGCAAAAACTATTTTTTGCAATAAAAAGGGTCTTTTAGCATGTGACAGCTGCCAAACATAAAAACCTGCTATAAATAGTAAATCAAACCCCCCTTTTTCACCCCCTTAGTTAGGTAAAAATAATAAAATTAAAAAAAATTATTTTTTTCCATTTTCCCATAAGGGTTAGGGTTAGCATTAGGGTTAGGATTAGGGTTAGGGTGTGTTAGGGTTAGATTTGTGGTTGAGGTTATGGTTAGGGTTGGGATTAGGGTTAGGGTGTGTTTGGGTTAGGGTTGGAGTTAGAATTGGGGGGGGTTTCCACTGTTTAGGCAGGGGCTCTCCAAACGTGACATGGCGTCTGATATCAATTCCAGCCAATTCTTCGTTGAAAAAGTCAAACGGTGCTCCTTCCCTTCCGAGCTCTGCCATGCGCCCAAACAGTGGTTTTCCTCCACATATTAGATATCACCGTACTCAGGACAAATTGCACAATAACTCTGGGGGTCCAATTTCTTCTGTTAAGGTACTGTCACACTAAGCAAGATCGCTAACGAGATTGCTAAAGAGTCACCGATTTATGACGCAGTAGCGATCTCGTTAGCGACACAGCTGTGTGTGACAGCGATGTGGCCCCTGCTGAGATGTCGTTGATTGCTTATGAACATTCTGAGCCGTTTTTTAGTCGCTGGTGTCCCGCTGGTGAGCCTGAATCGCTGTGTGACACCCTTTATGAACGACTTTACCAGCGCCGCAGGTGGGACTAGGTTTTCCCAACGACCGCAGAGGTCATTATACAGATCGCTGATCTCTGATTAGATCTGTGTTTGGAAGCTAACTAGCGACCACATAGCGATCGCACTAGCGATCTCGCCAGGTTGTGTTGTTGTCGTGATCGCTAGTGCAATCGCTAAGTGTTACAGTGCCTTTACCCTTGGTAAATAAAAAATTGGGGCGAAAATATCATTTTTATGAAAAAAACACGGATTTTGGTAAGAACTTACTTGTAAAATCCTTTTCAGCGAAGAAGGAAGGGAGACACAGTCATTACTAGTGGTAGGCGGAGCCCACATAGGATAAACATACCTCAGATTAAAAAGTGTTGACCGGCCCCTCCAGCTATATAGGGCTCCTCCTACTCCAGCTCTCCAGTCGTACCCAAGCTTAAGGAAGAGCAAATATCACCAGCGTAGCAACATAACCCCTTCTGAAGGACTTCAGAGAAAAAACAAGAAGACAGGTTATGCATATAGCCGAAACAACCACACAGTCCAGGTACTACTCACTGAACCTGACCACTGCGATGAGCTGGCGATGCTGGAACAGAGCCTTAGCGCGCCGACCTCAGCCCAGATAATCGCTATCAGAGAAGGGTCACGCTGCATCTGAAAACACAACAACACACTTCTGCCATGGGAGGGAGCTGTGTCTCCCTCCCTTCTTCGCTGAAAAGGATTTTACAGGTAAGTTCTTACCAAAATCCGTGTTTCAGCTGCAGATGAAGGAAGGGAAACACAGTCATTACTAGTGGGACGTCCCAAAGCAGTCCAAAAATAAGGGTGGGCAAAAAACCAAAAGAGGCAGATACCCAACAACCTAGGTAAATGCGCAAATAGCGCTAACTATAAGTTCACAAGAACTTTTAAACTACAGCCGCCTGCAGGACCCTACGTCCTAAGGCCGCATCAGCGGAAGCACTAACATCCACCTTATAAAATTTCGTAAATGTGTGGACGGAACGCCAGGTTCGCGCCCGGCAGAGCTGAGCTGCCGAGGCTCCTTGATGAAAAACCCACGATGAACCCACAGCCCTTGTGGAGTGAGCTCGAATCTTAATCGGGCAAGGTTCGCCCTTAAGTCGGTAAGCCTCTAAAATGGCCGACCGAATCCAACGAGCTATAGAATCCTTGGAAGCTCGTTCCCACGTTGACGACCTGCTGGAATCACAAACAGAGAATCCGACTTCCGAAAATTTGAGTAATGGACAAATAGAATTTTAAAGCCTGCACCAAATCCAATGTGTGCAAGGCTCGTTCTTTCGCATTCCTTGGCTCCGGACAGAGCGAGGGCAACACAATATCCTGGTTAACATGAAACTGTGATACTACTTTAGGTAGAAAGTCGCCACGTGTGCGAAGCACTACGCGATCTGGGAGAAACTCCAGAAAAGGAGGCGAGCAAGAGAGAGCCACCAACTCAGAAACCCTTTCTCAAAGAAGTGACCGCCACTAAGAAGGCAACCTTCCAAGAAAGCAAAGAAAGGCTAACAGAGTCCATAGGCTCAAAAGGCCCATGTTGAAGAGCCTCCAAGATAAGATTGAGCCGCCAGGGAGACACAGGCGCCTTCCGCGGCGGAAACTGACGGGTTACTCCGTGAAAAAAGGAACGTACGTCCCTATGCGAAGCGATAGCCTTCCGAAATACCAAGGACAGAGCAGAAACTTGCCCCTTCAAAGTGCTAACTGCCAAACCCCTGTCCAGCCCGTACTGCAAAAAGGCCAACAAATTGGGAATGGAAAAACTCCTCGAAAAGAAGACTTCCCAAGTCTTATGATAAATTCTAGGGGTAGCCGGACCTCTGGCAGCTCGCAGAGTGGCAATGACTTCGGCTGAAAAACCTTGACGGGTCAAGATTTGGTCTCAAGAGCCACGCCGTCGAACGCAGAGACTTCAGGTCCGGGTGATGAACGGGCCCTTGGGTTAACAGGTCCGGGCGAAGAGGGAGTGGAAGTGGAGGCGCTGCCAGAAGCGACACCAGCGTCAAGAACCACGTCCTCCTTGGCCAATCTGGGGCTATCAATATAGCCGGGACTCTCTCCAGTCTGATCCGACGTAAAACCAGAGGAAGTAAGGATATCGGCGGGAACACATAAATTAGCTCGAAATGGTCCCAAGGAGCCACCAGAGCATCCACCGCCACAGCCTTCGAGTCCTTGTACCTGGACATGAATGTCGGTAACTTGGCATTGAGCCTGGACGCCATGACATCCACTTGGGGAGTTCCCCAACGGGAGCACAGCAGCGCAAAAATTTTCGGATGAAGATGTAATGTATGGTGTACAGTTCATATAGCTCTTGTGCTTGGGTGCGAGGAAAACACATGAGACACAGGTTTGATATAGAAGGACTTGTATTACTTCATACAAGTGGCAAAAAGGGTCACACAGTTTGCAGGTACAGAAGCAGGAGACACAGCAGGCCAGAGTAACTTAAGCTCAGCAATAACTCTCCACAACAGGTTCAGGATCTCTTCTTCTGTTACCGTAATTCCATGCAAACGTGGATTTATCAAATAGCAGGTTTCCAGAGTCCACAAGTGTTCCAAAGTTCCTCAGTAGGAAATAGCTGGAGTACAAAGTCTAAGGTTTCCAGGAGTCAGGTCACAGGCTCACTGCAGGCTTGATTCTGAAGCACTGATTGCTCAGCTGAGGCTGCTTAAGAAGCAAGAGGGAGAGAATCAGGGCGGGAACATGAAAGCTGGAAACTACATATTGACGAGGGCAAGATAGCTGCAGCAAGACAGAAAGCAAAATGGCCGACGGAAAAACTGAGTTTCAAGAAACATGTACAAAGAACCTTACATTACTCCCCCCTTAGGGACAACCTCCGGATGACCTCAGACCAGGCTTGTCTAGGGTACCTCTGATGAAACTGGCGGAGCAAGCGAGGAGCATTAACGTTATTGACTGGTTCCCATGAGTTGTCCTCCACTGGGTAGCCCTGCCATTTAATCAAATATTGTAACTGATTTCTGTACAACCTGGAATCTAGAATCCTTTCCACCACAAATTCTTCCTGACCATCGACTAGCACTGGGTCAGGGCAAGGAGAAGAACGTCCAGGAAACGTATTGGGTGTTGCAGCCTTTAGTAGGGATACATGAAAGACAGGGTGGATTCTCATAGTTCTGGGCAGTTGAAGACGACAAGCAACGGCACTTATAATTTTACTGATTTTATAGGGTCCAATGTACTTATGTCCCAACTTAGACGATGGAATCCTTAACTTAAGATTTCTGGTTGACAGCCAGACCAAGTCTCCTACCTTGAAAGCTGGTGCAGGTTTACGAAATTTATCTGCTGCTTTCTTGTACCTTTCCTGAGCCAATTCCAGATTTTCCTTTAGAAGATCCATATTCTTTTGTAAAGACGTGATTCTTTCAGCCACTGCTGGCAAGGGCGTTTCTATGGGAAATCGAGGAAGAATGTTAGGATGATAACCTAAATTGGAGTAAAAAGGAGACTGCTTAGTGGAGGCGCTCTGAGAGTTGTTATTAAGAGAACTCAGACAGTGGAAGTAGATCCACCCAATCATCCTGTAGGTGGCAGATAAAGCAGCGGAGATACTGCTCCAGGGTCTGATTGGTTCGTTCTGTCTGTCCATTAGTCTGGGGATGAAAAGCAGAAGAAAGGTTTACTTTAATGTCCAATGCGGCACAGAAATTTTGCCAAAACCTTGAAGTGAATTGCACCCTCGATCGAAATGACCTCATCCGGTACTCCATGTAAGCGAAACACATTCTTAATCATCAAATCTGATGTCTGTTTTGCAGTGGGTAAGCCGACACAAGGGATAAAATGAGCTGCCTTTGTTAAACGATCAACCACCATAGAATGGTGTTCTTCCCTTGAGAGGTTGGTAACTCCACAATGAGCATGAATTCCCCACGGGCGGGACGGGTGGGAAGGGGTTGCAACAGACCAGTTGGTGAGGAGCGAGGTGTTTTGCATCTTGCACAGACTTCACATGAAGTGACATAGTTTAAAACATCTTTCCTGTAAGTGGGCCACCAAAAGAAACGAGAAAGAAATTCCTGTGTCTTTAGAATTCCTCTATGCCCAGCTATCTTGGAATCGTGGATGAGTTGCAATACTCTCAATCTGACTGTTTCAGGTATATACAGACGTTGTCCCTGAATCCACACAACATTTTTAAAGACAAGACTTACGTCCCTTGGGGGTTGTGCCAACAAGGAATCCGCATGGTATGCTTCCTTGATGTCCTTAAGTAGGTCTTGATTATGAATCACTCCCAGGAATCTAGAGTCAGGAAGAATAGTCTTAGGAGGAGTAAGTGACGGGTCTCTGCTGAATGAATCCTAGAGAGTGCATCAGCCTTTCCATTGCGCGATCCTGGCCTATAAGAAATTACAAAATTAAATTGGTTTAGAAAAGATTCCAGCGAGCCTGGCGAGGAGTCAGGCACTTAGCCGACCTGATAAATTCAAGGTTACGATGGTCTGTCAGGACGACTATTTGCTGTGCAGCTCCCTGAAGAAGGTGTCTCCATTCTTTGAAGGCGGCAATAATGGCCAACAACTCTCTATTGCCCACATCGTAGTTCCTCTCAGCCGAAGACACTGCTGGGAAAAGAAGGCACAGGGATGCAAGACATTCTTCTCACCTGTTCTCTGAGAGAGTATAGCTCCAACGGCACAGTCTGAAGCATCCACCTCTATTATGAAGGCAAGTTCGGGGTTGGGATGTACTAAGATAGGTGCGGTGGTAAATTTATCCTTTAGACGGGAAAATGCTTCCTGGGCTTGGGGGGTCCAGGAGAACCTAGACTCTTTCCGGGTAAGTTGGGTGATAGGTGACACTACCTCAGAGAAATTCCTAATGAAACGTCTATAGAAGTTGGCAAACCCGATGAAGCGCTGCACCTCCTTCACATTTCTAGGAATTGGCCAATCCTTGATGGGCTTGGGTCTTGCTTCCATCCATACTAATCCCTTGTGTAGACAGTACATACCCAGAAATTGAATTTCGGTCCTATGGAATTCACACTTTTCAAGTTTGATGTAAAGATGGTTTTGTCTTAGACGTTCTGCATCATGTCCATGATGTTCCTCTGTGGAGTTAGAAAAAATTAGAATATCATCCAGATAAATCACCACGAATGTATCTAGGAGATCCCTGAAGATGTCATTCACCAAGTGTTGGAAAGTGGCTGGGGCGGTACTCAGACCAAAAGGCATAACCAGATATTCAAAGTGTCCATAGCGTGACCTGAATGCAGTCTTCCATTCATCCCCAGGTCTAATACGACCAAGTTATAGGCCCCACGGAGATCCAGTTTAGAGAAAATTTTGGCATGCCGCACTCTCTCCAATAACTCAGGGATTAAAGGCAATGGATAACGGTTTCTAATAGTAACCTTATTGAGTTCCCTATAGTCTACGCAGGGTCTCAGAGATCCATCTTTCTTCTTCACAAAGAAGATGGGTGCACCTGCAGGAGATGAAGAGGGGCGTATGAAGCCCTTGGCTAGATTTTCGTCTATGTAATCCTTTAAAGCCTTTAGCTCAGGCCCCGCCAGGGGGTAGATCTTACCAAAAGGTATCTCTGCTCCAGGCAATAATTCAATTGGACAATCATATGGACGGTGAGGGGGAAGCTGGTCAGCGTTCTTCTTGTCACATAAATCCACATAGTCCTGGTATACAGCTGGTAGTTCAGGGACTGACATGGTTCCTTTAGGAACAGAGCAAGCTGAAACTTCTGGACTCATCTGTTTCTCTGGAAAGTGTAATTCCTTGGTCTCCCAGTTAATGGTAGGGTTCTGAGCCTGCAGCCATGGTAGCCCTAGAATAATGGGAAAGTGGGGAGAAGAGATAAGCATAAAGGACAGTTTCTCTTGATGATCTTTACCCATAAGGACCCTCAAAGGCTCCGTTTCCTGATCCACTGGTCCAGAGGTCAGCAGGGAGCCATCCACAGTCTCCATCTGTACTGGAGTAGTCTTCTTCACTGAACGTATCCCCCGTTTCAGAGCAAAGGAGATATCCATAAAATTTCCACTTGCCCCTGAGTCGATCATAGCAGAGCTAGACACCCAGACTGAGTCAACCCAGAGTTTGATGGAAAGGAAGCAATGAGAATTGTTTTTCTTACAACTCAGCTGGGACACCGCTGAGGAAACTTGAAAAATTGCAGCGTTTACACAGTCATCGTCCTCAGAAGTGACGGAGTTTAAGTCAGAGAAATCAATATCTGTTGCTGCAGATCTCTCTGGAGCCTGAGGCTCGGACCTGACAGATCTCCTCTCGCAACACTCACAGTGAATGACTGCTGCAGTAGTCTTACGAGAACGGCTGGGGCAGTTTATAATGAAGTGCCCTGACTTACCACAGTAGAAACATAGATTTTCCTTTAAACGATGTTCTTTGCGTGCATCACTAACCCGTCTTTGTAAAGAGTCCCACCTGCATGGGTTCAGGTTCAGGTTCCCGTGTGATCCTACTCAAAGGTTCCTTAGCTGGGGAGGAAGGTAGGAAAAGGTTAGTGCGATTACTTTCGAACCAATTCTCTTGCCTGCGTTCAGTCAGACGAGCATCAATACGGATGCAGTAGTTAATAAAGTCACCTAACGCAGTGGGAGGGTCGGCACGAGCAAGTTCATCCTTAATCAGTGGAGACAACCCTTTTCGAAAAATAGATTTTTTGGCGGAACTGTCCCAAGTGGTATCGAGGGCCCATCTCCTGAAATCCAAGGCATATTCGGCTACTGAGCGCTTACCTTGGCGCAAAGTTAACATGGCTGCTTCAGCTGTTGCACCTCGATTGGGGTCATCAAACACCTGCCCCATGGCTGAAATGAAAGCATCAAGATGATCCAAACATTCATCCTCAGTCTCAATCAGAGGGTTTGCCCACATCAAAGCCTTGTTGGTAAGCAACATGATTATAGTAAGCACTTTAGATCGTTCAGTGGGAAATTGTGAAGCATGTGCAGAAAAAAAAAGACTGCATTGGTTAATAAATCCCCTGAATTTCTCACGTTCACCGCCAAAATGAAAAGGGGGTAACTTGGGAATCCCAGAACTCGGGGTTATGGCAGGAGCCCGGACTCGTTCCTCTAGAACCTCAATCCTGGCTCGTAAATCCTGGGTAGTTTGTCCAAACACTTGCAAATTGTGATTAGTGAGGTCCTGTAGGTTTGCAAAACGGGTCTTTATAGTCTGTATATCTGCAAGGATTGTATCAGTCACTCCGCAAAGCTCCTTTATGCGAGCCTCCATCTTCCAGATCTTTTAAGACAGGAGTACTGGAAGGAGAAGAGAAAAAAAAAAAAAACAATAGTGTTTACCTGTGGTAACACTGCAGAGTAAAATTAAGGGAATGTGCTCACCTGGAATGGTTGTGAGAAGTCACAACCACTGTCATCACAGAAAGTATAACCGGACATCTGATATCCACAGTCACAGCAGACACAGCCTTCCCAGACCCAGCAGACACTAACGTTTGGCTTCAGAATTTTGTAATGTATGGTGTACAGTTCATATAGCGTCTTGTGCTTGGGTGCGAGGAAAACACATGAACACAGGTTTGATATAGAAGGACTTGTATTACTTCATACAAGTGGCAAAAAGGGTCACACAGTTTCAGGTACAGAAGCATTGCAGTACCCTGACTAACCACACAACTAGAGGCAGCCGTGGAGCGTTCCTACGTTGGTCCTAGACGCCTCGTCACAGCCTGAGAAACTGACTACACCTAAAGATAGATATAGGAAAGCTATTGCCCCGGAGCAGAACCCCAAAGACAATAGAAAGCCCCCAAACATGTAATGGCGGTTAGACAAGATGAAATACTGACACAGAAAGAAAATAGTATGAGCAAACGCTGGGCCCAAACTAACTAAATAGAAAAGGATAGGAAGGGTACTTACTGCAATCCCAAAAACCCTGCAAAGCACCAACTCTACTAATTTCAAAAACACCTGAGATCACACGACCTCTACCACCTAAATTAGCTCTCTTGTGTAACAAAATCAAAACAGCAGCCACTGAAAAAACTGGAAAAAGCAAAAGTACAAACATCAGTGGCTGAACAAAACTGAGAGGGCAGAAGCCCCCGGAGGGGACCCTGAAGGCCCCCACAGAAGTGCAGGACAAAATGCAAAAATATAGCACAAACACAAAAGAAGAAAATGTCTTATCTGTTAGCAGGAGATGCAGACACGACACAGCAGGCTACAAGGGAAACTGGAATAAAGGATTCAGACCAGAACAATTGATCACCGGCAACCCTGATGGGAAGGTGACTCCCTTATATAAGACCAGTCAGTAACACCTGATTCCCAGTCCTCACAATCTTCACTGGACAGACTAGCACCGCTTGTAACCACCAGAGGGAGCCTCTGCTCAGAACTCATCTCAAACCCATTCACAACAGGAGACACAGCAGGCCAGAGTAACTTAAGCTCAGCAATAACTCTCCACAACAGGTTCAGGATCTCTTCTCTGTTACCGTAATTCCATGCAAACGTGGATTTATCAAATAGCAGGTTTCCAGAGTCCACAAGTGTTCCAAAGTTCCTCAGTAGGAAATAGCTGGAGTACAAAGTCTAAGGTTTCCAGGAGTCAGGTCACAGGCTCACTGCAGGCTTGATTCTGAAGCACTGATTGCTCAGCTGAGGCTGCTTAAGAAGCAAGAGGGAGAGAATCAGGGCGGGAACATGAAAGCTGGAAACTCCATATTGACTGAGGGCAAGATAGCTGCAGCAAGACAGAAAGCAAAATGGCCGACGGAAAAACTGAGTTTCAAGAAACATGTACAAAGAACCTTACAGAAGACTCCATTCTCCGGGATCCATCTTTTTGCGACTCAGGAAGTCCGCTGTGATATTCTGAACTCCTGGAATGTGAATCGCAGAGATGGCTGGCACCCTGGCCTCGGCCCATACCAGGATTCGAGACACTTCCATCATGAGCCTGAACCTCCTCGTTCCACCTTGATGGTTGATATACGCGACGCCGTCGCGTTGTCTGTCTGCACTCGGACTGGTAGACCGCTTAAAGTTGTTGGAGGCAAAGGAAAATTGCCCTCAATTCCAGGATGTTGATCGGCAGGACAGACTCTTCCAATGAACATACCCCCTGATTCCAAAGACCGTTCTAGACGCCCCCCCAGCCCGTCAGGCTGGTATCGGTGGTTATGATCGACCACCTTGGAGGAAGGAAGGACTTCCCCAGGGATAACGCTTCCGGACGTAACCACCATTCTAGCGACTCTCTCTCTCACCCTGTGGGAGATGATGACACTGCAATCCAGTGAAAACCGTGATCGAACCCAACAGTTCAAGATGAGCATTTGGAGAGCCCTGGAATGAAATTGGGCAAACGGAATTGCTTTCATTGACGCCACCATCAAACCCAGAAGGCGCATACACCTTCGAAGGCACATTGCTGTCGCAGACTTCATACCCTGCACATGGTGAAGAAGACTCGCTTGCTTGTTTGAGGGCAGAGACACCACTGCTCGTACCGTGTCGAACTGCATTCCCAAAAACAGGATTGACTGCGACGGTTCCAGGGACGACTTCTCCCAATTGATCAGCCACCCGAAGACCTCCAGGAGCTGAAGGGATAAATCGCGAGCCGTCACCGCCTCCTCCTTTGAGAACGCCACAATCAAAAGGTCGTCCAGATAGGGAAGAATCGTAATCCCCTGTCTTCGCAGAATTGCCATGAGAGGAGCCAGAATTTTTGTAAAAACTCTGGGTGCTGAGGCCAGACCGAATTGGAGGGCCACAAAACTGGTAATGGTCCTGACCTATGGCAAAATGCAGGAAGCGTTGGTGGGCCCTTCCGATGGGGACATGCAAATAAGCGTCGCGAATGTCGATTGACAACAAAAAATCGTTCTGTGACAAGGCCGTCACAACGGAGCGAAGTGATTCCATGCGGAATTTTTGGGTGTGGACATGCCGATTTAATCTTTTGAGATCCAGAATGGGACGAAATTTGTCCTGCTTTTTGGGGACTACAAAGAGGTTGGAATAAAAACCTCTTCCTTGGTCCTCCAGTGGAACTGGTACCACCACACCCTTCTGTAGAAGGGAATCGACCTCCCGTAGTAGAGCGGCAATTAGCCCGGGCTCTGACGGAATGCGGGATAAGCAAAAACTCTATGAAGTAGCCTGCCGACATGACCCGCGTCACCCAGGTGTCCGACACGCGGGAAGCCCAAGTCGGCTTGAATTGGAGCAGGCGAACTCCCACTCGAGGGCCCTCGAGTGAGACCCTGGCGTCAGTCCGCTTTTAGCGGCTTTTTGTCAGCTTCCCGCTTGTCTTGGCGGAAGCTCTGTTTCCAGGGAGTGCGAGATTTCTGAGCGCTCTTTTTTCCCGAAAAAGAGGATGACCCGATCCCCAAGAGGGCTGACCAAACCGTCCCCTGGGCCGACTACCACCGGCACTAGTCCTGCCAGACGCAGAAGCCACAGCTCTTCGTTGCGGTAAAGCCGTTTCTTTTGCCTTTGCTTTGGCAATCAGCTCCGTGAGGCCAGATCCAAATAGCTGACCACCTTTGTAAGCTAAAGAAAGCAACCTTGCTTGGAAACCGCGTCTCCGGTCCACTGTCTAAGCCACAGAGCTCTCCTGACTGTGATCGCCGAGGATTGTGCCCTGGACAGCATGGAGGCAGTATCCAAATCTGCATCACTGCCATATCGAGCTGCATCCTCCAATGATTTGAAAAGCCCTCTACCTCGGATAGTGGGGATCCATCTTGCCACGCCGTCCGTAGACGGTCTAACCAGCTCAAGGAGGCTTACAAGCACACATGGATCCTAGCACAGCTCTGAATCCATGACCCGCGGCCTCGTAGATGGATTTCACCGCCATCTCCGTATTCCTGTGAAGCTGTTAGAGGTCGAGTTCCCACTTCTGCACAAGGGGAATCTAGAGCCATCCCTGCTGCGGTTTCCCATCCGTCTCCGGCCGCAGTGGACTCTGCTCAGCTTAGACGTCAGTCCCAGCGTCTCGCCCTGTCCAGCGGATCCTGCAGACTCGCCTTCCCTTTAACAGAAAGTAATGAGGATTTGCTAAGCTGGGATAAAGGGACATCCACTTCAGGAGAAGGAATCCAATTAGTAATCAACTCCGTAGTACACGGATACAGCGTCTCAAAAAACCGTGTCCCCTGAAAACCTTTATCTGGACACAGGCGTTCCTTCTCCACTGCCTCATCAAGCTCATCCAGAGATGGTAAGGCTGATCGCGACCTATGCGGCTCCTGAAACATCCGGGCCGACTTACCAGGACGTCTAGTTACCTTCTCCGGTAACTGTAACGCCTCCCTCATGGCTCCAATAAAAGCCTCTGTACGGCTCAAAAGAGAGGCAGATTGTCCCTGCCGATCCTTCTCTTTATCCGAATCGGATATCTCACCATCCGAGCTTGGAGGGGAACCCTCCATATCAGAAATCTCTGAGTCGCTACGCGAGAAAGATGGCACCGGCCTGTGTCGCTTCCTGCCATGAGAGGATCTAGCTGACACCCAATAACCTAGAAGGTCAGACAGGCCATCAATAGAACGAGCGAGGGCATCCATTTTGGCGTCACTGTAACCTCCGATCGCCGCGCTTGACGCCGTCGAGGTCTGCGTGTCAGATACGCGAGGCTGATCCTGTAGCAGATCTGTCCGACATGCCCTCACACAGTATATGGCAGTTAAAAAACCTGTCAGCACCAGAACAGTGTGGATTTCAAAGGCAAAATGAACGCTGAAGGGTTAAGCTTCTTAAATAGAGAGCTACCCCAGCTTTTGTCTCCCAATAAAGGGTTAACCACCAAAGAATAGGTTAATGTTGCAGACTCTCCACAACCCTTATTTAATGAAAAGGGTGTGCGAGCCGCAGGTGCCTCTTATGAGGTAACAGCTGCAGGACAGTGTTCAAAAGTATGCCACATTAAACAAGAACGCCAACGAGATCGCTAAACATATTGCGCTGATTTGTATATCGCAATACCAAAGTCGCTAAAGAGATCGCTAACCACTTATGCGTCGTCAATGAGATCGCCCACCGTGGAAGCTACTAGCGACATAAAAAAACGATCACAAAAGAAAAACGATCGCAAAACTATGCGTTGCTATTGTGATCGCAGCGGGAGCGTTCTGTGTGACAATACCTTTTCCTGCGCTGAGGGGGTCAAGCTTCTGCCCTGACAGGTAGAGGCGACTCACCCAGCTGGCCGTGGTGTAGTGTCTCCTTTCGGTCGGTCGGGGAGAGCGGAGAGTGAGGAGCCCGAGGAGGCCGTCAGTAATGGCTGCCGTGCTAGAGAGATCTAAACCGGAAGAAAAAAGGCAGGACAAGGCGCGCGCTCAGAGCGCTTCCTGCCCGTGATAGAATGGGAGAGCGCGAAGCCACGCCCCCGCCGGTTTCAAAAAAAGCGCGCGACTCACTCCGCTCTCCGCTCCCATGTCCTGCAGGCAATCCACCTGCGGACAAAAGTACACAATCACCACACATGAATACATGTGCAGCGGCTGCCGCAGCGGCCGCTGAAGCACTCAAACACATTAAAATGTGGAGTACTCACCCAGCTGAGCGCCACAGGGACCCCTCAGAGATTTGTGGCGCTGCCCGTAGCTTCCCCCCAGGGCGGGGAACGCAGTGACCCCAGAAGCGTGGTTTGCGTCCCCGCCAGGGAAGCAATCCTCATCCTCCAGGGCCGGCAGGGTTCTGCAGGGAGCACCTTATAGGGTAATAAAGATCCGCCAAGGGAGAGGTGGGAGTCCAGCAGCGCTGAGACCCCTGAGACCTCTAGACCACTTCTGGTGATCCAAGTCTCTGTCCGACTAAAATAAAAAAATCTTCTGAGGAGCTGCTTCCAGCAGCGACTATCCTCTGTGAACCTCAAATTTTAGACTGGAGAGCTGGAGTAGGAGGAGCCCTATATAGCTGGAGGGGCCGGTCAACACTTTTTAATCTGAGGTGTGTTTATCCTATGTGGGCTCCGCCTACCACTAGTAATGACTGTGTCTCCCTTCCTTCATCTGCAGCTGAAAATATGATTTTTTATTTTTATGGCTCTATGTTATCAACTTCTGTAAAGCACTTGTGGGTTCAAAGTACTACCCACACATCTAGATAAGTTCCTTGGGGGGGTCTAGTGTCCAAAATGGGGTCACTTGTGGGGGTTTCCACTGTTTAGGCACATCAGGGACTCACCAAACGCGACATGACGCCTGCAGACCATTCCATCAAAGTCTGCATTCCAAAACGTCACTACTTCTCTTCCGAGCCCCGACGTGTGCCCATACAGTAGCTTTCTCCCACATATGGGGTATCAGTATACTCTGGACAAATTGTACAACAACTTTTGGTGTCCAATTTCTCCTGCTACCCTTGGTAAAATAAAAAAATGGGGTCTTAAAGATCATGTTTGTGGAAAAAATATTTATTTTTATTTTCACGCTCGGGTGTTATAAAGTTCTGTGAAGCACCTGGGGGTTCAAAGTGCTCACCACACATCTAGATAAGTTCCTTTGGGGGTTTAGTTTGCAAAATAGGGTCGCTTGTGGGGGGTTTCCACTGTTTAGGCACATCAGGGGCTCTCCAAATGCGACATGGCGTCCGATCTCAATTCTAGCCAATTTTGCATTGAAAAAGTCAAACGGTACTCCTTCCCTTCCGTGCTCTGTCATGCATCCAAACAGTGGTTTACCCCCACATATGGGGTATCAGCTTACTCAGGACAAATTGCACAATAACTTTTGTGATCTTGTTACCCTTGGGAAAATAAAAATTAGGGTGAAAAGATCATTTATGTGGAAAAAAAATGATTTTTGAATTTTATGGCTCTATGTTATAAACTTCTGTGAAGCCCTTGGGGGTTCAAAGTGCTCACCACACTTCTAGATAAGCTTC
This sequence comes from Oophaga sylvatica, assembly GCA_033576555.1. NCBI lineage: Eukaryota > Metazoa > Chordata > Amphibia > Anura > Dendrobatidae > Oophaga > Oophaga sylvatica. The sequence goes on along the minus strand of JARQOD010000001.1, from coordinate 789,171,845 downwards.
TTGAGGGGTCTAGTTTCCAAAATAGTGTCATTTGTGGGGGGTTTCCACTGTTTAGGCACATCAGGGGCTCTCCAAACGCGACATGGCGTCCAGCCAATTCTGCGTTGAGAAAGTCAAACGGCGCTCCTCTCCTTCCAAGCTCCGCCATGCACCCAAACAGTGGTTTACCCCCACATATGGGGTATCAGCATATTCAGGACAAATTGCACAACAAGTTTTGGGGTCCCATTTCTCCTGTTACCCTTGGGAAAATAAAAAATTGAGGTCAAGAAAATCATTTTTGTTGAAAAACTATGATTTTTTATTTTTACGGCTCTACGTTATAAACTTCTGTAACACAGAAAAGCACAGTAAAGCAAACGTATAAAAATACTCTGTTGTAAAAAAGTAACAGTAGACAGCAAGTGCTGGTAAAAAGATGATAAAACACAGTATATTTGGTTGATACGTTTTTTGCAAAAAATTTATACTAAGCCGCTCTACCAAACTTCACGGTGCACCCGTATCAGAGCAGTCCCTGACTAATGTATTTAATCCCTAACTGATGTATTTAAAAATCTGGTCATGTGTATAGTACATATATGACCAGGATTCAGAAAGGTAATGTCCAATGTGGAGAACGGCCTTTATGTGCATGACTCACAAAGGAGGGGTGGAAAACCTCCCTAATCTTGCAAAAACAAGAAACCAGTTACATACAAACACATGAGCCATGCACACAGTGAACAAGCCTGTAGGGACATTGCTCACACCACCGGAAGACTGAAACACAGAAAAGCACAGTAAAACAAACGTATAAAAATACTCTGTTGTAAAAAAGTGACAGTAGACAGCAAGTGCTGGTAAAAAGATGATAAAACACAGGGTATTTGGTTGATACTTTTTTACAAAAGATGTATGCTAAGCCAGGGACTGCTCTGATACGGGTATACCTTGACGTTCCACTCCTGGTTTTGGCTTACAAATACTGATGTGAAATACTGACCAAATACTGAATGTGTGAGCATGGCCTAAAGCAAATAGAGATTCAGGATCTGTGTTATGTCTGCATCAATGTCAGCAGCAGATATATATGAAAAGAAGTTGTATTAACGATACAATAATTTAATAGTACAGACTATATAGTCTACATAGCATTTTACCCCTTTCCTCTTAAGCCAACTTTTCATATTTTCTCTTTTTTTTCCCTCCCCTGCTTCCATGAGCCATAAAATTTTTATTTTTTCGTCCACATACTATAGCTGTATGACAGCATTTTTTTTGTGGGACGAGTTTTAGTTTTAAATGATGCAATTTATTTTAGCATTCATTGTACTGTAAAAAGGAAAACAAATCAAAGTGGGGAAATTGGGAGAAAATGCAATTCTGCCATTTTTTTGTGTTTTTCCTTTAACAACTGTCACAGACGTGGTTTGTGGAACCACTTTGCCATGGACCGCAGAGAATTTGGGGGGGGTAACTAAGCGAGCACAGGACTGTTCACTAGAGCCTCTGATGGTGAGCTTAGACTTGGATCCCGATGAACGCCAGGTGCCACTCCAGGACAGACCAATGTTCACGCAGTAGCTGGACCCAGAAGGACAGACTGGATGGAGTAGCAGACAAAGTTCGTATCAGAGTGCAGCAGACAGGCTTCATATCAGAGTGCAGCACACAGAGTTTGTGTCAGAGTACAGCAGGCAGATTTGCACTAGAGTGCAGCAGGTAGGATTTGCAACCTTACGCAACATAGACTGCAAACAAGAAGGTTGCTCAGGCACCTCCCCAGTGGGGAGGAAGCAATATATACATACTGCCCCCCTGCCATTGGCTGGGGATGAAATAGCAAGTGCACACGCTGACCCATTAAAAGGGCGGGAGCGCACACATGCTCTAAGGCAGTGTTTCTCAACTCCAGTCCTCAGGACCCACCAACAGGTCATGTTTTCAGGATTTCCTTAGTATTGCACAGGTGACAATTTTATCACCTGCTCAAGCATTAATTCCATCACCTTTGCAATACTAAGGAAATCCTGAAAACATGACCTGTTGGTGGGTCCTGAGGACTGGAGTTGAGAAACACTGCTCTAAGGACATGGCTAGAGGCCCGGCTGATAGTACCGACAGCAGCACGGGTGAGTAAAATGACATACCGGAGACCCTGCCTGTCAGAACAGGACTTCAGCGTGGGGTTAACAACAATGTACATGTTGTTTCAAGCAAGAATGCATTTGTTTGCAAATATATTGTGAGTTGTCTGCATAGACTTTAGTCTGCTTTTGCATCTTCTAAGTGCAGCATCTAAGTGTTTTTGCAATGAATTAGACCAGAATTGAACCAGAAGGGAACTTAAAGTAACTGGATGCTTAGTCACAGTAAATAAAGTTTCAGCTTGTCTTCACTTCCATTCCTATAGTTCTTTACTTCATACTAAAGCCCTTAATCCCTACACCTAGTAATGAACTGGTTATTTCTCCCTCCATCCTCCCCATCCATCTCACCTCTTCCTCAGATTTGTTCCTCAACATACAATCTTTTGTCTCCATGCACTCTCCAGGTCCCAGCTACTAATGCTTTTTCTGCTCCTCATCACTGTTGCTGATATGTCTCTAAATCCTGGTACTCCTCACCACATCCCCACAGTCACTTCTGACTACCATCCATGATCTACAGTATCACAAATTTCCACAACCTTTCTAACCTTATACCCATTCACCCAGCCCCCCGCTTCTTCTCCAGTCCCTCTAACAGTAACTGTATGGATCGCTTGCTCTGTCTGCAACAAACTTTCATACATTCATGGTTTTTTTTATCACTAACAAACTTTCCTTCCTTGGCATCACTAACATCTGGCTTACCCCCTCTGACACAGCCGCTCCGTCTGCATTTTTATGGGGGACTCCATCTTTCTCATCTCCACAGCCCCAGTTTAAAGCATGGTGGAGGAATTGGTTTTCTCCTGTCAGATAACTGCTCCTTTACACCAAGTCCACTACCACCCTCTGTTACTCACCCTTCTTTTGAGGGGCACTCTGTGCGCATCTACTCCCTCTCCAACCGGCTTTCAATTACTGCTTCCAAGGGACAAACACCTCCCTTTTTGACCACTTCACCACCTGGCTTCTTAATTTCCCTTCTGCTGACATCCCCACTATAATCATGGGTGACTTCAACATCCCCATTGACATTTCCCACTCTGATATCTCTAAGCTTCTATCTCTCACTTCCTCATTCGGCCTTGCTCAAAGGTCTTATGCAGCCTCTCCCAAAAATGGTCACACATTGGACATCATCTTCACCCACCTCTATTGCCTATCTAACCTCTCTAACCCACCAATCCCTCTGTCTGACCACAACCTACTCACATTCTCTTCCCTCTTCTCTCCTGGTGCACAATCTCCACTTCAGAAAAATCAAACACCTTGATTTACACTCACTTTCTGGTTTCCTTCTCCCTCTTGCAGACATTGGTTCCTTATTGAATGCCAATGATGCCACTACTTTAAATAACAAAACAACAGCTCCAGCTCTCGAATCGGTCACCCCTTTCACACATACCAAAGCTCACACTATCAATAAGCAACCCTGTCACCCTTGCTTGACTAAAGAACTGAGGCAGACTTCCAGGGTTGCCTTGCGCAGATATAAAAGATCCCACTCCAATGAGCACTTCATCGCTTTGAAATAGACCTTCACTACTTTCAAGTCAACACTCACTGCAGCAATACAAAGATACTCCCTGTCTAACAACCCTAAACAGCTATTCAACACTTTCAATTCTCTCCTCCATCCCCCGGAACCTCCTCCCTCTCACGCACCTCAGCTGAAAACGTTACCTCATTCTTCAGGCAGAAGGTCAATAACATCAGAGAAAGCTTTGGCCTACAGCCCCTACAGGTCCTCCTCATAACTACTCAGCCCTTCTTCTCCAAACCCAACTTCTCCACCATTACCGAAGATCAACTTTCTGCTGTACTATCAAGGTCATATCTCACCACCTGTCCAATCCCATGCCACTTCACCCCAAACCTCACCGCAGTCTTAATCCTAACCCTAACCCAACTTTTTAACCTATCACTAACAACTGGTGTTTTCCTCATCATGCTTCACACATGCCTCAATCACACCTATCCTCAAAAAGCCCTCCCTTGACCCATCCTCTGTGTCTAGCTATCACCCCATATCACTTCTCCCCAATGCCTCCAAACTACTGAAACAACAAGTCCATCTTGAACTGTCCTCCAACATCTCCTCCTGCTCCCTCTTTGATCGCTTACAATCTGGCTTCCCATCACATCATTCCACTGAAATTGTCTTGACTAAATTTTCAATGACCTACTAACCTCCAAATCCAAGTGACACTACTATGTCCTCCTCCTCCTCCTGGACCTGTCATCTGCTTTTGACACATTGGACCATTCCTACTGCAAAGTCTCTCATCTCTTGGCATCACAGACTTGGCCCTTTTTTGTATCTATTCATACCTAACAGACCGGACATTCAGTGTCTTCCACTCACACACCACATCCTCATCTTGTCCCCTATCTGTTAGTGTCCCTCAAGGTTCAGTTCTAAGTTCCCTGCTCTTCTCTATATACACCTTTGTCCTGGGACAGCTCATAAAGTCCCACGGATTTCAGTATTATATCTATGCAGAAGACTCACAGAGCTACCTCTCTGGTCCCAATATCACCTCCTTACTAACCAGAATCCCACAATGTCTGTCTGCTATTTCATCCTTCTCTGCTAGATTTCTAAAACTTAACATGGACAACACAAAATTCATCATCTTTTCCCCATCTTTTTTTAAATCTTCCCCATTTCTCTTTAGAAATTTTCCCAACGCACTCATGCTGACGTCAGATAGGTGAACTGAGTTCATTGGCTTTGAACTTCCAGGACCTTTCTGACGACACCACAAGCTTGTGAACTTTCTCACACGCGGTGATGTCAGTCAGGTCATACGAGTTCACAGTGAGACACTGAGCAGCAGTAGCACATGAGGCTCAGTGTCTCTGCTGGATGGCAGGCTGCATAGTCACATCATGCAACAATGCAACCTGTCATCAAGATCTAGCAAAGCTGGACCCGTCATAAGACAAATGGATTATTATCTTCTCTGAGAGTAGGTGAGGAATATTGCTGTTTATTATTTTAATTCTCTTTCAGTGGACAATGGCTTTACTGGAATGATCAATGACGTGAGTATGGTTAAATTAAGATTGAATAAAGGAGTCTGTGTCATTATTTCAATTAAATGACTTAATTCTGGTTGTGTGCTTTTGTACAATAAGACGATGGGGTTAGTAATGGGGCTGTCTTATAGACGTCTCTCAATTACTAACCTCTGGGCTTGATATCACTTTACAATACAACGTTAACATCAAACACCCCAACTATCACCCCACTTGCCATCGCACCAGGGCAAGTGGGAAAAGTAAGGCTAAGTTCCAGAATTGGCGCATCTTACGGATGCTTATAGATGTGTCTTTTCTGGGGCGACTGAGAGCTGATATTTTTAGCCTGGGGGCCAATATCCATGGCCCCTTCCTAAACTATTAATATTAGCCCTCAGATGACTGCCTAGCCTTTGTTGGTTATTAATTATAGGGGCCCTGCATCAATTTTTTTGGGGGGTCCCCCATTTTAACAACCAGTAAAGGCTAAATATACAGCTCTGAGCTGATATTAATAGCCTGGGAAGCCCCATAGGCATTACCCCCTTCCCAGGCTATAAACATCTGCTCCAGCCATCGACTTTCCTTCTGATGGTTTGGAAAATTACGTGGGAGCCCGCAACATTTTTATAATCATTTATTAATTAAATACATGTATAGTAAGCTGCACACACAAAGCACTTTATATATATCTCACGCACATATTTATATATACCGTATATACTCGTTATAAACCGAGTATAAGCCGACCTCCCAAATTTTTGCCACAAAAAACTGGAAAACTTATTGACTCGCTTATAAGCCTAGGGTGGAAAATGCAGCAGCTACTGGTAAATTTTAAAAATAAAAATAGATACCAATAAAAGTAAAATTAATTGAGACTTCAGTAGTTAAATATTTTGGAATATCCATATTGAATCAGGAGCCCCATATAATGCTCCATACAGTTCATAATGACCCCTTAAGATGCTCCATACAAAATACACCCCATATAATGCTGCAAAAGGTTAATAATGCCCCATAAGATGCTCCATAGAATAACATGCCCCATATGCTGCTCCATAAGAGTTTCCATAGATTATGCCCCATATGCTGCTCCATATATTTTATGCCCTATAATGATGTTCCATAATTATGCCCCCATAAGATGCTCCATAGATTATGCCCCCATAAAATGCCCCATATGATGCTCCATAGATTATGCCCCCATAAGGTACCCCATATGATGCTCCATAGATTATGCCCCCATAAAATGCTCCATAAGATGCTCCATAGATTATGCCCCATAAAATGCCCCATATGATCTCCATAGATTATGCCCCATAAAATGCTCCATAGATTATGCCCCATATGATGCTCCATAGATTATGCACCCATAAAATGCTCCATAGATTATGCCCCATATGCTGCTGCTGCAAAAAAAAAAATGAAATACTCACCTCTCGTCGCTGGGGGCCAGATGCAGGAGTCCTGAGGAGGCAGGGACCCCGTGCGCTATGGGGGACAGGTGCCGGTGTCACCGCTGGCTCCGGGCCCCGGCACCGACAATATTCACCTGTCCTCGCTCCGTCTTCCGGGTCCTCAGTCAGTGACGTTCAGGCAGAGGGTGCGGCGCACACTAACCACATTATCGCGCCCTCTGCCTGAACATCACAGCCAGAGGATGCGAGGACACAGCGGCGCGCAGCGGTGGACCGGGGACAGGTGAATGTCGCATAAACTTACCCCTCCTGGCGCGGTCTCTGCAGCCCCTGTTTTTCTCCCACGGTCTCCGGCAGCTATTCCTTCCTACAACGGTCACGTGGTACCACTTATTAAAGTCATGAATATGCGCATATTCATGACTTTAATGAGCGGTACCACGTGATCGCTGAAGGAAGGAGCCTGAGACTGTGGGAGAAGCAGGGGGGCTGCAGAGACGCTCCAGGGCGGGGTGAGTATGATCTGACACCCCCACTCCCTCTACCCCCCGCCGACCCCCTGGCGTATATGACTCGTGTATAAGCCGAGAGGGGATTTCAGCCTTAAAAAATGGGCTGAAAATCTCAGCTTATACGCGAGTATATACAGCATATATATGTTTTTGTATGTACCTATATATCTATCTAATCTCCCTCTCTCTGTATATATAAACAAATATATATACACTGCTCAAAAAAATAAAGGGCACACTAAAATCTCACATCCTAGGTATCACTGAATAAATATTCCAGTTGCAAATCTTTATTCATTACATAGTGGAATGAGGTGGGAAGAATAAAACATAAAAATAATCAATGAAATCAAAAATTAATATCAGATGGATGTCAGGATTTGGAATGATACTCAAAATCAAAGTGGAAAATCAAATTACAGGCTGATCCAACTTCAGTGGAAATGTCTCAAGACAAGGAAATGATGCTCAGCAGTGTGTGTGGCCTCCACGAACGTGTATGACCTCCCTATAATGCCTGGGCAATTCCCTGATGAGGCAGCAGATGTTCTTCTGAGGAATCTGTTCCCAGACCTGGATTAAAGCATCAGTCAACTCCTGGACAGTCTGTGGTGCAAATTTGCATTGGTGGATGGAACAAGGCATGATGTCCCAGATGTGCTCAATTAGATTCAGGTCTAGGGAACAGGCAAGCCAGTCCACAGCATCATCACTTTCATCATGCAGGATCTGTTGATACACTTTAGCCACATGAGGCCTAGCATTGTCAAGCATCAGAAGGAACCGAAGTCCCACTCCACCTGCGTATGGTCTCACTACTGGTTTTGAAAATCTCATCCCGGTACCTAATGGCTGTCAGGGTACCTCTGGCTAGCACATGGAGGGCTGTGCGGCCTTCCAAAGAAATGCTTCCCCAAACCATTACTGACCCACTGCCAAACCCGTCATGCTGGAGGATGGTGCATGCAGCAGAACATTTTCAACAGCATCTCCAGACTCTGTCACATGTGCTCAGTGTGAACCTGCTCTCATCGTGAAGAGAATAGGGTGCCAATGTCAAATCTGCCAATCTGGTGTTCTCTGACAAATGGCAATTGCCCTGCACAGTGTTGGGGTGTAAGCACAACACCCACTTGTAGATGTCGGCGCTCATACCATCATCATGGAGTCTGTTTCTGACAGTTTGAGCAGACACATAGATGTTAGTGGGCCTGGTGTAGGTCATTTTGCAGAGCTCTGGCACTGTTTCTCCTGTTCCTCCTTGCACAAAGGAGGAGGTACGATCCTGGTGCTGGATTGTTTCCCTCCTACAGCCCCTTTTCCCCATCTCCTGGTATACTGGCCTCTCTCCAGGTATTGCTCCATGCTCTGGATACTGATAAAATGCAAAATGACCAAAACAGCCAAAAAAGATGAGAATAGAGAAATGGCTGTGGTCACCACTTTCAGAACCACTCCCTTTTTAGGGGGGGTCTTGCTAATTACCAATCATTTGTACCTGTTGTCTGTTCCATTTGCACAACAGCAGGAGAAATTGATACATAATCGGTTTTGCTTTGTTACTGGAGAGGTAGATTTCACAGAAGTGTGATTGACTTGGAGTTACATTGTGTTGTGTTAGTGTTCACTTTATTTTTTTGAGCAGTGTACATAGATATATATAAAATATAGATATATAGATATATATATATCTAACAAGAGAAAATGGAA
>JARQOD010000001.1:789105250-789162946 GCA_033576555.1 Oophaga sylvatica | reverse complement strand
TTGTGTTGGGTGGGGGAAAACACATGAGACACAGTTTGATATAGAAGCTTGTATTACTTCATACAAGGGCAAAAAGGGTCCACATTTTTGCAGGGTACAGAAGCAGGGACACAGAGCCAGAGTAACTTAAGCTCAGCAATAACTCTCCACAACAGTTCAGGATCTCTTCTCGTTACCGTAATCCATGCAAAGTGGATTTATCAAATAGAGTTTCCAGAGTCCACAATTGTTCCAAAGTTCCTCAGTAGGAAAAAGCTGGAGTACAAAGTCTAAGGTTTCCAGGAGTAGGTCACGGCTCACTGCAGCTTAAATTTGAAGCACTGATTGCTCAGTGAGGCTGCTTAAAAGCAAAGGGAAAAGAATCAGGGCGGGAACTTGAAAGCTGAAACCCCTTTATTGACGAGGGCAAGATAGCTGCAGCAAGACAGAAAGCAAAAGGGCCGACGGAAAAACTGAGTTTAAAAAACGTACAAAAAAAACCAACGAAACTCCATCCCCGGGACCCCATCTTTTTGCAACTCAGGAAGTCCGCGTGATATTCTGAACTCCCCCTGGAATGTGAATCGCAGAGATGGCGGGGCACCCTGGCCCTCGGGCCCATTACCAGGTTTCGAGACATTTCCCCATCATGAGCCTGAAGCTCCTCGTTCCACTTGATGGTTGATAACGCGCCCCCCGCCGTCGCGTTGTTGTCTGCACTGGGACTGGTAACCGCTTTAAAGGGACCGTCCTTGTTGGAGGCAAAGAAAAAAATTGCCCTCAATTCCGGGAGTTAAATCGGAAAGGAAAACCCTCTTCCAATGACCATAACCCCCTGATCCAAAGACCGTTCTAGCGCCCCCCCCCAGCCCGTCAGGCTGGTATCGGGTGGTTTTGATCACCACCTTGGAGGAAGGAAGGACTTCCCCGGGGGAAAACGCTTCTGGACGTAACCACCATTCTAGCGATCTCTCTCTCACCTGTGGGAATGATGACCTAACCAGTGAAACCGTGATGAACCCAACAGTTCAAGATGACATTTGGAGAGCCCTGGAATAAATTTGGGCAAACGGAATTGCTTTCATTGACGCCACCATCAAACCCAAAGGCGCATACACCTTCGAAGGGACATTGCGGGTCGCAGACTTATACCCTGCACAGGTGAAGAAGACTTGCTTGCTTGTTTGAGGGCAGAGACACCCTGCTCGTACCGTGTCGAACTGCATTTCCCAAAAACAGGATTGACTGCGACAGTTCCAGGGACGACTTCTCCCAATTGTCAGCCACCCAAACCTCCAGGAGCTAAGGGATAAACGCGGCCGTCCCCCGCCTCCTCTTTGAAAACGCCCAATCAAAGGTCGTCCAATAGGGAAGAATCGTAATCCCTGTCTTGCAGAATCGCCATGAGAGGAGCCAGAATTTTTGTAAAAACTCTGGGTGCTGAGGCCGACCGAATTGGAGGGCAAAAAACTGGTAATGTCCGACCTATGGCAAAACGGGGAAGCGTTGGTGGGCCCTTCCGGGGGGGACATCCCAAATAAGCGCGCGAATGTCGATTGACACCAAAAATTCGTTCGTGACAAGGCCGTAACAACGGAGCGAATGATTCCATGCGGAATTTTTGGGTGTGGACAGCCGTTTTTAAATCTTTTGAGATCCAGAATGGGACGAAATTTGTCCTGCTTTTTGGGGACTACAAAGAAAGGGTTTAAAAAAACCTCTTCTTGGTCCTCCGGGGAATGGTACCAACCACCCCCCTTTGTAGAAGGGAATCGAACCCCCGTATAGGAGGCAATTAGCCCGGGGTCTGACGGAATGCGGAAACAAAAACTCTATAAGTACCTGCCGCACACACCCCCATCACCCAAGGGGCCGACACCGGGAAGCCCAAGTCGGCTTGAATTGGACAGGCGAACTCCCACCGAGAGCCCTGAGTGAGACCCTGGCGTCAGTCCGCTTTTAGCGGCTTTTTGTCAGCTTCCCGCTTTCTTGGCGGAAGCTCTGTTTCCGGGAGTGCGAGATTTCTGAGCGCTTTTTTTTTTCCCCAAAAAGAAGGGGCACCCGACCCCCAAGAGGGCTGACCAAACCGTCCCCGGACCGAAAGGACCGCCGACACCCCCCGGCACAAGTCCTGCCAGACGCAGAAACCAAGCTCTTCGTTGGGTAACCCGTTTTTTTGCCTTTTCTTTGGCAATCAGCTCCGTGAGGCCAATCCAAAAGCTGACAACCTTTGAAGCTAAAGAAAGCAACCTTGCTTGAAACCGCTCCCGGTCCACTGTCTAAGCCACAGACTCTCCTGACTGTGATCGCCGAGGATTGTGCCCTGGACAGCAGGAGGCGTATCCAATCTGCATCACTGCCATATCGAGTCTCCTCCTAAAGATTTGAAAAGCTCCTCTACCTCGGATAGTGGGGTCCATCTTGCCACGCCGTCCGTAACGGGCAACCAGCTCAAGGAGGTTCAACACACATGGATCCTAGCACAGCTCTGAATCCATGACCCGCGGCCTCTAGATGGATTTCACCGCCATCTCCGTTTCCTGTGAAGCTGTTAGAGGTCGAGTTCCCACTTCTGCACAGGGGAATCTAGAGCCATCCCTGCTGCGTTTCCCATCCGTCCCGGCCGCAGTGGACTCTGCTCAGCTTAGACTCAGTCCCGGGCGTCTCGCCCCTGTCCAGCGTCCTGTAGACTCCCCTTTCCCTTTAAAGAAAGTAATGAGATTGCTAAGCTGGGATAAAGGGACATCCACTTCGGGGAAGGAACCAATTAGTAAAACTCCGAGTAACGGAACGCGTCTCAAAAACCGTGTCCCCTGAAAATGTTTATTGGACACAGGCGTTCCTTCTCCACGCCTCATCAAGCTCACCAAATGGAAGGTGATCGCAACCTATGCGGCTCCTGAAACTTCCGGGCGACTACCAGGACTCTAGTTACCTTCTCCGGTAACTGTAACGCCTCCCCATGGCTCCAATAAAAGCCTCGTACGGCTCAAAAAGAGGCAGATTGTCCCTGCCGACCCTTTTTCTCTTTTCCAATCGGATATTCACCATCCGAGCTTGGAGGGAACCCTCCATATCAGAAACCTGGTCGCTACGGAGAAAGATGACACCGGCCTGTGTCGCTTCCTGCCATGAGAGGATCTAGCTGACACCCAATAAACTAGAAGGGTCAACAGGCCATCAATAAACGAGAGGGCATCCATTTTGGCGTCACTGTAACCTCCGACGCCCCTTGACGCCGTCGAGGTCTGCGTGTCAGATAGCGAGGCTGTCCTGTAGCAATCTGTCCCGAATCCCCTCACACAGTATATGGCAGTTAAAAAACCTGTCAGCACCAAACAGTGTGGATTTAAAAGGGCAAAAAACGCTAAAGGGTTTAACTTCTTAAATAGAGAGTACCCCAGCTTTTGTCCCCCCAATAAAGGGTTAACCACCAAAGAAGGGGTTTAATGTTGCAGATCCCACAACCTTATTTAATGAAAAGGGTGTGCGAGCCGCAGGTGCCTCTTAGAGGTAACGCTGCAGGACAGTTTTTTCAAAAGATGCCACATTAAACAAGAACGCCAACGAATCCTAACATATCACTGATTTTGTATATCGCAATACCAAAGTCGTAAAGAAAAGCTAACCACTTATGCTCGTCAAGGATGCCCACCTGGAAGCTTACACATAAAAAAATATCACAAAAGAAAAACTATCACAAACTAGCGTTGTATTGTGTCCAGGGGAGCGTTCTGTTGACAATACCTTTTTGCCGAGGGGCAAGCTTCCCCGACAGGAGAGGCGACCACCCAGCTGCCGGGGTTTTATTCTTTTCGGCGTCGGGGAGAGCGGGAGTGAGGAGCCCGAGAAGCCGTCATAATGGCCCCCGCGCTAAGAGTCAAAACCGAAGAAAAAGGCAAGGACAAGGCGAGCCTCAGAGCGCTTCCTGCCCTGATAAAAATGGGAGAGCCGAAGCCACCCCCCCCCCGGGTTTCAAAAAAAGCGCCACCACTCCGCCTCCGCTCCCAGTCCTGCAGCAATCCACCTGCCGGAAAAAGTACACAATCACCACACATGAAACATGACGCGGCTGCCGCAGCGGCCGCTGAAGCCTCAACACATTAAAATTTGGGTACTCACCCAGCTGAGCGCCACAGGACCCCTCAAGATTTGTGGCCTGCCCGACTTCCCCCAGGGGGGGGGAAACAGTGACCCCAAAGAAGCGGGTTTGCGTCCCCGCCAGGAAGCAATCCCTCCCCCAGGCCGCAGGGTTCTGAGGGACCACCTTATAGGGTAATAAAAATCCCCAAGGGAGAGGGTGGATCCACGCGCGGACCCCTGGACCTAGACCACTTCTGGGATCCGTCTCTGTCCACTAAAATAAAAAAATCTTCTGAGGAGTGCTTCAGCAGCGACTTTCCTCTGTGAACCTCAAATTTTAGACTGGAGAGCTGGAGTAGGAGGAGCCTATATGCTGGAGGGCCGGTCAAAAACTTTTTAATCTGAGGGTGGTTTATCCTTGTGGGCCCTTCCCCCCACCACTATAATACGGTCTCCCTTCCTTCATCTGCACTGAAAAATATTTTTTTTTTTTGGCTCTAGTTATCAACTTCTGTGAAGCATTTGTTTCAAAGTACACCCAACATCTAGATAAGTTCCTTGGGGGTTAGGTCCAAAATGGTCACTTGTGGGGGGGTTTTCCCCGTTTAGGCACTCAGGGACTCACAAACGCGACATGACCCTGCAACCATTCCATCAAAAGTCTGCATTCCAAAATCACACTTCTTTCCGAGCCCCGCGGTCCCATACATATTTTTTTTTCTCCCACATATGGGGAACAGTATACTCTGGACAAATTGTACAACAACTTTTGGTGCCAATTTCTCCGCTACCCTTGGTAAAATAAAAAAAAGGGTCTTAAAGATCTGTTTTGTGGAAAAAAATATTTTTTTATTTTCACGCTGGGTTTTTAAAAGTTTGTGAAGCACCTGGGTTCAAAGTGCTCACCCACATCAGATAAGTTCCTTTGGGGTCTTTAGTTTGAAAATAGGGGCCCTGTGGGGGGTTTCCATGTTTAGGCACATCAGGGGGGTCTCCAAATGGACAGGCTCCGATCTCAATTCTGCCAATTTTTGCATTGAAAAAGTAAACGGTACCCTTCCCTTCCGTGCTTGTCTGCATCCAAACAGTGGTTTACCCCCAATATGGGGTACGCTTACGTCATGGGTGCATCGCACGAAGATCGTCGCGATTGCAATTCTGACTTTCACACTGACTGCGTTTCTTTGTGTTTGGTAATGGAGATTTTAATTTTTACCTAGCTCTTTGCTAAACAGGTTCAGCCTCGCCCGGCGGTTTGGATTATGTTCTAATTAGTTTCCTTTAAATCCTCCAGTTGGGTGTTGGATGCCGGTGAAAGCATTCATTATTTAGCAACGGATCTTTGGAATTCTTAAGCTAAGACTCCTTATTTGTTTTTTACCTTACAGCTTAAGTTTTCTCTGGACCTATGGTGTTCCATGTGGGGAGTTTGTTGAAACTTTATTTTTTTAATTCTTATCTTTCTTGTATTCTTTCTGTTCATTAACTTACCTGGTCTTCCTTTGGTGTATTCAGGGCCTTCTTAACTGAAAATTGGCAGGGATTGATAGGAACAGGGTTTCCGGTGGCCTGGACCCTGTACCTTTAACAGTACCTCCAGGTTGAGGGATTAGTTAGGACCCATTAGGGTACTTAGACCCGGTCACCCTTAGCGGAGCAGCAAAAGGATTCCGTTTGACCCACTGGATTTCTGTCAGGTAAAATCTATGTTACATATAGCTATGCCATTTTTTAAAAAAAGTATTTGCCCTTTTGAATAGATTATTGTCACCATATATAATTCTGCTATACAGCGTGAAATTTTACCGCCCTACAAAGATCCCCCACTTCATGGATCCATGCCACGGCCCCCCGGCGTTGCAGGGTTGTCCATGGGTTGGCAGACTTAAGTCCAAGGTTTTGTCCCCCCGGACAAACCAGATTGAACCTAAGGTTGCCCCCGGACAGGTTTCACTGGGGGCGGGACAAATTTTTTCTTTCCGGGGCTGTAAATTGTACTTTCGGCTGCGCCTCGGTCTCTGGGAGTGAAGAGCAGAGGGTGGGAATTGTTATCTCGCTTTAAAGGGGGGATCCCAATCTTGGGCGTTCTCTATCCTCCAGGCCCCCAGATCCCATCGTGGATCGATTTTTTACTGCCCTGGGTTGGTAATGATGATCCGGATCGGTCTCCCTTTGAAACAAGGGTTACGTAAATACGGCAAGGAAATCGTCCACGGGGAAATATTCTTCTGTTTCCGTAGATGGGCAACAGATACTCGTGGAATGACCCTCTCTTAGGACCATTTTTCAAGGGTTTCTGAAAATTAAAAGATTGTTGGTCATAGATTCTCCCCATATGGAGCGTATCCCCGCTATTCGCATTGAAACTTTCGGGAAGACGCAGGTAACTCCGCCCCCCGTATGATCCACCTACACTAAAGTCCCTTATACTGAGGTTCCTCTGGTCTTTTCGAGGAACCCTGCGTTGGGGGACATCATTTTGTAGGAGGGAACAGCGGTGCGCCGCAAGACTAGAAGGTGTTTTCTTTTGCGGGAGGGGACATTTTGGGGGGGTCCATCCCGGACCTTTTGAACCAAGGAGTTAACCTGGGAGTGTGTATTTCGTCCAAAATCCCCTTTCCCGTGCCTGCGGAGGTGGTGTTGGTACTAGAACTGAGAGGATTTCTGTTTTTCTTGAATGGGTCCGGGGCTAATCGGTGGACACTCGGTTGCCCAGGTGCGGTCAACTGGGATTCCAAACCGGTCCCTATAATCTCTATTGATTCAGACCTCTTGGTCAAGGGCTTGGTAAAGTGTTCATCATAGATCTTGATTGGGCAATACAAAGAGCAATTGTCTTGTTATTGTTGGAGGGTCTGCCGCTCCTATTGTTTGGGACTTCTTGGTTGGCTAAACATACCCAGGTTGATTGGCAATCCAGAAAGATAAGCCAGTGGGTAATTTTCAAGAAAAAAATGCATACACTCTCGGTCGGTTGTGCCTGGCTTTCCCTTTTCTGGGACTTTTGGGAAAGTTCCAAGGGGGGTGTAAAGATTTTCCTCCTCACCACATATGACTGTCAATAAAGTTGCTTCCGATGCCTTATTCGACTTTCCCAGGGGTGGAAGACTTGATCCGGTTCCTATTCCTCAGGAGGGAGTTGTAGGTCAGCTGTATCTCTGAGCTTGGGGGGGGAGGTAGGGGGCTCGGGGGCCCCCTGGGACTTCCAGGGAGACGATATTTTCCAGATCGCTTTAAAAACTGAAGGTTATGAGAACCCTTACAAACGATGGCTTTGATTAGGAGGAGAGTTTCTGGTCTGATCTGAGTGGGAAAATCGGGGGTTTGTTACCCGGGAAAAAAACTAAAAATTCCCTCCTGGAGGTTGGGCCCAGATTATGGCCCATAAGATCAGTTCCAAATTAATCCTTGGCATTTCGTCTGGACCTCCCTCCACTTTAAAATTCTTAAAGTTTTCACAAGTCATTACTTAAAAAAGTATGTGGCACCAGTCAACCGTACCCTCTCCTCCTCCTTCAGTGGGAATCAATGATAACGTGGAATTCATTGGAGGGGGTAGGCCGAGGGAACGGGGGCCCTGCTCTGATGATAACGCAGATCGATTGTTTTCGGACCTTTCACACAACTTACCCGACAACCGGTCATGAGGGTCCCGGAGGCCCCCGTAAAGGGGGTCGTCATGGGGCATCGCCACGAAGTCGCCGTTGCACATTCTGATTCTCACACTGACTGCTGTTTCTTTGTTTTTGGTAATGAAAGTTAATTTTACCTAGCTCTTTGCTAAACTATTCGTCGCCGGTGTTTTGGATTATGTTCTATTATTTCCTTTTATTCCTGCCAGTCTGGTGTTGGATGCGGGAAGCATTCATATAGTTTACAACGGATCGGTTCTGGGAATACTTAAGCTAAAGCCCTTATTGTTTTTTACCTTAAGCTTATATTTTTCTCTGAGATATGTTTCCTTACTGTGTGTGGTTTGTTTTGTAAATTATTTACTTTATTTCTTATCTTTCTTGTAGTCTTTCTGTTCATTAACCGTTACCTGGCATTCCCTTTGGTTATTCGGGTCCTTTTAGGACTAAATACATTGCGGGTTGATAGGAGACAGGGTTTTACCTGGGGCCTGGACCTCTGACCTTTAACGTACCTCCAGGTTGAGGGTTATTAGGACCCCGTTAGGGTCAGTTAGACCCCGGTCACCCTCTAGCCGGAGACAGGAAAACGGATTCCGTTTTGACCCATGGACTTTCTGTCGGAAAAACTTTGTTATCAATAGCATGACATGTTTATTAGTATGTTGCCCTTTTGAATAGAATTATTGTCATCACATATATAATTGCTATACGGGACACTTACTCGGGGACAAATTGCACAATAACTTTTTGATTTTGTTACCCTGGGAAAATAAAAATTAGGGGTAAAAGATCATTTTTGGAAAAAAAGATTTTTGAATTTTATGGCTTATTTAAAAATTCTGTGAAGCCCTTGGGGGTTAAAATGCTCACCCACTTAAATAACTTCTTGAGGGTCAGTTTCCAAAAAGTCATTTGGGGGTTTTCCACTGTTTAGGCACATCAGGGGCTCTCCAAACGCGACATGGCGTCCGCCAATCTGCGTTGAGAAAGTCAAACGGGCTCCTCTACTTCCAAGCCCGCCATCACCCCCAACAGGTTTACCCCCACATATGGGTATCAGCTATTCAGGACAAATTGACAACAAGTTTTGGGGTCCCATTTCCCTGTTTACCCTTGGGGAAAAATAAAAAATTGAGTCAAGAAAACTTTTTGTTGAAAATATGATTTTTTATTTTACGGCCTCTATAAACTTCTGTAACACAGAAAAGCCCATAAAGCAAAGTTAAAAAAACTCTTTTAAAAAAGTAACAGAAGACAGCAAGTGCTGGTAAAAAGAATAAAACCGATTTTGGTTGATAGTTTTTTGCAAAAAATGTATACTAAGCCGCCTTACCAAATTACGGTGCCCCGTACAGGCGTCCCTGACTAATGTATTTAATCCCTAACTGAATTTATTTAAAAAATCTGGTCATGTGAAGTAAATATGACCAGATTCAGAAAGGTAATTCCAAGTGGGAACGGCCTTTAGGGCAGATCCAAAGGGGGGTGGAAAACCTCCCTAACTTGCAAAAACAAGAAACCATTACATGCAAACACAGGCCATGACACAGTGAACAAGCCTGTAGGACATTGTCACCCCCACCGAAACTGAAACCAGAAAAGCACATAAAACAAACGTAAAAAAATCTCTGTTGTAAAAAAGGACAGAGACAGAAGTGGGTAAAAAAATGAAAAAACAGGGTATTTGGTTGAACTTTTTTACAAAAGTGTACTAACCAGGGCGCTTGATACGGGTATACCTGACGTTCCATCCGGGTTTTTTGGCTTACAAATCTGATGTGAAATACTGACCAAATATGAATGTGTGAGCATGGCCTAAAGCAAATAGAGATTCAGGATCTGTTTATGTCTGCATCAATGTCAGCAGCAATATAATATGTAAAGAAGTTGTATTAATGATACAATAATTTAATAGTACAGATATATATCTACATAGCCTTTTACCCCTTTCCTCTTAAGCCAAACTTTCATATTTTCTTTTTTTTTCCCTCCCCTGCTTCCTGAGCCATAAAATTTTTATTTTTTCGTCCACATACTATAGCTGTATGACAGCAATTTTTTTTGTGGGGACGAGTTTTAGTTTTAAATGATTGCATTTATTTTAGCATTCATTGTACTGTAAAAAAGGAAAACAAATCAAAGTGGGAAATTGGGGAGAAAATGCAATTCTGCCATTTTTTTGTGTTTTCCTTTAACAACTGTCACAGACGTTGTTTGTGGAACCACTTTGCCATGGACTGCAGAATTTGGGGGCGAACTAAGCGAGCACAGGACTGTTCACTAGAGCCTCTGATGGTGAGCTTAGACTTGGCTCCCGTTAAGCCCGGTGCCACTCCAGGACAGACCAAATGTTCACGCAGTAGCTGGACCCAGAAGACAGACTGATGGAGTAGCAGACAAAGTTCGTATCAGAGTGCAGCAGACATGCTTCATATCAGAGTGCAGCACACAGAGTTTGTGTCAGAGTACAGAGGCAGGATTTGCACTAGAGTGCAGCAGTATGATTTGCAACCTTAACGCAACATAGACTGCAACAAGAAGGTTGCTCAGGGCACCTCCCCAGTGGGGGGAGGAAGCAATATATACATTACTGCCCCCTGCCATTGGCTGGGGATGAAATAGCAAGTGCACACGCTGACCCATTAAAGGCGGGAGCGCACACAGCTCTAAGGCAGTGTTTCTCAACTCCAGTCCTCAGGACCCACCAACAGGTCATGTTTTCAGGATTCCTTAGTATTGCACAGGTGACAATTTTATCACCTGCTCAAGCATTAATTCCTTCACCTTTGCAATACTAAGGAATCCTGAAAAACAGACCTGTTGGTGGTCCTGAGGACTGGAGTAGAAAACTGCTCTAAGGACATGGCTAGAGGCCCGGCTGATAGTACCGACAGCAGCATGGGTGAGTAAAATGACATACGGAGACCCTGCCTGTCAGAACAGGACTTCAGCGTGGGGTTAACACATGTACATGTTGTTCAAGCAAGAATGCATTTGTTTGCAAATATATTGTGAGTTGTCTGCATAGACTTTAGTCTGCTTTTGCATTTCTAAGTGCAGCATCTAAGTGTTTTTGCAATGAATTAGACAGAATTGAACCAGAAGGGAACTTAAAGTAAACTGGATGCTTATTCACAGTAAATAAAGTTTCAGCTTGTCTTCACTTTCCATTTCCTATAGTTCTTTACTCATACTAAAGCCCTTAATCCTACACCTAGTAATGAACTGGTTATTTCCCCTCCATCCTCCACATCCATCTCACCTCTTCCTTCAGATTTGTTCTTTAACATACAATCTTTTGTCTCCATGCACTCTCCAGGTCCCAGCACTAATGCTTTTTCTGCTCCTCATCACTGTTGCTGATATGTCTCTAAATCCTGGTACTTTCCTCACCACATCCCCACAGTCACTTCTGAACTACCATCCATGATCTACAGTATCACAAATTTCCACAACTTTCTAACCTTGTACCCATTCACCCACCCCCCGCTTCTTCTCCAGTCCCTCTAACAGTAACTGTATGGATCACTTGCTCTGTCTGCAAACAAACTTCATACATTCATGGTTTTTTTTTTTATCACTAACAAACTTTCCTTCCTTGCATCACTAACATCTGGCTTACCCCCTCTGACACAGCCGCTCCGTCTGCATTTTTTATGGGGACTCCATCTTTCTCATCCCCACAGCCCCAGTTTAAAGCATGGGGAATTGGTTTTCTCCTGTCAGATAACTGCCCTTTACACCAAGTCCACTACCACCCTCTGTTACTCACCCTTCTTTTGAGGGGCATCTTGTGCCATCTACTCCCTCTCCAACCGGCTTTCAATTACTGCTTCCAAGGGACAAACACCTCCCTTTTGACCACTTCACCACCTGGCTTCTTAATTTCCCTTCTGCTGACATCCCCACTATAATCATGGGTGACTTCAACACCCATTGACATTTCCCACTCTGATATCTCTAAGCTTCTATCTCTCACTTCCTCTTCGGCCCTTGCCAAAGGTCTTATGCACCTCCCCAAAAATGGTCACACATTGGACATCATCTTCACCCACTCTATTGCTATCTACCTCTCTAACCCACCAATCCCTCTGTCTGACCACAACCTACTCACATTCTCTTCCCTCTTCTCTCCTGGTGCACAATCTCCACTTCAGAAAAATCAAACACCTTGATTTACACTCACTTTCTGTTTCCTTCTCCCTCTTGCAGACATTGGTTCCTTATTGAATGCCAATGATGCCACTACTTTAAATAACACCACAACAGCTCCAGCTTCGAATCGGTCACCCCTTTCACACATACCAAGCTCACACTATCAAAAAAGCAACCCTGTCACCCTTGCTTGACTAAAGAACTGAGCAGACTTTCAGGTTTGCCCTTGCGCAGATATAAAAGATCCCCACTCCAATGAGCACTTCATCGCTTTGAAATAGACCTTCACTACTTTCAAGTCAACACTCACATGCGCAATACCAAAGATACTCCCTGTCTAACAACCCTAAACAGCTATTCAACACTTTCAATTCTCTCCTCCATCCCCGAACCTCCTCCTCTCACGCACCTCAGCTGAAAACGTTACCTCATTCTCAGGCAGAAGGTCAATAACATCAGAAAAGCTTGGCCTACAGCCCCTACAGGTCCTCCTCATAACTACTCGCCCTTCTTCTCCAAACCAACTTCTCCACCATTACCGAAGATCAACTTTTCTGCTGTACTATCAAGGTCATATCTCACCACCTGTCCAATCCATGCCACTTCACCCCAAAACCTCACCGCAGTCTTAATCCTAACCCTAACCCAACTTTTTAACCTATCACTAAACAACTGGTTTTTCCCATCATGCTTCACACATGCCTCAATCACACCTATCCTCAAAAAGCCCTCCCTTGACCCATCTCTGTTGTCTAGCTATCACCCCATTATCACTTCCCCCAATGCCTCCAAACTACTGAAACAACAAGTCCATCTTGACTGTCTCCAACATCTCCCTGCTCCCTCTTTGATCGTTACAATCTGGCTTCCCATCACATCATTCCACTGAAATTGTCTTGACAAATTTTCAATGACCTACTAACCTCCAAATCCAAGTGACACTACTATGTCCTCCTCCTGCTCCTGAAAACCCGTCATCTGCTTTTGACACATTGGACCATTCTTACTGCAAAGTCTCTCATCCTTGCATCACAGACTTGGCCTTTTTTGTATCTATTCATAACTAACAGACCGGACATTCAGTGTCTTCCACTCACACACACATCCTCATCTGTCCCTATCTGTTAGTGTCCCTCAAGGTTCAGTTCTAAGTTCCCTGCTCTTCTCTATATACACCTTTGTCCTGGGACAGTCATAAAGTCCCACGGATTCAGTATTATATCTAGCAGAAGACTCACAGAGCTACCTCTCTGGTCCCAATATCACCTCCTTACTAACCAGAATAACCACAATTGTCTGTCTTGCTATTTTCTTCTCTGCTAGATTTCTAAACTAACATGGACAACACAAAATTCATATCTTTCCCCATCTTTTGTAAATCTTCCCCATTTCTCTTTAGAAATTTCCCAACGCACTCATGCTGACGTCAGATAGGTGAACTGAGTTCATTGGCTTTGAACTTCCAGGACCTTTCTGACGACACCACAAGCTTGTGGAACTTTCTCACAACGCGGGTGATGTCAGTCAGGTCATACGAGTTCACATGAGACACTGAGCAGCAGTAGCACATGAGGCTCAGTGCTCTGCTGGATGCAGGCTGCATAGTCACATCATGCAACATGCAACCTGTCATCAAGATCTAGCAAAGCTGACCCGTCATAAGACAAAGGATTATTATCTTCTCTGAGGGTAGTGAGAATATGCTGTTTATTATTTTAATTCTCTTTCAGTGGACAATGGCTTTACTGGAATGATCAATGACGTGATATGGTTAAATTAAGATTGAATAAAGGAGTCTGTGTCATTATTTCAATTAAATGACTTAATTCTGTTGTGTGCTTTTGTACAATAAGACGATGGGGTTAGTAATGGGGCTGTCTTATAGACGTCTCTCAATTACTAACCTTGGGCTGATATCACTTGACAATACAACGTTAACATCAAACACCCCAACTATCACCCCACTTGCCATCGCACCAGGCAAGGGAAAAGTAAGGCTAAGTTCCAGAATTGGCGCATCTTACGGATGCTTATAGATGTGTGTCTTTTCTGGGGCGACTGAGAGTGATATTTTTAGCCTGGGGGGCCAATATCCATGGCCCCTTCCTAAACTATTAATATTAGCCCTCAGATGACATGCCTACCTTTGTTGGTTATTAATTATAGGGGGCCCCTACATCATTTTTTTGGGGGTCCCCCATTTTAACAACCAGTAAAGGCTAAATATACACTCTGAGCTGTATTAAAGCCTGGGAAGCCCCATAGTATTACCCCCTTCCCAGCTATAAACATCTGCTCCAGCCATCGACTTTCCTTCTGATGGTTTGGAAAATTACGTGGGAGCCCGCAACATTTTATAATCATTTATTAATTAAATACATGTATAGTAAGCTGCACACACAAAGCACTTTATATATATCTCACGCACATATTTATATATACCGTTATAATACCGTATATACTCGTGTATATACCGAGTATAAGCCGACCTCCCCAAATTTTGCCACAAAAAACTGGGAAAACTTATTGACTCGCGTATAAGCCTAGGTGGAAAATGCAGCAGCATATTAAATATTTTGGAATATCCATATTGAATCAGGAGCCCCATATAATGCTCCATACAGTTCATAATGACCCCTTAAGATGCTCCATACAAAATACACCCCAATAATGCTGCACAAAGGTTAATAATGGCCCCATAAGATGCTCCATAGAATAACATGCCCCATATGCTGCTCATAAGATGCTCCATATATTTATGCCCTATATGAGCTCCATAGATATGCCCCCATAAGATGCTCCATAGATTATGCCCCCATAAAATGCCCCATATGATGCTCCATAGATTATGCCCCCATAAGATACCCCATATGATGCTCCATAGATTATGCCCCATAAAATGCTCCATAAGATGCTCCATAGATTATGCCCCATAAAATGCTCCATAGATTATGCCCCATATGATGCTGCTGCAAAAAAAAAATGAAATACTCACCTCTCGTCGCTGGGGGGCCAGATGCAGGAGTCCTGAGCAGCAGGGACCCCGGTGCGCTATGGGGGACAGGTGCCGGTGTCACCGTTGGCTCCGGCCCCGGCACCGACAATATTCACCTGTCCTCGCTCCGTCTTCCGGGTCCTCAGTCAGTGACGTTCAGGCAGAGGGTGCGGCGCACACTAACCACATTATCGCGCCCTCTGCCTGAACATCACAGCCAGAGGATGCGGAGGACACAGCGGGCGCGCAGCGGTGGACCGGGGACAGGAATGTCGCATAAACTTACCCCTCCTGGCGCGGTCTCTGCAGCCCCTGCTTTTCTCCCCACGGTCTCCGGCAGCTATTCCTTCCTACAACGGTCACGTGGTACCACTCATTAAAGTCATGAATATGCGCATATTCATGACTTTAATGAGCGGTACCACGTGATCGCTGAAGGAAGGAGCCTGAGACTGTGGGAGAAGCAGGGGGGCTGCAGAGACGCTCCAGGGGGGTGAGTATGATCTGACACCACACTCCCTCTCCCCCCCGACCCCCTGGCGTATATGACTCGTGTATAAGCCGAGAGGGGGACTTTCAGCCTTAAAAAATGGGCTGAAAATCTCGGCTTATACGCGAGTATATACAGCATATATATGTTTTTGTATGTACCTATATATCTATCTAATCTCCCTCTCTCTGTATATATAAACAAATATATATACACTGCTCAAAAAAATAAAGGGGACACTAAAATCTCACATCCTAGGTATCACTGAATTAAATATTCCAGTTGCAAATCTTTATTCATTACATAGTGGAATGAGGTGGGAAGAATAAAACATAAAAATAATCAATGTAAATCAAAATTAATATCAGATGGATGTCAGGATTTGGAATGATACTCAAAATCAAAGTGGAAAATCAAATTACAGGCTGATCCAACTTCAGTGGAAATGTCTCAAGACAAGAAATGATGCTCACAGTGTGTGTGGCCTCCACGAACGTGTATGACCTCCCTATAATGCCTGATGAGGCAGCAGATGTTCTTCTGAGGAATCTGTTCCCAGACCTGGGTTAAAGCATCAGTCAACTCCTGGACAGTCTGTGGTGCAAATTTGCATTGGTGGATGGAACAAGGCATGATGTCCCAGATGTGCTCAATTAAATTCAGGTCTAGGGAACAGGCAAGCCAGTCCACAGCATCATCACTTTCATCATGCAGGATCTGTTGATACACTTTAGCCACATGAGGCCTAGCATTGTCATGCATCAGAAGGAACCGAAGTCCCACTCCACCTGCGTATGGTCTCACTACTGGTTTGAAAATCTCATCCCGTACCTAATGGCTGTCAGGGTACCTCTGGCTAGCACATGGAGGGCTGTGCGGCCTTCCAAAGAAATGCTTCCCCAAACCATTACTAACCCACTGCCAAACCCGTCATGCTGGAGGATGGTGCATGCAGCAGAACATTTTCAACAGCATCTCCAGACTCTGTCACGTCATATCGTCGATATGGGATTAATCTGCAGGTTAATAGAGTTGTTAACCTGCCCGCCCCTGCACTTAGCTGAACCCTGTGGGTACAAAAAATCAACTTTTTTAATTCCCCCCGGCAGTGTTTAGGTTTCAGTCACAGAGGTGGAGTTGGTGCGGGTTAGTCACCGCTCTGAGTATACAGAGCGGCGGCTGTAACAGCTCCCCAGGCACTGACTGAAACCCGACCCCAATGCAGAGCCAGTGTCATTCAGGGCCAGGGGTGCAGTTGCAGAAGCCACTTTGTATACTCAGAGTGGGGACTGAACCTGCGCTGCGCTGCCCCGATGACTAAAACCCGAATACTGCCTGGGAATAAAGTTCATTTTCTCCCCAAAGGGTTCGGGTAAGTGCAAGCACCGGGCAGATTAATAACGCAATTAACATGCCAATTAACCCCATATCTGCAGGTTAATAGCGTTTTTTTCTGGTGACAGTTCCCTTTCAGCTGGCCCCTGGCTGCCATAGTAACTGATTGGTGGCCTGCGATCTCACCACAGGGTGCCGATGGGAGCTGGTAAGTGTGCACAATCCCAATGGCGTTTCTATGGTTAAAGGGTATGCCACACTAAACAATATCGCTAACGGGATCGCTAAAAAACGTCACTATTTAGCGATCCCGTTAGCGATGTTGTTCAGTGCGGCAGCTTCCAGCGACGAGCTTCCTGCTGTGATCTCGCTCGTCGCTGGAATCGTTCCGGAGCCTATTTTCTCGTCGGCGCTCCCGCTGGGTAAGTATCTTATCGCTGTGTGGCACCTTTTCTTAGCGATTTAGCGGTACTTTTGTACCGCTAAAGTCGTTAAGAAGATCGCTAACGGCGATAGCGTCGTTAACTATATCGCTAAATGCGGCAGCATTTAGCGATATAGAAACAATCCCGCTAGCGATCTCATTAGTATGCAACGCTAACGAGATCGCTAGCGGGATAGCCTAGTGTGGCAGTAACCTTAACAGACAAGGTTGAAGCTCAGTTGAAGCTCAGTTTAAGCTCTGTCTGTTAGAGACATATGTTGACTATTTAATATAGCTGGTATCTACCTTGTGCGGAGAGAGCTCAGCTCCCTAGTCCTTGCCATACAGGATCACTCCTGCAATAGCATATACAGTGGGGGAAATAAGTATTTGATCCCTTGTTGATTTTGTAAGACAAAGACATGAACAGTCTATGGGTAGGTTGATTTAACATTGAGAGATAGAATATCAAAAATAAAATCCAGAAAATCACATTGTATAAATTATATAAATTTATTTGCATTTTGAGGTGCGAAATAAGTATTTGATCCCCAACCAAGCATTAAAGCCCCCATCACACTAAGCGAGATCGCTAGCGAGATCGCTGAAGCGTCACAAATTTTGTGACGCAACAGTGACCTAGCCAGCGATCTCGCTTAGTGTGACAGGCAGCGACAACCAGCCCCCCTGCTGGGTATCGCTGATCGTCGTTGAATGTCCTGGACCATTTTTTCATCATTGGTTTCCCACTGGCCAGCGCGCATTGCTGCGTGTGACAGCGGGAGACCAACGATCAGCGAGCTGGGAGATGGTATCCAATGTACATATCGGGTAACTAGGCACCGCGTTGCACCTAGTTACCCGATATGTACCCTGGATACCGGATCCCAGCATCTGTTGTAGAGCGCGGGAGCCGGTATCCAGTGTACATATCGGGTAACTAAGCACCGCGCGGCACCTAGTTACCCGATAAGTACCTTGGTTACCGACTCCCAGCTTCTGCTGCAGAGCGCTGAGAGCCGGTATCTAGGGACCATATCGGGTAACTACTGTAGGTGCCGCGCGGTGCTTAGTTACACGATATGTACACTGGATACGGGCTCCCAGCGCATACAGCAGAAGTTGATAGCCGGTATCTAGGGTACATATCGGGTAACTAGGTGCCGTGCGGTGTTTAGTTACCCGATGTGTACATTGGATACCAGCGTGCTCGCTGGTCCTGATCGCTGGTGAGTCTGCCCATGTGACAGCTCACCAGCGATCAGCTAACGATGTCCCAGCAATCCCATCCACGTCGGATCATTGGTGGGATTGCTGGGACATTGAAGAGTGTGACGGGACCCTAAAGCCCCCGTCGCTAGCGAGCTCGCTGCTGAGTCACTAGTTTTGTGACGCAGCAGCGAGCTCACCAGCGATATCGCTGTATGTGACATTCAGCGACGATCAGCCCCCCTGCCGGGTATCGCTGATCGTCGCTGAATGTCCTGGACATTTTTTCATCGTTGGTTTCCCACTGGCCAGCGCGCATTGCTGCGTGTGACAGCGGGAGACCAACGATCAGCGAGCTGGGAGATGGTATCCAATGTACATATCGGGTAACTAGGCACCGCGTTGCACCTAGTTACCCGATATGTACCCTGGATACCGGATCCCAGCATCTGTTGTAGAGCGCGGGAGCCGGTATCCAGTGTACATATCGGGTAACTAAGCACCGCGCGGCACCTAGTTACCCGATAAGTACCTTGGTTACCGACTCCCAGCTTCTGCTGCAGAGCGCTGAGAGCCGGTATCTAGGGACCATATCGGGTAACTACTGTAGGTGCCGCGTGGTGCTTAGTTACACGATATGTACACTGGATACGGGCTCCCAGCGCATACAGCAGAAGTTGATAGCCGGTATCTAGGGTACATATCGGGTAACTAGGTGCCGTGCGGTGTTTAGTTACCCGATGTGTACATTGGATACCAGCGTGCTCGCTGGTCCTGATCGCTGGTGAGTCTGCCCATGTGACAGCTCACCAGCGATCAGCTAACGATGTCCCAGCAATCCCATCCACGTCGGATCATTGGTGGGATTGCTGGGACATTGAAGAGTGTGACGGGACCCTAAAGCCCCCGTCGCTAGCGAGCTCGCTGCTGAGTCACTAGTTTTGTGACGCAGCAGCGAGCTCACCAGCGATATCGCTGTATGTGACATTCAGCGACGATCAGCCCCCCTGCCGGGTATCGCTGATCGTCGCTGAATGTCCTGGACATTTTTTTGATCGCTGGTCTCCCGCTGACAGGCACGCATCGCTGCGTGTGACAGGTGAGAGACCAGCGATCCGCTGGTAACCAAGGTACACAGCGGGTTTCCAGGCGCGGGGCTGTGCCTAGAAACCCGCTGTGTACCTTGGATACCAGCGCCCTGATGCAGGGAGCTGGTAACCAAGGTACACAGTGGGTTTCCAGGCACCGCGCAGCGCCTGGAAACCCGATGTGTACCTTGGTTACCAGCTCCCTGCATCAGGGCGCTGGTATCCAAGGTACACTGTGGGTAACTAAGCGATGTTACCCGCAGTGTCGCTGTGCTGATCGCTGCCCTGAGCTGCCTGTTTGGCAGCTCAGCAGCGATCATGTAGCGATACACCAGCGATCCTGACAAGTTCATATAGTTGTCGGGATCGCTGGTGTATCGCTATGTGAGACCCAGGCTTAAGAGTTCTGGCTCTTACAGACCAGTTAGATGCTTCTATTCAACTCGTTACCTGCATTAAAGACAGCTGTATTACATAGTCACCTTTATAAAAGACTCTTATCCACAGACTCAATTAATCAGTCAGACTCTAACTTCTACAACATGGGCAAGACCAAAGAGCTTTCTAAGGATGTTCATGTCTTTGTCAGTGGTCAAACTTACAAAATCAGCAAAGGATCAATTACTTTTTTCCCCACTGTATGTATGTGATATTGAGTTCAGGAGTTAAAGTATTTACACATTAGACAGATTCCAGATTTTATTTTTCTTACAGCTGTATACAGTCAGGGCCAGAAATATTTGGACAGTGACACAATTTTTGCGAGTTGGGCTCTGCATGCCACCACAATGGATTTGAAATGAAACCTCTACAACAGAATTCAAGTGCAGATTGTAACGTTTAATTTGAAGGGTTGAACAAAAATATGTGTTAGAAAATGTAGGAATTGTACACATTTCTTTACAAACACTCCACATTTTAGGAGGTCAAAAGTAATTGGACAAATAAACATAACCCAAACAAAATATTTTTATTTTCAAAATTTTGTGGTGAATCCTTTGGAGGCAATCACTGCCTTAAGTCTGGAACCCATGGACATCACCAAACGCTGGGTTTCCTCCTTCTTAATGCTTTGCCAGGCCTTTACAGCCGCAGCCTTCAGGTCTTGCTTGTTTGTGGGTCTTTCCCTCTTAAGTCTGGATTTCAGCAAGTGAAATGCATGCTCAATTGGGTTAAGATCTGGTGATTGACTTGGCCATTGAAGAATGTTCCACTTTTTTGCGCTCATGAACTCCTGTGTAGCTTTGGCTGTATGCTTGGGGTCATTATCCATCTGTACTATGAAGCGCCGTCCAATCAAGTTTGCAGCATTTGGCTGAATCTGGGCTGAAAGTATATCCCGGTACACTTCAGAATTCATCCGGCTACTCTTGTCTGCTGTTATGTCATCAATAAACACAAGTGACCCAGTGCCATTGAAAGCCATGCATGGCCATGCCATCACGTTGCCTCCACCATGTTTTACAGAGGATGTGGTGTGCCTTTGATCATGTGCCGTTCCCTTTCTTCTCCAAACTTTTGGCTTCCCATCATTCTGGTACAGGTTGATCTTTGTCTCATCTGTCCATAGAATACTTTTCCAGAACTGAGCTGGCTTCTGGAGGTGTTTTTCAGCAAATTTAACTCTGTCCTGTCTATTTTTGGAATTGATGAATGGTTTGCATCTAGATGTGAACCCTTTGTATTTACTTTCATGGAGTCTTCTCTTTACTGTTGACTTAGAGACAGATACACCTACTTCACTGAGAGTGTTCTGGACTTCAGTTGATGTTGTGAACGGGTTCTTCTTCACCAAAGAAAGTATGCGGCGATCATCCACCACTGTTGTCTTCCGTGGGCTCCCAGGTCTTTTTGGATTGATGAGTTCACCAGTGCTTTCTTTCTTTCTCAGGATGTACCAAATTGTAGATTTTGCCACTTCTAATGTTGTAGCAATTTCTTGGATGGGTTTTTTTCTGTTCTTGCAGCTTAAGGATGGCTTGTTTCACCTGCATGGAGAGCTCCTGTGACCACATGTTTCCTTCACAGCAAAACCTTCCAAATGCAAACACCACACCTCAAATCAACTCCGGCCCTTTCATCTGCTTAATTGAGAATGACATAACAAAGGGATTGCCACACCTGTCCATGAAATAGCCTTGGAGTCATTTGTCCAATTACTTTTGGTCCCTTTAAAAACAGGGTGGCACATGTTAAGGAGCTGAAACTCCTAAACCCTTCATCCAATTTTAATGTGGATACCCTCAAATGAAAGCTGAAAGTCTGAACTTCAACTGCATCTGATTTGTTTTGTTTCAAATTCATTGTGGTAATGTCTAGAACCAAAATTAGATAAATGTTGTCTCTGTCCAAATATTTATGGACCTAACTGTATATGCAGACACCATTACATTGTCATTGAAGTTACGGAAACCTATACATTATCATGAAGATAACAAAGGATGGCTGATGGCTGACAATCAGAAGAAATTGGGCAGATTTAGCAGTAAAACTGTCTTTGTTGCCCTTAGCAAGCAATCACAATGAAACTTTCATTTTCCCACAGCACATTAAGAAATGGTTGTTACGGGCAACAAAGACAGATTTAGTGATTGACAGTATTGATGTAAGGCTCTGCACGCATTTGTATTAATTTGTTTAACCCGTTCCTGACATGCGCCGTACATACACCATGTTCCAAATTATTATGCAAATTATATTTTTCTCTGATTTTCCTAAGTGGCCGGTTCAGATGACAGTCAGTCTAATAAAAGTCATCACCCGTTAGAGTATACATCAAATTTTATTGAAGAAACCTCCCAATGATAACAGTATAATCTCCAAAATGAATAAAAACTCAAAATGCACTGTTCCAAATTATTATGCACAGTAGAATTTCTAAACATTTGAAATGTTTTAAAGAATTGAAAATGCTCATTTGTGGAATTTGCAACATTAGGAGGTCACATTCACTGAACAAAAAAGCTACTTAACTCCAAAACATCCTAACAGGCCAAGTTACATGTTAACATAGGAACCCTTCTTTGATATCACCTTCACAATTCCTGCATCCATTGAACTTGTTAGTTTTTGGAGAGTTTCTGCTTGTATTTCTTTGCATGAAGTCAGAAAAGCCTCCCAGAGCTGCTGTTTTGATGTGAACTGCCTCCCACCCTCATAGATCTTTTGCTTGATGATACTCCAAAGGTTCTCTATAGGGTTGAGGTCAGGGGAAGATGATGGCCACACCATGAGTTTATCTACTTTTATGCCCATAGCAGCCAATGACTCAGAGGTATTCTTTGCAGCATGAGATGGTGCATTGTCATGCATGAAGATGATTTTGCTCCTGAAGGCACGTTTCTGCTTTTTATACCATGGAAGAAAGTTGTCAGTCAGAAACTCTATATGCTTTGCAGAGGTAATTTTCACACCTTCAGGAACCTTAAAGGGCCCTACCAGCTGTTTCCCCATGATTCCGGCCCAAAACATGACTCCTCCACCTCCTTGCTGACATAGCAGCCTTTGTTGGGACATGGTGGCTATCCACCAACCATCCACTACTCCATCCATCTGGACCATCCAGGTTTGCTCGATACTCATCAGTAACAAGACTGTTTGAAAATTAGTCTTCATGTATTTCTGGGCACACTGCAACCATTTCTGCTTGTGAGCACTGTTTAGGGGTGGCCGAATAGTAGGTTTATGCACCACAGCAAGCCTTTGAAGGATCCTACACCTTGAGGTTCGAGGGACTACAGAGGCACCAGCAGCTTCAAATATCTGTTTGCTGGTTTGTAATGGCTTTCTAGCAGCTGTTCTCTTAATCCGATGAACTTGCCTGGCAGAAACCTTCCTCATTCTGCCTTTATCAGCACGAACACGTCTGTGCTCAGAATCAGCCACAAATCTCTTAACAGTACGATGATCACGCTTACGTTTTAGGGAAATATCTAATGTGTTCATCCCTTGACCAAGGCATTACACTATTTGATGCTTTTCAGCAGCAGAGCGATCTTTTTTCTTTCCCATGTTACTTGAAAACTGTGGCCTGCTTAATAGTGTGGAACACCCAGTTTTCCTTTTATTATGTTCACATGGCAAACTAATTATCACAGGTATCTGAGATTGATTTCAGTGATCCAAAGAACCCTGAGACACAATACCATCAATGGGTTTCATTTACAAAAAAAAAAAACCCTATGACACTTAAAACCAATTTGCATAATAATTTGGAACATGGTGTATACTGCTCTGCAGGAGGTGCATTCCCGCAAAAAGCAGTATATGTACGGCAGCGCCATCTCCGGTCACCGAGCGTCATCGGGTTATGATGGCTGCTGTCCCTGACAGCAGACCACCCCAGCACGTCGCTTCAGGGGGCTGCACCGCTCCCCCACATCGGTGATCACTGTGATGGCTGGTCAATTCTGACCAGCCAATCACAGTAATGTGACAATAAAGCTCATAGAAAAAAAACATGTGACATACTGTGATCTGTGCTGTTTGACGCAGCACCAATCACAGCCTCACAATGGGTGGGGTGATCGCAACGTCACCTCACCTGATTAACCCCTATGGCGCCAATAGTACTGGCCAATCAGCGCCAAAGGGATTAATCTAAAATAACAAACACAGCCCTGCACACCATCTTTACCTTAGATTTGGTGTGCAGAGAGCCCCTTCTGTGTCACCTGAGTAAAAGAATCCATTGGTGGCCAGTGCGATCCTCCTAGCAATCTCCTGCCTCCTGTGCTGCTGCTCCATAGTGATCCACATGCAGTCTGACGTCTGTGCTGTGTGCTGCCTGCTGTGACTCATCTAATCACAGCAGCAGCAGCACCTCCCCCATCCCTCTCCCAGTCCCCTATCCCTGTTCCAGTACCTCCCCTCCCATTGAATTTTTAGTGCACTTTTTTGCGCTTTTTTTGTGTGCGCGGCGTCCTGCGCAGAACATTTGTGCTCGTCCTGTGTCCACAGCGCTCTGCTCAGTATCGCTGCTAATCGGAGACTGCGCCACTGGTCTTTTTCTTTTTTTAGTTAGCATAGCGGACGTCGCAGTGTGCGATGTCCGATTTTTTTAAATAAAAAAATAATAATAGTAGTTAGTACAGAGTAGTTTTAGACATAGCAAGGTAGAGTAGCCAGCGTCACAGTGTTAACCCCTTCACCCCCAAGGGTGGTTTGCACGTTAATGACCGGGCCAATTTTTACAATTCTGACCACTGTCTCTTTATGAGGTTATAACTCTGGAACGCTTCAACGGATCTTCGCGATTCTAAGATTGTTTTCTCGTGACATATTGTACTTCATGTTAGTGGTAAAATTTCTTCGATATAACTTGCGTTTATTTTTGAAAAAAAACGCAAATATGGCGAAAATTTTGAAAATTTTGCAATTTTCAAACTTTGAATTTTTATTCCCTTAAAACAGAGAAATATATCACACAAAATAGTTAAGAAATAACATTTCCCACATGTCTACTTTACATCAGCACAATTTTGGAACCAAATTTTTTTTTTTGTTAGGAAGTTATAAGGGTTAAAAGTTGACCAGCGATTTCTCATTTTTACAACAAAATTTACAAAGCCATTTTTTTTAGGGACCACCTCACATTTGAAGTCACTTTGAGGGGTCTATATGGCAGAAAATACCCAAAAGTGACACCATTCTAAAAACTGCACCCCTCAAGGTACTCAAAACAACATTCAAGAAGTTTATTAACCCTTCAGGTGCTTCACAGTAACTAAAGCAACGTGGAAGGAAAAAATGAATATTTTACTTTTTAGCCACAAAAATGATCTTTTACAAACTTTTTTTTTATTTTCACAAGGGTAAAAGGAGAAAATGGACAGATAAGGTTGTTATGCAATTTCTCCTGAGTACGCCAATACCCCATATGTGGGGGAAAACCACTGTTTGGGCACACGGCAGAGCTCGTAAGGGAAGGAGCGACGTTTGACTTTTTCAAACTAAAATTGGCTGGAATTTAGATTGGATGCCATGTCGCGTTTGGAAAGCCCCTGATGCGCCTAAACAGTGGAAACCCCCCACAAGTGACACCATTTTGGAAACTAGACCTCCTAAGGTACTTATCTAGATCTGTTGTGAGCACTTTGAACCCTCAAGTGTTTCACAAAAGTTTATAAAGCCTGGGTGTGAAAAAAAAAAAAATCAATTTTCCACAAAAATGATTTTTTAGTCCCAAATTTTTGAATTTTCCCAAGGAAATTGGACCCCAAAAGTTGTTGTCCAATTTGTCCTGAGTATGCTTATACCCCATATGTGGGGGGGGGAAACTGTTTGGGCGCACGGCAGGGCTTGGAAAGGAAGTAGTAACGTTTTGGAATGCAGACGTTAATGGGGGTCATGTTCCGTTTGCAGTGCCCCAGATGAGCCTAAACAGTGGAAACCCCCCACAAGTGACCCCATTTTGGAAACTAGACCCCCTAAGGAACTTATCTAGATCTTTGGTGAGCACTTTGAACCCCCAAGTGCTTCACACAAGTTTATAATGCCCGGGCGTGGAAATAAAAAATCCTATTTTTTTCCCACAAAAATTATCTCTTAGTCACTAATTTTTTATTTTCCCAAGGGTAACAGGAGAAATTGGACCACATAAGTTGTTGTACAATTTGTCCTGAGTACGCTGATACCCCATATGTAGGGGGGAACCACTGTTTGGGCGCACGGCAGAGCTCGGAATGGAAGGAGCACCATTTGACTTTTTCCAACCAAAATTGGCTGGAATTGAGTTTGGATGCCATGTTGCATTTGGAGAGCCCCTGATGTGCCTAAACAGTGGAAACCCCACACAAATGACCCCATTTGGGAAACTAGACCCCCTAAGGAACTTATCTAGATTTTTGATGAGCAATTTGAACCCCAAGTGCTTCACACAAGTTTATAACGTAGAGCCGTAAAATTTAAAAATCATATTTTTTTCCACAAAAATGATCTTTTCACCCCAATTTTTATTTTTCCAAGGGTAACAAGACTCCAAAAGTTATTGTGAAATTTGTCCTGAGTGCGCTGATACCCCATATGTGGGGGTAAACCACTGTTTGGGTGCATGGCAGAGTTTGGAAGGGAAGGAGCGCCGTCTGACTTTTTCAACGCAGAATTGGCTGGACGCCATGTCGTGTTTGGAGAGCTCCTGATCTGCCTAAACAGTGGAAACCCCCATAAATTACACCATTTTGGAAACTAGACCCCTCAAGGAACTTATCTAGATGTGTGGTGAGAACTTTGAACCCCCAGGTGTTTCATTAAGTTTATAACGTACAGCCGTAAAATAAAAAATCTTTTTTTTTTTTTACAAAAATGATTTTTTCGCCCCCAATTTTTATTTTCACAAGGGTAACAGAAGAAATTGGAACGCAAAAGTTGTTGTCCAATTTGTCCTGAGTACACTGATACCCAATATGTGGGCGAAAACTACTGTATGGGCACACGTCGGGGCTCGGAAGGGAAGTAGTGACGTTTTGGATTGCAGACTTTGATGGAATGGTCTGGGGGCGTCATGTCACATTTGGAGAGCCCCTGATGCACCTAAACAGTGGAAACCCCCCACAAGTGACCCCATTTTGGCAAATAGACCCACAAGGAACTTATCTAGATGTGTGGTGAGCACTTTGAACCCCGAAGTGCTTCACAGAAGTTTATAACGCACAGCCGTAAAAATAAAAAATCTTTTTTTTTTTTACAAAAATGTTTTTTTCGCCCCCAATATTTTATTTTCACAAGGGTAACAGGAGAAATTGGACCCCAAAAAGTTGTTGTCCAATTTTTCCTGAGTACGCTGATACCCAATATGTGGGAGAAAACTACTGTATGGGCGCA
Organism: Oophaga sylvatica; assembly: GCA_033576555.1. NCBI lineage: Eukaryota > Metazoa > Chordata > Amphibia > Anura > Dendrobatidae > Oophaga > Oophaga sylvatica. The sequence continues at coordinate 789,135,732 of JARQOD010000001.1, read as the reverse complement.
CGTCAGGGCTCGGAAGGGAACTAGTGACGTTTTAAATTGCAGACTTTGATGGAATGGTCTGGGTGCGTCATGTCGCATTTGGAGAGCCCCTGATGCGCCTAAACAGTGGAAACCCCCCACAAGTGACCCCATTTTGGAAAATAGACCCCACAAGGAACTTATCTAGATGTGTGGTGAGCACTTTGAACCCCGAAGTGCTTCACAGAAGTTTATAACGCACAGCCGTAAAAATAAAAAATCTTTTTTTTTTTTTTGCAAAAATGATTTTTTCGCCCCAAATTTTTATTTTTACAAGGGTAACAGGAGAAATTGGACCCCAAAAGTTGTTGCCCAATTTGTCCTGAGTACGCTGATACCCAATAGTGGGAGAAAACTACTGTATGGGTACACGTTGGGGCTCGGAAGGGAAGTAGTGACGTTTTGGATTGCAGACTTTGATGGAATGGTCTGGGGGCGTCATGTCGCATTTGGAGAGCCCCTGATGCGCCTAAACAGTGGAAATTCCCAACAAGTGACCCCATTTTGGAAAATAGACCCCACAAGGAACTTATCTAGGTGTGTGGTGAGCGCTATGAAGCCCCAAGTGCTTCACAGAAGTTTATAATGTACAGCCGTAAAAACAAAAAAATAATTTTTTTTGTACAAAAATGATATTTTCGCCCCCAGTTTTTTATTTTCCCAAGGGTAACAGAAGAAATAGGACAAATTGCACAATAACTCTTGGGGTCCAGAGTACGCTGATACCCCATATGTGGGGATAAACTACTGTTTGGACGCATGGCAGAGCTCAGAAGTGAAGGAGCACCGTTTGACTTTTTCAACGCAGAATTGGCTGGAATTGAGATCAGACGCCATGTCACATTTGGAGAGCCCCTGATGTGCCCAAACAGCGGAAACCCCCCAATTCTAACTCCAACCCTAACCCCAACACACCCCTAACACTAGTCCCAACCCTAACCACAAACCTAACCCTAACACACCCCTAATCCCAACCCTAACCCTAATCCTAACTTTAGCGCCAACCCTAACCCTAACTTTAGCCGCAACCCTAACCCTAACCCTAATGGGAAAATGGAAATAAATACATTTTTTTAATTTTATTATTTTTCCCTAACTAAGGGGTGATAAAGGGGGGTTTGATTTACTATTTATAGCGGGTTTTATGATTGGCAGCTGTCACGCTAAAAGACGCTTTTTATTGCAAAAATAGTTTTTTGCATCGCCACATTTTGAGAGCTATAATTTTTGCATATTTTGGCCCACAGAGTCATGTGAGGTCTTATTTTTTGCGGTACGAGGTGCCGTTTTTATTGGTACCATTTTTGAGCAGGTGACATTTTTTGATCGCTTTTTATTTCGATTTTTGGGAGGTTAGAATGAACAAAAATCAGCAATTCATGAATTTCTTTTGGGGGAGGCGTTTTTATTGTTCCGCGTGTGGTAAAATTGATAAAGCAGTTTTATTCTTCGGGTCAGTACGATTATGGCGATACCTCATTTATATCATTTTTTTATGTTTTGGCGCTTTTATAGAATAAAAACAATTTTATATAAAAAATAATTATTTTTGCATCGCTTTATTCTGCGAGCTATAACTTTTTTATTTTTTCGCTGATGATGCTGTATGGCGGCTCATTTTTTGCGGGACAAGATGACGTTTTCAGCGGTACCATGTTTATTTATATCCGTCTTTTTGATCGCGCGTTATTCGACTTTTTGTTCGGCGGTATGATGATAAAGCATTGTTTTTTGCTTCGTTTTTTTTTTTTTTTTTTTTAGGGGTTCACTAAAGGGGTTAACTAGTGGTACAGTTTTATAGGGGGGGTCGCTACGGACGCGGAGATACCAAATATGTGTACTTTTATTGTTTTGTTTTTTTTTATTTACAGGAAGAAATGAATTTATTGGGGAATATATATATTTTTTTTTATTTATTTTGGATTTTTTTTTTTACACATGTTTATTTTTACTTTTTTAACTTTTTTACTTTGTCCCAGGGTGGGACATCACAGTATTTTATCAGATCGCTGGTGTGACAGTGTGCACAGCACTCTGTCACACCAGCGATCGCACAGGCATAGATGCAGGCTTCTCAGTGCCTGCTCTCGGCAGGCACTGAGGTAGCCGCCTCCCTCCAGGACCCCGGCGCCATCTTGGATCCGGGTCCTGGGAGGGAGGAAGCCCTCAGAACAGCGCGATCACATCGCGCTGGTCTGAGGGTCTCAGGGGGGCGCGCAGGGAGCCCCCACCCTGCGCGATCCTCCCCTGTGCCCCCAGTACACCGCGATCATGTTTGATCGCGGTGTGCTAGGGGTTAATGTGCCGGGAGCGGTCCGTGACCACTCCTGACACACAGTCACGGGTGTCAGCTGTGATAATCAGCTGACACCCGGCGGCGATTAGCTGCGCTCCCCTCAGGAGCGCAGCTGATCGCCTATGACGTACTATCCCGTCCATGGGCAGAATGGCACGGGTTTTATGGACGGGATAGTACGTCTAATGTCAGAGAGGGGTTAATGACGACTAATTTTGTTTCAGAGAAAAAAAATCATTCAGAGTAGTTTTATAGGTAGCGTGTTAGTATAACTGGTGTCAGTGTTTGGTGACGTCCGATCTTGTTTTAGAGAAAAAAAGCATACAGAGTAGTGTAGGAAGGTAGCATATTTTTTTTTCATAAAAAACAAACTGCTATTTCCTGGTAATTTCTAGTGCATTAGGGGAGTGTACGTCACATTGTTGGTGACGTCCATTTTTCTTTTGTAAAAAAAATAATTAGCTGCTTCAAGTAAATTTTTAGCTAGTGCATTAGAGGAGAGTACGTTACAGGGTTGGTAACGTCCGTTTTTCTTTCGTAAAAAAGAATTATTTGCATCGGGTAAATTTAGAGTTAGGGAATTACGTGTAGTGAATGTCTGTAATTTTTTTTATACAAACTTTTTTTTCATCTGATTTTTACTTTTTTTTCTTCTAAGTGTTTCTTCTACATTTTTTCTCTCTACTTTCTTTTCTTATTTTTTTATAATAAATTGTACCCTATACACAAGCCCCACACATTACACATGTAAAAGCACCAATTACACACACATCCCCCGGGTTTTCAAAATTTTTTTTTAAAAAATGGCACATTCGTCAAGAAGACGCTATTCACCAGAGGAGGCTTACGTCTTCTTTGTGTCTGACAAGGTTTCAGGCAGTGATGAAGATCCCACATTCATCTATTCTTCCCCCTCCACTGCATATAGTGAGGAAGGATCCGCAGCAAGACGCTCTAGGACCCAGGCAACTCCTGCAGCAATCAATCGGAGAAATTGTGCAACAACTTTAGCAGACCTTTTTCTCCAGTAACCCTTGTGAAAATAAAAAATCATTGCTTAAAGATCATGTTTGTGGAAAAAAATTGATTTTTTATTTTCACTAGTTCTACATTATAAAATTCTGTGAAGCACCTGGGGATTCAAAGTGCTCACCACACAGCTAGACAAGTTCCTTGAAGGGTCTAGTTTCCAAAATGGGGTCACTTGTGGGGGTTTTCCAAAGTTTAGGCACATCAGGGGCTCTTCAAATGCTCTAAATTCCAGACAATTTTGCTTTCAAAAAGTCAAAAGGTGCTCCTTCCCTTCCGAGCCCTGCCGTGCGCCCAAACAGTAGTTTTCTACCACATATGGGGTATCGGAGCACTCGGGAAATTGCGCAACATCTTTTGTGGTCCTTTTTCTCCTTTTACCCTTGTGAAAATAAAAAATCGTTGCTGAAAGATCATTTTTGTGACTAAAAAAGCTAAATGTTCATTTTTTCCTTCCACATTGCTTCAGCTCCTGTGAAGCACCTGAAGGGTTAATAAACTTCCTGAATGTGATTTTGAGTACCTTGAGGGGTGCAGTTTTTAGAATGGTGTCACTTTTGGGTATTTTCTGTCATATAGACCCGTTAAAGTAACTTCAAATGTGAGGTGGTCCCTAAAAAAATGGTCTTTTAAATTTTGTTAAGAAAAGGAAAAAAATCGCTGGTCAACTTTAAACTTATAACATAACTTCCTAACAAAAAAAAATTTGGTTCCAAAATTGTGCTTATTTAAAGTAGGTATGTGGGAAATGTTATTTATTAACTATTTTGTGTGACATATCTCTCTGATTAAAGGGCATAAAAATTCAAAGTTCAAAAATTGCTAAATTTTCAACATTTTCACCAAATTTCCAATTTTTTCACAAATAAATGCAAGTCATACCGAAGGCATTTTACCACTATCATGAAGTACAATATGTCATGAGAAACCAATCTTGGAATGACTGGGATCTGATGAAGCGTTCCAGAGTTATGGTCTCATAAATTGACAGTGGGCAGAATTGAAAAAAATGGAAGTTTACAACAGGCTTCAGGGTGAAGGGGTTAATCTTTATTTGTTTTTTAAATGCTAAATTAAGAAACTTTGTAAAAGGCTTTTACCATTTTGCTGCTGCAGAATGTAAGTTTTTTTTAACCTTCCTAGCTGGCATGTACATTTTGCCAGTGATCCATCTGAGCTGTGCAGGGGGATAGTTAGAGTGTTGAACAAGACAGTTCAGAATGAATTCTGCTGAATAAAAGACAATTTTACCAAATGCACTGGCATATTCAATATACAGTCGTGGCCAAAAGTTTTGAGAATGACACAAATATTAATTTTTACAAAGTCTACTGCTTCACTTTTTCTAATGGCAATTTGCATATACTCCAGAATGTTATAAAGAGTGATCAGCTTAACAGCAATTACTTGCAAAGTCAATATTTGGCTAGAAAATGAACTTTATCCCCCAAAACACATTTCAACATCATTGCAGCCCTGCCTTAAAAGGACCAGCTAACCTCTTTTCAGTGATTGCTCCATTAACACAGGTGTGGGTGTTGATGAGGACATGGCTGGAGATCAATCTGTCATGATTAAGTAAAAATGACACCACTGGACACTTTAAAAGGAGGCTGGTGCTTGGCATCATTGTTTCTCTTCTGTTAACCATGGTTATCTCTAAAGAAACATGTGCAGTCATCATTGCAATGCACAAAAATGGCCTAACAGGGAAGAGTATCAAAGCTAGAAAGATTGCACTTCAGTCAACAATCTATCGCATCATCAAGAACTTCAAGGAGAGAGGTTCCATTGTTGCCAAAAAGGCTCCAGGGCGCCCAAGAAAGACCAGCAAGCGCCAGGACTATCTCTTAACCCCTCTCTGCCATCAGACGTACTATTCCGTGACCCTGGACCTAATTCCCATGGACGGAATAGTACGTCATAGGCGATCAGCTGCGCTCCCGGGGGGAGCGTAGCTGATCGCCGCCGGGTGTCAGCTGTATATCACAGCTGACACCCAGCACTATGTGTCAGGAGCGGTCACGGACCGCTCCCGGCACATTAACCCCTGGCACACCGCGATCAAACATGATCGCGGTGTGCCCGGGGCACAGGGGAGGATCGCGCAGGCAGGGGGCTCCCTGCGCGCCCCCCTGAGACCCTCAGAGCAGCGCGATGTGTCGCGCTGTTCCGAGGGTCCGTCCTCCCTCCAGGTCCCCGGATCCAAGATGGCGCCGGGGTCCTGCAGGGAGGCGGCTTCCTCAGTGCCTGCTGAGAGCAGGCGCAGAGGAAGCCTGCAGCGATGCCAGAGCGATCGCTGGTGTGACAGAGTGCTGTGCAATGCACAAAAATGGCCTAACAGGGAAGAGTATCAAAGCTAGAAAGATTGCACTTCAGTCAACAATCTATCGCATCATCAAGAACTTCAAGGAGAGAGGTTCCATTGTTGCCAAAAAGGCTCCAGGGCGCCCAAGAAAGACCAGCAAGCGCCAGGACTATCTCTTAACCCCTCTCTGCCATCAGACGTACTATTCCGTCCATGTGACCCTGGACCTAATTCCCATGGACGGAATAGTACGTCATAGGCGATCAGCTGCGCTCCCGGGGGGAGCGTAGCTGATCGCCGCCGGGTGTCAGCTGTATATCACAGCTGACACCCAGCACTATGTGTCAGGAGCGGTCACGGACCGCTCCCGGCACATTAACCCCTGGCACACCGCGATCAAACATGATCGCGGTGTGCCCGGGGCACAGGGGAGGATCGCGCAGGCAGGGGGCTCCCTGCGCGCCCCCCTGAGACCCTCAGAGCAGCGCGATGTGTCGCGCTGTTCCGAGGGTCCGTCCTCCCTCCAGGTCCCCGGATCCAAGATGGCGCCGGGGTCCTGCAGGGAGGCGGCTTCCTCAGTGCCTGCTGAGAGCAGGCGCAGAGGAAGCCTGCAGCGATGCCAGAGCGATCGCTGGTGTGACAGAGTGCTGTGCACACTGTCACACGGGCGATCTGCTAAAATACAGTGATGTCCCACCCTGGGACAAAGTAAAAAAGTAAAAAAAAAAAAAATAAAAAGTGGTAAAAAAAATCATAAAAAAAAATATATATATTCCCCAATAAATTCATTTCTTCCTGTAAATAAAAAAAACAAAACAATGAAAGTACACATATTTGGTATCGCCGCGTCCGTAACGACTCCCCCTATAAAACTGTCCCACTAGTTAACCCGTTTAGTGAACCCCTTAAAAAGAAAAAAAAAAACTAAGCAAAAAATCAATGCTTTATCATCATACCGCCGAACAAAAAGTGGAATAACACGCGATCAAAAAGACGGATATAAATAAACATGGTACCGCTGAAAACGTCATCTTGTCCCGCAAAAAACGAGCCGTCATACATCATCATCAGTGAAAAAATAAAAAAAGTTATAGCTCGCAGAATAAAGCGATGCAAAAATATTGATTTTTTATATAAAATTGTTTTTGTTCTATAAAAGCGCCAAAACAAAAAAAAAATGATATAAATGAGGTATCGCCGTAATCGTACTGACCCGAAGAATAAAACTGCTTTATCAATTTTACCACACGTGGAACGGTTATAAACGCCTCCCCCAAAAGAAATTCATGAATTGCTGATTTTTGTTCATTCTAACCTCCCAAAAATCGAAATAAAAAGCGATCAAAAAATGTCACGTGCTCAAAAATGGTACCAATAAAAACGTCACCCCGTCCCGCAAAAAATAAGACCTCACTGGACTCTGTGGGCCAAAATATGCAAAAATTATAGCTCTCAAAATGTGGTGATGCAAAAAACTACTTTTTGCAATAAAAAGCGTCTTTTAGCGTGACAGCTGCCAATCACAAAAACCCGCTATAAATAGTAAATCAAACCCCCCTTTATCACCCCCTTAGTTAGGGAAAAATAATAAAATTAAAAAAATTTATTTATTTCCATTTTCCCATTAGGGTTAGTGTTGCTGCTAAAGTTAGGGTTAGGATTGGCGCTAAAGTTAGTATTAGGGTTATGGTTGGGATTAGGGTTAGGGGTGTGTTAGGGTTAGGTTTGTGGTTAGGGTTGGGACTAGGGTTAGGGGTATGTTGGGGTTAGGGTTGGAGTTAGAATTGGGGGGTTTCTGCTGTTTAGGCACATTAGGGGCTCTCCAAATGTGACATGGTAGTTTACCCCTGCATATGGGGTATCAGCATACTCTAGACCACAAGAGTTATTGTGCAATTTGTCCTATTTCTTCTGTTACCCTTGGGAAAATAAAAAACTGGGGGCGACAAAATCATTTTTGTAAAAAAAAATGATTTTTTTGTTTTTACGGCTGTATGTTATAAATTTTCTGTGAAGCACTTGGGGCTTCATAGCGCTCACCACACTTTTAGATAAGTTCCTTGTGGGGTCTATTTTCCAAAATGGGGTCACTTGTGGGGGGTTTCCACTGTTTAGGCGCATCAGGGGCTCTCCAAATGCGACATGACGCCCCAGACCATTCCATCAAAGTCTGCAATCCAAAACGTCACTACTTCCCTTCCGAGCCCAGACGTGCACCCATACAGTCGTTTTCTCACACATGTTGGGTATCAGCGTACTCAGGACAAATTGGACAACAACATTTTGGGTCCAATTTCTCCTGTAACCCTTGTGAAAATAAAATATTGTGGGCGAAAAAATCATTTTTGTAAAAAAAAAAGGATTTTTTATTTTTACAGCTGTACGTTATAAACTTCTGTGAAGCACTTCGGGGTTCAAAGTGCTCAACATACTTCTAGATAAGTTCCTTGTGGGGTCTATTTTCCAAAATGGGGTCACTTGTGGGGGGTTTCCACTGTTTAGGCGCATCAGGGGCTCTCCAAATGCGACGACGCCCCCAGACCATTCCATCAAAGTCTGCAATCCAAAACGTCACTACTTCCCTTCCGAGCCCAGACGTGCACCCATACAATAGTTTACTCACACATATTGGGTATCAGCGAACTCAGGACAAATTGGACAACAACTTTTGGGGTCCAATTTCTCCTGTTACCCTTGTGAAAATAAAATATTGGGGGCGGAAAAATCATTTTTGTAAAAAAAAAAAAAGATTTTTTTTATTTTACGGCTGTACGTTATAAACTTCTGTGAAGCACTTTGGGGTTCAAAGTGCTCACCACACATCTAGATAAGTTCCTTGGGGGTCTAGTTTCCAAAATGGTGTCATTTGTGGGGGGTTTCCACTGTTTAGGCAGATCAGGAGCTCTCCAAACACGACATGGCATCCAGCCAATTCTGCGGTGAAAAAGTCAAACGGCGCTCCTTCCCTTCCAAACTCTGCCATGCACCCAAACAGTGGTTTACCCCCACATATGGAGTATCAGCGTACTCAGGACAAATTGCACAATAACTTTTGGAGTCTTGTTACCCTTGGGAAAATAAAAATTGGGGTGAAAAGATCAATTTTGTGGAAAAAATATGATTTTTTAATTTTACGGCTCTACGTTATAAACTTGTGTGAAGCACTTGGGGGTTCAAATTGCTCACCAAAGATCTAGATAAGTTCCTTAGGGGGTCTAGTTTCCCAAATGGGGTCACTTGTGGGGGGTTTCCACTGTTTAGGCACATCAGGGACTCTCCAAATGCAACATGGCGTCCAATCTCAATGTAATGTATGGTGTACAGTTCATATAGCGTCTTGTGCTTGGGTGCGAGGAAAACACATGAGACACAGGTTTGATATAGAAGGACTTGTATTACTTCATACAAGTGGCAAAAATAGTCACACAGTTTGCAGGTACAGAAGCAGGAGACACAGCAGGCCAGAGTAACTTAAGCTCAGCAATAACTCTCCACAACAGGTTCAGGATCTCTTCTCTGTTACCGTAATTCCATGCAAACGTGGATTTATCAAATAGCAGGTTTCCAGAGTCCACAAGTGTTCCAAAGTTCCTCAGTAGGAAATAGCTGGAGTACAAAGTCCAAGGTTTTCCAGGAGTCATCAGGTCACAGGCTCACTGCAGGCTTGGTTCTGAAGCACTGATTGCTCAGCTGAGGCTGCTTAAGAAGCAAGAGGGAGAGAATCAGGGCGGGAACATGAAAGCTGGAAACTCCATATTGACTGAGGGCAAGATAGCTGCAGCAAGACAGAAAGCAAAATGGCTGACGGAAAAACTGAGTTTCAAGAAACATGTACAAAGAACCTTACATTACTCCCCCCTTAGGGACAACCTCCGGATGACCTCAGACCAGGCTTGTCTGTGTACCCCTGATGAAACTGGCGGAGCAAGCGAGGAGCATTAACGTTATTGACTGGTTCCCATGAGTTGTCCTCCACTGGGTAGCCCTGCCATTTAATCAAATATTGTAACTGATTTCTGTACAACCTGGAATCTAGAATCCTTTCCACCACAAATTCTTCCTGACCATCGACTAGCACTGGGTCAGGGCAAGGAGAAGAACGTCCAGGAAACGTATTGGGTGTTGCAGCCTTTAGTAGGGATACATGAAAGACAGGGTGGATTCTCATAGTTCTGGGCAGTTGAAGACGACAAGCAACGGCACTTATAATTTTACTGATTTTATAGGGTCCAATGTACTTATGTCCCAACTTAGACGATGGAATCCTTAACTTAAGATTTCTGGTTGACAGCCAGACCAAGTCTCCTACCTTGAAAGCTGGTGCAGGTTTACGAAATTTATCTGCTGCTTTCTTGTACCTTTCCTGAGCCAATTCCAGATTTTCCTTTAGAAGATCCATATTCTTTTGTAAAGACGTGATTCTTTCAGCCACTGCTGGCAAGGGCGTTTCTATGGGAAATCGAGGAAGAATGTTAGGATGATAACCTAGATTGGAGTAAAAAGGAGACTGCTTAGTGGAGGCGCTCTGAGAGTTGTTATAAGAGAACTCAGCCAGTGGAAGTAGATCCACCCAATCATCCTGTAGGTGGCAAATAAAGCAGCGGAGATACTGCTCCAGGGTCTGATTGGTTCGTTCTTTCTGTCCATTAGTCTGGGGATGAAAAGCAGAAGAAAGGTTTACTTTAATGTCCAATGCGGCACAGAAATTTTGCCAAAACCTTGAAGTGAATTGCACCCCTCGATCCGAAATAACCTCATCCGGTACTCCATGTAAGCGAAATACATTCTTAATCATCAAATCTGATGTCTGTTTTGCAGTGGGTAAGCTGACACAAGGGATAAAATGAGCTGCCTTTGTTAAACGATCAACCACCACTAGAATGGTGTTCTTCCCTTGAGAGGTTTTTAACTCCACAATGAAGTCCATAGAAATGGATCCCCACGGGCGGGATGGGGTGGGAAGGGGTTGCAACAGACCAGTTGGTGAGGAGAGAGATGTTTTGCATCTTGCACAGACTTCACATGAAGTGACATAGTTTAAAACATCTTTCCTGTAAGTGGGCCACCAAAAGAAACGAGAAAGAAATTCCTGTGTCTTTAGAATTCCTCTATGCCCAGCTATCTTGGAATCGTGGATGAGTTGCAATACTCTCAATCTGACTGTTTCAGGTATATACAGACGTTGTCCCTGAATCCACACACCATTCTTAAAGACAAGACTTACGTCCCTTGGGGATTGTGCCAACAAGGAATCCGCATGGTATGCTTCCTTGATGTCCTTAAGTAGGTCTTGATTATGAATCACTCCCAGGAATCTAGAGTCAGGAAGAATAGTCTTAGGAGGAGTAAGTGGACGGGTCTCTGCTGAATGAATCCTAGAGAGTGCATCAGCCTTTCCATTGCGCGATCCTGGTCTATAAGAAATGACAAAATTAAATTGGTTTAAGAAAAGATTCCAGCGAGCCTGGCGAGGAGTCAGGCACTTAGCCGACCTGATAAATTCAAGGTTACGATGGTCTGTCAGGACGACTATTTGCTGTGCAGCTCCCTGAAGAAGGTGTCTCAATTCTTTTAAGGCAGCAATAATGGCCAACAACTCTATTGCCCACATCGTAGTTCCTCTCAGCCGAAGACAACTGCTGGGAAAAGAAGGCACAGGGATGCAAGACATTCTTCTCACCTGTTCTCTGAGAGAGTATAGCTCCAACGGCACAGTCTGAAGCATCCACCTCTATTATGAAGGCAAGTTCGGGGTTGGGATGTACTAAGATAGGTGCGGTGGTAAATTTATCCTTTAGACAGGAAAATGCTTCCTGGGCTTGGGGGGTCCAGGAGAACCTAGACTCTTTCCGGTTAAGTTGGGTGATAGGTGACACTACCTCAGAGAAATTCCTAATGAAACGTCTATAGAAGTTGGCAAACCCGATGAAGCGCTGCACCTCCTTCACATTTCTAGGAATTGGCCAATCCTTGATGGCTTGGGTCTTGCTTCCATCCATACTAATTCCTTGTGTAGACAGTACATACCCCAGAAATTGAATTTCGGTCCTATGGAATTCACACTTTTCAAGTTTGATGTAAAGATGGTTTTGTCTTAGACGTTCTAAGACCATTCTCACATGTCCATGATGTTCCTCTGTGGAGTTAGAAAAAATTAGAATATCATCCAAATAAATCACCACGAATGTATCTAGGAGATCCCTGAAGATGTCATTCACCAAGTGTTGGAAAGTGGCTGGGGCGGTACTCAGACCAAAAGGCATAACTAGATATTCAAAGTGTCCATAGCGTGACCTAAATGCAGTCTTCCATTCATCCCCAGGTCTAATACGGACCAAGTTATAGGCCCCACGGAGATCCAGTTTAGAGAAAATTTTGGCATGCCGCACTCTCTCCAATAACTCAGGGATTAAAGGCAATGGATAACGGTTTCTAATAGTAACCTTATTGAGTTCCCTATAGTCTACGCAGGGTCTCAGAGATCCATCTTTCTTCTTCACAAAGAAGATGGGTGCACCTGCAGGAGATGAAGAGGGGCGTATGAAGCCCTTGGCTAGATTTTCGTCTATGTAATCCTTTAAAGCCTTTAGCTCGGGCCCCGCCAGGGGGTAATCTTACCAAAAGGTATCTCTGCTCCAGGCAATAATTCAATTGGACAATCATATGGACGGTGAGGGGGAAGCTGGTCAGCGTTCTTCTTGTCACATAAATCCACATAGTCCTGGTATACAGCTGGTAGTTCAGGGACTGACATGGTTCCTTTAGGAACAGAGCAAGCTGAAACTTCTGGACTCGTCTGTTTCTCTGGAAAGTGTAATTCCTTGGTCTCCCAGTTAATGGTAGGGTTCTGAGCCTGCAGCCATGGTAGCCCTAGAATAATGGGAAAGTGGGGAGAAGAGATAAGCATAAAGGACAGTTTCTCTTGATGATCTTTACCCATAAGGACCCTCAAAGGCTCCGTTTCCTGATCCACTGGTCCAGAGGTCAGCAGGGAGCCATCCACAGTCTCCATCTGTACTGGAGTAGCCTTCTTCACTGAACGTATCCCCTGTTTCAGAGCAAAGGAGATATCCATAAAATTTCCACTTGCCCCTGAGTCGATCATAGCAGAGCTAGACACCCAGACTGAGTCAACTCAGAGTTTGATGGAAAGGAAGCAATGAGAATTGTTTTTCTTACAACTCAGCTGGGACACCGCTGAGGAAACTTGAAAAATTGCAGCGTTTACACAGTCATCGTCCTCAGAAGTGACGGAGTTTAAGTCTGAGAAATCAATATCTGTTGCTGCAGATCTCTCTGGAGCCTGAGGCTCGGACCTGACAGATCTCCTCTCGCAACACTCACAGTGAATGACTGCTGCAGTAGTCTTACGAGAACGGCTGGGGCAGTTTATAATGAAGTGCCCTGACTTAACCACAGTAGAAACATAGATTTTCCTTTAAACGATGTTCTTTGCGTGCATCACTAACCCGTCTTTGTAAAGAGTCCACCTGCATGGGTTCAGGTTCAGGTTCCCGTGTGATCCTACTCAAAGGTTCCTTAGCTGGGGAGGAAGGTAGGAAAAGGTTAGTGCGATTGCTTTCGAACCATCTCTCTTGCCTGCGTTCAGTCAGACGAGCATCAATACGGATACAGTAGTTAATAAAGTCACCTAACGCAGTGGGAGGGTCGGCACGAGCAAGTTCATCCTTAATCAGTGGAGACAACCCTTTTCGAAAAATAGATTTTTTGGCGGAACTGTCCCAAGTGGTATCGAGGGCCCATCTCCTGAAATCCAAGGCATATTCGGCTACTGAGCGCTTACCTTGGCGCAAAGTTAACATGGCTGCTTCAGCTGTTGCACCTCGATTGGGGTCATCAAACACCTGCCCCATGGCTGAAATGAAAGCATCAAGATGATCCAAACATTCATCCTCAGTCTCAATCAGAGGGTTTGCCCACATCAAAGCCTTGTTGGTAAGCAACATGATTATAGTAAGCACTTTAGATCGTTCAGTGGGAATTTGTGAAGCATGTGCAGAAAAAAAAAAATTGCATTGGTTAATAAATCCCCTGAATTTCTCACGTTCACCGCCAAAATGAAAAGGGGGTAACTTGGGAATCCCAGAACTCAGGGTTATGGCAGGAGCCTGGACTCGTTCCTCTAGAACCTCAATCCTGGCTCGTAAATCCTGGGTAGTTTGTCCAAACACTTGCAAATTGTGATTAGTGAGGTCCTGTAGGTTTGCAAAACGGGTCTTTATAGTCTGTATATCTGCAAGGATTGTATCAGTCACTCCGCAAAGCTCCTTTATGGGAGCCTCCATCTTCCAGATCTTTTAAGACAGGAGTACTGGAAGGAGAAGAGAAAAAAAAAAAACAATAGTGTTTACTTGTGGTAACACTGCAGAGTAAAATTAAGGGAATTGCTCACCTGGAATGGTTGTGAGAAGTCACAACCACTGTCATCACAGAAAGTATAACCGGACATCTGATATCCACAGTCACAGCAGACACAGCCTTCCCAGACCCAGCAGACACTAACGTTTGGCTTCAGAATCTTGTAATGTATGGTGTACAGTTCATATAGCGTCTTGTGCTTGGGTGCGAGGAAAACACATGAGACACAGGTTTGATATAGAAGGACTTGTATTACTTCATACAAGTGGCAAAAATAGTCACACAGTTTGCAGGTACAGAAGCAGGAGACACAGCAGGCCAGAGTAACTTAAGCTCAGCAATAACTCTCCACAACAGGTTCAGGATCTCTTCTCTGTTACCGTAATTCCATGCAAACGTGGATTTATCAAATAGCAGGTTTCCAGAGTCCACAAGTGTTCCAAAGTTCCTCAGTAGGAAATAGCTGGAGTACAAAGTCCAAGGTTTTCCAGGAGTCAGGTCACAGGCTCACTGCAGGCTTGGTTCTGAAGCACTGATTGCTCAGCTGAGGCTGCTTAAGAAGCAAGAGGGAGAGAATCAGGGCGGGAACATGAAAGCTGGAAACTCCATATTGACTGAGGGCAAGATAGCTGCAGCAAGACAGAAAGCAAAATGGCTGACGGAAAAACTGAGTTTCAAGAAACATGTACAAAGAACCTTACACTCAATTCCAGCCAATTTTGGTTGGAAACAGTCAAATGGTGCTACTTCCATTCCGAGCTCTGCCATGCGCCCAAACAGTGGTTCCCCCCACATATGGGGTATCAGCGTACTCAGGACAAATTGGACAACAACTTTTGAGGTCCAATTTCTCCTGTTACCTATGGGAAAATAAAAAATTAGTGACTAAGAGATAATTTTTGTGGGAAAAAAATAGGATTTTTTATTTTCATGCCCGGGCATTATAAACTTGTGTGAAGCACTTGTGGGTTCAAAGTGCTCACCAAAGATCTAGATAAGTTCCTTAGAGGGTCTAGCTTCCAAAATGGGGTCACTTGTGGGGGGTTTCCACTGTTTAGGCTCATCTGGGGCACTACAAACGGAACATGACCCCCATCAAAGTTTGCATTCCAAAACGTTACTGCTTCCTTTCCAAGCCCTGCCGTGCGCCCAAACAGTTCCCCCCCCCACATATGGGGTATCAGCGTACTCAGGACAAATTGGACAACAATTTTTGGGGTCCAATTTCCTTGGGAAAAATCAAAAATTTGGGACTAAAAAATCATTTTTGTGGAAAATTTTATTTTTTTTTTCACACCCAGGCATTATAAACTTTTGTGAAACACTTTGGGGTTCAAAGTGCTCACAACAGATCTAGATAAGTTCCTTAGGGGGTCTAGTTTCCAAAATGGTGTCACTTGTGGGGGGTTTCCACTGTTTAGGCACATCAGTGGCTCTCCAAACACGACATGGCGTCCAACCTCAACTCCAGCCAATTTTAGTTTGAAAAGGTCAAACGGCGCTCCTTCCCTTACGAGCTCTGCCGTGTGCCCAAACAGTGGTTTTCCCCCACATATAGGGTATTGGCGTACTCAGGAGAAATTGCACAACAACTTTATCTGCCCATTTTCTCCTTTTACCCTTGTCAAAATAAAAAAAGTTTGTAAAAGATCATTTTTGTGGCTAAAAAGTTAAATATTAATTTTTTCCTTCCACGTTGCTTCAGCTCCTGTGAAGCACCTGAAGGGTTAATAAACTTCTTGAATGTGGTTTTGAGTACCTTGAGGGGTGCAGTTTTTAGAATGGTGTCACTTTTGGGTATTTTCTGCTATATAGACCCGTCAAAGTGACTTCAAATGTGAGGTGGTCCCTAAAAAAATGGCTTTGTAAATTTTGTTGTAAAAATGAGAAATCACTGGTCAACTTTTAACCCTTATAATTTCCTAACAAAAAAAAATTTTGGTTCCAAAATTGTGCTGATGTAAAGTAGACATGTGGGAAATGTTATTTCTTAACTATTTTGTGTGACATATTTCTCTGTTTTAAGGGAAAAAAAATTCAAAGTTTGAAAATTGCAAATTTTTCAAAATTTTTCGCCATATTTGTGTTTTTTTCAAAAATAAACACAAGTTATATTGAAGAAATTATACTTCTAACGTGAAGTACAATATGTCACGAGAAAAAAATCTCAGAATCGCGAAGATCCGTTGAAGCGTTCCAGAGTTATAACCTCATAAAGAGACAGTGGTCAGAATTGTAAAAATTGGCCCGGTCATTAATGTGCAAACCACCCTTGGGGGTGAAGGGGTTAAAAGTGTTTCAGCTGCGGGATCGGGCTACCAGCAGTGCAGAGCTTGCTCAGGAATGGCAGCAGGCAGGTGTGAGTGCATCTGCACGCACTGTGAGGCGGAGACTCTTGGAGCAAGGCCTGGTCTCAAGGAGGGCAGCAAAGAAGCCATTTCTCTCCAGAAAAAACATCATGGACAGACTGATATTCTGCAAAAGGTACAGGCAGTGGACTGCTGAGGACTGGGGTAAAGTTATTTTCTCTGATGAATCCCCTTTTCGATTGTTTTGGACATCAGGAAAACGCCTCATTCGGAGAAGACAAGGTGAGCGCTACCACCAGTCTTGTCTCATGCCAACTGTTAAGCATCCTGAAACCATTCATGTGTGGGGTTGCTTCTCAGCCAAGGGAATCGGCTCTCTCACAGTCTTTCCTAAAAACACAGCCATGAATAAAGAATGGTACCAGAATGTCCTCCAAGAGCAACTTCTCCCAACCCTCCAAGAGCAGTTTGGCGAACAACAATGCCTTTTCCAGCATGATGGAGCACCTTGCCATAAAGCAAAGGTGATAACTAAATGGCTCAGGGAACAAAACATAGAGATTTTGGGTCCATGGCCTGGAAACTCCCCAGATCTTAATCGCATTGAGAACTTGTGGTCAATCATCAAGAGACGGGTGGACAAACAAAAACCTAATAATTCTGACAAAATGAAAGCATTGATTGTGCAAGAATGGACTGCTATCAGTCAGGATTTGGTCCAGAAGTTGATTGAGAGCATGCCAGGGAGAATTGCAGAGGTCCTGAAGAAGAAGGGTCAACACTGCAAATATTGACTTGTTACTCATATGTTTGCAATTATATTTCTGTCTGTGATAAAAACATCTGTCAAACACACACATAAAAACCAGAGGGCAGCAGATCATGTGAAAATATAATATTTGTGTCATTCTCAAAACTTTTGGCCATGACTGTACTGTACATATTTGATTGAAGCATATTCTGGTCATGTTTATTCTTTTATGAAAGAACAAAAAAGTACCTTCTTCATGCACTGTGGTATGGGAACTGAGCCAAACAGACCATAGGCTACACCCATTAACGCAACATTGACTTTGAAGCCTATGAGAACAAGGCATAAAAACAAACCTACCATACTACAGACATTTCCTGCAAACAGTTCACGCAAGCCAGGGATTACTCTAAACAGAGACAGACTTGGTCTGTTGAGCGGACTTTATTTCCATGTCATCTTCCACATACCTGCATATTTCTCTTTCTATGAGGAGGCACTGTAATGTTATCTTACACTATATTTATTTACTGTATCTTTCTTATCTATTTTTTCAGTAAAGGCTGGGTCTCACATTAGCGATCCCGCAACGTCACGACGACGATGCGACCTTACCAATTATTGGTAACATTGCAGTGCTATGCATTGTATTTTTTCGTCTCAAATGTGTTTCCTATTGTCTATTTTATCGGGGTCTCGGGTGGGATCTCAAATACCTTCCCATTTTAAATTGTTATAGGACATCTACCTATTGTCTATTGTCTGCTATCATTGCTCTGCTGGATGGAGGGAGGGCATGGCTTCTACCGGTGAACATGTGCTTTTTTCGCCGGCAGCCATTTTAGGGGGTCTCGGGTGGGATCTCAAATACCTTCCCATTTTAAATTGTTATAGGACATCTACCTATTATTTATTGTCCTGCTATCATTGCTCTGCTGGGATGGAGGGAGGGCATGGCTTCTACCGGTGAACATGTCCTTTTTCGCCGGCAGCCATTTTAGGGGTCTCGGGTGGGATCTCAAATACCTTCCATTTTAATTGTTATAGGACATCTACCTATTGTCTATTGTCTGCTATCATTGCTCTGCTGGGATGGAGGGAGGGCATGGCTTCTACCGGTTGAACATGTCCTTTTTCGCCGGCAGCCATTTTAGGGGTCTCGGGTGGGATCTCAAATACCTTCCCATTTTTAAATTGTTATAGGACATCTACCTATTGTCTATTGTCTGCTATCATTGCTCTGCTGGGATGAAGGGAGGGCATGGCTTCTACCGGTGAACATGTGCTTTTTCGCCGGCAGCCATTTTAGGGGGTCTCGGTGGGATCTCAAATACCTTCCCATTTTAAATTGTTATAGGACATCTACCTATTGTCTATTGTCTGCTATCATTGCTCTGCTGGGATGAAGGGAGGGCATGGCTTCTACCGGTGAACATGTGCTTTTTCGCCGGCAGCCATTTTAGGGGGACTCGGGTGGTCTCAAATACCTTCCCATTTTAAATTGTTATAGGACATCTACCTATTGTCTATTGTCTGCTATCATTGCTCTGCTGGGATGGAGGGAGGGCATGGCTTCTACCGGTGAACATGTGCTTTTTCACCGGCAGCCATTTTTAGGGGTCTCGGGTGGGATCCTCAAATACCTTCCCATTTTAAATTGTTATAGGACATCTACCTATTATTTATTGTCTGCTATCATTGCTCTGCTGGGATGGAGGGAGGGCATGGCTTCTACCGGTGAACATGTCCTTTTTCGCCGGCAGCCTTTTTAAAGGGGGTCTCGGGTGGATCTCAAATACCTTCCCATTTTAAATTGTTATAGGACATCTACCTATTGTCTATTGTCTGCTATCATTGCTCTGCTGGGATGGAGGGAGGGCATGGCTTCTACCGGTGAACATGTCCTTTTCCCCGGGCAGCCATTTTAGGGGTCTCGGGTGGATCTCAAATACCTTCCCATTTTAAATTGTTATAGGACATCTACCTATTGTCTATTGGTCTGCTATCATTGCTCTGCTGGGATGAAGGGAGGGCATGGTTTTCTACCGTGAACATGTGCTTTTTCGCCGGCAGCCATTTTAGGGGGTCTCGGGTGGGATCTCAAATACCTTCCCATTTTAAATTTTTATAGGACATCTACCTATTGTCTATTGTCTGCTATCATTGCTCTGCTGGGATGGAGGGAGGGCATGGCTTCTACGTGCACATGTGCTTTTTGCGGCGGCAGCCTTTTAGGGGGTCTCAGGTGGGATCTAAAATACCTTCCCATTTTAAATTGTTATAGGACATCTACCTATTGTCTATTGTCTGCTATCATTGCTCTGCTGGAATGGAGGGAGGGCATGGCTTCTACCGGTGCACTTGTGCTTTTTGCGGCGGCAGCCTTTTTAGGGGTCTCGGGTGGATCTCAAATACCTTCCCATTTTAAATTGTTATAGGACATCTACCTATTGTCTATTGTCTGCTATCATTGCTCTGCTGGGATGGGGGGAGGGCATGGCTTCTACCGGTGAACATGTCCTTTTTCGCCGGCAGCCATTTTAGGGGGTCTCGGGTGGGATCTCAAATAATTTCCCATTTTAAATGTTATAGGACATCTACCTATTGTCTATTGTCTGCTATCATTGCTCTGCTGGGATGGAGGGAGGGCATGGCTTCTACCGGTGAACATGTCCTTTTCGCCGGCAGCCATTTTAGGGGTCTCGGGTGGGATCTCAAATACCTTCCATTTTTAAATTGTTATAGGACATCTACCTATTGTCTATTGTCTGCTATCATTGCTCTGCTGGGATGGAGGGAGGGCATGGCTTCTACCGGTGAACATGTGCTTTTTCGCCGGCAGCCATTTTAGGGGTCTCGGGTGGGATCTTAAATACCTTCCCATTTTAAATTGTTATAGGACATCTACCTATTGTCTATTGTCTGCTATCATTGCTCTGCTGGGATGGAGGGAGGGCATGGCTTCTACCGGTGAACATGTCCTTTTTCGCCGGCAGCCATTTTAGGGGGTCTCGGGTGGGATCTCAAATACCTTCCCATTTTAAATTGTTATAGGACATCTACCTATTGTCTATTGTCTGCTATCATTGCTCTGCTGGGATGGAGGGAGGGCATGGCTTCTACCGGTGAACATGTCCTTTTTCGCCGGCAGCCATTTTAGGGGGTCTCGGGTGGGATCTCAAATACCTTCCCATTTTAAATTGTTATAGGACATCTACCTATTGTCTATTGTCTGCTATCATTGCTCTGCTGGGATGGAGGGAGGGCATGGCTTCTACCGGTGACATGTGCTTTTTCGCCGGCAGCCATTTTAGGGGGTCTCGGGTGGGATCTCAAATACCTTCCCATTTTAAATTGTTATAGGACACCTAATAACTCAAATGTTAGTTTTAAAGTTTTAATATTTTTTCAAATTTTCCATGTATGCTCACTGTATGCTTTTCTTTATTTCAGATGTCTTTCAATAGTGAAGAATTTGTTCGTGAGCTCATCGAGCTCTATAGGTCTTTGCCATGCCTATGGAAGATCAAGTCAGCTGAATACAGCAACAGGAATAAAAAAAGAGAGGCGTATGAGAAGCTCATTGACCTATTCCGAAAGCATAACCCGACAGAGAAGGTGGATGAAAGCCTTGTCAGGAAAAAAATACAGGGTCTACGCACCGTGTACAAGAAGGAGTTAAACAAGGTAGAGAAGTCTAGTAAATCAGGTGCCAGCACGGATGAGGTGTATGTGCCCTCCTTGTAGTACTTTGATTTACTAGGCTTCACCCGTGACCAGGAGCTACACAGGGAAACCGTGTCATCGGTGCGTCAGACCCTGGAACCGGACAAGGCCATCCATAATGGTCCTGGCTCTGCGGATGGAGATGTAAGTACCTTCTTTGCTTCCCTGAATATAGCAATTTACATTTGTATTTATATGCCATAGTTACATAGAAAAACAGTAACTTTTACCTGTTTAATTCTGCAGTTTACAAAAGTTTTCCCTTCCAGTTCAGATAAGTACACTACTCTTCTTTTTTTTTTTTTTTTGCCTGACTCCGTTCTCATTATGTACGTTGAGTTAACCCGTGCCGGTCATGATTAATCCAATGCCACAATGCTAACTAATGTATTTCCTTTCTGCATGCTGTAAAATATTTATTTTGGTTTTGCTTTAACCGTTATTTCTTTTCTATTTTTTCTACAGCACCATAGAGAGGAAATGGGGCCAACACCAAATGAGGAAGTATACCAAAAAAAACAAAAACGGAGTTCCATACGATATAAAAAATCTTTCCAATTTTATTATACATACAAGATTATACATAAATAATGTTGAACAATAGATAATAACCCCATCAGTTAAAATTATAGGCCCAGGGCACAGAGGGACCATCACAAAATCACAATCATTTTTTCCAAACGAATATACAGACCATAGTGCCAAAAATAAAATAATACAAAAAGTGTATACCAGTAATAAATACCGTGCACAACGCAATCAATCTGTGCACAACGAAACAATGTATATGTATATAATGCTAATAAAATAAATCAAAGCTGAGTGCTCATTAACTCCCACAAAAAAGAAAAAAATATATACGATGGAAAAGTAAAAAATGGTAAAAAATGCCTCAGTGCTTACCCATAATATGCAGGTGCCAAAGTGCCCGGGTGCCTTTTGCCGCCCCTGACGCGCGTTTCGCGTTAGCTTTTATTTTTTATATTCAGGTTGTATTGGGATTAATTTAATTACCAAATGAGGAAGACCTGTCTACAGCACGTATGGAGGAGCCGTCTGAGGGGAGTAGTCAACAGTCTGCGGCCTCTCCAGCACTGCGTAGACAGAGTCGAAAAAGAAAGGCGGACGGCCAGCCATTCCCAGACCTGTTGGCGTTGGCGAATAATATTTTAATTAATCAAAATCAAAAATGCACGGACACATTTGCCACCTTTACCGCGGATAGACTGGGAAAGCTCGATCCAAGACAGAGGCTCCATGCGAACGAGTCATCTTTGAAGCACTCAGTAAAGCGGCACAAGGACAGCTGGATGAGTCTTCTAAAATCCAGAGTGTGGTGGATCGGGACCAGTCATGGCCACAAGTGCACGATCCACACAGGAACACACCTGTGCGGAGGATTTGTCCTCCGCAAAACATGTCATTCCCCCCACCCCCCCCTCTGTACCCTGGGTTTTCCCAATCATTTTGGCCACCGATGTCGTCAACGCCCAGGCCACTTAATTTCAATGAGGAATCCCAGTATCAGGATTTATAGTGGTGTTTTCCTTTGTTTTATTTTTGTTGATGTTGATGTTTTGTATTAAAATTTTTCATATTAAAACTTGCTGTCGTCTATCATGAATTAAGCTGGCAGAACAACTTGGTGGGGTAATGGGTGATAGGATATAATGTTATCAAAGCTCTGGTGGGAGGGAGGGGTGCATCTATACAGATGCATAGCTATAATGGGTGTGAGTGATGAAACATTAATTTATTTTTTTACATTTAAACAAATAGGATGGGTTGAGGGTAGGTCAGGTCCGCCATAAGGGCGGTACTCTAGCTTAAGATGCCCAGATATAATGGGTGTGTTTTTAATATGTACCTTTTTTTTTAGCTTTTTTTTAATATTTTTTGGAAAGAAGTTGACACTGCTGCAGTTATAAAGTCTAAACTGTATATATTGTAATAATATATATGTAATATATATATATATATATATAAATATATTTATATATACATTAAAAAAACAAACATAACATTCAAAACCAAACAAATAAAAGAACTATTTACACTAAAAACTATTTACATGCCCCCCTGGTGGATGAACCGCTCCAGCAACACTCCAAGCTCGTCCATGGCTGCCAAGGTCGCAGCCATTGCCGACCTCATCCGCCGGTGGGAGGCCAACAGGTCCTGGGCAGTGATAATTTCTGTGGAGGTAAATGGTAAAAGTTAACCAGGCAATTCTGTGGCAACATCAAGTAAAGTTACATGTGTGCTGTTTTACTTACGGATTTGCGGCGACTGCGCTTCTCCCGATGAGGCACTTACTGCCCAGCCCGAACCTGTGGCACCCCCCGGCTAGGGACACAAAGAAAAATACATATAACACGACAGCCCTTGAACATTTTAAGACCTAACAATGTTATATTATGTGCGTAAATTACCAGAAGGCGACCCTGCACCAGTGTCATGGAGTGATGCTGGAGAGAAGTCCTGTGAGGGGGAAGAGGTCGATGACCACATATCCGGAGGCGGGTTGTAGCAGCAGGAGAAGGGGTTTTCTGCTGGTGATGGTGGTGCTGGTGATGCAGCTGGGGGATGCAGCTGGTGATGCAGCTGGTGATGATGCCGAAGGAATAATCTTTCTACTAACTTGCTTGATTATGGCTATTATTCGCATAAAAAGCTTCATATATTGGGTCCATACAGAGTAGGTCCCATATGATGCTACATATATAAAGGGCCCGATATGAAGCCACATAAATAATGAACCCTATAATGCTCCAGTATATGATGGACCCCATTTCTGAAGTTCCACTGTATGATTAGCCCCATATATTGGTCCATACAGATTAGGCCCCCTATGATGCTACATATATAATGGGCCCGATATGAAGCCACATAAATAATGAACCCCTATATGATGCTCCAGTATATGATGGACCCCATTTCTGAAGTTCCACTGTTTGATTAGCCCTATATATTGGTCCATACAGAGTAGGCCCCATTATGATGCTACATATACAGGGCCCGATATGAAGCCACATAAATAATGAACCCCTATATGATGCTCCAGTATATGATGGACCCCATTTCTGAAGTTCCACTGTATGATTAGCCCCATATATTGGTCCATCAGAGTAGGCCCCATATGATGCTACATATATAAAGGGCCCGATATGAAGCCACATAAATAATGAACCCCTATATGATGCTCCAGTATATGATGGACCCCATTTCTGAAGTTCCACTGTATGATTAGCCCCATATATTGGTCCATACAGAGTAGGCCCCATATGATGCTACATATACAGGGCCTGATATGAAGCCACAATAAATAATGAACCCCTATATGATGCTCCGTATATGATGGACCCCATTTCTGAAGTTCCACTGTATGATTAGCCCCATATATTGGTCCATACAGAGTAGGCCCCATATGATGCTACTATACAGGGCCCGATATGAAGCCACATAAATAATGAACCCCTATATGATGCTCCAGTATATGATGGACCCCATTTCTGAAGATCCAGTGTATGATTAGCCCCATTATTGGTCCATACAGATTAGGCCCCATATGATGCTACATATATAAAGGGCCCGATATGAAGCCACATAAATAATGAACCCCTATATGATGCTCCAGTATATGATGTGCATTATATTGCAGTACTGCATTGTAAATTAATGCCACTCACCACGACGGGCCTGCTCTGTGCACGGATGCTGGCGATGCGGTCGCTGGATCTGTACCGCAGATCAGCCAGCTTCTTGCGGATTTGTCTGGTTGCCCGGGTGCACTCCATACCTTCTGGCCAGGCCCCGTCTGATCCTCCGCAGCACTGCCTGCTTGTGGAGGACTGATGGGTCTGGTGCTGAGTGCACCAGTAATCCCTCCTATCCATCTCACGTATAAGATAATGGACCTCGCCATCCCCCCGGGGTTTGTACTGCGTCTCACAGCCGCCATGTTATTGCCTCAAGAAAAGCTAGGCCGCATTGACGGCGCTAATCCCGCCCATGACGCATCAGCGCCGCCCACATTTTTTACCCGTGACGGGGCGGACCTTCGAGGACGCAACTGCGTTCTCGCGTGAACAGCACGACTATGCGTATGAATATTGTGATTAAAATGGAGACGCATTAGCGTCCCCGAAATACAGTACCTTCAATACAGAGCCCCCTGGTCACAAGAGTGTGGGTATGTTGTTGCTTTTAAAGGGGGTTTGATGTATTATTACATTGTGATTTTATGTGTGGAAACTGTCATGCAAATATTCACTTTGTATATGAAAAAATTTTTTTATGTGTCACAATATGTACGTTTTTTTTTACCTTTTCCCACATAATCCTGTGTTTTTTTTTTTGGGTGTTACGAGTTGGCGTTTTTATTGTTACCATTTTTGGGCACTTGACATTTTTTGACCGTTTTTTTTATTCTATTTTTTTGGAAGTTAGTAATTAAAAAAAAAAAAAAACTAATTTCTTTATGGGGTGCCCTTTTAATCGCTCTGAGTGTGGTAAAATTGATAAAGCATTTTTATTGTTCGGGTCAGTACGATTACGGCGAGACCTCATTTATGTAAATTTTAGACGTTTTGTCAGCTGTGGAGGCTGCTGCTGGTGTTTCCCATGGACTGGGCAGTTGCTGATTGGTCGCGTCCGGCCGGGTGCGACCAATCAGCAGGCGGGCTTTCCGTTACAGACAGACAGAATTACACGATTATATAGTAGATGTCACCTGTGTATTACCTCATTTTACTGTGTATTACCTCATGTGACTGTATATACCTCATTACTCATAATTTTGAGTATATGTTACTTTAAACAATGAAAGTAATGTTGATAAACCAAATTAACAATACGTGAAAAACACATTAAGTTATAGAACTTTATTCAGCAATTTAAGTACGTAATCAATCTCAGTAGTAGTCCACTATAGGTTCTGATGCTGCCAAGTCACAGCACCGGGACGTTAAAATAATCACAGTAATTGTCTCTGCAGGTCTTCGCATCCTGGGTGCTTCTTCCAGGTCCCAATGGTCGAAGACCAGCAATTGCGCGTTTCGCTTGCCCGCCATTCGCCAGCTGCACTTCACCGTTCGTTTCATTCACAGAGTCCCCAAAGCCAGGAGGACAGTACAACACAGAATCGCGCCGGCGAAGAAAATTGTGAAGCACACAACAGGCCAAAACTACTGAGTCAATTGATTTCAACTTCATGTTAATCGGTGTGTGAAAAATGCGGAAGCGATTGGCCATGATACCAAAGGCATTCTCCACAACCCGACGTGCCCTAGACAAACGGTAGTTATAAATTCTCCTTTCCTGTGTGAGAGTTTTTTGAGGAAAGGTTTTATGAGATTGGGATGAAGCGGGAAGGCCTCGTCGCCAATAAAAACAAATTAAGGTTACCTGTAGTGTCTGAGTTAGGAGGCAAGTGGGTTCACAGTTATGTAACCGTTCTCCAAAAACTGTATTCTCCAAAACTCCACCATCGGAAACCCTTCCATTCATCCCAATGTCTACACAAATGAACTCATAATTGGCGTTAACAAGGGCCATCAGTATGATGCTGAAATAGCCCTTGTAGTTGTAGAAATATGATCGCTGTTGGGTGGTGGTAATACGGACATGTTTTTCCCTCCAAGCCCCCACCACAGTTTGGGAACTGCCATAGGTGATCAAAATCGTTGGCAATCTTGCTCCATTCCGCCTCCGTGGTGGGAAAAATCCATGTAGCTCCGTAGACAACTGAAAATCCTTGCACGTTTCTGGAATGAGAACGCTCAGTAGAGCCTTGAAATGACGGAAGAAAAATGCAAGTCTTGCAAAGGCGTCCAGTTGCCGGAATCGCAGCGTGACTGCCAATCTTTCATCTGCCGGGGTGGCAGCACGCATCGCTGTATCCTTCCGTTTTAATCAGGGAGTAATTTTTCCAAATAAATAGGTGAAGGATTCCTCGACATCCCAGAAAATTGCGGAAAATCATGTGGATTTTTATCCTGAGCTTTTTTCAACAGTTGCATGTGTAAAAATTTGGACCTCTTCTGCAGCCCCCTTCGGGTCCACATGCAACGTTTTTTTTTAGAACCCTCCCCAGACCCGTCCCTCATCTTGCGCCGTGTTCCTCAACAAGAAATGCAGCAACCACAACAGCACACTCTGCATTGTTTGATGGGGGAAACTGAAAAAAAAAAAAAAAAAAGGGGAGGTTTCCCATAACAATTTAAATTAGGGAAATGGAAAGGTATTAGATCCCCCCCGAAACCCCTAAAATGGCTGCCGGGGAAAAGCACATGTTCACCGGTAAAGCCATGCCCTCCCCCCATCAGAGAGCAAAGATAGCAGACAAAAGACAATGGTAGAGTCCATTCATTTAAAAAGGAAGGTATTTGAGATCCCCCCCGAGCCCCCCCTAAAAATTGACAATGGAATAATTAGAGACCAAAAAAGTATCACTGCCATAGTTTGTCAATGTTACCTTACAATTTTGGTAAATTTACATTAATTTAAAAAAAGGAAAAACCGTAAAGACCCCAAAAAAGTACTTTTCCGTCACAACGTATAGTAGTCAAAAGCCCTTGGGGAATGCTGTAATGGTTTTTTGGGACGCAGTCTTTAAAGTACGAACGGGGAAAGGGACGTAGCGGAACAAACCCCACAACTGTTGCAGCCGCCAGGGAAAAAATGAAAAAGGGGCACAGCTACGTCCTTTTTTTACGCGACCCCGGGAAAAATGGGAATAGCGCGCCCCAATTGGGAAAACCGTATGGGCCGCCAATCGGGGCCCGGGGCGCGGGAAAAAGGCAAGCAAAAGCAGCCCCATTTAGTAGCAAGTCGCGGAGAGATCGTTTTAAAAGGTCAAAAAAGGCGCGATATTTTCGACCTCGCGGGGGGGGGCCGAAACGAAAAAAAAAATGTCCAATTTTCTTGAACGCAGCGGTCCAAGCAGGGGCCCATTTGGGAGTGTTTCCCGACGTACGAGTCGTAATGAAGGGCTGTTACGTCACGAAATTGGGGGACGTAAAACGTCTCGGGAGCATCCCGTTATGTGGAGGGCCCCCCAACCTTCAAGCAAAAAATTTTTTACTTGAGTTTGAAATTTCTATGTTTCCCACATTTTCTCTAAGAATGATAAAATTGAGGAAAGCTTTTTTCTTAGAGGTCCCCCGTTTCTTTTGATGTTATGAAAACAATTTTCCCCAAATTTGTATTTTGAGTTCATTTTTAAAAGACATTAAACTTTATCTCCTGGCCTTTTTTATTTTAGGGGGCGTTTTGGAAAAAAAAAAAACTCAATAAAAATTTAGCTTCCTATTTCTGAAAAAATTTTTTTTTGCATCTTTTTTTTATTTGTTTTTGTAAGGTTTTAAATTTGTAATTTGTACCTGAGTTTAAAACAGTGAAACCTGCTTTCTGCCCCAAGGCCCTTTCTTCCATAATAAATGAGATTACATACAATGACTTCTTGGGATGGCTGAAAAAGATAAGATGAAGTTTCCCCCGACATTACTTTTGGACCCAAAGCTAATTTTTTTAGTGAAAATGGAGATGTTTTTTTATTTTTACTTGGGATAAAAAATTATGAACCCCTTTTAAAAAGAGATCTCAAATCATTGTACCATTTCTTAATTCAGATGAACCCACTAGGTAAAAGGGGAACTAGTGAAGGAAAATGTAGTTGCACTTTGATGAAAAATGTACTTTTCAGGAAAAAAACCAAATAATATGCTTTTTCACTTTAGCCAAAAGAAAATTAACTGACATTGCATTGTGTACTAGAAGAAAAAAACTTTTTCCTAGAGTTTTTTTTTGGGAAAAATCCAGCTGAGGGTCCAGAAAGGGGGATACTTTAAAAAAGCCCCTGGCGGGGGTTAATAAGTGTGCCTGCTTTGGAAAATGGAAAAAAAAATCCTTTTAAAGTTGGTCTTTGTAGTAAAGAGGTACATTTTTTAGTGGGTCTGGATGCTGACACTTTATCTGTGCTCTTTTCCTATTATTTTAACCCTTTACATGCTTGAGTGATTTTTCCCCTCTAGTAGGAAAGTACATAGCTACATTTCAAAAGGGTTAAAAAAAGCGGAGAAACCCATAAAGATTTTTTTCTGGCTATACATTTCAACAATAAAAGTGTTATTTTGATTCACATAAATATAGCAGCTTTAATTTTTGGATTTAGAAACCCCCCCCTACCCAACAAATTGTAGCATAGAAGAAAAGCAATTCAGATGGTGTTTTAAGAAAAAAGAAAAAGAAAAAAGTGTTGGTGACAAAAAAATGTAATTTTGAAAGCTATTTCTTTTTTTCCCCTTCCAAAAAAAATTGCATTCCCGACAATATGCAAATTCCCTTCAAAAAAAGAGGTTTGTACTCTGTAGCGCCCCCTTTGGAAGCACGTAAAAAGTCACAATAAAACCCTTTAAAACGAGTCTTGTAATATGACTGGGGGGATAAAACCAAATCAAAATCCCCTTGCAGACACGTTTTTTTCGATATTGGTCCTGTCAGGAAAAAGTAGGAGAGATCTGATTTGGCTAATGGAGGCTCGGACTGGGGTTAAGGGGTAAGGTTTCTTCTTGTGGGAATGACATACAGTCTGGCGGTGGGGTTTTAAGGGAGTTATTCGCCGTCAATGCCCCTCGGGGAAAATTTTAAAATAAGTCCTCTTTGTTTGAAGAGGCAATTTGAAATTTTAAAATTCCCCCAAGGAGCATTGCAGGGCGAAAAAGCTCCTTCCCTCGCCCGCGGCTGGTATGTATCTCCATGGGGAGAAACCCTTACCCCTGACCCCAGTCCAGGCTCTCATCTAGCCAAATCAGATCCCCCCATTTGCATACGGGGCCAATAGTCTGAAACCCCCTGTCTGCAAATGGGATTCTGTTTTGGCTTTTATCCTAAGTCTATTACAAGACTGTTAAAGGGGTTTTATTGTGACTGTGGAGCTGCTTCCCAAAAGGGGGCCCACAGAGTACAAGTCCTCTTTGTTTGAAGAGGCAATTTGCATATTAAAAATTTTCCAGAGGGGATTGCACGGGGAATAAGCCTACTTTCCTCGACATGCAGAGCGGTATGTCCTCTATAAGGAGAAACCTTACCATTTTCCCGAAAGTATTTAGTTAAAAAAAAAAAAATGGAGGGGAAAGGGAAACATTTAGGGAAGTGATTATTTCGGCCAAAACTTTTTATGCAATTTTCCCAAACCCCAACGGTTAAACTTGAATGCTTAGGTATTAAGATATCATGTGAGTTTTTGTGTAATAGTGACAGTCTGCCCAGGAAAATTAAACCTTTCTCAAGATTGCAGAATTATTAGGAGTTGTTTTTCCCCCAGGCAAAATAGGTAAAAAGGATTTAACTAACATGAAAAAAAAAATTGTTTGGTTTATGGAACATGCAGCACTTTTGAAATTGTAAAATATTTCATAATCACAGACCCTCAAAAATTTTTCCCGCAAATAGTCAAAAAGTCAACAAAACTGTTGAGAAAAAAGTGTACACTAACTGCCAAAGGGTTTTAGAAAAATCAAAAGAAAAACAAGGTGTTATATCAGGACAGGGGCAAGTTTTGGAAGGGTAAAACCACCAAAACAGAAAGTATTCAGATAAGTGAAGGAAAAATGGGATCCCAAACGTTATGAAAATGTTCCACTAAGTTTATGAAACAGGGCGGTC
>JARQOD010000001.1:789036080-789105150 GCA_033576555.1 Oophaga sylvatica | reverse complement strand
AACTGTGCAAACTCCATTGAGAGAAAAAAAAAATCCTCCCCAGCACCCAGAGATGCAGATGGAAAAAAAAAAAAAAATGCAACAAACAGAAAAATATCTCTGACAACTCTGACAACCTTTTTTCTTTCACATATTTTTTCCCTTCTGTGAGTACCATACAATTTTCAATTTTTAGGCCAGTGATACTGTTATGTTTCGGTAGCTGAGGAGTGCAGGTAAAAAAGGCAATACACCAGAGAAGTTGGAATCTATGAGATTGCAGTACCCTGACTAACCACCACAACTAGAGGCAGCCGTGGAGCGTTCCTACGTTGGTCCTAGACGCCTCGTCACAGCCTGAGAAACTAACTACACCTAAAGATAGAAAGAGGAAAGCTATCTGCCCCGGAGCAGATCCCCAAAGAACATAGAAAGCCCCCAAACATGTAATGGCGGTTAGACAAGATGAAATACTGACACAGACAGAAAATAGTATGAGCAAACGTTGGGGCCCAAACTACCTAAATAGAAAAGGATAGGAAGGGCACTTACTGCAATCCCAAAAAACCCTGAAAAGCACCAACTCTACTAATTTCAAAATCACCTGAGATCACACGACCTCTACCACCTAAATTAGTTCTCTGGTGTAACAAAATCAAAACAGCAGCCACTGAAAAAACTGGAAAAAGCAAAAGTACAAACATCAGTGGCTGAACTAAACTGAGAGGGCAAAAGTCCCCGGAGGGGACCCTGAAGGCCCCCACAGAAGTGCAGGACAAAATGCAAAAATCAAGCACAAAAACAAAAAGAAGAAAATGTCTTATCTGTTAGCAGGAGATGCAGACACGACACAGCAGGCTACAAAGGAAACAGGACTCAAGGATTGAGACCAGAACAATTGATCACCGGCAACCCTGATGGGAAGGCGACTCCCTTATATAAGACCAGTCAGTAACACCTGATTCCCACTCCTCACAATCTTCACTGGACAGTCCAGTACTGCTTGTAACCACCAGAGGGAGCCTCTGCTCAGAACTCATTTCAAGTCCATTCACAACAGCGCTCCTTCCCTTCTGAGCCCTGCCGTGCGCTCAAACAGTGGTTTATAACCACGTATGAGGTATCTGTGTACTCAGGAGAAATTGCCCAACAAATTTTAGGATCCAATTTATACTGTTGCCCATGTGAAAATGAAAAAACTGAGGCTAAAAGAAAATTTTTGTGAAAAAAAAGTACTTTCTTTTTTTTACGGATCAACTTGTGAAGCACCTGGGGGTTCAAAGTGCTCACTATGCATCTAGATAAGTTCCTTAGGGGTCTAGTTTCCAAAATGGGGGTCACTTGTGGGGAGCTCCAATGTTTAGGCACACAGGGACTCTCCAAATGCGACATGGCAACCGCTAATTATTCCAGCATATTTTCTATTCAAAAAGTCAAATGGCGCTCCTTCCCTTCTGAGCCCTGCCGTGCGCCCATACAGTGGTTTATGACCACAGATGAGGTATCTATTACTCAGTAGAAATTGCCCAACAAATTTTAGGATCCATTTTATCCTGATGCCCATGTAAAAATGAAAAAATTGATGCTAAAAGAAAATTTTTGTTGGAAAAATTAAAATGTCCATTTTTTCCTTCCAAGTTGCTTTAGTTACTGTGAAGCACCTGAAGGGTTAATAATCTTCTTGAATGTAGTTTTGAGTAGCTTGAGGGGTGCAGTTTTATAAATGTGTCACTTTTGGGTATTTTCTGCCGTATAGACCCCTCAAAGTGACTTCAAATGTGAGGTGGTCCCTAAAAAAAATGGTTTTGTAAATTTTGCTGTAACTTCCTAACAAAAAAAAATGTTGTTCCCAAAATTGTGCTGATGTAAAGTAGACAATGTGGGAAATGTTATTTATTAACTATTTTGTGCCACATAACTCACTGGTTTAACAGAATAAAAATTAAAAATTTGAAAATTACAAAATTTTCTGAATTTTCGCCAAATTTCCATTTTTTTTCACAAATAAACACAAAAATTATCGACCTAAATTTACCACTAACATGAAGCCCAATATGTCACGAAAAAACATTCTCAGAATCGCTAGGATCCGTTGAAGCGTTCCTGAGTTATTACCTCATAAAGGGACACTGGTCAGAATTGCAAAAAATGGCAAGGTCTTTAAGGTCAAAATAGGCTGGGTCATGAAGGGGTTAAAGTAACTTCAAATGTGAGGTGGTCCCTAAAAAAATGGTCTTTTAAATTTTGTTAAGAAAAGGAAAAATCGCTGGTCAACTTTAAACTTATAACTTATAACTTCCTAACAAAAAAAAATTTGGTTCCAAAATTGTGCTTATTTAAAGTAGGTATGTGGGAAATGTTATTTATTAACTATTTTTTTGTGACATATCTCTCTGATTAAAGGGTATAAAAATTCAAAGTTCAAAATTGCTAAATTTTCAACATTTTCACCAAATTTCCAATTTTTTCACAAATAAATGCAAGTCATACCGAAGGCATTTTACCACTATCATGAAGTACAATATGTCATGAGAAACCAATCTTGGAATGACTGGGATCTGATGAAGCGTTCCAGAGTTATGGTCTCATAAATTGACAGTGGGCAGAATTGAAAAAAATGGAAGTTTACAACAGGCTTCAGGGTGAAGGGGTTAATCTTTATTTGTTTTTTAAATGCTAAATTAAGAAACTTTGTAAAAGGCTTTTACCATTTTGCTGCTGCAGAATGTAAGTTTTTTTTAACCTTCCTAGCTGGCATGTACATTTTGCCAGTGATCCATCTGAGCTGTGCAGGGGGATAGTTAGAGTGTTGAACAAGACAGTTCAGAATGAATTCTGCTGAATAAAAGACAATTTTACCAAATGCACTGGCATATTCAATATACAGTCGTGGCCAAAAGTTTGAGAATGACACAAATATTAATTTTTACAAAGTCTACTGCTTCACTTTTTCTAATGGCAATTTGCATATACTCCAGAATGTTATAAAGAGTGATCAGCTTAACAGCAATTACTTGCAAAGTCAATATTTGGCTAGAAAATGAACTTTATCCCCCAAAACACATTTCAACATCATTGCAGCCCTGCATTAAAAGGACCAGCTAACCCTCTTTTCAGTGATTGCTCCATTAACACAGGTGTGGGTGTTGATGAGGACATGGCTGGAGATCAATCTGTCATGATTAAGTAAGAATGACACCACTGGACACTTTAAAAGGAGGCTGGTGCTTGGCATCATTGTTTCTCTTCTGTTAACCATGGTTATCTCTAAAGAAACACGTGCAGTCATCATTGCAATGCACAAAAATGGCCTAACAGGGAAGAGTATCGCAGCTAGAAAGATTGCACTTCAGTCAACAATCTAGAGTATCGCAGCTAGAAAGATTGCACTTCAGTCAACAATCTATCGCATCATCAAGAACTTCAAGGAGAGAGGTTCCATTGTTGCCAAAAAGGCTCCAGGGCGCCCAAGAAAGACCAGCAAGCGCCAGGACCGTCTCTTAACCCCTCTCTGCCATCAGACGTACTATTCCGTCCATGTGACCCTGGACCTAATTCCCATGGACGGAATAGTACGTCATAGGCGATCAGCTACGCTCCCCCCTGACACCCAGCACTATGTGTCAGGAGCGGTCACGGACCGCTCCCGGCACATTAACCCCTGGCACACCGCGATCAAACATGATTGCAGTGTGCCCGGGGCACAGGGGAGGATCGCGCAGGCAGGGGGCTCCCTGCGCGCCCCCCTGAGACCCTCAGAGCAGCGCGATGTGTCGCGCTGTTCCGAGGGTCCGTCCTCCCTCCAGGTCCCCGGATCCAAGATGGCGCCGGGGTCCTGCAGGGAGGCGGCTTCCTCAGTGCCTGCTGAGAGCAGGCGCAGAGGAAGCCTGCAGCGATGCCAGAGCGATCGCTGGTGTGACAGAGTGCTGTGCACACTGTCACACCAGCGATCTGCTAAAATACAGTGATGTCCCACCCTGGGACAAAGTAAAAAAGTAAAAAAAATAAAAATAAAAAGTGGTAAAAAAAATCATAAAAAAAAAAATATATATTCCCCAATAAATTCATTTCTTCCTGTAAATAAAAAAACAAAACAATAAAAGTACACATATTTGGTATCGCCGCGTCCGTAACGACCCCCCCTATAAAAACTGTCCCACTAGTTAACCCATTTAGTGAACCCCTTAAAAAGAAAAAAAAAAAAACTAAGCAAAAAATCAATGCTTTATCATCATACCGCCGAACATAAAGTGGAATAACACGCGATCAAAAAGACGGATATAAATAAACATGGTACCGCTGAAAACGTCATCTTGTCCCGCAAAAAACGAGCCATCATACATCATCATCAGCGAAAAAATTAAAAAGTTATAGCTCGCAGAATAAAGCGATGCAAAAATAATTATTTTTTATATAAAATTGTTTTTGTTCTATAAAAGCGCCAAAACATAAAAAAATGATATAAATGAGGTATCACCGTAATCGTACTGACCCGAAGAATAAAACTGCTTTATCAATTTTACCACACGCGGAACGGTATAAACGCCTCCCCCAAAAGAAATTCATGAATTGCTGATTTTTGTTCATTCTAACCTCCCAAAAATCGAAATAAAAAGCGATCAAAAAATGTCACATGCTCAAAAATGGTACCAATAAAAACGTCACCTTGTCCTGCAAAAAATAAGACCTCACAGGACTCTGTGGGCCAAAATATGCAAAAATTATAGCTCTCAAAATGTGGTGATGCAAAAAAATACTTTTTGCAATAAAAAGCGTCTTTTAGCGTGACAGCTGCCAATCACAAAAACCCGCTATAAATAGTAAATCAAACCCCCCTTTATCACCCCCTTAGTTAGGGAAAAATAATAAAATTAAAAAAATGTATTTATTTCCATTTTCCCATTAGGGTTAGTGTTGCGGCTAAAGTTAGGGTTAGGATTGGCGCTAAAGTTAGTATTAGGGTTATGGTTGGGATTAGGGTTAGGGGTGTGCTAGGGTTAGGTTTGTGGTTAGGGTTGGGACTAGGGTTAGGGGTATGTTGGGGTTAGGGTTGGAGTTAGAATTGGGGAGTTTCTGCTATTTAGGCACATTAGGGGCTCTCCAAATGTGACATGGCGTCTGATCTCAATTCCAGCCAATTCTGCGTTGAAAAAGTCAAACGGTGCTCCTTCACTTCTGAGCTCTGCCATGCGCCCAAACAGTAGTTTACCCCCGCATATGGGGTATCAGCATACTCTGGACCACAATAGTTATTGTGCAATTTGTCCTATTTCTTCTGTTACCCTTGGGAAAATAAAAAACTGGGGGCGACAAAATCATTTTTGTAAAAAAAAAATGATTTTTTTGTTTTTACGGCTGTATGTTATAAATTTTCTGTGAAGCACTTGGGGCTTCATAGCGCTCACCACACTTCTAGATAAGTTCCTTGTGGGGTCTATTTTCCAAAATGGGGTCACTTGTGGGGGGTTTCCACTGTTTAGGCGCATCAGGGGCTCTCCAAATGCGACATGACGCCCCCAGACCAGTCCATCAAAGTCTGCATTCCAAAACGTCACTACTTCCCTTCCGAGCCCAGACGTGCACCCATACAGTCGTTTTCTCACACATGTTGGGTATCAGCGTACTCAGGACAAATTGGACAACAACATTTGGGGTCCAATTTATCCTGTTACCCTTGTGAAAATAAAATATTGGGGGCGAAAAAATCATTTTTGTAAAAAAAAAAAGATTTTTTATTTTTACAGCTGTACGTTATAAACTTCTGTGAAGCACTTCGGGGTTCAAAGTGCTCAACATACTTCTAGATAAGTTCCTTGTGGGGTCTATTTTCCAAAATGGGGTCACTTGTGGGGGGTTTCCATTGTTTAGGCGCATCAGGGGCTCTCCAAATGCGACATGACGCCCCCAGACCATTCCATCAAAGTCTGCAATCCAAAACGTCACTACTTCCCTTCCGAGCCCAGACGTGCACCCATACAATAGTTTACTCACACATATTGGGTATCAGCGTACTCAGGACAAATTGGACAACAACTTTTGGGGTCCAATTTCTCCTGTTACCCTTGTGAAAATAAAATATTGGGGGCGGAAAAATCATTTTTGTAAAAAAAAAAAAAGATTTTTTATTTTACGGCTGTACGTTATAAACTTCTGTGAAGCACTTTTGGGTTCAAAGTGCTCACCACACATCTAGATAAGTTCCTTGAGGGGTCTAGTTTCCAAAATGGTGTCATTTGTGGGGGTTTCCACTGTTTAGGCAGATCAGGAGCTCTCCAAACACGACATGGCATCCAGCCAATTCTGCGTTGAAAAAGTCAAACGGCGCTCCTTCCCTTCCAAACTCTGCCATGCACCCAAACAGTGGTTTACCCCCACATATGGGGTATCAGCGTACTGAGGAAAAATTGCACAATAACTTTTGGAGTCTTGTTACCCTTGGGAAAATAAAAATTGGGGTGAAAAGATCAATTTTGTGGAAAAAATATGATTTTTTAATTTTACGGCTCTACGTTATAAACTTGTGTGAAGCACTTGGGGGTTCAAATTGCTCACCAAAGATCTAGATAAGTTCCTTAGGGGGTCTAGTTTCCCAAATGGGGTCACTTGTGGGGGTTTCCACTGTTTAGGCACATCAGGGACTCTCCAAATGCAACATGGCGTCCAATCTCAATTCCAGCCAATTTTGGTTGGAAACAGTCAAATGGGGCTACTTCCACTCCGAGCTCTGCCATGCGCCCAAACAGTGGTTCCCCCCCACATATGGGGTATCAGCGTACTCAGGACAAATTGGACAACAACTTTTGAGGTCCAATTTCTCCTGTTACCTATGGGAAAATAAAAAATTAGTGACTAAGAGATAATTTTTGTGGGAAAAAAATAGGATTTTTTATTTTCATGCCCGGGCATTATAAACTTGTGTGAAGCACTTGGGGGTTCAAAGTGCTCACCAAAGATCTAGATAAGTTCCTTAGGGGGTCTAGCTTCCAAAATGGGGTCACTTGTGGGGGGTTTCCACTGTTTAGGCTCATCTGGGGCACTACAAATGGAACATGACCCCCATCAATGTTTGCATTCCAAAACGTTACTGCTTCCTTTCCAAGCCTGCCGTGCGCCCAAACAGTTCCCCCCCCCACATATGGGGTATCAGCATACTCAGGACAAATTGGACAACAACTTTTGGGGTCCAATTTCCTTGGGAAAAATCAAAAATTTGGGACTAAAAAATCATTTTGTGGAAAATTGTTTTTTTTTTTTTTTTCACACCCAGGCATTATAAACTTTTGTGAAACACTTTGGGGTTCAAAGTACTCACAACAGATCTAGATAAGTTCCTTAGGGGGTCTAGTTTCCAAAATGGTGTCACTTGTGGGGGTTTCCTCTGTTTAGGCACATCAGTGGCTCTCCAAACACGACATGGCGTCCAACCTCAACTCCAGCCAATTTTAGTTTGAAAAAGTCAAACGGCGCTCCTTCCCTTACGAGCTCTGCCGTGTGCCCAAACAGTGGTTTTCCCCCACATATAGGGTATTGGCATACTCAGGAGAAATTGCATAACAACTTTATCTGCCCATTTTCTCCTTTTACCCTTGTCAAAATAAAAAAAGTTTGTAAAAGATCATTTTTGTGGCTAAAAAGTTAAATATTAATTTTTTCCTTCCACGTTGCTTCAGCTCCTGTGAAGCACCTGAAGGGTTAATAAACTTCTTGAATGTGGTTTTGAGTACCTTGAGGGGTGCAGTTTTTAGAATGGTGTCACTTTTGGGTATTTTCTGCTATATAGACCCGTCAAAGTGACTTCAAATGTGAGGTGGTCCCTAAAAAAATGGCTTTGTAAATTTTGTTGTAAAAATGAGAAATCACTGGTCAACTTTTAACCCTTATAATTTCCTAACAAAAAAAAATTTTGGTTCCAAAATTGTGCTGATGTAAAGTAGACATGTGGGAAATGTTATTTCTTAACTATTTTGTGTGACATATTTCTCTGTTTTAAGGGAAAAAAAATTAAAAGTTTGAAAATTGCAAAATTTTCAAAATTTTCGCCATATTTGTGTTTTTTTCAAAAATAAACACAAGTTATATCGAAGAAATTATACTTCTAACGTGAAGTACAATATGTCACGAGAAAACAATCTCAGAATCGTGAAGATCCGTTGAAGCGTTCCAGAGTTATAACCTCATAAAGAGACAGTGGTCAGAATTGTAAAAATTGGCCCGGTCATTAACGTGCAAACCACCCTTGGGGTGAAGGGGTTAAAAGTGTTTCAGCTGCGGGATCGGGCTACCAGCAGTGCAGAGCTTGCTCAGGAATGGCAGCAGGCAGGTGTGAGTGCATCTGCACGCACTGTGAGGCGGAGACTCTTGGAGCAAGGCCTGGTCTCAAGGAGGGCAGCAAAGAAGCCATTTCTCTCCAGAAAAAACATCATGGACAGACTGATATTCTGCAAAAGGTACAGGCAGTGGACTGATGAGGACTGGGTAAAGTTATTTTCTCTGATGAATCCCCTTTTCGATTGTTTTGGACATCAGGAAAACGCCTCATTCGGAGAAGACAAGGTGAGCGCTACCACCAGTCTTGTCTCATGCCAACTGTTAAGCATCCTGAAACCATTCATGTGTGGGGTTGCTTCTCAGCCAAGGGAATCGGCTCTCTCACAGTCTTGCCTAAAAACACAGCCATGAATAAAGAATGGTACCAGAATGTCCTCCAAGAGCAACTTCTCCCAACCCTCCAAGAGCAGTTTGGCGAACAACAATGCCTTTTCCAGCATGATGGAGCACCTTGCCATAAAGCAAAGGTGATAACTAAATGGCTCAGGAACAAAACATAGAGATTTTGGGTCCATGGCCTGGAAACTCCCCAGATCTTAATCCCATTGAGAACTTGTGGTCAATCATCAAGAGACGGGTGGACAAACAAAAACCTAATAATTCTGACAAAATGAAAGCATTGATTGTGCAAGAATGGACTACTATCAGTCAGGATTTGGTCCAGAAGTTGATTGAGAGCATGCCAGGGAGAATTGCAGAGGTCCTGAAGAAGAAGGGTCAACACTGCAAATATTGACTTGTTACTCATATGTTTGCAATTATATTTCTGTCTGTGATAAAAACATCTGTCAAACACACACATAAAAACCAGAGGGCAGCAGATCATGTGAAAAATATAATATTTATGTCATTCTCAAAACTTTTGGCCATGACTGTACTGTACATATTTGATTGAAGCATATTCTGGTCATGTTTATTCTTTTATGAAAGAACAAAAAAGTACCTTCTTCATGCACTGTGGTATGGGAACTGAGCCAAACAGACCATAGGCTACACCCATTAACGCAACATTGACTTTGAAGCCTATGAGAACAAGGCATAAAAACAAACCTACCATACTACAGACATTTCCTGCAAATAGTTCACGCAAGCCAGGGGATTACTCTAAGCAGAGACAGACTTGGTCTGTTGAGAGGACTTTATTTCTATGTCATCTTCCACATACCTGCATATTTCCCTTTCTAGAGGAGGCACTGTAATGTTATCTTACACTATATTTATTTACTGTATCTTTCTTATCTATTTTTTCAGTAAAGGCTGGGTCTCACATAGCGATCCCGCAACGATCACGACGACGATGCGACCTGATAAGGATCGTTGCTGCGTCGCTGTGTGATCGCTGGTGAGACGTCAAACATACCGACTCTCCCAGCGATGCAGTAACGACGCGAATGATCATAGCGATCTACGTGACGACGTCGGCGGTCGTTGAAACCCTGTCACACTACACCTTTTCGAACGACACAGCGCTCAATGTGGGCTGTACAGAGTGACGTTGTAGGCACACAGGCGTGGCATAGCGTCACCTTTTCCGCGCCCCCTCATCTCCGATTGGTGCTCACTACTGCGTTCCCATTGGCGGCGCTACTGCCTATTGTTCTCGATTGTGTAAAAAGGCAACGTAGCTGCGCTCTTGTTTTCATTGCCCCTGGCATTCTCGCAGCACTCGTGTTTTCCTCCTGCTTGCGTCCTGCTTTTTCTTTCAGAGCACAGTAGCGTGGTTTGTTTCTGCTTGCGACCTTCTTTTCTGGATCTCTGTTGCGTTCTCGACTGCGACTCCGAAAACCCAAAACAGCTATTTTCCAGCTACCTTGTGACCAGCTATTGTTTGTGCACGGTAGGTTTGTCTGGGGTTTCTTTTATATTTCATTTTAATGTAAATTACCAATTATTGGTAACATTGCAGTGCTATGCATTGTATTTTTTCGGTCTCAAATGTGTTTCCTATTGTCTATTTTATCGGGGTCTCGGTGGGATCTCAAATACCTTCCCATTTTAAATTGTTATAGGACATCTACCTATTGTCTATTGTCTGCTATCATTGCTCTGCTGGGATGGAGGGAGGGCATGGCTTCTACCGGTGAACATGTCCTTTTTCGCCGGCAGCCATTTTAGGGGGTCTCGGGTGGGATCTCAAATACCTTCCCATTTTAAATTGTTATAGGACATCTACCTATTGTCTATTGTCTGCTATCATTGCTCTGCTGGGATGGAGGGAGGGCATGGCTTCTACCGGTGAACATGTCCTTTTTTGCCGGCAGCCATTTTAGGGGGTCTCGGGTGGGATCTCAAATACCTTCCCATTTTAAATTGTTATAGGACATCTACCTATTGTCTTTTGTCTGCTATCATTGCTCTGCTGGGATGGAGGGAGGGCATGGCTTCTACCGGTGCACATGTGCTTTTTGCGGCGGCAGCCATTTTAGGGGGTCTCAGGTGGGATCTCAAATACCTTCCCATTTTAAATTGTTATAGGACATCTACCTATTGTCTATTGTCTGCTATCATTGCTCTGCTGGGATGGAGGGAGGGCATGGCTTCTACCGGTGAACATGTGCTTTTTCGCCGGCAGCCATTTTAGGGGGTCTCGGGTGGGATCTCAAATACCTTCCCATTTTAAATTGTTATAGGACACCTAATAACTCAAATGTTAGTTTTAAAGTTTTAATATTTTTTCAAATTTTCCATGTATGCTCACTGTATGCTTTTCTTTATTTCAGATGTCTTTCAATAGTGAAGAATTTGTTTGTGAGCTCATCGAGCTCTATAGGTCTTTGCCATGCCTATGGAAGATCAAGTCAGCTGAATACAGCAACAGGAATAAAAAAAGAGAGGCGTATGAGAAGCTCATTGACCTATTCCGAAAGCATAACCCGACAGAGAAGGTGGATGAAAGCCTTGTCAGGAAAAAAATACAGGGTCTACGCACCGTGTACAAGAAGGAGTTAAACAAGGTAGAGAAGTCTAATAAATCAGGTGCCAGCACGGATGAGGTGTATGTGCCCTCCTTGTGGTACTTTGATTTACTAGGCTTCACCCGTGACCAGGAGCTACACAGGGAAACCGTGTCATCGGTGCGTCAGACCCTGGAACCGGACAAGGCCATCCATAATGGTCCTGACTCTGCGGATGGAGATGTAAGTACCTTCTTTGCTTCCCTGAATATAGCAATTTACATTTGTATTTATATGCCATAGTTACATAGAAAAACAGTAACTTTTACCTGTTTAATTCTGCAGTTTACAAAAGTTTTCCCTTCCAGTTCAGATAAGTACACTACTCT
The DNA here is from genome assembly GCA_033576555.1 of Oophaga sylvatica. NCBI lineage: Eukaryota > Metazoa > Chordata > Amphibia > Anura > Dendrobatidae > Oophaga > Oophaga sylvatica. Next base: position 789,093,560 of record JARQOD010000001.1, on the reverse strand, counting down.
TCTTTTTTTTTTTTTTTTGCCTGACTCCGTTCTCATTATGTACGTTGAGTTAACCCGTGCCGGTCATGATTAATCCAATGCCACAATGCTAACTAATGTATTTCCTTTCTGCATGCTGTAAAATATTTATTTTGGTTTTGCTTTAACCGTTATTTTCTTTTCTATTTTTCTACAGCACCATAGAGAGGAAATGGGGCCAACACCAAATGAGGAAGTATACCAAAAAAAACAAAAACGGAGTTCCATACGATATAAAAAATCTTTCCAATTTTATTATACATACAAGATTATACATAAATAATGTTGAACAATAGATAATAACCCCATCAGTTAAAATTATAGGCCCAGGGCACAGAGGGACCATCACAAAATCACAATCATTTTTTCCAAACGTATATACAGACCATAGTGCCAAAAATAAAATAATACAAAAAGTGTATACCAGTAATAAATACCGTGCACAACGCAATCAATCCGTGCACAACGAAACAATGTATATGTATATAATGCTAATAAAATAAATCAAAGCTGAGTGCTCATTAACTCCCACATAAAAGAAAAAAATATACGATGGAAAAGTAAAAAATGGTAAAAAATGCCTCAGTGCTTACCCATAATATGCAGGTGCCAAAGTGCCCAGGTGCCTTTTGCCGCCCCTGACGCGCGTTTCGCGTTAGCTTTTATTTTTTATATTCAGGTTGTATTGGGATTAATTTAATTACCAAATGAGGAAGACCTGTCTACAGCACGTATGGAGGAGCCGTCTGAGGGAGTAGTCAACAGTCTGCGGCCTCTCCAGCACTGCGTAGACAGAGTCGAAAAAGAAAGGCGGACGGCCAGCCATCCCCAGACCTGTTGGCGTTGGCGAATAATATTTTAATTAATCAAAATCAAAAATGCACGGACACATTTGCCACCTTTACCGCGGATAGACTGGGAAAGCTCGATCCAAGACAGAGGCACCATGCGGAACGAGTCATCTTTGAAGCACTCAGTAAAGCGGCACAAGGACAGCTGGATGAGTCTTCTAAAATCCAGAGTGTGGTGGATCGGGACCAGTCATGGCCACAAGTGCCCGATCCACACAGGAACACACCTGTGCGGAGGATTTGTCCTCCGCAAAACATGTCATTCCCCCCACCCCCCCCTCTGTACCCTGGGTTTTCCCAATCATTTTGGCCACCGATGTCGTCAACGCCCAGGCCACTTAATTTCAATGAGGAATCCCAGTATCAGGATTTATAGTGGTGTTTTCCTTTGTTTTATTTTTGTTGATGTTGATGTTTTGTATTAAAATTTTTCATATTAAAACTTGCTGTCGTCTATCATGAATTAAGCTGGCAGAACAACTTGGTGGGGTAATGGGTGATAGGATATAATGTTATCAAAGCTCTGGTGGGAGGGAGGGGGTGCATCTATACAGATGCATAGCTATAATGGGTGTGAGTGATGAAACATTAATTTATTTTTTACATTTAAACAAATAGGATGGGTTGAGGGTAGGTCAGGTCCGCCATAAGGGCGGTACTCTAGCTTAAGATGCCCAGATATAATGGGTGTGTTTTTTAATATGTACCTTTTTTTTTTAGCTTTTTTTTAATATTTTTTGGAAAGAAGTTGACACTGCTGCAGTTATAAAGTCTAAACTGTATATATTGTAATAATATATATGTAATAATATATATATATATATATATATATATATATATGTATATATATATATATAAATATATTTATATAACATAAAAAAACAAACATAACATTCAAAACCAAACAAATAATGAACTATTTACACTAAAACTATTTACATGCCCCCCTGGTGGATGAACCGCTCCAGCAACACTCCAAGCTCGTCCATGGCTGCCAAGGTCGCAGCCATTGCCGACCTCATCCGCCGGTGGGAGGCCAACAGGTCCTGGGCAGTGATAATTTCTGTGGAGGTAAATGGTAAAAGTTAACCAGGCAATTCTGTGGCAACATCAAGTAAAGTTACATGTGTGCTGTTTTACTTACGGATTTGCGGCGACTGCGCTTCTCCCGATGAGGCACTTACTGCCCAGCCCGAACCTGTGGCACCACCGGCTAGGGACACAAAGAAAAATACATATAACACGACAGCCCTTGAACATTTTAAGACCTAACAATGTTATATTATGTGCGTAAATTACCAGAAGGCGACCCTGCACCAGTGTCATGGAGTGATGCTGGAGAGAAGTCCTGTGAGGGAGAAGAGGTCGATGACCACATTTCCGGAGGCGGGGTAGCAGCAGGAGAAGGGGTTGCTGCTGGTGATGGTGGTGCTGGTGATGCAGCTGGTGATGCAGCTGGTGATGCAGCTGGTGATGATGTCGAAGGAGATGGTGGTGGTGCTGAAAAATATTAAATTGAGTGGAATAATCTTTCTACTAACTTGCTTGATTATGGCTATTATTCGCATAAAAAGCTTCATATATTGGTCCATGCAGAGTAGGCCCCATATGATCTACATATATAAAGGGCCCGATATGAAGCCACATAAATAATGAACCCCTATATGATGCTCCAGTATATGATGGACCCCATTTCTGAAGTTCCACTGTATGATTAGCCCCATATATTGGTCCATACAGATTAGGCCCCATATGATGCTACATATATAAAGGGCCCGATATGAAGCCACATAAATAATGAACCCCTATATGATGCTCCAGTATATGATGGACCCCATTTCTGAAGTTCCACTGTGTGATTAGCCCCATATATTGGTCCATACAGAGTAGGCCCCATATGATGCTACATATACAGGGCCCGATATGAAGCCACATAAATAATGAACCCCTATATGATGCTCCAGTATATGATGGACCCCATTTCTGAAGTTCCACTGTATGATTAGCCCCATATATTGGTCCATACAGAGTAGGCCCCATATGATGCTACATATATAAAGGGCCCGATATGAAGCCACATAAATAATGAACCCCTATATGATGCTCCAGTATATGATAGACCCCATTTCTGAAGTTCCACTGTATGATTAGCCCCATATATTGGTCCATACAGAGTAGGCCCCATATGATGCTACATATACAGGGCCCGATATGAAGCCACATAAATAATGAACCCCTATATGATGCTCCAGTATATGATGGACCCCATTTCTGAAGTTCCACTGTATGATTAGCCCCATATATTGGTCCATACAGAGTAGGCCCCATATGATGCTACATATACAGGGCCCGATATGAAGCCACATAAATAATGAACCCCTATATGATGCTCCAGTATATGATGGACCCCATTTATGAAGATCCAGTGTATGATTAGCCCCATATATTGGTCCATACAGATTAGGCCCCATATGATGCTACATATATAAAGGGCCCGATATGAAGCCACATAAATAATGAACCCCTATATGATGCTCCAGTATATGATGTGCATTATATTGCAGTACTGCATTGTAATTAATGCCACTCACCACGACGGGCCTGCCTCTGTGCACGGATGCTGGCGATGCGGTCGCTGGATCTGTACCGCAGATCAGCCAGCTTCTTGCGGATTTGTCTGGTTGTCCGCTGCACTCCATACCTTCTGGCCAGGCCCCGTCTGATCCTCCGCAGCACTGCCTGCTTGTGGAGGACTAGATGGGTCTGGTGCTGAGTGCACCAGTAATCCCTCCTATCCATCTCACATATAAGATAATGGACCTCGCCATCCCCCCAGGGTGTACTGCGTCTCACAGCCGCCATGTTATTGCCTCAAGAAAAGCTAGGCCGCATTGACGGCGCTAATCCCGCCCATGACGCATCAGCGCCGCCCACATTTTTTACCCGTGACGTGCGGACCTTCGAAGACGCAACTGCGTTCTCGCGTGAACAGCACGACTATGCGTATGAATATTGTGATTAAAATGGAGACGCATTAGCGTCCCCGAAATACAGTACCTTCAATACAGAGTCCCCTGGTCACAAGAGTGTGGGTATGTTGTTGCTTTTAAAGGGGGTTTGATGTATTATTACATTGTGATTTTATGTGTGGAAACTGTCATGCAAATATTCACTTTGTATATGAAAAATTTTTTTATGTGTCACAATATGTACAGTTTTTTTTTTACCTTTTCCCACATAATCCTGTGTGGTTTTTTTTTTGGGTGTTACGAGTTGGCGTTTTTATTGTTACCATTTTTGGGCACTTGACATTTTTTGACCGCTTTTTTATTCTATTTTTTTGGAAGTTAGTAATTAAAAAAAAAAATAACAAATTTCTTTATGGGGTGCCCTTTTAATCGCTCTGAGTGTGGTAAAATTGATAAAGCATTTTTATTGTTCGGGTCAGTACGATTACGGCGAGACCTCATTTATGTAAATTTTAGACGTTTTGTCAGCTGTGGAGGCTGCTGCTGGTGTTTACACTGGACTAGGCCAGTTGCTGATTGGTCGCGTCCGGCCGGGTGCGACCAATCAGCGAGGCGGGCTTTCCGTTACAGACAGACAGAATTACACGATTATATAGTAGATGTCACCTGTGTATTACCTCATTTTACTGTGTATTACCTCATGTGACTGTATATTACCTCATTACTCATAATTTTGAGTATATGTTACTTTAAACAATGAAAGTAATGTTGATAAACCAAATTAACAATACGTGAAAAACACATTAAGTTATAGAACTTTATTCAGCAATTTAAGTACGTAATCAATCTCAGTAGTAGTCCACTATAGGTTCTGATGCTGCCAAGTCACAGCACCGGGACCGTTAAAATAATCACAGTAATTGTCTCTGCAGGTCTTCGCATCCTGGGTGCTTCTTCCAGGTCCCAATGGTCGAAGACCAGCAATTGCGCGTTCGCTTGCCCGCCATTCGCCCAGCTGCACTTCACCGTTCGTTTCATTCACAGAGTCCCCAAAGCCAGGAGGATAGTACGACACAGAATCGCGCCGGCGAAGAAAATTGTGAAGCACACAACAGGCCAAAACTACTGAGTCAATTGATTTCAACTTCATGTTAATCGGTGTGTGAAAAATGCGGAAGCGATTGGCCATGATACCAAAGGCATTCTCCACAACCCGACGTGCCCTAGACAAACGGTAGTTATAAATTCTCCTTTCCTGTGTGAGAGTTTTTTGAGGGAAAGGTTTTATGAGATTGGGATGAAGCGGGAAGGCCTCGTCGCCAATAAAAACAAAATTAAGGTTACCTGTAGTGTCTGAGTTAGGAGGCAAGTGGAGTTCACAGTTATGTAACCGTTCTCCAAAAACTGTATTCTCCAAAACTCCACCATCGGAAACCCTTCCATTCATCCCAATGTCTACACAAATGAACTCATAATTGGCGTTAACAAGGGCCATCAGTATGATGCTGAAATAGCCCTTGTAGTTGTAGAAATATGATCTGCTGTTGGGTGGCTGAGTAATACGGACATGTTTCCCGTCCAAAGCCCCACCACAGTTTGGGAACTGCCATAGGTGATCAAAATCGTTGGCAATCTTGCTCCATTCCGCCTCCGTGGTGGGAAACTCCATGTAGCTCCGTAGACAACTGAAAATCGTCTTGCACGTTTCTGGAATGAGAACGCTCAGTAGAGGCCTTGAAATGACGGAAGAAAAATGCAAGTCTTGCAAAGAGCATCCAGTTGCCAGGAATCGCAGCGTGACTGCCAATCTTTCATCTGCCGGGATGGCAGCACGCATCGCTGTATCCTTCCGTTCAATCAGTGGAGTAATTCTTCCAAGTAAATAGGTGAAGGATTCCTCAGACATCCGCAGAAAATTGCGGAAATCATGTGGATTTTTATCCTGAAGCTCTTTCAACAGTTGCATGTGTGAAAATTTGGACCTCTTCTGCAGCCACTCTCGGGTCCACATGCAACGTTTTCTTTTAGAACGCCTCTCCAGCATCCGTGCCTCATCTTGACGCCGTGCTTCCTCAACAAGCAATGCAGCAACCACAACAGCACACTCTGCATTGTTCATGATGGGGCAAACTGAAAAAAAAAAAAAAACAATAGGTAGGTGTCCTATAACAATTTAAATTAGGTGAAATGGAAAGGTATTTGAGATCCCACCCGAGACCCCCTAAAATGGCTGCCGGCGGAAAAGCACATGTTCACCGGTAGAAGCCATGCCCTCCCTCCATCCCAGCAGAGCAAAGATAGCAGACAATAGACAATAGGTAGATGTCCTATATCAATTTAAAATGGGAAGGTATTTGAGATCCCACCCGAGACCCCATAAAATAGACAATAGGAATCACATTAGAGACTCAAAAAAGTATACACTGCATAGTTGTGCAATGTTACCTTACAATTGGTAATTGACATTAATTCTAAAGACAATGGAAACCAAGTAAAGACCCAAAATGTACTTACCGTGCACAACGTATAGCTAGTCAAAAGCCAGTTGGAGAATAGCTGTATTGTGTTTTGGAGACGCAGTCTTGAACGCTACTGAGATCCGGAAAGCAGGACGCTAGCAGGAACAAACCACCACAACTGTTGCTAGACCGCCAGGAACAATGAACAGGAGCACAGCTACGCTGCCTTTTTCACGCGACCGGGAACAATGGTATATAGCGCCGCCAATTGAAACGCAGTAGTGACCGCCAATCGGAGCCAGGGGGCGCGGAAAAGGCAACGCAAAAGCACGCCCTCGATTCTAGTAGCAAGTCGCTGGAGAGATCGTTGTTAAAGGTGTCAAACAGGACGATATGTGCGACTCAGCGGGGCCGCAACGACCAAAAAATGTCCAGAGTTTTCTTGAACGATCAGCGATCTCACAGCAGGGGCCTGATCGCTGGTATGTGTCAGACGTAGCGAGATCGCTAATGAGGTCGCTGTTACGTCACGAAATTGGTGACGTAACAACGATCTCGGTAGCGATCTCGTTATGTGAGACGGGCCCTTAACCTTCAAGCAAACTTGTTTACTTGAGTTTGAAGTTTCTATGTAGCTCCACATTTTCTCTAAGAATGATAAAATTGAGGAAAGCTTATCTTAGAGGTCCCCTGGTTCTTTAGATAGTTATGAACACAATTTTCCAATTAGTATTTTGAGTATCATTTTTAACAGATCATATCTATTATCTCCTGGCCTATTTGTATTTTAGGGGAGCGTTTTGAAAAAAAATAACTCTAAATAGAATATAGCTTCACTATTTCTGAAAAAATGTTGCATCTTATTATTATTTGATATTTGTGAAGGATTTATTTGTAATTTGTACCTGATGTTTAACAGTGCAACACTGCTTTCTGCCCCAAGAGACCTTTCTTCCTATAGATAAATGAGATTACATGACTAATGAGCTTCTTAGGGAGTGGCTGACAATGATAAGTATGTAAGATCCCCTGACATTACATTGACCCATAGCTCATTTTTCTAGATGATAAATGGAGATGTATTTTTAGTTTTACTATGGGATAAATAATTAGTGCAACATCCTAAAAAAGAGATCTCAGATCAGTTGTATCCATTTCTTAATTCAGATGAACCCACTAGGTGATTGGGAACTAGTGAAGGTAATGTAGTTGCACTTAGATGAGAAATGTACTTGTTCTAGGAAAGAACCAATAATATGCATATATCACTTTAGCCTAAGAAAATTAACTGACATGTGCATTGTAGTACTAGAATGTAAATAAACTTATCCATAGAGTTTTTTTGTTGGGAAAAATCCAGCTGAGTGGTCCAAGGCATAGGGGATACATTGAAAATGTCCTGGCAGGAGCTTAATAAGTGTGCCTGCTGTATGGAAATGGAAAAATATACCTTAAAGTTGGTCTTTGTAGTAAAGAGTCACATTTTAGTTGAGGTCTGGATGCTGACAGCTTTCATCTGCTGCTCCTATTCCTATTATTTTCAACCCATTTACATAGCTTGATGTGATTATACCCTCTAGTAGGTAAGTACACTAGCATACATTTCATAATGGTTAAAAGCGAGAGCAGACCATGAAATGATTTTGTTCTGGCTATACGATTTCAACAATAATAGCTGTTATTTTGATTCAACATAAATATACGCAGCATTTAATTTTTGGCATTTAGAACACCTACTCAACGAATTGTATGCATAGAAGCAATGTCTAACTTCAGATGGTGTTTAAGACAAAAGAAAAAGAAAAAAGTGTTGGTGACAAAAAAATGTAATCTTGCAAAGTCTATTTCATGTTTCCTTCCAAAGAAAATTAGCATTCCCGACAATATGCAAATTGCCTCTTCAAACAAAGAGGACTTGTACTCTGTAGCGCCACCTATGGAAGCAGCGATCCTACAAGTCACAATCAACCCTTTAACGAGTCTTGTAATATGACTTAGGATAAAAGCCAAATCAGAATCTCCATATGCAGACACGGTGTTTCGGACTATTGGTCCTCGTCAGTGCAAAGTAGGAGAGATCTGATTTGGCTAGATGAGAGGCTCTGGACTAGGGTCTAAGGGGTAAGGTTTCTTCTTGTGGAGAATGACATACCAGATCTGGCGTGTCGAGGTAAGGAGGCTTATTCGCCGTGCAATGCTCCTCTGGGAAATTTTAATAAGTCCTCTTTGTTTGAAGAGGCAATTTGCATATTAAAATTTCCCAGAGGAGCATTGCACGGCGAATAAGCCTCCTTACCTCGACACGCCAGAGCTGGTATGTCACTCTCCATAAGGAGAAACCTTACCCCCTAGACCCCAGTCCAGAGCCTCTCATCTAGCCAAATCAGATCCCTCCTACTTTGCACTGACGAGGACCAATAGTCTGAAACACCCTGTCTGCAAATGGAGATTCTGATTTGGCTTTTATCCTAAGTCATATTACAAGACTCGTTAAAGGGTTGATTGTGACTTGTAGGATCGCTGCTTCCAATAGGTGGCGCTACAGAGTACAAGTCCTCTTTGTTTGAAGAGGCAATTTGCATATTAAAATTTCCCAGAGGAGCATTGCACGGCGAATAAGCCTACTTACCTCGACATGCCAGAGCTGGTATGTCACTCTCCATAAGGAGAAACCTTACCCGATTCCCGACAAGTATTTAGTTAAAAAAAAAACACTGGAGGCAAAGGAAGACAGTTGTTAGGGAAGTGATTATTTCGGCCATATCATTTTTATGCAGATTTTCCAACTCCAAGCGGTATAAACTTGAATGCTTATTGGTATTAAGCATATCATGTGATGCCTTTTTGTGTAATGAGTGACAGTCTCGCCTAGGAATATCAACACCTTTCATCAAGATGTGCAGAATTATTAGGCAGCTTGTTTTCCTCAGGCAAAATAGGTCAAAAAAGAGATTTAACTAACTATGAAAAATAAAAAAATTGTTAGGTTTTATGGAAGCATGCAGCACTTTTGAAATTGCTAAAATATTGGGTCATAATCACAGAGCCATCAAAAGTTTTCTGCAAATAGTCAACAGAGTCACACAAAACATGTTGAGAAAAAAAGATGTACACTAACTGCCAAAGGTTTGAGAAGAATCAAAAGAAGTACAAGGTGTTCAGTAATCAGAGACATGGGCAAGTTTAGGAAGGCTAAAACCCAACCAACACAGAATGTATTCAGCATAGAGTGAAGGAAAAATGTGATCCCAAACGTTATGTAAAATGTTCCTTACTAGAGTTGAGTGAAACAGGTCGGTCAGATTCATAAGTCGCCGACTTTCGCCAAAGTCGGGTTTCGTTGACCGAAACACGACCATAGCATGCAGTTGGCCATGCGGTCAGCAAAACGAGCGCCAAAGTCAGTTTTCCCAGAATGCTTTCAGGCGCCTTTTTTCAGCCAATGAGCAAGGACGCACACTGTGGGCAACGAGATGACATGGGCAGCTGTCACGCTGTCTCTGCGTACCGGAGGTTAGGGGCCTAAGCTGACCCTAAGCTGGGGCCCTGACTAATCCCTCTACCTGGAGGTACTGTTAAAGGTACAGAGGTCCAGGCCACCAGCGTAATCCCTACCTCCTGAGGATCCCTGAACCTCAGTGATCTAGTCCTGAGAAGGACCCCGATCACAACAACAGGGAACGGGATAATATAAGCCCACACACAGTACTAGATGAACGAGACAGTACAAGGGGAAAATCAACAACCACCTTGCATACAAAACTACATCACAACAACAGAGGGAACACCAACGGGTAAGGAGATAAATGATAAAGCGAGGAAGGGAAAAAAACACACACAAAGTACACTTCACTCCAAACTCCAAAATACCACAAGCCGCTCTGTTTGTCTGCCAGGAATGCTTTCACCGACACTTCCCTAGCAGTCTGGCAGGTATTTGAAGGAATCCCATTACAGCAACATTAATTGCAGCTGGGCGAGGCTGGCCTCGTCTAGCACAGAGAGAGGGAGAATTAACTCCCTCACTGCCGAAAAACACCCAGCACCAGAAACTCAGCTGTGAGAAGTCAGGCTGTGCAATCGCGACGATCTTCGTAGCGACACATCCGTGACAGCAGCGTCCATCACCATCTTAGAGAAGGGCATTGCAGTGATTGGCTTGCTTTGGGGGCGTCATAGTGTCTATAAAAGCCCTGAGCGCCGACCTCCATTTTACTTCTGCCGATCTTAACAGTAGGGAGAGGTTGCTGACGCTGTTTATCAGTAGGGAGAGAGTTAGGGCTGGAAAGAGAAGCTCTTCTATGCTTGTGCTGATAGCAATTGTGCTGTACAGTTAGAGTGCAGCGACAGGGGAGTATTTTCTTGTGTGCATCAGCGCTGGTTATTAGGCTGCCTGATAGCTGTATTGCTGTGTGTACACTGCTGTGCAGACTGCTTTTTACACAGCACTAATACATTTATTCTTTTTTTCTGCACAGTTACCGAGCGTTCATTTTTTACCACACCGTATAGAGCTGTACGCTCCTCACACACTACCGTGCACTGGCTGGTATCACGGACAAATACAGGTCCTTCTCAAAAAATTAGCATATTGTGCTAAATTTCATTATTTTCCATAATGTAATGATTACAATTAAACTTTCATATATTTTAGAATCATTACACACCAACTGAAATTTGTCAGGTCTTTTATTGTTTTAATACTGATGATTTTGGCATACAACTCCTGATAACCCAAAAAACCTGTCTCAAAAAATTAACATATTTCAACCGTCCAATAAAATAAAAGTGTTTTTTAAAAACAAACAAAAAAAACATCAAATAATAAAGTTCAGTTATGCACTCAATACTTGGTCGGGAATCCTTTTGCAGAAATGACTGCTTCAATGCGGCGTGGCATGAAGGCAATCAGCCTGTGACACTGCTAAGGTGTTATGGAGGCCCAGGATGCTTCGATAGCGGCCTTAAGCTCTTCCAGAGTGTTGGGTCTTGCGTCTCTCAACTTTCTCTTCACAATATCCCACAGATTCTCTATGGGGTTCAGGTCAGGAGAGTTGGCAGGCCAATTGAGCACAGTAATACCATGGTCAGTAAACCATTTACCAGTGGTTTGGCACTGTGAGCAGGTGCCAGGTCGTGCTGAAAAATGAAATCTTCATCTCCATAAAGCATTTCAGCCGATGGAAGCATGAAGTGCTCAAAATCTCCTGATAGCTAGCTGCATTGACCCTGCCCTTGATGAAACACAGTGGACCAACACCAGCAGCTGACATGGCACCCCACACCATCACTGACTGTGAGTACTTGACACTGGACTTCAGGCATTTTGGCATTTCCTTCTCCCCAGTCTTCCTCCAGACTCTGGCACCTTGATTTCCGAATGACATGCAAAATTTGCTTTCATCAGAAAAAAGTACTTGGGACCACTTAGCAACAGTCCAGTGCTGCTTCTCTGTAGCCCAGGTCAGGCGCTTCTGCCGCTGTTTATGTTCAAAAGTGGCTTTACCTGGGGAATGCGGCACCTGTAGCCCATTTCCTGCACACGCCTGTGCACGGTGGCTCTGGATGTTTCTACACCAGACTCAGTCCACTGCTTCCTCAGGTCCCCCAAGGTCTGGAATCAGTCCTTCTCCACAATCTTCCTCAGGGTCCGGTCACCTCTTCTCGTTGTACAGCGTTTTATGCCACATTGTTTCCTTCCAACAGACTTCCCATTGAGGTGCCTTGATACAGCACTCTGGGAACAGCCTATTTGTTGAGAAATTTCTTTCTGGGTCTTACCCTCTTGCTTGAGGGTGTCAATGATGGCCTTCTTGACATCAGTAAGGTCGCTAGTCTTACCCATGATGGGGGTTTTGAGTAATGAACCAGGCAGGGAGTTTTTAAAAGCCTCAGGATCAGGAATCTTTTGCATGTGTTTAGAGTTAATTAGTTGATTCAGAAGATTAGGGTAATAGGTCGTTTAGAGAACCTTTTCTTGATATGCTAATTTTTTGAGACAGGTTTTTTGGGTTATCAGGAGTTGTATGCCAAAATCATCAGTATTAAAACAACAAAAGACCTGACAAATTTCAGTTGGTGTGTAATGAATCTAAAATATATGAAAGTTTAATTGTAATCATTACATTATGGAAAATAATGAAATTTAGCACTATATGCTAATTTTTTTGAGAAGGACCTGTACATGCTGACTATCTGTGTGTGACTCCGGAAAAATATACGGAGATTGAAATTTTCCCCTACACCGTGTACAGCTGTCCACTTCGGATACAGTACCGTATATCTGCTCTTTGTATTACGGTCAAATCCATACTGAGTGAGCGTCTGTGTGTGACTCCGGAAATCTATACGGAGATTGAAATTTTCCCTACACCATATACAGCTGTCCGCTTCTGATACAGTACCGTATATCTGCTCTTTGTATTACGATCAAATCCATACTGAGTGAGCATCTGTGTGTGACTCCGGAAATATATACGGAGATTTACATTTTCCCCTACACCGTATACAGCTGTACGCTCCTTATACAGTACCATGTACCTGCTGGTATTTTTGGTACATTTTCCCAAACATGAGGAAGTATGGTGAAAGAGGCCGCGGACGTGGGCGAGGGGGGGCCAGCTGGTACTGATGGTGGTGGTGCATCTGCTGGTAGTGCCAAAAGCACCTAAGGCAGGAGGTGTTGAGCCTGTATCATCGTCTGGCTCCAGTAGGCCTGGAAGGCTCCCTTTTCTGGGAGTAGGTAAACCGCTTTTAAAGCCGGAGCATCAGGAACAGGTTTTGGCTTATATTGCCGAAACAGCTTCCAGCTCTATCGCCTCCTCTTCTGAAGTTTCAAAAAATGCAAGCACTGAGTCGTCAGTGCAGGCTTCTGGTCAGGAACAACACCTCTCCTTGTGTCCTTCACCCCCACCAAAATTGAAGGATGCGGCAGGCCACACTTCAGATTACTCACGGAGCTCTTTTCAAATACCATGCCTAGGTTATCAAGTCAAATCCTGAATTGCCCAGTCCAAGATGAATATGACATGGAGTGCACTGATACACAGCCACTGCTATATGATTCTGTTGGTGCATTCACCCAGAGCACTGCATTGCCCTCGCAGTCTACTGAGCCAGATTCTGACCCTGATGAAACTCAGGTGCCCCTTCTCGCATACTATACCACCTTACACAGTGGCACAGAGGAAGGTGCAGATGAAATTGAAGAGGAGGTGATGGATGACCCAGTTGTTGACCCAGATTGGCATCCATTGGGGGAAGAGGATGCCGCTGGCAATAGCTCAGAAGAGGAGGAGGATCCGCAGCAGGCATCGTCATCGCAGCTGCGGTTATCTGGCAGGCCCGTAGCAGTTCAAAAACGTGTTAAAAAAACAAAAAGTGTTGCAGGGCAGCTTGGCCAGACGGTCAAATTAGCATAGCATGCAGTGTGGCACTTTTTTGACCAAAATCCTATTGATGAGGCAAAGGTTATCTGTAAGAAGTGCGGAAGGACCTTTAGCCGAGGGAAAAATCTCCGAAATTTGAATACTAGTTGCATGCTTAGACATGTAAACACCATGCACTTTCAAGCGTGGACGGACTACAAAACCTCACTGGCTTTGAATGCCTACATTGCCAAACTGATCTCATTAGAGATGATGCCCTTCCGTTTGGTTGAAAGCGCAGCGTTCCGAGAGCTCATGGCCTATGCTGTCCCAAGCTATGATCTACCCAGTCGGCACTTCTTTTCTAGAAAAGCCATCACTGCCTTCCACCTGCATGTGAAAGACCGCATTGTCCATGCACTCAAACAATCAGTGAGTGGAAAGGTGCACCTCACAACAGATGCATGGGCCAGTAGGCATGGCAAGGCCCGTTACGTGTCCATCACTGCTCACTGGGTTAATATGGTGGATGCAGGCTCCACAGGGGACAGCGGTGGTGGGACAGTGCTGGCTAGCCCATGGTATAGGCAACAGTTGGCTGTAGGCGTTCCACCCTCCTCCTCCTCCAGAGGCGAAAGCTCATCAACAGAGCGCAGTCGCACGAGCACGCCATCTGCAGCTGCCAGTGTTGCACACGAGGTGTCCCACTATCGAACAGCTAGTAGTAAGCATCAGCAGGCTGTTTTAAAGATGATGTCTTTGGGCGACAACAGACACACCGCGGAGGTACTGGCCGACTACTTGCAGCGAGAAACTGAGTCATGGCTGTGTGCAGTCTACATCTTGAGACAGGCAAGGTAGTCAGCGATAACGGCAGTAATTTTGTGGTGACCATAGCCCAGGCAAAACTCAGACACATACCTTGCCTGGCTCACACCTTGAACCTGGTGATGCAGTGCTTCATAAATAATTATCCGGAGTTACCAGCCCTGCTCCATAAGGAGCGAAGACTGTGCATGCACATCCGTCGCTCAACCGTAGACTCCAGTCGTATGCAGAGGCTGCAGCGATCGCTCCACCTCCCCAAGCACCGCCTAATCATAGACGTTGCAACAAGGTGGAACTCCACCATGCACATGGTTGAGAGGCTGTGCGAACAGAGGCAGGCTGTAATGCATTTGTGGGAGGATACACGGGCAGGCAGTTTGAGGACAGACATGGAGTTGTCGGGTGTGCAGTGGTCAAAGCTGAAAGACCTCTGTAAAGTCCTTCAGTGTTTTGAGGAATGCACACGGCTGGTAAGCGCTGACGACGCCATCATAAGCATGAGCATCCCACTTATGCGTCTGCTCATGCAAACTTTGATGCACATAAAGGATCAGGCGTCTGCAGCGGAGGAGGAGGAGGTGGGAAGCCTTGTTGACAGTCAGGCATTGTCTGCTCAGGGAATTGTCCTGGACGAGGAGGAGGAAGAAGAGGAAGAGTAGAAGGATGAGGGATGATTATTTTGGGGAGGAGGATGCTTCTCAGGGGCAAGAGAAAATGTTGGCTTGCCAAGGTCAGGTACAGGGTTTGTGCGTGACTGGAGGGATGTGGATTTGGCAGAAAGTGCTCCTCCGCCCACCACTAGTAGTGCATCATTTACACCTGGAACATTGGCCCACATGTGTGATTATCTCTTACGGATCCTAAAAAGGGACCCCCGCATTGCCAAAATAATGAAGGATGACGACTTTTGGTTGGCCAGCATCCTCGATCCACGCTATAAAGGCAAATTAAAGAACATCATGCCACAGGAGAAAATAGAGCTAATATTGGCGAACAAACAAGCAACTCTGGTAAACAGTTTGTTAGAGGCATTCCCAGCACACAGCAGTGGTGCAGGTTCTACCACGAGCCGTACTGGGCAACATGGAAGAGGTGTTCGTGGTACACACAGCCAAAGTGGCGTTGGAGAGAGGGGTTTCATGACCATGTTGTGGACTGATTTCTCGAGTACCGCTCACACGACTGGTAATACTGAATCAATTGCAACAGACAGGAGACAGCAGTTGTCAACTATGGTTCAAAATTACCTCTCCTCCCCTATCGATGTTCTCCCTCACAGTTCATTCCCCTTTGACTACTGGGCCTGTAAACTGGACACCTGGCCTGAATTGGCACAATATGCCTTACAGGAGCTCGCTTGCCCTGCTGGTAGTGTGCTATCAGAAAGAGTCTTCAGTGCTGCTGGATCAATCCTGACAGAAAGAAGGACCCGGCTGTTGACCCAAAATGTTGGTGATCTCACCTTCATTAAAATGAACCATGCCTTGGTTTCAAAAGATTTTGTACCACCTTCCCCTGAAGACAGATAGGTTGGCTCACGGAAAAAAACCTAGACTAAAAATTAACTTTTAATGATATTTACTAAAACTTCCATAGAAAAGTTGCTAAAAACAGAATTTAATTGGGACTATTGGGTTAATATATTGTTTCTTACCATTAACCCAAAGCTAAAGCCTGGTCACTTAATAGTAGTCCTACCCTGATATGCTCATGATACTAAATATCAGAAAAAAATATAGTGACTAAATAAGGTGCAACACAATATCATACACAAACAGCCATATAGTGCAGAAGGGTGAACTGCCCCTATCACAAAAAAGTGCCTGACTGAACTCCTACCTAGATGCGGAGGTTGGCACCGCACCCTAAGATACAACGAGAATGTTGATACATTCTCGTTGTATCTTAGGGTGCCAACCTCCGCATCTAGGTAGGAGTTCAGTCAGGCACTTTTTTGTGATAGGGGCAGTTCACCCTTCTGCACTATACGACTTTTTGTGTATGATATTGTGTTGCACCTTATTTAGTCACTATATTTTTTGATGAGGTTTTCTGATATTTAGTATTGTCATCGCTGTTATCTCGTTAACCCTTTCCTCCTCGGAATGTGGTACCAGAGAGAATAAGACACAGACCAAAGGATGCGTCTATAAGCTCTGCGTTTATTGCTAACAAAGGGATTAATATACACCCCTGAAGCAGGAAGCGGAATTACCATATATGGCAGTTAATACAACATAAACATAAAATGCTAGTTTCACTTTAAAAACGTCATTCTTGGCTTTTGGCCTTGTTTAGCTCCTAGTACAGAGCGTCTCTTCTCAGGCGAGGTGGAATGTATTGTATTGACTAAAACGAGGAACATCTTATCTTGTCCCCTGGTACACGTCAACCTATCGGTTAAAAAGAAAATAAGGCCTCTGAACTTTAAAAAAATGCTGGTTCAGCGATCACATTTCCCTCCTTTTGTTCCTTCATTTAATCAATACACATCTTCATACCTCCTCTGTCTCCTAGTACATTGTTTAATACACATCAAACAAATTTTAAACACTAAATAGATGGCAAGACATATCAATAAAACCTGTAGGCCAGCTTGTATTATCCCAGTCAGCCATCCCCTATACCTTTTAACCAATTTGCGGGGTTAAGAAAGGAGAAAGTATTTGCCCACCATGAATCTTGATTCTTTAGATTTGCCTCATCATATAGTTTCCTTAACTTTATGACATTCTCTAGCTTATGTTTAAGGGTTAAAACACTAGAATTATCAATATAATGACAACATGCAGGTCCAATAATCTGGCACATCCCTCCTTGAGCTGCAGTCAAGTAATCTAACACGAGGGTATGTTGGTTAGTAACAATAATTAACTGGTTCTGTACTGCAAGGGACCCATTCATGATATCTAAAATATCCCATATCTGATCATCTAGGTAATTTGTGGATTCTACCAACTTGTCCCATGTCTGTGTTATCATAGGGTAGATAAATAATGCACTGAAAAATTTATTTGCTATCCCCATCTCCACTATGTGTGGTCTCCCATTTGGGCGAGGTCTATTGTCTGCAGATCGTTCATGTAGTGTATGTTTTGGAATAGACAATGGATTTAATCTATCTGGAGTGATGAGATAGGTGGCTGGTGTCAATCTAGCTAGGGTGCATTTCCCGGTGACTCCTACTGGAAGCCACTTAAATGCCTTGTCCCCACACACCCAATACATTGATGGTGGAAGGTTCCATATAGCTGAATGCTGTAATACTAATCGGTGTGCCAAATCTATAACCCTTGAAATATTACTCATCATGCACCATCCAGGCTTTTGTCCTAGTGGGGAGCAGTATCCTGCGGTAGGTTCTCCGCAGGTGGGAGTGTTCTTCTGATACCCTTCATCTTTATTACACCTCAGGTTACCTGGTTTGTTAGCACAAGTTTCATCATTTCCATTCTCAAAGAAAACATTATTTTCCCATCTATCAGTGTGTAGGTATCGTTCTAATAGGGAGGGTTTTAAAGCATCTAAGCTTCCTGTAGTGACCCCAAAACTTATCTTTAACCCCTGTGTCGGTATTTCTCCCAAAGAGGTTATACTAGTTCTATTTCTGGGTACCCATGCCCCACCGTTAAAAAATAGATACTGTCTTGGGATTATCTGTCCTGTTAGATTTCCCTGCCACCATGGAAAATCAGTCCAACCCACTACCGGTATTCCTACCGTAGTGTTCCAAAGTTTTTGAGTGGCATTGTTGCTTAATGTGTCTGAGCAGTTACCCCAAGAGTTAATCTCTTCCCACCAGACTGGGACTGTAAGAAATGGTAGACTGCTGGATGTCACCGGCGCATGTGTACAAATCCAACAGTTTGCAACAGTTTGGTTTTGTTCTTTCAGTCCATCCACTAAAGCTAAGTGGTGTCTAATGAACCTGTTATCATCACCATCTGCACGGCTAAGTCTGTTCCAAGCATCCGTTACTGCAAGAATGCAAGCAAATGTCATTAGTAGCATCATTCCTCTTCTGGAGGCTCTCCAAGGATCTTCTTACAATGCGATGCGTGGATGCAAGTTTCCTTGCCTTGTAGCTTGACTGCGGTACTTGTCGTCAGTAGAACTTGAAAAGGTCCGTCAAATCTCGGATCCAGACTCTTTCTCACGTGTCTTTTAATGACTACCCAGTCTCCGGGCTGCAGGCTGTGACTCCCAGGATCCTGGTTCGGATCTGGAAGAGAACTGAAGACATTATCATGTACTTTCTTAAGTCTTTTATGCAAATCCCTTACATATGAGCTTAATACATGGTTACTCATTTCCAGTGCTTGGGGAAAAAACATCCTAAGCTAGTCACTTTGCCAAACAGTACTTCATACGGAAAAAGTCCAGTTTTTCTATTTGGAGTGTACCTTACTGAGTATAGGGCTAATGGTAAAAATTCAGGCCAAGATTTCCCTGTTTCAGCCATGGCCTTTTGGATTTTTAACTTCAATGTCCCATTTAGTCTTTCTACTTTTCCACTGCTTTGTGGATGATATGGGGTGTGGAAAGCTTGTTGAATTCCCAGAGCTGTCAAGACTTCATTCATTATTTCACCTGTGAAATGTGTACCTCTGTCACTTTTGATCACCTCTGGTACTCCATACCTGCACACCGCCTCCGCAAGCAGCTTCTTTGCGGTTGCCGCAGCCGTAGCCTTGGCAATCGGGAAAGCCTCCGGCCAACCTGAGAATAAATCAAAAACACACCAACACATACTCCCATGACCCTGATTTTGGCAGCTGAATATAATCAATCTACAGTCTCTGGAAAGGATAGAGGGCCGAGGGGCATGTTTGGGTGGTGTCTTGACTACCCTTCCCTGATTATGTGTAGCACATACCATGCATCCCTGGATCAAACCTTCTATACAGGTGGAAAAGCCTGGTGCCACCCAATGCTTCTGCATCACGCTCATTACAGCAGTTTTGGACTGGTGGGTTGGCCCATGTAACATCTGGGCGACCGCAGGGTACAACGCCCTTGGAAGGCATCGACGCATCCCTCTTCCCCGTACCCCAGTTGCTGCATTCAGACATGCACCTTCTTTTTCCCACTTTTCTACTTCCTCCTGGTGCACCTGAGCCTGCATCTGGGCTAAGGCATCCTCCGACACAAAGGGATTTTTGGGAGCGCTTACCTGGTGCATCGTTACCCCTTGGAGTGGTCTACTGGCTGCTGTTTTTGCTGCTGCATCGGTCATTGCGTTTCCTTTACTCACCTGATCAGTGCATCTGGTATGTGCTTTAACTTTTATGACAGCTACCTCTTTTGGTAATTGTAATGCATCAATTAACTGCTGGACTGCGTCAGCATTTTTAATGGGATGTCCTGCTGCCGTCAGGAATCCTCTAGATTTCCAAATTGGACCAAAATCATGAGCTATACTGAATGCGTATCTAGAATCTGTGTAGATGTTAACAATTCTACCTTCAGCTATCTTACAGGCCTCGGTCAGAGCCTTAAGTTCAGCCTCCTGGGCCGACTGATGTGGGAGCATTGGTTCTGCTTTGATCACTGCATTCAGGGAGACGATGGCATACCCGGTGTGGAAGGTACCTGAGTCATCTTGGTGGCGAGATCCATCTACAAAAAAATTCAAAATCAGCATTAAGTCTTTCAGTTTCAAACACTGTGGGTAGGCCTGCTGTTTCCTGTGCCATAAGCTGAACACAATCATGAGGAATCTCCTCTCTTGGATCTTCTTTGTACAATACCTGAACCCTCCTTTAGATCCGAGAGAGGTAACAACGTGGCAGGATTAAGTGTGGTACATCTCTGCAAAGAAACATTTGGAGGCATTAAAAGTGCACATTGCAATCGAAGGTGACGTGCAGCTGAAAGGTGTGCCGGTTGCACCTGGTTCAGTATGGTGTATACATCATGAGGTGTAAGTACTGTCAATGGGTGATCAAAAACAATGTCTGACGATTTGTGGAGCAATAGTCCTACAGCATGTACTGCCCGTACACAGGACGGGGCACCTCTAGCCACTGCATCTAGTCTTCCACTGAAATAGGCTACAGGCCTTTGATTGTCACCATGTAACTGAGTCAATACTCCTGCCGCGTGTCCCTGCTGTTCGTGGAGATACAGGGTGAATGGTAGTTCATAGTTGGGAGTTCCTACCGCTGGAGCTGCCACAATCCTGTTTTTGAGAGAATAAAAAAAAACAGTCTATACCTTCAGGAGTTAGTTTAAAAGGCACAATGGTGATACAGTCATAGAGAGGCTGCATGAGGATTGATACAGCATGTATCCACTGTCTGCAGTATGAAACCAGTCCAAGAAATGTCCTAAGAGCGGCAACATTAACAGGAATAGGAAAATTCTGTACAGCTTCTTTGCAAGCGCTGGTCAGATGTCGCGCCCCCGGTGTAATGCAATGTCCCAAAAAGATAACTGAAGATTTACAAAACTGAAGTTTATCCTTTGACGGTAGGACTACTATTAAGCGACCAGGCTTTAGCTTTGGGTTAATGGTAAGAAACAATATGTTAACCCAATAGTCCCAATTAAATTCTGTTTTTAGCAACTTTTCTATGGAAGTTTTAGTAAATATCATTAAAAGTTAATTTTTAGTCTAGGTTTTTTTTCAGTGAGCTCTCCTTTTTCACCCTAGATATTATAGTTTGTGAGTAAACTGACATATAGGTTGCCAGCAAAATGGCTCGCTTTGTCCTCCTCTTCCTCTGACTTCTCCAATTCCTTCATTTGCAGCTGCTGAACATCCAGCCTACACCTCAACATATGCCAGGTTTTCCACCTCCCTAACTGGGCTGTACCCCCCCAGGGCCGGCGTCAGCACCTGGTGCACCCAGGCAATTGCCAGGGCCCTGAGCAGGTGGGGGAGCTTACTTGCCGTCAGAGACACCGGCGTACTATGAGGGGCCCTGTACCAGTGCAGGCGGGCCCCCTGCTTGCTCAGGGCCCCAGCACTTGCAATACTTACCTCTCCCTGCTCCACCGCTTTGATGTCTTCCGCGTTTCCTGACAGTGACATTCAGGTCAGCGAACGCGATGACGTCACGTCTGTCCGCCCTCTGCCTGAACAGTCACAGTGCAGAGAGCTGGAAGATAACAACGCTGAGGAGTCCAGAGTAGAGCAGTGCCCAGCGAAGAGAGGTATTTCATTTTATTTTATGTTTGGAGCAATATATGGGGAGCATTATACACTGAAGAATTATATATGGGGCCCCTCATACACTTGAGCATCATAGATAGGGCCCATTATACACTGGAGCATTATAAATGGGGCCCATCATACACTGGAGCATCATATATGGGGCCCATTATACACTGGAGCATCATATATGGGGTCCATTATTCACTGGATCATCATATATGGGGCCCATTATATACTGGAGCATCATATGGGGCCCATTATATATGGAGCACTATATAGGCCCATCATACACTGGATCATCATCCATGGGGCCCATCATATAATGGAGCATCATATGGGACCCATTATATATGGCGCATCATATGGAGCACATTATATATGGAGCATCACATGGAGCCCATTATATATGGAGCATTATATATGTGGACCATTATATATGAAGCATTATATGGGGCTCATCATACACTGGAGCATCATATATGGGGCCCATCATATACTAGAGCATTATATGGGGTTCATTATTTATGGGGCATCATAAAGGGCCCTTTATATATGGAGCATCATATGGAGCACATATGGGGCCTATTCTGTATGGAGCATTATATGGAGCCCATTCTGTATAGAACAATATATGGGGCTCATTATTCTGTATGGCACACTATGTGGTGCCCATAATACTGTATGGATGACTTTACTGTCCGTTTTTTGAGCTGTTGTAGAATTTACAATAGATATCACTAATGTAATGTAAGAAGTGAAGTATTTGGCATTGTACTATATTTCTCTGCCGTATCGGAGCATCATGAATTGTGGTATGTGTTAAAGGGGCCCACTGAGATTCTTTCGCCCGAGGCCCACGAAAACCTGGAGCCAGCTCTGCCCCCCCCACAACTTTAGCCAAATAGCCCACAGTTTTCAATGCGTTACTATTATTATAAAGTTAGTTAATGTTGACAGCAAGCTTAAGTAAAGCACCGAAAAAGAAACTCTACAAAAAATATAGATTCAAAAAGGTATAAATTTTATTGGACATAGTAGAAAACATATAAAAATGGTAAAAACGGGGAAAACAGACACACAATACAAAAAAAGCAAGTAATAAGAATTGATGTCGTTGGCATTGAAATGGGCACTGTAGGTGGGTTTACTGTTCTCCACTCACTGACGACTGTTATTCCCCATTGACTTGCATTGGGGTCGGGTTTCGTTTTTGGCCGAACTTCGACTTTTGCCGTGAGTTATTCGGCCGATCTCGTTTGACTTGACTTTTGGTAAAGTCGGATGGTCCGAAACCCGACTCGACCCTCCCGGAGGCAAAGTCGCTCATCTCTATTCCTTACAAAAGCTTCAAATCAATGCACAAAAAAGCAAGTCCCCACTCAGGTCTGTCATCTGTTAATAGAAATATAGGGGGTTTCCACGTTACTGGTAGTACAAAGGTTCAGGAAAAGCAAAATGGCTCCAAGCTCCCAAAAAGAAGCACCCCACAAAAGAAATCCATTGAATTCTGTGCTCTTAAATCCAAATGCCCTTCTGCCTTCTAAGCCCCACGGTGAGCCTAAACCACATTTAGCGTCCACATGTTTGGCATTTCTGTAGCAATGAAAGCCTGCCTAATTTACAGGTGCATGTCTCCAGAAGCATGAACTGGGCATTACCACGTATTGGTCACTGCAATGACCAGTACGCAATGACCTGTACTGGTCACTACAATGGCAGTTTACAAGTTTCACTCAGCAAAATCCACTGCTGCTTGTTTCTGGAAAACACTCATGGAGTCAAAATCATCACTACACCTGTAGATAAATTCTCAAAGGGGTATAATTTCCAAAATGAGGTAACTTGAGGGGAGATTTGTATACGGAGTCCGCAAATTATTTTAGGAAAATCTGCACTCCTCGAGGCAAATAGTGCTCCACTCCACCCGAGTCTCGCCGTATGGCTAAGCAGTACTGTACAGCCACATAAGGGGTATTTCTACATTCAGCAGGAACTGTGGGATAAATTTTGGTGCAATATTTACCCATTTCCCAGTGTGAAACTATAAAATCTGGGACTAAAACAAAATTTTGGTGGTAAAAATGCAATTATTTTTTTCTTCACAGCCCTATGGTATAAAATTCTGTGACACACCTGTAGTGTCAATATGATCACTGCACTCCTAGATAAATTCATTGAGAGGTGTAATTTGTAAAATGGGGTCTCTTCTGGGGTTTGCTGTTCTGGCACCTCAAGGCATCTGCCTATGTCACATGTCACCCTCAAATCGGTCCAGCAAAATCTGATCTCCAATTTGGTGCTCCTTCCATTCTGAGCTGTGCACTGTACCTCAAAACTAGTTTTCGACCACATATCATTGTACTCAGGAAAAATTGTACAACAAGTTTTCAGGTCCATTTACTCCTGCTATCCTTTTGAAAATGAAAAAAATGTTGGCTAAAACAACATTTTTGGGTGAAAAATATATATTTTTTCTTTTCCACAGATCAAGGTTCAAGTTGCTTACCACACATCTACGTAAATTCCTTGAGGGGTCTAGTTTCCAAAATGAGGTCACTTGTTGGGGTTTTCCACTGTTTAGGTACATCAGGGTCTCTCCAACCGTGACACCTGCAGACCATTCCATCAAAGTCCACGTTCCAAAGCGTGACTCCTTTTCTGAGCCCTGTCATGCATTGAAACAACAATTTAACCCCTGTAGGGATTTGCTCTGGTAGGCAGTGGCCAGGCCGCAGTAACGAGGCAACACACAGGCTTTAAGTCCAAAAATCACTGTTTTACTGTCACTTTAAAAACCAGGCAACAGAAACATAACAGAACGTAAATGCACTCCAGCTTGGAGAACCACTGTTCCCAGACTCACCCATGCATGGGACGGGCTTGACTAAGCGGCTGCAGGTCAGCAGTGACCGCCAGGTGACATTCCCCGGGTGGTCTGGAATCTGCTTGCTTGAGCTTGCTGACACACTGTACCAAAAACCATGGTTACAGGCTGGCTCCAGCCAAGCTCCTTCTCTTACTTTCAATACGCTCCGGAGGTGTCTTCCCAGACCTCCTTCCACTGGCTCAACCTAGCCAGTACTGATTCCCCTTACCAAACACACAGGTTCCATTAAATATCCCTCAACCACACCCATAGGTGCATTACACATCACCTGAGCTGCTCACGTGACTATGACCTTATCACAGGTCCTTGCTCATGTGACTAGGACCTTATCACAGGTCATTGTCTTCAGGGAAAATCCCAGCCAAACTTTAGCCTGCTTTGAGAAATATATCTCCCATCCAGCAAGACCCCCTTTGGTGTACCACATACCTCCCCCCTTTGTTCAACCCTATGGGGGTGGACACATGTCATTAACGCAGGACCCCACGACCGGGTGTCCCTGTCACATGGTTCTACCAGTCGAGAGGGCTGTCTCAGTTGGGTTTGGTACAACCTCACACATTTGTTAGGCCTTCCCCACCCCCAGCGGTCAGTATGTCGGCCTTGGGCCTCAGCCCTGGAGTCACCAGCTGTCTGTGTCTCCAGACCGTTTCTAGTCAACCCCTTTTCCAAGTGGGACCCTTTATGCGACCTTTCCTTCCTTGGCCGCCTTCTACGGTTATTGCGGTCATGAGTCCACCGTCCTGTAAAGCCCACTGGCTGATCTGAGTCTGACTCTTTGGCATTCTGTCCACTACAGGGTCTCCCACTTTGGTCACTCAGCCCTGAGCTACTTAATGCATCACTACTTCTATGTCTTTCATCAAGCCTCCTTCGGTATTTTCTCTTCTGGTCATTTCCCTCCATTTTCAGCAGCTCTTTATGGATCTGCTCCCTCTCTCGCCTTAACTGCTCGATTTCCTTTAGGTATCCCACGCGATACCCCAAAAGCATACGGATATTCTCAAGACTCTCCCTGGAACCGACAACAAGGAATGGAACCATCCCATCTTCACCCTCGACCTGGGTCACGTCATCAGCCGGAATCCTCAGTCTCTTCACACCGGATCTATTCACCATGTCCTGCATCACTCTTCCACGTCTTCAGATGACTTTGCCCACCAGATTTCTGGGTACCAGAATGATGTCTTCCACCAAGCCCAGACGATTTTGAGCTTCCCTTATCAGCTCTCGGCGTCGAGAGGCTTTCCTATTCTCCAAACATGATCGTCTGTTTCGTGTGGAGACATTGAAGATGCATATCCTTCAAGACAGCCACCCGCTTCTCTGTGACTTCCCTAGTCGACAGTATCACCAACTGGTTCATCTCAGGTGCCCAGTTCACACTACATTCTTCCACTGCTTTTTCAAAGGCCTCATGCACACCCTCACTGGTGCAAGCTTCTCGCATGTCTTCTGGTACCTCTATCACGTACTTGAAAACCCCAGTCTCACCTTCTTGGACAGATTGTTGGACCTCATCGTCCTGAGCGTCAGTGCTGTTTTCCAAGACACCAACACTTCTTGGGTGGCCAGCTGCGTGGCATTTCTCTTGCTGGATTTTTTTTCCCGTCGAGGCTCCTTCTTCAGTCAACCTCTCCTATTCGCTCTCCTTCATTGCAATCCGACCAGGAGAGCATGAGAGTTCGATTTCCCGGTTATTTGTATATTTCTGGAGCTCGACATTAGCCTCCTTCTCTACCTTGAGCTCTTGGAGAACTTTATCCCGCTCCTCTGTGAGGCAGCGACACTCATCCATCCTCCAGAGAAGCTCCTGCTTATGCTTCTCTTGGGCCTCTCTGAGCACCTCTATATCTTTCAACATGGCCTTGTTCACAGACTGACATGCTGACAGATGACCTCTGAGCTTAGAGACTTCCTTCTCGAGCTACTCCACTCTGTGCTCAATCGCTTGTCTCAGGACCCTTTCTCGCTCGGCTGTTTCTTTTACGGTCTCTCTAAGCCGCGCTTTTTGCCAGCTCTGCCCCTTTTTGGGCCACCACCCCTATTCGGGTCTCCGCCCCCTGGTGGGACTCCACCCCTTTTAATGACACCACCCCGCTCTGGGTTTCCACCCTTTTTGGGAAACCACTCCTATTTGGGTTACCCCCCTTTTTGGAACTCCACCCTCTTTTTGGCAACCATCACAGTTTGGGTCACTGTCCCTTTTTGGGACTCCGCCCTCTTTTTGGCAACCATAACGTGGACTCCCCCACGGCCCTCTCAGGACCCAGTTCACACAGTACCTGTAAACAATGTCTTTTTTTAGAGCGTGTACTGGCCCTTTAAGAGTTTGTGTGCCTCGGTTCACACTGTCCTTCTTACCACAGCAGCTCCTGCTGGCACTGCCACAGCTCCTGCCGCAGCCACTGCAGTTCCTGCTGCCGCAGAACCTCTTACTGCAAGTGTCCCTGTAGCTCCTGCTACCACAAGTCTCTGCACGCTTCCGCTGCGCCATCTTCGTGGACCCTACGATCCACAGCAACCTTCGTAACCCCGCCGAGTTACAGCCAAACGCTTGTCACCTTCATAACCCCACCGAGTTACAGCCAGACTTCTTCACCTGGTTATTTGTCACTTTTTCACCCAGGACATCAACTGTCATGCAGGAAAAAACAAAACCATCCGAAAAACAGCCTGACCTCACTGCGTGTGCCCGCATTCAAGCCACCAAATGTAGGGATTTGCTCTGGTAGGCAGTGGCCGGGCCGCAGTAACGAGGCAACACACAGGCTTTAAGTCCAAAAATCACTGGTTTACTGTCACTTTAAAAACCAGGCAGCAGAAACATAACAGAACGTAAATGCACTCCAGCTTGGAGAACCACTGTTCCCAGACTCACCCTTGCATGGGACGGGCTTGACTAAGCGGCTGCAGGTCAGCAGTGACCGCCAGGTGCCATTCCCCGGGTGGTCTGGAATCTGCTTGCTTGAGCTTGCTGACACACTGTACCAAAAACCATGGCAACAGGCTGGCTCTAGCCAAGCTCCTTCTCTTCCTTGCAATACGCTCCGGAGGTGTCTTCCCAGACCTCCTTCCACAGGCTCAACCTAGCCAGTGCTGATTCCCCTTACCAAACACACAGGTTCCATTAAATATCCCTCAACCACACCCATAGGTGCATTACACATCACCTGAGCTGCTCACGTCACTATGACCTCATCACAGGTCCTTGCTCACGTGATTAGGACCCTATCACAGGTCATTGTCTTCAGGGAAAATCCCAGCCAAACTTTAGCCTGCTGAGATAAATATATCTCCCATCTAGCAAGACCCCTTTTGTGTACCACACCCCATATATGGGGGTATCTGGAGAAATTGCACAAAAAATTTTGGGTTCCATTTTCTTTTGTTTTTCATGAAAATAAAATATTTGGGGCTAAAATATTTTCATGACTCTGCGTTATAAACTTCTCTGAAACTTCTGGGAGTTCAAGGTGCTCACCATACATCTACACCATGTTCCAAATATTATGCAAATGATATTTTTCTCTGATTTTCCTAAGTGGTCGGTGCAAATGACAGTCTAATAAAAGTCATCATCATCACCCGTTAGAGTATACATCGAATTTTATTGTAGAAACCTCCCAATGATAACAGTATAATCTCCAAAATTAATAAAAACTCAAAATGCGCTGTTCCAAATTATTAGGCACAGTAGAATTTCTAAACATTTGATATGTTTTAAAGAACTGAAAATGCTAATTTGTGGAAATTGCAGCATTAGGAGGTCACATTCACTGAACAAAAAACCTACTTAACTCCAAAACATCCTAACAGGCCAAGTTACATGTTAACATAGGAACCCTTCTTTGATATCACCTTCACAATTCTTGCATCCATTGAACTTGTGAGTTTTTGGAGAGTTTATGCTTGTATTTCTTGCATGAAGTCAGAATAGTCTCCCAGAGCTGTTGTTTTGATGTGAACTGCCTCCCACCCTCATAGATTTTTTGCTTGATGATACTCCAAAGGTTCTCTATAGGGTTGAGGTCAGGGAAGGTCGTGGCCACACCATGAGTTTATGTCCTTTTATGCCCATAGCAGCCAATGACTCAGAGGTATTCTTTTCAGCATGAGATGGTGCACTGTCATGCATGAAGATGATTTTGCTCCTGAAGGCACGTTTCTGCTTTTATACCATGGAAGAAAGTTGTCAGTCAGAAACTCTATATACTTTGCAGAGGTCATTTTCACACCTGCAGGAACCTTAAATGGCCCTTTCACACCTTCATCAACCTTAAAGGGTCCTACCAGCTGTTTACCCATGATTCCGGCCCAAAACATGACTCCTCCACCTCCTTGCTGACGTCGCTACCATCCACTACTCCATCCATCTGGACTATCCAGGGTTGCTCGACACTCATCAGTAAACAAGACTGTTTGAAAATTAGCCTTCATGTATGTCTGGGCCCACTGCAACCGTTTCTACTTGTGAGCACTGTTTAAGGGTGGCCGAATAGTAGGTTTAGGCACCACAGCAAGCCTTTGAAGGATCCTACACCTTGAGGTTCGAGGGACTCCAGAGGCACCAGCAGCTTCAATATTTGTTTGCTGATTTGTAATGGCTTTTTAGCAGCTTCTCTCTTAACCCGATAAACTTGCTTGGCAGAAACCTTCCTCATTCTGACTTTATCAGCACGAACACGTGCTCAGAATCAGCCACAAATCTCTTAACAGTACTATGATCACGCTTAAGTTTTCGGGAAATATCTAATGTTTTCATCCCTTGACCAAGGCATTGCCCTATTTGATGCTTTCCAGCAGCAGAGAGATCGTTTTTCTTTCCCATGTTACTTGAAAACTCTGGCCTGCTTAATAGTGTGGAACATCCAGTTTTCCTTTTATTGGGCTCACATGGCAAACTAATTATCACAGGTATCTGAGATTGATTTCAGTGATCCAAAGAACCCTGAGACACAGTACCAAAAAGAAAAAAAAAACACTA
This sequence comes from Oophaga sylvatica, assembly GCA_033576555.1. NCBI lineage: Eukaryota > Metazoa > Chordata > Amphibia > Anura > Dendrobatidae > Oophaga > Oophaga sylvatica. Next base: position 789,064,035 of record JARQOD010000001.1, on the reverse strand, counting down.
TGACACTTAAAACTAATTTGCATAATAATTTGGAACATGGTGTAGATAAGTTCTCTGATGTGTATAGTTACCAAAATAATGTCACTCTAGGGGGTTTTCCACTGTGTAGGGTATCTGCAAATGCAACATGACATCCACAAATTATTCCAGAAAATTTTGCATTCAAATGGCGCTCCTTCCCTTCTGAGCCGTGCCCTGCGCCAAATAGTAGTTTTCTCCTACATATGGGGTATTGGTGTACTCAGAGAAATTGCACAACAAATTGCACTCTGCAATTTCTTTTGTTACTCTTGGGAAAATGTAAAATTTGGTACTAGAAACATTTTTGTTGGAAAAATTAGATTTTTTTTATATTCACGGCGTAATGTTATAAAAATTTGTGAAGCACATGGGTTTCAAGGTGATCACTACACATTTCAAGTTCCCTGAGATATCTAGTTTCCAAAATGGCATCACTTGTGTTTTTTTTTTTTTTACTGTTTAGGCACATCAAAGGCTCTCCAAATGCAACATAGCATCAGCTAATTATTCCAGCAAATTTTGCAATAAAAAAGTCAACTGGCTCTCTTTCCCTCCCAAGTCCTGCACTGCGCCCAAACAGTGGTTTTTCTCCAGATATGGGGTATCAGCATGCTCATGAGAATTTGAAAAATGAGCATTTTTCTGACAGACCCTACAAGGAGGTCTGGGAGGCAGTGAAAATGTTGAAATGGTTGGAAAAAGTTCTGAATTGAAGGAGAACAACATGAGGAAGACCACTGGAAGCATCTCTGACTCTCAGATTGCTGCTGAGAACAATGATGTTACAATTTTACTCCACTTCAAGGAATGACTATAGAACATTCAAAATCAAACAGAAATTGGAGTTTACAGGAAAAAATGTTAATAAACATTCTTTCCTATATAATGACTTATACATAAGGCAACATTTAAAAAAGATTTTAAAAAAATAATTTACATAAACCAAAACTGAAATTTTTATTTTAAAATTGGAAATTTCAGTGTAATTTATGAAGGATGTAAAAACTGTCAAACATGTGGATGGAGACAGAAGCCCCAGGGGAGCCATCACCACAGGGGTCTCAAATGCAATTCCAGGTGATGGGCTTATGGAATATGCTTCATTCTTTGAGCTAAAGGCAAATCTTTAAGGGGGAGGGAGAAAAAGATGCTAAAGATTAAGTCATTCAGTTGTTGGAGTGACTTCAAAGGGAGAGGATCCTGGCTGAGGTAGATAGATGGACAGGGCCGGCGTCAGCACTTGGGCAAGTGCTGGGGCCCTGAGCAGGCGGGGGGCCCACTCGCCATCAGAGACATCGGCATACTATGGGAGCCCTGTGCCAGTACCCTCAAGTGGGCCCCCCCCCGCTTGCTCAGGGCCCCGGCACTTGCGATACTTACCTCTCCTCGCTCCACCGCTGTGACGTCTTCCGCGTTTCCTGACAGTGACATTCAGGTCAGAGGACGTGATGAACAGTCACTGTGCAGAGATCTGGAAGATGGCGACGCTAAGGAGTCCAGAGTAGAGCAGTGCCCAGCGAGGAGAGGTGAGTATTTCATTTTTTTAATGTTTGAAGCAATATATGGGGAGCATTATACACTGGAGAATTATATATGGGGTCCATTATACACTTGAGCATCATATATGGGGCCCATTATACACTGGAGCATTATATATGGGCCCCAACATACACTGGAGCATTATGTAAGGAGCCCATTATAAACTGGAGCATCATATATGGGGCCCATTATACACTGGAACATCATATATGGGGCCAATTATGTAACGGGTCTGGGAGGCGGAACCTCTGAGCTTTATTATACAAGGAGGCTTTCCTTGTAAAGGAGCGGGTGGCGCCCGGGGAGACGGACAGGAAGTCACTGCAAGTGACGGGGGCAGTCTCTGGACAGACAGGTGGGAGGTCACGGCAAGTGACCGGGGCAGTCTCTGGATAGACAGGTGGGAGGTCACAGCAAGTGACCGGGGCAGTCTCTGGATAGACAGGCGGGTAGTCACGGCAAGTGACCGGGGCAGTCTCTGGGTAGACAGGCAGGTAGTCACGGCAAGTGACCGGGGCAGTCTCTGGATAAACAGGCGGGTAGTCACGGCAAGTGACCGGGGCAGTCTCTGGGTAGACAGGCAGGTAGTCACGGCAAGTGACCGGGGCAGTCTCTGGATAAACAGGCAGGCAAGGGGCCGGGGCAGTCTCTGAATGGACAGGTATATACGACCTGAGACGGTGGAGCCTCCCGGTATGCTAGCAGGCAGATGACAGATGAGCGCCCCCAAGTGAGCAGGCGAGAGTCTCTGAAATAGCCGATGGACACCGCAAGTGATGGCCGAACCTCCAGGTAGGCTTGCAGGCAGATGAGCGCCCCCAAGTGAGCAGGCGAGAGTCTCTGGAATAGCCGATGGACACCGCATGTGACGGCCGAACCTCCAGGCAGGCTTGCGGGCAGGTAGCAGACAGCAAACTGGCAGGAAACAGGCAGGTAACTGGTAACGGACCCTGAGGGCTAAAGCAGAGTAGTGAACAGTGCAATAACAACATTGCTCGGGCACCTCCATTAAGGAGGAAGTACTTTATATAGGGTGGAGTCCTCCGGCATTGGCCGGGGACTTTTTTGAAAGATGCGCGCGGCCCCTTTAAGAGCGGGGGAGTGCGCAGGCTCGCGCCCTAAGTCCAGTAGCAGGGAAGGAGCGCGCGGCCCCAGCAGGGCGGAAGGAGGACGCTGAGCGCGGGTAAGGGGGGCGACGTCCCTGCCTGGCAGAGGACGCTGTCGCAGGGGAACAGCGTCCCTGCCTGGCAGAGGGCAGGGACGCCGGCGCTACAGTACCCCACCCTTTAGGCCCCCCCTTTTTTAGGCCAGAAAGAAATTTAGCTAGGATGAGAGGGGCATGGATGTTCTCCCGAGGCTCCCACGTTCTCTCCTCAGGACCAAACCCCTTCCAATCCACCAGAAAATAGGTCTTTCTTCCTACCCTTTTGGTGGCCAGAATGTTCTCTACCTCAAATTCGTCTTCAGCAGACACTGGAGCAGGAGGTGTACCTGTAGACTTGACAAAAGAGTTAAGTACCACCGGTTTGAGGAGAGATACATGGAAGGAGTTAGGAATCCGCAAATTGGCTGGGAGTTTCAATTTATAGGACACCGGGTTGATCTGACTGATGATCTCAAAAGGACCGATGAACCGAGGGCCTAACTTGTAGGAAGGAATCTTTAGCCGGACATACTTGGACGAAAGCCAGACCTTATCCCCAGGACGGAATTGAGGAGGATCCAGACGTTTTTTGTCAGCATGTTTCTTCATGCGCTCGGATGACAGAATGAGTGCGGACCGGGTACTCTCCCATATGGAGGAAAATTCGTTAACCAGAGATTCCGCAGCTGGATTGTCCACAGAAATGGAGACAGGCAAAGGGATCCGAGGGTGTTGACCGAAGACTACAAAAAACGGAGATTTGGAGGAAGATTCGCTCTCGTGATTGTTGTAAGAGAATTCGGCCCAAGGCAGGAGATCCACCCAGTCAGAATGGTGGGCATTAACGAAGTGTCGGAGATAACTGGTCAGATTCTGATTGATTCGCTCGACTTGTCCATTGGACTGCGGGTGGTAAGCGGAGGAGAAATCCAAGGTGACGTCTAGCAACTTACAAGTGGCTCTCCAGAAACGTGAGGTGAACTGTACCCCACGATCCGACACAATGTGACGAGGCAGACCATGAAGACGGAAGATGTGGCGGATAAAGTCTTTAGCCAACTCGGGTGCAGACGGAAGCCCTGGCAGGGGAATGAAGTGAGCCATCTTGGAAAATCGGTCAACGACCACCCAAATGACCATACAACCGGCAGAGACGGGCAGATCTGTTATGAAGTCCATGGCTATATGCTGCCAGGGGGCAGCGGGTACAGGAAGCGGAAGAAGACGGCCGGCAGGCAGGTGTCTTGGAACTTTGTTGCGGGCACAGGAGACACAGGCAGAAACAAAGTCTATTACGTCCTTGTGCAGGGTAGGCCACCAGTAATGCCGAGTAATGAGCTGGAGGGTCTTTTTCTGACCAGCGTGGCCAGCTAGTTTAGACGAATGACCCCAGTGTAGGATTCTCTCCCGATCGGTTACCGATACGAACGTCTTACCAGGAAGGAGACGATTTAGACTCACGGGAGCCACCTGCATCACTCTGGCGGGATCGATGATATGTTTAGGTTCCTCCTCGAGATCCGACACCAGGAAGGACCGGGACAAGGCGTCCGCCTTGATGTTCTTGTCGGCCGGGCGAAAATGTAAGAGAAAATCAAAGCGGGCAAAAAACAAGGACCATCGGGCTTGGCGAGGGTTAAGTCTCTGGGCATGCTGGAGGTAAGCCAGATTTTTGTGGTCAGTGTAAATGATTACCGGATGAAGAGCCCCCTCGAGTAGGTAACGCCACTCCTCCAATGCCAGCTTGATGGCCAATAACTCTCGGTCTCCTATGGAGTAATTGCGCTCTGAAGAGGAGAAGAGTTTGGAGAAGAAGCCGCAAGATACCATCCTCCCGGATGAAGATTTTTGAGTAAGTACCGCTCCGGCTCCAGAAGAGGAAGCGTCCACCTCCAGGAAGAACTGCTTGTTGCCGTCCGGGCGATGCAGCACTGGAGCGGAAGAGAAGGCCTGTTTTAAAGAAAGAAAGGCCTCCTCTGCTTCGGGCGTCCACTGTTTGGGATTAGCATCCTTGCGGGTGAGCGCGGAGATTGGAGCCGTCCGGGAAGAGAAGTGCGGTATGAAAAGGCGGTAATAATTGGCGAATCCCAGGAACCGCTGAATGGCCTTCAACCCTCCGGTCGGGGCCATTTCTCGATGGCAGACAGTTTCTCCGGATCCATTCGTAGGCCTGTCTGAGAAATGATGTAGCCCAAAAACGGAAGCGAGGTCTGCTCAAAGAGGCACTTCTCATATTTGGCGAAGAGGTGATTCTGCCTGAGCCTGAGCAGAACCTGACGAACATCCCTCCGGTGAGACTGGAGATCCGGAGAGAAGACCAAGATGTCGTCTAGGTACACCACAACGCAGGAGTAGAGAAGGTCCCGGAAGATGTCATTGACCAACTCCTGAAAGACTGCTGGAGCATTACAGAGACCAAAGGGCATCACCAAATACTCGTAGTGGCCGTCCCGGGTGTTGAATGCCGTCTTCCATTCATCTCCCCGACGGATACGGACTAGGTTATATGCTGTTATGTTTCGGTAGCTGAGGAGTGCAGGTAAAAAAGGCAATACACCAGAGCAGTTAGAATCTATGGGATTGCAGTACCCTGACTAACCACCACAACTAGAGGCAGCCGTGGAGCGTTCCTACGTTGGTCCTAGACGCCTCGTCACAGCCTGAGAAACTAACTACACCTAAAGATAGAAATAGGAAAGCTATCTGCCCCGGAGCAGAACCCCAAAGATAATAGAAAGCCCCCAAACATGTAATGGCGGGTTAGACAAGAGGAAATACTGACACAGAAAGAAAATAGTATGAGCAAACGCTGGGGCCCAAACTAACTAAATAGAAAAGGACAGGAAGGGTACTTACTGCAATCCCAGAAAACCCTGAAAAACACCAACTCTACTAATTTCAAAATCACCTGAGATCATACGACCTCTACCACCTAAATTAGCTCTCTGGTGTAACAAAATCAAAACAGCAGCCACTGAAAAAACTGGAAAAAGCAAAAGAACAAAACTCAGTGGCTGAACTAAACTGAGAAGGCAGAAGCCCCCGGAGGGGACCCAGAAGGCCCCCAAAGAAGTGCAGGACAAAATGCAAAAATATAGCAACAACACTAAAGAAGAAAAATTCTTATCTGGTAGCAGGAGATGCAGACACGACACAGCAGGCTACAAGGGAAACTGGAATGAAGGATTCAGACCAGAACAATTGATCACCGGCAACCCTGATGGGAAAATGACTCCCTTATATAAGACCAGTCAGTAACACCTGATTCCCAGTCCTCACAATCTTCACTAGTACCGCTTGTAACCACCAGAGGGAGCCTCTGCTCAGAACTCATCTCAAACCCATTCACAACAATATGCCCCACGAAGATCCAGTTTGGTGAAGATTCTAGCCCCCCTCAGACGATCAAACAATTCTGGAATGAGCGGAAGAGGGTACTTATTCTTCACCGTGATCAAATTTAGGCCTCTGTAGTCAATACAGGGACGGAGAGAGCCGTCTTTCTTTTTTACGAAGAAGAAACCTGCTCCCGCTGGGGAGGTGGATTTCCGGATGAATCCCTTGGCCAAATTCTCCTCGATATATTCGGACATCGACCTGGTCTCAGCAGCGGACAATGGGTAAATACGCCCACGGGGAGGCGTAGTACCGGGTAGCAGGTCGATCGGGCAATCATACGGTCTGTGAGGGGTAATGTCTCTGCTTCCTTTTTATTAAAGACATCAGCGAATGACCAATATGGAATCGGGAGCCCTGGTAGATTAGTTGGTGTAGGAGAAGGATGGACGGGATGAACAGGAACAAAACACGTTTTATGACAGTCCTGTCCCCAGCGAAGGATCTCTCCAGTCTGCCAGTCGAGCACGGGTGCATGCTTTTGGAGCCAAGGCAGACCTAGTAAGAAAGCGTGAGAGACTCCAGGCAGAACATGAAACGAGATGCTCTCAGAATGCAACATTCCCACCTGCAGGGTTATGGCTTCAGTGATAAGTTGGATGGGACGTGGTAGGAGACCCCCATCCACAGCAGCAACAGATACTGGTTCAACCAGAGGTTTGGTAGGAATGCGATATTTTTCTACTAGAGCCTGTGAAACAAGATTCCCGGCTGCTCCAGAATCAAGTTGGGCTAGTTCGAAATAACGGTTCTCACCGAGGAGAATTGAGACTGACAGCAGCAGAGATGAAGAGGATTTATTTTTGTCTAGGTGGACCTCTCCGAGCGAACCTAGACACAGGCGTTTCCCGACCTCTCTGGGCAGGTACGGATCCGGTGCTCCTTACTGCCACAGTAGAAGCAACTCCCCTCGGCACGGCGTAAGTCCTGACGGGCTTTGACCATCTTGGTCTGGTCGACTTGCATAGGCTCAGAAGAGTGTACCAAAGGAGAAACGGAAGGAGTTACAGGTCTCTGAAAAGAAGGAGCTAGACGAGGAAACCTTCTCTCACGGGTGACCTCTTTAGCGCGCTCCTGGAACCGTAGATCAATTCGATTGGCAAGAGTTATTAGGTCATCGAGAGAGGTTGGAATGTCCCGACCGGCAAGTTCATCTTTAATACGGCCGGACAGACCCTCCCAGAAGACAGATATCAGAGCGTCATTATCCCAAGCCAGCTCCGAGGCAAGGGTACGGAACCGTATGGCATATTGACCGACGGTGAGACTTCCCTGACGGAGACGCAGCAGAGATGATGCAGAGGAGGTCTTCCGTCCGGGTTCGTCGAATACCTTCCGGAAGGCTGAGAGAAAAGCAGACAGGTCAGACACCAGAGGATCTTCTCTCTCCCAAAGAGGATTTAACCAGGCCAGGGCCTCTCCGGTGAGATGGGACATGATGAAGGCAATTTTGGCCCGGTCGGAGTTAAACTGGTGTGCCAGGAGTTCAAAATGCAGGGTGCACTGGTTAATGAAACCCCGAGCCAGAGCAGGGTCGCCTCCAAACCGAGGAGGAGCTGAAAGTCGAGGTCCAGGAATGGAAACCACGGAATTGGTAAGCAGCGGAACTGCCGGATTGCGAGTCATGGCGCCTGCGGTGGTTGCTGGTGAAGTAGTCAGGGTGTCCAGGCGGGAATTAACATTCCGCAGGTGACCCAGGATGGACTCCTGTTGAGACCTCTGACGAGACAGTTCATGACACAGGTCAGAGAGCGAGGGAGTTTGGGTGCCACCGGGTTCCATGGCCCGAGCAAACTGTAACGGGTCTGGGAGGCGGAACCTCTGAGCTTTATTATACAAGGAGGCTTTCCTTGTAAAGGAGCGGGTGGCGCCCGGGGAGACGGACAGGAAGTCACTGCAAGTGACGGGGGCAGTCTCTGGACAGACAGGTGGGAGGTCACAGCAAGTGACCGGGGCAGTCTCTGGATAGACAGGTGGGAGGTCATGGCAAGTGACCGGGGCAGTCTCTGGATAGACGGCGGGTAGTCACGGCAAGTGACCAGGGCAGTCTCTGGGTAGACAGGCAGGTAGTTACGGCAAGTGACCGGGGCAGTCTCTGGATAAACAGGCGGGTAGTCACGGCAAGTGACCGGGGCAGTCTCTGGGTAGACAGGCAGGTAGTCAAAGCAAGTGACCGGGGCAGTCTCTGGATAAACAGGCAGGCAAGGGGCGGGGCAGTCTCTGAATGGACAGGTATATACGACCTGAGACGGTGGAGCCTCCCGGTAGGCTAGCAGGCAGATGACAGATGAGCGCCCCCAAGTGAGCAGGCGAGAGTCTCTAGAATAGCCGATGGACACCGCAAGTGATGGCCGAACCTCCAGGTAGGCTTGCAGGCAGATGGCAGATGAGCGCCCCCAAGTGAGCAGGCGAGAGTCTCTGGAATAGCCGATGGACACCGCATGTGACGGCCGAACCTCCAGGCAGGCTTGCGGGCAGGTAGCAGACAGCAAACTGGCAGGAAACAGGCAGGTAACTGGTAACGGACCCTGAGGGCTAAAGCAGAGTAGTGAACAGTGCAATAACAACATTGCTCGGGCACCTCCATTAAGGAGGAAGTACTTTATATAGGGTGGAGTCCTCCGGCATTGGCCGGGGACTTTTTTGAAAGATGCGCGCGGCCCCTTTAAGAGCGGGGGAGCGTGCGGGCGCGCGCCCTAAGTCCAGTAGCAGGGAAGGAGCGCGCGGCCCCAGCAGGGCGGAAGGAGGACGCTGAGCGCGGGTAAGGGGGGCGACGTCCCTGCCTGGCAGAGGACGCTGTCGCAGGGGAACAGCGTCCCTGCCTGGCAGAGGGCAGGGACGCCGGCGCTACAAATTATATACTGGAGCATCATATATGGGGCCCATTACACACTGGAGCATTATATATGGGGTCCATTATATACTGGAGCATCATATGGGGCCCAATATATATTGAGCATTATATAAGCCCATCATACACTGGAGCAGCATCCATGGGGCCCATCATGTGCTGGAGCATCATATGGGGCCCATTATATATGGAGTATCACATGGAGCCAATTATATATGGGGCCCATTATATATGGAGCATTATATGGGGCTCATCATACACTGGAGCATCATATATGGGGCCCATAATATACTAGAGCATCATATGGGGTTCATTATATATGTGGCATCATATGGGGCTATCATGTAATGGAGCATCATATGGGGTCCATTATATATGGAGCATCATATGGAGCACATTTATATGGAGCATTATATGGGGCCTATTCTGTATGGAGCATTATATGGAGCCCATTCTGTATGGAACAATATATGAGGCCCATCATATACTGTATGGAGCATTATATGTGACTCATTATACTGTATGAAGTAATATATGAGGCTCATTATACTCTATGGGGCCCATCCTATACTCTATGGAGCATTATATGGGGACCATCATATACTGGAGCATTATGTGGAGCTCATCATATACTGTATGGAACATTATATGGGACCCATTATGTATAGAGCAATACATGGGGCACATTATTCTGTATGGAGCGCTATGTGGTGCCCATAATACTGCATGGAGGACTATACTGTCCGGTTTCTGAGCTGTTGTAGAATTTACAATAGATTTCACACATGTAATGTAAGAAGTGAAGTATTTGGCATTGTACAATACCTATATTTCTCTGCTGTATCTGTGCATCATCAATTGTGGTATGTGTTAAAGGGGCCCACTGAGACTCTTTCACCCGGGGCCCACGAAAACCTGGAGCCAGCCCTGTAGATGGACTATGGAGTTTTGGAGATTGGTTGCTGGCTGGGCTGGATCCCCCTGCTATGGTTGAGGGATTTTTCATCTGAATTTCATAAACTTTCTTAAGGATTGTTGGTCCTGGATATATGGACGTCGGTTGTGTTTTGTTGTCTGGAGGACCCTTGACTGTGATTACAGACTATACTGGAGGGAGATATGAAATCTGTGGGCAAACCAAAAGTTGGGAGGCAATAAAGCCTGATACGGGGGCAGTGGGACTATCGGACCCAGGAAGGGATCTTGTGGACTGGGGCAATGTATTTTGGCCATCTACCTGGATTTGTTGTAAAACCATGGACGTACAGAATAAAAAATAGCTACATCGTAACCTGCCTAGGTGATTATTACAACCCACAACCTTAGATCTTCACAAGTGGTGGCAGCTGGTGCAATCACCTATTTCTGGACAGCATACCAGGGAAAGTTACTGAAAGTGACTTAGCAGAAGAGATATCAGACTTGATCGACAAGAGGCTCAAGAAGGAGGAGCTGAGAGCCCTTTGCTCTGAGAGAGAGGTAGAGTGGTTGCCAGAGGACAACCGGGTGACCCTAATACAATGCTTGGACAACTGGAACCGGGAACATCCACAGGAAGAGGTCAGTTCAGACGTGGAGGAGGGCATCAGCATGGAGGGACCACAGCCCGGGGCTGTCAACCAGATGCTAGAAATTCGACCGACTGAGTTGAAGCAGATGCTGGATGCACTAGGAAAGCAGGCCTTGAAGATAGAGTGAGCGTCAGTGTTAAGCAAATATCTGTGTTTGCATATAGCAGTACCCCTACCTGCCCCCACACAGAGGACAGTGGATAACAGGAGAGAGGGGTTTCCATCTTTAAAGTACCGGAATATACCACACTTCAATGAGGACACCTCTGACATTGATGAACATCTCCAGTTATTTGAGAACCTCTACCTTCTGCATGAGATGTCAGTCAGTGACTGGCCCAGATTTTTGAGCATTGGCCTGACAGGAAAAGCAAGAGAAGATTTTAATAACTTGTCTTCTGGGGATCAGAGATGTCACTCTACCATTTTCAGGGCATTACTAGAGAGATATGCCGTCATGCCTGAAACCTACCTCAGGAAGATTGGGGAGACTGACAAGCCCTGTGCGCACACACACCGGGAGTTTGCCAACATAATATGTACGGCATGCACTTGGTGGATACAAGGACTGGGGGCTTGGGAAGCAGAGTATGTCTTTGATATATTTATGCTGGAACAATTTATGTCCAAGCTCCCAGGTGACTTAAAAGAATAGGTGGCGGATAGAAAACCACTGAGCCTGGATGATTCTGTAAGATTAACTGATGATTGGTTTGCTAAACGACCACAGCTATGTGAAAGTACAGCCACAGCGAGTCATGAACAGGAGCTTACAGGGTGGCCAATGAGACCCATGGACCTGCGAGAGGAGGAACAGTCTGGATTTCAGACTTCACAAAGAGGGAGAAGTTTCCTAAGCCCCCCTGTGCGGCTCGCGTCAGGGCGAGGGGAGTTATTCTGCCATAACTGTGGATGCATGGGACATTTTGCCAGGACTGTTCTAGCTCACATCATCTGCGTCCCCAATTGGTGAACACTGTGCTGCAATGGGGTTAGAATGCAGAGGGAGGGAGGATCCCACTACCCCAACCAGAAGAGGAAGAGGCATATGTCTTACAAGGGCAAGTGTCCTGGACTAGATGGAACATCTCAGCGATTATGAATCAGCATCTGCAGCCAGTCTAGGTAGAGAGTGGGAGCTTCGGGGCTCTGTTACTCCAGAGCCTCAGTCACATTGATCAAAGAACATCTAGTACAGGACCATATAATTGTTCCCGGTGTTAGTCAACATTCACAGGGTACAACTACATTTAGACTTGAGTCACAGCCATGGAATGGTGGATGTGGGAGTAGTGAGGCATCTACCAGTAGATGTGTTGCTGGTAAACCTAGGAGCTGGATTGGAGTGCCATTGGGCCAATGTCACAACCCAAAGACAAGGACCGGTTCACACTGCATCAGCCAGGAGGGAACAGAGCAATCTCAACATGCTGACTACTCACCTGCCAGTGGTGAGTAATGCACAAAATGCAATGACTGTTACCATGAAGGAATGTGACATGGGGAAGGTAAATGATGTCAGGGAGGAGGACCAGGGACTTTGAGACACTGGGTCTACCATCAACCTGGTCAGCCCAGATATTGACCACCCAGAACACTATTTACCTGGCCACCAAGTGACCATCCCCTTAGATGGGGGTCAGCACTCTGGGGTTGGACGCAATGGATAAAAGTTCGGTTCTCATCGGGTACATGTGAAGTTTCCCAGGACAACCCAGGGATCAGGGGGAGGATATGGAGAAAACAGACCCCTGTCCCAGCTAACTAAATGCAGAGTCCTTGTCTCAGGGCTTCCCCCATCAGGGAGTTGGCAGTATCTGAGAGATCATGTGAGACAAGCTGGAGATGTCTAGTATGCTGATGTACACTAGGGTGGAATGGGGACTGTGTTTTTTAATCTCAAGAACGACATGGTACAAGCTTTGAGGCAGCTGGATGATTCAAAGTTTTGTTCTCATGAAGGTGAAACGTCTTAGTGTCCATGCTGAAAAAGTGGGGCAGGAGTGTGAGGAACTCGCCGCAGACTAAAGACCATTGGACCAATATGCGTAAAGTGTAATCCACGGCTCTAAGGGATGCAGACTTTTCCAGCATGGAGCACCTGTTGCATCGATATTGTTGTGTTTTATTAGATATTTGCTTGCTGTGTTTTATTAGTTTTTTGCTTTATTGTTAGTTCATCCTCAGGAATCAATGTTTCCATTCAGTGACAGCAAGCAGAGGAAGGTGTGCAGGCTGGATCTTATGTTTACCTAAGGCCAGACAGGAGATTGCCAAGGGTAAGGGCCCCGTCTCACATAGCGACACACCAGCGATCTCGACAACGATCAGGATCGCTGGTGTGTCGCTACATGATCGCTGCTGAACTGCCAAACAGGCAGCTCAGGCAGCGATCAGGACAGCGACACTGCGGGTCGTCGCCTAGTTACCCGCAGTGTACATTGGATACCAGTCCGCTGATGCAGGGAGCTGGTAACCAAGGTACACTTCGGGTTTCCAGGCGCTGCGCAGTGCCTGGAAACCCGATGTGTACCTTGATTACCAGCTCCCCTGCAGCAGCACGCTGGTATCCAACGTACACATCGGGTTTCCAGGCACAGCCCCGCGCCTGAAAACCAGAAGTTTACCTTGGTTACCAGCTGATCGCTGGTCTCCTGCCTGCCACACGCAGCGATGCATGCTGGCCAGCGGGAGACCAGCGATCAAAAAAAAGTCCAGGCATTTCTGACACGACCAGCGATACACAGCAGGGGCCTGATCGCTGGTACGTGTCAGACATAGCAAGATCGCTGCTGAGATCGCTGTTTAGCAGCGATCTCGCTAGCGATCTCGCTATGTGAGACGGGGCCTTAAATGTACGGCAATCATTCTATTAATCTCATCTGTATCTCAAGGTCTCAAGCCATTGTACTCCTAGCCTTAGGCCGGCGTCACACTGGCGACAAAATCGGACGACTGCAATACGATGAAATATCGCATTGCAGTCGGACCTATGTTAATCTATGGAGCAGCTCCCAGTATCAGATTTTTTGTGGTCCGTTTTAATCGTCCGAGTGCAATCGCAGCATGCATGCATGCATGCTGCGATTGTCACCGATTGTGGGTCGACTATCGCCAATGCAAGTCTATGGGAGCGATGAAAAATCAGATTACAAACGGACCGCACGTGTGACTTGCGATTAAATCGCACGACTATTGCAGGTGCCAGGAAATTGCATCAGGATAATTGGCAGGAAGGGCTGACATGCTTATTAGGCTATGAAAATTCAAACCCAAACAGGAAACCGCCTCCACGGAGTCCAAAACCATGGCCAGTCACATCAATGTGGAGATGTTGATCGTTCTGGTCCAGGAGAGACCAGAACTTTGGGACCAGCGGGATCCCAATTATTCCAACCGGTCGCGGAAGGACGAGGCTTGGCGGAGAATGTATTCCCAGATGTTCCCGGATTTTGGCGACAGGTCTAGGGAGGACCAAGAACGCATCAGTAAGTAACTTAATGAGAACGCTAACAATACTGTATGACTACTCAGTATGTACCAACAACAATGTGTTATAATGTCCCTCTACCCTTATATGTGAAACTGAAATGTGGCCAAAAAAACAGTTATGACTGTTCAAACCCCCAGTGCTATGTCAGAACTCCAATCACATTCTAATATTTACATACAACTGTAATGGTCGCCTACTTAAGCTGAAAAATGTTTGCATACGCAATAAATGTGTAGGTGAAGTACTTAATATGTGTCCCTTTTGTTAATGGCATCGCTGTGTCCCAAATAAACGGTCATTATTGTGACACATATCTCAGAGAGCTTTGTATGTATGAACCCTTCTAATATTAACTTGTTATCTTAGCTACATACAATTTGTAGTGTTGTTGTGTACCCCTAACACGCCAAAAAAGGATAATATTGATGCTGTACGGTACTTCTGTTTTTACTACGTTACAAGGGCAGATAAGTATAATTTTTTATTGCATCCGTTACTTTTTCAGTATCAGATGTTACAAGGCGTTGGTGCAGCTGTAGAGACTGCTACAGGCGAGAGAGACAGCTGAGGGGGTGCAGTGGGGCAGCAGCAAGCAGTAAACGAAAATATGTCTATTATGATAGACTGAATTTTCTGGCCCCAGCTATGGATGTGCGACCGTAAGTTAATGTCTGGAGAAAGTGTATTGCTATATTTTTGTATCAATTGTAATCAAAATGTTTTCTTCTCTAGCACAGAGTCAAACCTTACAGAGAGAGAGCCAGCTTCGGACTCAGAGGCAGTGATTGACCCCGTGGGGATGTTGAGGAGGCTGGGCCGTCATCATCAGCAAGTGCAGCAGCAGCAGCAGCATCACCACCACCACCACCAGCAGTGGAGTCAGAGAGCTTGCCTCTACAGTCCCAAGACCCTCCCCTCAGCAGCAGCCCTGGTAGGCCACAGGATGTGTCTTCGCCTCCTACAGTTGTGTCACAGCGAGCCAGGCGTAGAAGAGAAGGAGTTGGTTATGCCACAAGGAGGCAGGTGGACAGAGGAGTTCTGGACTACTTGTCCACTGTTGCCCATGATGATGGGGAGGAGGCATTTGGACGCAGTCTGGCTCGTTACCTCAGGGCCATTCCCCGTCAGCACAGACTGCGGATCAGAGCTGGCCTACAAATTGTGCTGGATGCAGGAACCCCACCAAATGATCCCAACAACTTCCTAGATTAACTGGAAAGGTGGCAACGTTGAAATGAAAATCTACTACGTTTGTTCGGAACCCAGCAAGGGGAGTCTGCATCAGCCTCTTATCAGCCTCCTCCTCATCATCATGCTCCTCCTCCACCTCCTCCTTGTGGACCACAGAGACCAACTCCTCCTCCTCAAACTGAGTACTACCAAAGTGGAACACAACAGGTACCACAGATGGGACAGAGTGGCCATTCTCAATATTATGCCCACTCGACCATACCCAATGTTCAATGCTGGCCACAACATGGGTATGGTCGACATGGGCATTTTGGGGGCTACAGTGTAAGTGGGCAGTCATATTATGACTACCCACAACAGTTCCCAACCTTCCCTTACCCAAACCCCCATCCAGAGCAAGCAAGAAGCAGCCAGCAAACTGCACAGTCAGCCACCACTCATGGTGACACAGTGGCTGGAGAGCAGTCTAGCCAGCCCTCACAAGCTGGCCCTCCACCTTCACCACCCCACACCTACCACCAGTTATAGGTGTAATGTATTTATTTATTTATTTATTTTAAGTTATTAACATTGTAATTTGTTTTACTGCTGCCAATTTAGCAGCAAATAGGTTGAAAAAATGTTATGACACATTAGTCATTTTGCATTATGGTTATAGCGACTAAACATGACTTAATACATAAAAAAATTGTTTAAGTCACATTGATTGTATGTGATTATTTCAATATGTATGTCATTATTTCAATAGGTGATGTGCTGCGTAACTTAATGACACCAAAAACAACACAACATCTACAATTAAGTGAGGCTAAATGTCTTTATGACAGAGCAACATAGGCACACTACATCTCTAATAATGCCTTCTCTTGCCAGGCAGTAGCACCCTCAGGGGACACAAAATATTGAGTCAACACATCACGTACTTTTAGGCCTGAAGGTGGACGACGGGGATGGATGGCTGGTGACATAGCCATAGACACATTCACAGAGGCTAAGTCACCCACATCTTGTGAGGAGCATTCATGGATTCTACAAAAATTATGTAGGACCACACATGCTTTGAGGACCATAGTAGTGTAGAAGTTCGATCATTCGTCAAGCTCAATCTGACAGGTCGTCACGCCCCCTATCATTTTATCCGTCTCCTTGTGATTTGATCTGTCTGGGAAATCAGGACTGTTGAATCTGGGAAGTTCTATCAAAGTGCTTCATGATTTTATTCGGCTCTATTTATATTTTATCCATCTCCTTGTGGATTTGATCAGTCTGTGGTGGAAAGGTGTATCAATTATAAGGCTCAAAACTTTTTGTGGGGGATGTTTAAGTCGAGCAGTAAATGTATGTAAAGGATTTTCCTAGCATGGCATTAAATCCCTATGTGAGTGTCTGCATCACTTGCTGGAAAGTTAGTGTACACATTTGCTGGATAGTTAAAGTTATTGTACAGGCTAAAAGGAGTTTATTGTACAGTATTATTCAGTATAAAAGAAGTTTTCGCCATAGAGAATTTAAGAAAAGATAGGCTCCATATCTTTTTAGCAGGACTGCACCAGGGATATGTCCGGACATGTCTAGTTCAGTACAATTGATAGGGTAATTCTGTTTCAGCTGATAGAATAGACTATTTACGCATAGTAATTAGCACTGTGAGGGGTGAACTTTTTAGAACAAAGGGCATACTCAGTTTAGCCCGGACATGTCCGGGCATGGGCATATTATGTATGTGGCTGTGTTACAATATTACACACACTATAAAGCGAATGCTTTATTCGTATTTTTAATGCCCGTGTTACAATATTACACACTATAAAGCGAATGTTTTATTCGTATTTTTAAAAAAGCAATGATGGGGTATTGTAAAACATGATTACAAGAATTTATTGCAATAAATAAATACATCTCAAAGACATTTCAAGCATTGAACTAATTGTGACACCAAAATGGTGATACAGATGGCGATACAGACAGGTTATGGTGTTCTCTCTAGACAGGCGCAAGTTTGGTGAATATTCCAACAGATGTAGTGCGGAGATTTTAGATTTGATTTTCTCTCAGCAATAAAATTTTTCACAAATGTATCATTACGCGGTTTATCAGCAGAAAAGTTCACCAATATCTTACTGAACGGCATGTTCCGAGCTAAAAAATGTAAAAAGTACACGCAGTAGTAACCGCAGACAGTACTATACGTGTCTTGGATCTGGCTGCCTTGATAATAATAAGTCTCACAATTCTTGTTCAGGAAAGTCACAAAAACGATTTTGAACAGAATTCAACAAAAATCGGGTACAAACTTTTTAGCATAGCTCTGTTTCTGACTCTCAGCTGCTATTTTAATAGTTACCATACGAATATTGTAGCGAATCAAGCTGTATTAAATTGATTACTAACACGGTTCCAGCAACTTGATGGCAAATTCAGAGCAAATTCGTTATTTCGGGACGGGTCCCGGCCTATTTTGGCACATGCTCCACTTTACTCTGATTCAACGCGATATATTCAACGCAATATTTGTAAAGCTAGGTTATTTTAAAGATTCCTGCAACTTGATGGCAAATTCAGAGCAAATTCATTATTTCGGGACGTGTGTACTGGTCTATTTTGGTACATGCCCACTCCTACGCAGCAATTTTGACCACCATTCAACAAAAATCGGGTACAAACTTTTTAGCATACCTGTGTTTCTGACTCTCAGCTGTTATTTTAAACAGTTACCATACCGATATTGTAGCGAATCAAGATGTATTAAATTGAATGCTAACACGATTCCAGCAACTTGATGACAAATTCAGAGCAAATTTGTTATTTCGGGACGTGTACCGGCCTATTTTGGCACATTCCCACTCCTACGCAGCGATTTTGACCACCATTCAACAAAAATCGGGTACAAACTTTTTAGCACAGCTGTGTTTCTGACTCTCAGCTGATATTTTAAACAGTTACCATACCGATATTGTAGCGAATCAAGGTGTATTAAATTGAATACTAACACGATTCCAGCAACTTGATGACAAATTCACAGCAAATTTGTTATTTCGGGACGGGTCCCGGCCTATTTTATAACGATGCTAACCCCCTCAGGTATGAAAGACAGGCAGCTCTTTTTCAAGAAAACTGTCACTGTGGTGCTTTTTTCTAGCCTTCATCAGTGTAGCCGCTAGGATACACGGACCCCTCCAGCTCATCCCTGTCAAGGTAAAATATAATTTTCTACCTCTATATTTTTATATATATGTGTTTTGCTATATTCATATGTTTATATGTATTTTGTACTTTGATATGTCAAGATAAACACAAAGTTTTCCTTGAGTAGTATTTAGAAACGAAACTTATTCTAAGATGTCAGTACCAGCTAGTGTCTGTCTCCAAGAAATTCACTGAAGACTGCCCCCACCTTTGGGAAATTGAGGATTGCATCAGAAACGAAACTAAGCTGAAATGAAACTGTGCTGGTCAGTATCTGTTTCTGGAGAAATGAAACTTAAGGATGACACGATGAAAGGAGGACTTAGAAGAAGATCTAAGGACCAATTAGAGATGGCCAGATGCTGGATATGTACATATATGGACATCTATAGCTTACTTCCCTGCTCTCGTCCACCCTTTTACTCCACCCTGACATCCTGTGTATGTAATCTCATGTTCTCAGAAATAAAGCTCAGAACATAGCTGGATTTGGTGCCTGCTAGCAGCCCTTTAAGCATGCTCTGAAGTCTGAACCAGCCTGTTGTCTGACTCATTCTTTATACTGGTACCACATGCTTATAATCTAATTTGGAGTGACTGGAGGACGAGTGTTTGTCGTTACGACCCCGACAATTGGCGCATCCAACGTGGGGCAGTGGATTGCCGCCCGTCCGGACCCGTCCTGAGGACTTTGTGGTGGTGCCCGCGGTGACTGAGTGCGAGGACTGATCACCCTCCGTTGAACACGGTAAGTTGGGATCATATACTTAATATGCGTCCCACTTGCCGTCCATGTGTCAGTCATTGTTGGCTTAAGCTGTATTGTCTTTTTTGGGTCTGGGTGGGTGACCGGTTGAGTGGTGAGACCGAAGGCAATCCCACGCCACGAACCAGCAAGTGAGACCGAGTGACGTCGCATGTCTGCACGTGCTTGTGTCAAAACACCACTTTTCTCCTCCTCCGGTCACGGTACCTTTATGTAGATAGATGCCTCCCGTGACTGTTAGAATAAAGTTGGGACAAATTTTAGATTCTTGAAGTGTTGAGTGGGGTAGAAGACGCACATGATAGTCTAGTTAGTGACAGATTGATTAGGATTCTCTGTCTTATCAGTGACGAATTGAGCCAGGGCTCTTCGTCTGAGAAGTGACAAATTGAGCAGGGGCTCTTTGTCTAACATGGGGAGCCTCATTAGGAGAAGCCCCAGTGTCAGTGCATGGAGCGGGGACTCTGTACTGTGTAGAGTGTCACGGCGAACTGTGCTGTAAAGTCACCATCCACAGTTAGGAGAGGGACAGATTGAGTAGGGCTCTTTGTCTTGTCAGTACATGGAGCGGGGACTCTGTATTGACGGGTGGTGACCTGCAAGTGGCGCCGGTGGTCTGAGTCACGACAGATCATTGCACTCTGTTAAATCATGATGCGTATGTTTAGATCTGAGAGACCTCATAAGTTAGAGGGTGGTGCTGTGGGAGTCAGTGAGCTTGTTCAGTCACGGGAAGGCTGTTAAAAATGTGAGGAGTTTGTATAAGATGATGGGTTTGCCTACTATGGGAGACTTCAGCCTTCAGTGTGGAAGGATTATGTAGGACAGAAGAAGGGAAAGTTATGTGATGAGGGACTCCTGTATCAGGCTCAGGCACATCTCAGAGTAGCAAATGATTTGAAAGTTGAGGGCTGGAGGGAAGTAGATGGTATAGGTGGTTCAGAAGGTGCCGAGCCTTTGTTCGGATATGTAAAATGTTCTGCATGTGATCTTGTTGATGTAACTAAAATGGCTGCCGTACCACTCATGCATGCCTGTGGTTCCAAGCCCCCAGCCACCACCCTATAATGGCACCGATCTAAGAACAAAGGGAGGTTGGACTTGTAGTGCATGTGGTGAACAGAATCCGCCCTGGGCGGAGACCTGCTGTGTCTGTGGGGCGGGCCGCCCCTGGTGTAATACCCAGCCCAATGCCCCTCCCATTCCCAACAGTGGGAAGCCCCCAGACAACGCCCTTTCCACTTCCCCCAGCAGCCATCTTGGGACACCCAGCAGCCATCTTGGGACACCCAGCAGCCATCTTGGGACACCCGGAACCCCCAGTCAGGCCTGTATCCCCTCCTGACGCCTTCTGGTACCTACTACCAACCACCGGACAGCCGGAAAAGGTTTTAGTCCCCGTCGCTGAGGCCCCTGTCCCAGGGCTCGGTCCTTCAGCCCCTGCTTCTGTTCCTAATCCGGAAGCTACTGCACTACCTCTGTTCCCAGTGGGTGCCCCTCCCAGGAGAGGAGAAATTAGGCACCAGGAGCTATCTGAAACCAATGATAAAGTAGTAAAAATTGTGATTGCTTTGTCTAAAGAGTTAACTAACACCCACTCTACAGTGTCTGCTTCTCTCCCAGAATTTACAGGTGACACGGTGCACGACTTCTCGCCTGGTGACCTTGTGTACGTGAAAAAGTTTTTGAGAAGAGACTGTCTCCAGCCCAGATTTGAGGGTCCCTACACTGTGGTCCTGACCACCCCTACTGCCCGAAGCTCGAGGGCAAGAGCACCTGGATTCACGCCTCCCACTGCAAGAAGGACAAGATTAATCAGCAGTCATGAAGTTTCTGATATACATATCCTTTTGGGCTGTATCCTGATCTCCAGTAGTGCCAGCATGCCCACCTTTGGGGTTAACTTCTGGGTTAATACTACGACCCCTGTGGTTATCTTTAAGTTCGATTTCTGTCAAATATTCAACTGTGATAGAAATGATTTCAAGGGATCAGCGCACCAGATTTGGGGGGAAAGGGACATTTTATCTCTGTTTTCACCCGCCCAAGGAATAAAAACTGTTATGATTGGTCAGATGTGATTAGAACACAGAAGAAGGAAAATTGGCACATGAAGCTAGATACGATAGATTGATAGATGAGACATACAAGTGTTATATTTGCAGGAACGGACCTGAGAATGCAGAAGTCAGTGACAGCAAGCAGAGATATAAGGGAGGGGGAAGTGCTGGTAGCAGCGAGATGGTATTTTGCTTTAGACCAAGGTCACTCTACAGATAAGCAAACTGCAGGCTGAGAAGGTGTGATACCGCATGATTTCTGGGCTTCAGATAAAACAGATGTGGGCAGATTAAGGGTGCAGTCAGTCATGGTCAAATTAAAGCCAGGTGCAATTCTTCCCCAACAGAGACAGTATCCTCTTAGTTCAGCTCAAGAGACGGCTATTGCTTAGCAGATACAGAAACTGGTAACAAGGGATGTTTTAGTTAAAACCTAGCCCCCACCTTCAGCATCTCTGCAGCTAAGGTTCCTTATCAGTAGCCAGTAAAAATTCCAACTTCAGCTTCCCCCCTCGGCTACCGGATTTAACCCTCTATGTATTGGCTGGTACAATATATATATATACACTTTTGTTCCAGATATCTCAGGATGCTGCTTAGTTTACAGTTATTGATTTTGCCAATGTTATTTTTATAATATGTTGATGATTTACTGATTTGTGCCCCTCCAGGAAACAGTGTCGTATTGCAACAATATTACTTATGTTGTTTCTGTACCAAGCTGGTTGTAATGTCGGGGTCGTAACGACAAACCACTCATCCTCCAGTCACGCCAAATTGGATTACAAGCATGTGGTACCAGGATAAGAATGAGTCAGACAATTAGGCTGGTTCAGTCTTAGACCATGCTTCATATGGTGCTTACAGGCGACCACCAGGGCAAGTTCTAAGCTTTATTTTCACATACATAAGATTATCTACCCAGGATGTCAGGGTGGAGTAAAAGGATGGACGAGAGCAGGGAGGTAAGCTATAAATGTCCATATATGTACATGTCCAGCATCTGGTCATCTCTAATTGGTCCTTAGATCTTCTTCTAAGTCCTCCTTTCATCGTGTCATCCTTAAGTTTCATTTTCTAAGAATTGATTCTGTTCTTCTTGTAAATCACATGGTTTCTCAGTTTCCAAAGGTGGGGGGGCATTTCAGTGAATTCAGTTCAAGTTATTAGATAGTTAGTGTAATACACTGATAGGACACAAGGTGGAGACAGACACCAGCTGATACTGACATCATCTTAAAATAAATTTCAATCTGATGAAGAGACCTGAGTAGTCTCGAAAGCTTGCAATTCGTTACCATCTTTCAGTTAGCCATTAGAAGGTATCAACCACTGAGGACTCTCAAGTATAAATATCTTTCAATCTGAATAATACTCATTTAAGGAAACTTCGTGTTTATCTTGACATATCAAAATAACAAGACACATATAAAAATATAGAAGTAGAAAATTATATTTTACCTTGACAATCCCCCCTAAACACTAAGTTTTCCTTTAATTTATGTGGCCTTCGAGACTGTCCATGTGTGGGGACAGGGGTAATGGATTTCTTCGCTTGGTCATTTTAGAAACTGGCCCCTTATGGACTGCCCCCAAACAACCAAGTCCCTACCAAACCTGCACATGGAGTTCTCCCACTATCCCTAAACTAAATCTCTTATTTCCATTTGTATTTTGTTATAGGGGTTTTATCAGGTTTATCCTGCGGAGTATATTTCTCCATATCACCCTTATCAGTGTCTTCATATAGTAGCGACACAACTTCCTGATGAAGGAAAGTACCTGAGGAGGCGGCTGCATTGGTCACAGCTTTCCTATACATAGATATCAAACAACATAGAATTATCAATCCTAGCACCAAAAGCCCTGTTACCACTAAGCAGGCTTGTTGGAGAAATCCTTTAAGTCCTCCAAGCCACCCTGAGAAGAAAGAGGTATCTACTCCTGCATTGACCTTTATTTCCTGAGCCAGATTTTTAATCTTTGTAAGGGCCACTATAGTTTTACCGTTGACTCCAGAATTCTGAGGAATATAAGTACAACATTCTTCCCCTATCATCCCACAGACCCCACCTTTTTCAGCTAGAATCATGTCAATGGCCAGTCTATTTTGAAGAGTCATTCTTTTGTTTTGGGCCCAGTTTCTCAACTATACCCTGGAAAGCATCTTGACTAAAATTGATAAATCTTTGCTCAGTGTAGTATATATAATTTATCCAATCTACATTGTAATTGATCTGCACAGTTGGGATGAGAGAACGGAAACCCGCCAGGATCTGATTCTGAGCTTTGTATTCGTCTGGGACCCCCCTAGGAACACCTATGGGATCCATATAAACTTTGGGATCCTCAGCATAACCGGTGTGCAGCTGACCCAGACTCCTTCTCTTTCTGGATATCAGTGGAGCTATATTCTCGATCCAGACTCTTTCTCACGTGTCTTTTAATGACTACCCAGTCTCCAGACTGCAGACTCCCAGGATCCAGGTTCGGATCTGGAAGAGAACTGAAAACATTATCATGTACTTTCTTGAGTCTTTTATGCAAATCCCTTACATATGAGCTTAATACATGGTTACTCATTTCCAGTGCTTGGGAAAAGAAACATCCTAAACTAGGCACTTTGCCAAATAGTACTTTATACGGAGAAAGTCCAGTTTTTCTATTTGGAGTGTACCTTACTGAGTGTAGGGCTAATGATAAACATTCAGGCCAAGATTTCCCTGTTTCAGCCATGGCCTTTTAGATTTTTAACTTCAATGTCCCATTTAGTCTTTCTACTTTTCCACTGCTTTGTGGATGGTATGGGGTGTGGAAAGCTTGTTAAATTCCCAGAGCTGTCAAGACTTCATTTATTATTTCACCTGTGAAATGTGTACCTCTGTCATTTTCGATTACCTCTGGTACTCCATACCTGCACACCACCTCCGCAAGCAGCTTCTTTGCGGTTGCCGCAGCCGTAGCCTTGGCAATCGGGAAAGCCTCCGGCCAACCTGAGAATACATCAAAAACACACCAACACGTACTCCCATGACCCTGATTTTTGGCAGCCGAATATAATCAATCTGCAGTCTCTGGAAAGAATGGAAGGGCCGAGGGGCGTGTTTGGGTGGTGTCTTGACTACCCTTCCCTAATTATGTGTAGCACATACCATGCATCCCTGGATCAAACCTTCTATACAGGTGGGAAAGCTTGGTGCCTCCCAATGCTTCTGCATCACACTCATCACAGCAGTTTTGGACTGGTGGGTTGACCCATGTAACATCTGGGCGACCGCAGGGTACAACGCTCTTGGAAGGCATCGACGCATCCCTCTTCCCCATACCCCAGTTGCTGCATTCAGACATACACCTTCTTTTTCCCACTTTTCTACTTCCTCCTGGCGCACCTGAGCCTGCATCTGGGATAAGGCATCCTCCGACACAAAGGGATTTTTGGGAGCGCTTACCTGGTGCATCGTTACCCCTTGGAGTGGTCTACTGGCTGCTGTTTTTGCTGCTGCATCGGCGATTGCGTTTCCTTTACTCACCTGATCAGTGCATCTGGTACGTGCTTTAACTTTTATGACAGCTACTTCTTTGATAATTGTAATGCATCAATTAACTGCTGGACTGCGTCAGCATTTTTAATGGGATGTCCTGCTGCCGTCAGGAATCCTCTAGACTTCCAAATTGGACCCAAATCATGAGCTATACCGAATGCGTATCTAGAATCTGTGTAGATGTTAACAATTCTACCTTCAGCTATCTTACAGGCCTCGGTCAGAGCCTTAAATTCAGCCTCCTGGGCCGACTGATATGGGAGCATTGGTTCTGCTTTGATTACTGCATTCAGGGAGACGATGGCATACCCGGTGTGGAAGGTACCTGAGTCATCTTGGTGGCGAGATCCATCTACAAAAGATTCAAAATCAACATTACGTCTTTCAGTTTTAAACACTGTGGGTAGACCTGCTGTTTCCTGTGCCATAAGCTGAACACAATCATAAGGAATCTCCTCTCTTGGATCTTCTTTGTACAATACCGTACCTGACCTCCCCCTAGATCCGAGAGAGGTAACAATGTGGCAGGATTAAGTGTGGTACATCTCTGCAAAGAAACATTTGGAGACATTAAAAGTGCACATTGCAATCGAAGGTGACGTGCAGCTGAAAGATGTGCCGGCTGCACCTGGTTCAGTATGGTGTATACATCATAAGGTGTAAGTGTTGTCAGTGGATGATCAAGAACGATATCTGACGATTTGTGGAGCAATAGTCCTACAGCATGTACTGCCCGTACACAGGACGGAGCACTCTAGCCACTGCATCTAGTTTTCCACTGAAACAGGCCACTGGCCTTTGATTGTTACCATGTAACTGAGTCAATACTCCTGCCGCGCGTCCCTGCTGTTCATGGAGATACAGGGTGAATGGTAGTTCATAGTTGGGGGTTCCTAGCGCTGGAGCTGCCACAATCCTGTTTTTGAGAAAATAAAAACAATCTATACCTTCAGGAGTTAGTTTAAAAAGCACAATGGTGATACAGTCACAGAGAGGCTGCATGAGGATTGATACAGCACGAATCCACTGCCTGCAGTAGAAAATCAGTCCAAGAAATATCCTAAGAGCGGCAACATTAACAGGAATAGGAAAATTCTGTACAGCTTGTTTGCGAGCGCTGGTCAGATGTCGTTCCCCCCGGTATAATACAATATTCCAAAAAGATAACTGAAGATTTACAAAATTGCAGTTTATCCTTTAACGCTTTACAACCAGCTTGGTACAGAAACAACATAAGTAATATTGTTGCAATACGACACTGTTTCCTGGAGGGGGCACAAATCAGTAAATCATCAACATATTATAAAAATAACATTGGCAAAATCAATAACTGTAAACTAAGCAGCATCCTGAGATATCTGGAACAAAAGTGTATATATATATTGTACCAGCCAATACATAGAGGGTTAAATCTCGTAGCCGAAGGGGAAGCTGAAGATTGGAATTTGTACTGTCAAGGCCATTGATAAGGAACCTTTCTCTTAGCTGCAGAGATGCCGAAGGTGGGGGCTAGGTTTTAACTAAAATATCCCTTGTTACCAGTTTCTGCATCTGCTGAGCAATAGCCGTCTCTTGAGCTGAACTAAGAAGATACTGTCTCTGTTGGGGCAGAATTGCACCTGGCTTTAATTTGACCATGACTGGCTGCACCCTTAATCTGCCCACATCTGTTTTATCTGAAGCCCAGAAATCATGCGGTATCACACCTTCTAACATTGAAGGAAATTCATTTGTGTCCTCTATACTAGCAACGTCTAGCGACATGATTTTACAAAGAGTGCTTGGCTTCAGTCCTGGTGTCATAGTGACAGTTCCGTCAGGATAATACTCAATATGTGCTTGCAATTGTGACAACACATCACATCCTAAAAGATTACATTGACCCCGTGGTGATACCATTAACTGTGTGTGTACAGTGGTTCCTTGAATTTGCAGGGGAATCTTTATAGTGACGGGGAGCAGGATAGATGGAGAGTTGTAAGGAGTTGCTATAACATGGTGGGAGAAATCACTTTTCCCAAATGGCCAGTCCTCTTCTGTAATTACTGAATTGTCTGCCCCCGTGTCCACTTGGAACTCAACCTCATGTCCCCCTGGTAAGTTCACCTGTACTGTGCAATTAGGAATGGGGGGTAAAGAGACAAGGGGGTTCATGTGCAAGCTACCTCTTTTTGCCTGCGCTAAATCATGTTGTGCCCCCGTGCTATTCTGGCTAGATCCTCTGCTTTAACTGATCTCCAATCCGGTCTACTTACTTTCAGTTTTTCCTTTCACTTCTTTTTTTTTCTTTTTTTTTAACCCATTCATATAAAACTTGCTAGAACTCTCTCACTAGTCTTGTTTTCTTTGACAAAACCCATTTCCACCCAAGTTTTTCTTAGAGTCCAGAAATAATCTTTTGGCTCTTTCCTGAACTCTGTCTTCTAGTGTAACTTCCTTTCTCTGCCTGTCTATTTGCTTCTCACATACTCTGACCTTCGATTCTTACATACTGTGTCCATTCTAAAAACATATTCAACAAATTTGACTAAAACCCTGTGCATCCTCACGAATACCCGACGGGAGGGGCTGGTCAAACCACTGCGTAGTTTGTGTGTCCTCTCTCCCTCAGCCTGCAGTTTGCTTATCTTTAGAATGACCTTGGTCTAAAGCAAAATACCATCTCGCTGCTACCAGCATTTCCCCCTCCCTTATATCTTTGCTTGCTGTCATTGACTTCTGCATTTTCAGATCCGTTCCACAAATATAACACTTGTATATCTTATCTATCAATCTATTGTATCTAGCTTCATCTGCCAATTTTCCCTTTTTCTGTTTTCTATCCCATATTTGACCAATCATAACAGTTTTTATTCCTTGAGCGGGTGACATAGAGATAAAATGTCCCTTTTCCCCTAAGTCCGGTGCGTTGATCCCTTGAAATCATTCATATCACAGTTGAATATTTGATAGAAATCGAACTTAAAGATAACCACAGGGGTTGTAGTATTAACCCAGAAGGTGGGCATGCTGGCACTACTGGAGATCAGGATATAGCTCAAAAGGATATGTAACGGAAGATTCATGACTGCTGGCTAATCTTGTCCTTCTTGTAGTGGGAGGCGTGAATCCAGGTGCTCTTGCCCTCGAGCTTCGGGCAGTAGGGGTGGACAGGACCACAGTGTAGGGACCCTCAAATCTGGGCTGGAGACAGTC
>JARQOD010000001.1:788960396-789035980 GCA_033576555.1 Oophaga sylvatica | reverse complement strand
GGGGTGTCGGGGGAAAAAACCCCGAGCGTCCCCTTTTGGGAAATTGTTTGTCCCGGACCGGGGGAAAAAAAGAGTGTTGTCTGGGGATTCATTTTTCCTTTTTTGGGGCCGGTCATGGGAATTTTTGGTCCAGAAAAACTTGGTTAGTGGGCCCTTTTTTGGTGGCCCCCCCTTTTGTCCTTTTTTTCAGGGAGTTTGTGCAGCCCGGGGGGGACTTGTTTGCTCAAGCCTTGCTCTCGTTTAGTGGTTTTTTGATTTTTTCCCGTGCCCAAGGGGCCCCATCCCCCAAAATATCTTATGGATTTCTTTTCCGACCCCCTTTTTCCAGGAATGACCGTTTTGGGTGTTTGCGATGGGTTTTTTCCAAGATGATAATCTTGTGCCATTCCTAAGTTCCCTTCCCCTTGAATTGGTGTTTTTGTTCCTTAGCACGGGGTTTTGTTTACAGGGGTTTTTCTGGAACATTGTGTCGACAGAGGACCCAGTTTGTTTCATTTTTAAAAAAGGCCTTTTTGTTCAAAAATTTGGGTTTTGAAAAATTGCTTTTCTCGGGTTTCATCCTAGCCAATGGTCAAACTAAAGAGAAAAAACCGGGACATTGGAGATTAAAAAAGATGTTTTGGGGTTGTGTTTGGAGAGGGGTCTCTTTTTTGCCTTTGGTGAGTTTGTTAAAAATAATGGGCTAGCTTGCCATTTGATGTCTCCATTTTTCTTTTATTCTGGGTTTCCCCCTTCGATTTTCTTGGGGACGACGGAGGCTTCTGTCTGCCCAGGTGTTGACTTGTTGTGGAGCGTATGAAAACTTTTTTGGGACAGGTAGTGGGGGGGTTGTCCCTCTCAGGGGGGGGGCCAGCGGTTTGAAACCCCGGCATAGGATGATGGTCCTGGGGTTTAAAAAGTGGGGGATTTGGTCTGGTTGCCCTAAAAAATATTCCTATGAGATTTGGAAATCCCCAAATTTTTAACCCTGGTTAATTTTGGCCCTTTAAGCAGGAAATTCTTAACCCTGTTTCTTTTTGTTTGCATTTCAGGGACTTTTTAAAACCATAAGTGTTCCCAAAAATCCTTTTTTAAGGGGGTTTTTTCCCCCCGTGGTTCCTCTTGTCCCTCCTGCCCTTTTTTTTGGTTGGGGGGCAATCGGGGGGATGGGGTTTTAAAAAAATATTAAAAATTTCGTTTTTTAGACGGAAACTCCAGAAATTGGGTTTTTAAAAGGGGGGGTTTTGGTCAGGAAGAAAATTTTTTGGGTTTTTTCCGGGGGCCCCATCCTTGCTAGGGGACTTCCGTGTGAAATCTTTAAAACTCATCCTGAACACCTGGTTGTTAAGGGGTTCGGTGCCCTCCTCGGGGGGGGGGGGGGGTTTTACTGTTGTGAATAGGGGAAAAATGAGTTCGAGCAAAAGTCCTTGGTGGTTAAAAACGGTCTGGTGCCCGTGAAGTTGTGATTTTTGGGGAAAATCAGGTGTTATGAGGGTTTTTTTAAAAAGGGAGTCGCTTCCCTGGGGTTGCCGGTGATAAATTGTTCGGGTCTCAACCCTTGTTTCCCGTTTCCTTGGCCCCCGGGGGGTTTTTTTTTCTAAATTCCTGCTAACGATAAGACATTTTTTCTTTTTTTTTTTGTGTTTGTTTTTTGCTTTTTGTCCTGCCTTTGGGGGGCCCTTTGGGGGGGCCCCTTGGGGGGCTTTTGCCCTTCAGTTCCTTTTAGCCCTGTTTTTTGTACATTTGCTTTTTCGTTTTTTCGTGGCTGCTTTTTTTTTTTTTTGTTACCCCGAGAACCCATTTTTTGGTGGTAGAGGTCGTGGATCTCAATTTTTTTTTGAAATTAGTAGGTTGTGTTTTCCGGGTTTTTTTTTGGGTTTTTCGAAAATCCCCCTTTCCTATCTTTTTATTTAGTAATTTTGGGGGCCCCAAGTTTGCTCATACTAAATTTTTTGTTTTGTGTCAGGGATTTTTTCTTGTCAAAACCCCCTTTCATTTTTGGGGGGGGTTTTTTGTTCTTTGGGGATCTGTTTCCCGGGGGAGAAGCTTTCCTCTTTCTATTTTAGGTGGGAGTTAGTTTCTCAGGGTGTGGTGGGGGTTAGGCCCCAAGTAGGAAGCTCCACGGCTCCCCTATTTTTGGTGGTTTTTTTAGGGTACTGAATTTATATTTTTAAAAAAGCTTGGTGTATTTTTTTTTATTTTTCTCCCCGCTACCGAAACATAAAAAAAGCCCCCAAACGTGAAAATAAAAAAAAAAAAATTTTTTCCACAACATGATCTTTTTTTTCCCCAAAAATTTTTTTTTCCCAAAAAGGTTTAAAAGGAGAATGTGGACCCCAAAAAATTGTTGTCCCCAATTTTTTCCTGAGTCCGATACCCATATGGGGAGAAAACTATGGGGGGGATAGTCGGGTCGGAAGAGAAGTAGGGTTTTTTTTAATGCAGATTTTTGGAATTTCCCCCAAATTTTTTTCTTTTTACAAGGGTAAAGGATAAAATTTGGGCCAAAAATTGTTTTTTAATTTGTTGAGTAACTTTATCCCTTTTGTGGGGGGGGGAAACCCCGTTTGGGCTGGCAGAGTCAGAAGGCAAGGAGAGCGTTTTTTGGGAAAGGGGCTTTTTTGGGAAAAGGGCTGTGGGTCATTTTAGTTTTCCCGGGAAAACCCCCCCCCCGGGGCCCCATTTTGGAAACTAGACCCCCCCAAAGGGGGTTATCTAGATGTTTTGATGAGTAGTTTTTTAGCGGTCAAGGGGTTTGGTTTGTTCTAAGTCGCCGATTTTTACCAAAAATCGGGTTTTCTGACCGAAACCCGCCATAGCGTGAAGTTGGCCTGCGGTCTTTGGAAACCGGGGCCCCCAAAATGGTTTTTTCCCCAAAAAGCTTGCAGGACCCCTTTTTTTTCCCCAAATTTGAAAAGGGGTAATTAG
Source organism: Oophaga sylvatica (assembly GCA_033576555.1). NCBI lineage: Eukaryota > Metazoa > Chordata > Amphibia > Anura > Dendrobatidae > Oophaga > Oophaga sylvatica. The sequence goes on along the minus strand of JARQOD010000001.1, from coordinate 789,033,073 downwards.
GGAAAAAAGGGGCGGGCAGGTCCACCCACCTTTTAAAAGGGAAGGGCATTGCGTGATTGGCTTTTCTTTGGGGGGTGTAAAAGGGTTTATTTAAAAACCCGCCCCCGACACCCCTTTTACTTTTTTGCCGATTGAAAAAGGGAGGGAGAGGTTGCTGCGTGTTTACTGTAGTTAGAGAGAAAAACTTTTTTGCTTGTGTGATAGAATTGTGTGTACAGTTTTTTTTGCAGTGCAGGGGAGGATTTTCTTTTGGGCGCGGGGGGGTTATTAGGGTGCTGCCAGTAAAAGGGGAGGAATTTTTTTGCCAGCAGCAGGGGTTTAAAAGGTGCCCTGCTAGCGTATGCTGTGTGTACATGTGTGCAGGCTGTTTTTTCCCGCACTAATTTCTTTTTTTTTTTTTCCTGCACAGTTTTCCCAAACTTTAAAATTTTTTTCCCCAATTTTTTAAAAACTGTACGCCCCTCACCACTTTCCCTTACCAGCTGGTATATGCAAATTCATGCTGACAAATTTTTTTGTGACCCCGGGGAAAACTTAAGGAGATTTAAAAATTTTTTCCCTACCTATACGGCCCCTTCTCAAAAAATTAGCATATAGTGCAAATTTTTTTTTTTTTCCTAATTTAAATGATTAATTTAACTTTCTTATATTTTAGTTCATTACACACCAACTGAAATTTGTGGGTCTTTTTTGTTTTAATTGAGATTTTGGCTACAACTCCTTTTAAAACAAAAACCTGTTCAAAAAATTAGTTATAAAAAAAGGTTTCTAAAAAAACTTTACCCTAATCTTTGAATCAAAATTTTAAAACTCTAAACACATAAAAAAGATTCCTGAGGTTTTTAAAAACCCCCCCTGCTGGTTATTACTAAAACCCCCTCGGGGGAAAGATAGCGACCTGATGATGTAAGAAGGCCTTTGACACTTCAAAAAAGGGGAAAAGACCAAAAGAAATTTCTAAAAATAGGCTTTCCCCCAGAGTGCTGTTCAAGGCACCTCAATGGAAAAAGTTTTGGAAAAAAAACATGGGCAAAAAAGTTGTACAACGAGAAGAGGGGGGGACCCTGGGGGAAAATTGTGGAAAAAGGACCGTTCAGCCCTTTGGGGGGGGTGAGGAAGCAGTGGACTGAGTTGGTTAGAAACCCGAGCCCCCGTGCCAGGCGGGCAGGAAAGGGGGTACGGGTGCCGCATTCCCGGAAAAAACCACTTTTGAACATAAACACGGCAGAAGGCCCCCGCCCCGGGCTACAGGAACAGCACGGGGCTGTTGCTAAGGGGGCCCCGTCTTTTTCTGAGGGGGAAAACAATTTTGCATGTCTTTTGGAAAAAGGTGAGAGTTGGGGAAGACGGGGGGGAAAAGGGGAAAGAAAAAATGCCTGAAGTCGTGTCAGTACCCAGTCAGTGGGGGTGGGGTGCCATGTCGTGCTGGTGTTGGGGTTCTGTGTTTATAAAGGCAGGGTCAATGAGTGTATCAGTATTTTTTGGGCACTTTGCTTATTGGTTTTAAATGCTTATGGGAAAAAAATTTTTATTTTTCAGCCCCCCTGGCACTGCTCACAGTGCCCAAAACCATGGTAAATGGTTTTGACTTTTTTTTATGTGCTCAAAATTGGCCTGCCAACTCTCCTGCCTGAACCCCTAGAGAATTGGGGATATTTTTAGAGAAGTTGAGAGCGAAGACCAACACTTGGATGGTTTTAAAGGTGCTATCGAAGCATCGGGCCCCATAAACCTCAGCGTGTACAGGCTGATTGCCCCCCTGCCCCCCGGCATTTAAACGCTTTCTGAAAGGTTCCCGAAAGTATTTTTTGCATAAAAGAACTTTTTATTTATGTTTTTTTTGTTTTTTTTTAAAAAAAAACTTTTATTTTATTGGCGGTTGAAATTGTTAATTTTTTGAGACGGTTTTTTTTGGGTTTAGGGTTGTATGCCAAATCACAGTATTAAAGCAAAAAAAGACTGACAAATTTCAGTTGATGTGAATGATTTAAAAAAATTTTTAAAGTTTTTTGTAATCATTTTTATGGAAAAAAGAAATTTAGCACTATATGTAATTTTTTAGAGGCCTGTATACACCGGTTCTTAAAAAAAAAATACCTTTTTTTGCCATTTTTATTCTGGTCAAATCCTACTGGGAAACGTTGTCTGTGATCCAAATTATCGGACATTTAAATTTTCCCTACACTGTATACATTTTTTCGCTTTTACAGTCCCCTTTTTCTGTTTTTTATTCTGGTGAACCCCCTTTTGACCTAGGGTTGTGTGTGATCGGGGAAAAATTACGGAGATATCAATTTTCCTATACTATATCAGTGGTATCTTCTTTTACAGCCCTTTTTCTGCTTTTTATATTTGGTCAAACCCTACGAGCCTGTGAGCGTCTGGGGTTTTTCCCCTAAATATTCGGAGTTTTTAAAATTCCCCAAAAACTGTATACAGTGTGCGCTTCTGATACAGTCCCTTTTTTTCCCTTTTTTATTTGGTCTAACCCCTTGACCCCCCGTGAGGTTGTGTGTGTTCCCCGGGATTATACGGAGTTTAAAAATTCCCCCCAAAATGTTAAGCTGTATGTTTGATACAGAAAAAAAAACCCTTTTTTTGCTTTTATATTCTGGCAACCCCCATGACCCCGAAAGTGTCGGGTTATGTTGTGAATGTGTTAAAATAATTTTTGAGAAAAGCCCCTTTGGTGGTTAAAACATATGACCCCTTCAGTTGGTTTGGGAAACGGAATCACGGATGGCTGGTAAAAGGGGGTTTTTCCCCCAGGGGGTGGGGTGACAATTGTTTTGTCTCAAGTTTTTTGGTTTTATTGGAAAACTTGCTGGGTTTCCTCTTCCCTGCTCTCGAAAAAGTATTTTGTTTTTTGTTTTTGTGCTTGTTTTTGTGTTTCTTGCATTTCTGTGGGTTGGCCGGGTTTTTCCCCCCCCGGGGGGGTTGGGCTCCCCCCCAGTTTTCCTTTTGAGCCAGTTGTTTGTTTTTTTTCCCCTTTTTCCGTTTTTTTCAGTGGTGCGTTGGGGGTTTGTTTCCCCGAGAACTAATTTTTGGGGGTAGAGGGGGTTGATTCAGGTGTTTTTGCAAATTGTAGCGTGGAATTTTTTTGGGGTTTTTTTTGGGTTGCAGTAACATCTTCCTATCCTTTTCTGTTAGTCGATTGGGCCCAACGTTGTCTACTTTTTTGTCTGTGTCTGTATTTCCCTTGTCTCCCCATTTAAGTTTGGGGGCTTCCATGTTCTTTTGGGGTTTGCTCTGGGGCAGAATTTCCTTTTCTATCTTTAGGGTAGTTAACCTCTGGCTGTGACGAGGCGTTAGGCCAAGAAGGACTCCCGGCTGCTTTTTTTTTTTTTGGTTTTTCAGGGTTTTGTATCCCCAAGATTCCAACCCCTTGGTGTATTCAGTTTTTGCCCCCTTCCCCCGCTACCAAAAAATAACAGTATCACCCCGGCCCCAAAAATGAAAATTTTGGTACTACGAAGGGAAAAATAGTAAAAAGGAAAAAAAAAAAAGGGGGGTTTTCAGAATTTTTTTTTTTTGTTTGTTGCTTTTTTCCTTTTTTTCTGGGTGTGAGGGGGTTTTTTTTTTTCCCTTAAAAAGGGTTTGCACAGTTTTTGGGCCGTGTGGATCAGTTGCCCTGAAGTTGGAGTATTGCTCCCCATCTTGGGGGTTTTCCGGTTTGGGGAAAACCAGGACCCATCCCCGATTTGTTTTGGGGGATGGAAAAATTTTGAAATTTAAAAAAACCTTAGTTTTTTTGCCTTAAAATAAGTCCTCAGGGAACGCGCAAGGGGTTCAATTGTTTTCCTCTCCTGGGGCGACCTCGGTTGGGCTTTTTCCCTGACACCTGGGGCCCCGTTTTGAGTAATGTTGATGATTATTTCTGGCTCTGGGGTTATTGTCGAAAAACCTAAGTCATGATCAAGGAAAAAATCCTTTTGGGGTTTTAAATAGGGGCTTGGGATGCTGATTGTACTGTCTAAATTTCCCAAAAAGTGGGCAGTCCTGACAATGGAAATGATGCTTTGGAGCCTTTTTGGAAAGGGGCTGTCAAAAATGTAAAAAAGTTATGGGGGGGTTCCCTGCTTCCTTGGGTTAAGTTTTATTCATTGGATTCAATTGACAGAATTTGTGTGGGTGAGGTATGCGTGGATAGTGTTCCCCTTGGGGAACCCTTCTGAAACCAGCAGTGTGATAGAGTGGCTTCTGGGGCACGCGTCTGATTTTTCAAAAAAGCAATGGGTTATTTTTTTCTGTGGTGATGCTTCATGCTATTTCAGTTGCTCTAAGGGGGGAAAACTTTTTTAAGGTATTTTTTTGGGGTTTTTGTTAGCTAAATTTTGTTGTGTTACCTGTTTTGCCCCCGTCCCCATTTTCTGCTAGGTTTTGTTGATTTTGGATCAGCTATTAACTGATGGATTTTGATTTTGTAAACGTTGGGGGTTTTCCCCCTTATCCCCCACGGAAGTTATTCCCCCACTGGAGATTGATTTTACCCCTTGGGAGAATAAACCCCCTTTCTTCAGGTGTAAGAGGATTGAACCCCTCATCAGGAGAGTTCAAATTTTGGTGCGTATAATCTGAGACTTATTGTACTAGGTTTCCCTTTTGGGTTTTTTTTTTAAATCCCGTTTTGGTTTTGGAAAAGTGTCTGAAACCAGTTGGGGTGCCAATGTGTTAATGCCAAACTTTGTTTTTTTCTGCTCCCCAGGTCAGGTGTTCCTGACTTTTTGATGATTTTTTGAGTGTTTGCAAAATAAAAATTCATCCCCTTCCCCCCCAAATTGGAGCTATGATGCGCATTGAATTAGTGCCCCGGGAGTAAATTCCCTAAAGGTGCCCCCTTTTTAATTTTTGTACCTGAAAAAAAAAGAGTATGCGGTCTTTATCAAGAGTTTGGGAAGGGTCATATCAGACCCCCCCCCTTCACCCGGTTGCCCTTTTTTTTTTTTTTTGGGCCAAAAAAGGGTGGTTTTTTAAGGGTGTTTTTTATGTCTCTTGAACAATATCCTGTGAAAATCATATCCGTTACCCTTGATTTTGATGTTTTCCCCGGGTGAAAAGTGCTACTTGGTTTACCAAGCTTGACCTCGGGGGTCTTAATTTTCGAATTAAGCACGGGGTGAATGGAAAAACGGCGTTTAATACCCAGAGGGCTTTTGAGTATAGTGATGCCCTTTGGGCTCATAATGTCCTTCCGTCTTCCCGTCCCTTTATAATGCATTTTCGGGGGTTTTGGGAAAATTTCTGATTGTTTATTTGGTGATTTTGTTTTTTTAAAAGCGGGGACTCTCATGTGAACATGTTGAATGTGTTAGTTTTTTAGAGGGGAAGCTTGTTGTAAAAGGGGTCAAAGTGTTTTTGGGGGGTACAGGGAAATTCTTTTGGGATTTTTTTGTCCCTTTGTTTTTGAATGGCCCCCGGCCCCAAGGGGTTAGGCCATCTGTGTTGGGCCAAAACCCACTTCATTAAAGGTTTAAAGAGATTCTTGGGGTTTTGAAAATTTTATCGTAAATTTTTGGAAAAATTTTCTGTTATTGTTAAAACTTTTACTGATTTGACCAAAAAAGGGGTTTGTGTGGTGAATTGGCCCTTTAGGCAGTCTCTGCTTTAGGAACTTAAGCAGAGATTATTTGTTTGTTTCCCACCCCGATGTTTCTCTGCCATTTCAGGGGAGGTTGATGTTTAAAAAAGGGGCAGGTGCCGTTTTGCCCAAAGGACCCCCAGCCCCCTAAAAAAAACCCCTTTTGTTTTTTTTCTGGGGAAAAATTTTCCAATGAAGTAATTAGGTTTTGGGAAAAAGGGAGTTTTGGCCATGAAGGGGGCTTTTGAAGGTAGAGACATTTGGGTGGAGGGAGCCAAAAAATCAGGTGGTGGTCCTCACGGACCATAAAAAATTTGGTTTTTGGAATAGACAAGCGATTAATCCTGACAGGCCAGGGGGCCTTTTTTTTTCAAGTTTTTTAATTTTGTGGTTTTTCCCTTTTTCCTGGCATAAGAATTTAAAAGGGGAGCCCTCTCGAGGAGTTTCCTTGGGACTTCCTGAGTTTCGATCTGCTGTTTTTTTTGAAAGGGGTGTGTTCTTTCCGCCATCTCCCCCTTTTGGGGGCGGGGTCTGGAAGGGTGTCGGGGGGAAAAAAACCCGACGCTGCCTTTTGGGGAAAATTTTTTTTTTCCCCCGACCGTGGAAAAAGGTGTGTGTCTGTTTTTTATTGTTGCGTTGGCCCCGGCACCCCGGTTTTTTTGGCCCCGGATTTGGGGTTGTCGGCCTTTTGGGGCCTATTTGTTGTGACGTAGGGAAAATTTTGAGTCCTGCGGGACTTGCTTCGCTCAAGCCTTCTCTCGCTTAGTGGTTTTGATCATTGCCTGGCCCAAGAGCCCTGGACCCTATTCTAGGTTTTTTTTCCCCCCCTCCCCTTTTTGAGAATGCCCGTTATCTGGGGATTTTTGATAGGTTTTCCAAAATAAAATCTTGGCCTTTAAAATTATTGCTTCCCCCAAAAAAGGTGCCTTTTTTCCTTCAGCCGTGGTTCGGTTAAGGCATTCCTGGAACATTGTGTCTAAGAGGAGTCAGTTTGTTCCCGTTTTTGGAGGACTTTTTGTTTAAACGTGGTTTTAAAATTTTTTTTCTCCTGGTTTTATCCTTGCCAAGGAAAACGAGAAAACAAAACTTGGAATTATTTTAGTGTTTGGTTTGATCAAGTACGGGTTTTTTTTTGCCTTTTTTTTCAAAATCTACCGCCATTTTTCCTTTCCCAAAAAGGGTTTACCCCTTTTTTAAAATTTTTTTTTTTTTTTTTTCAAATTTGGGACAGGTTGGGAGAGGTTGCCTCTCTGGAGAGGCCAGCGGTTTGCCAACCGGCATAGGATGATGGTCCTCATTTTTAAGTGGGGGTTTGGTTGTTGTCCTCAAAAAAATCCCTTGGAGTTGATCCCCCAAGTTTAACCCCGGTTCTTTGGCCCCTTTAAGATCATGGAGATTCTTAATTTTTTTTTTTTTTCTTCTTCCAGGGAGTTTTTAATCCATCGTGTTCAAAAGTCCTTATTAAAGGGTTTGTCGAGCCAGTGGCCTATGGTGCCCCCCCGACCCTGTTTTGGTTGAGGGAAAAGGATTTTGTGGTTGAGAAAAATTGGATTCTCGTTTTTCTAGACGGAAACTCCAGTATTTGTTAAGTGGAGAGGTTATGGCAGGGGAATTTTGGGTGTTTGTTCGGAAACCATGTAGGGAGACCCGTGCGTATCACAGGTCTCCTGACCGACCGGTTGCACAAATGGGTTCGGGTGACCCCCAAGGGGGGGTAATTTTGGGGAAAGTTTTAGAAATGAATTCTGGCAGAAGCCCCCTCTGGGGTTTTCAACAGTATGACCTTCATGAGTTTTTGGGAATCGGGGAAACACGGATGGCGGAATAAGGGAGGTTTCCCCCCAAAAGTGGTTGCGGGATAAAAAGATCTTGTCTCCTTTTTCCTGGGTTTCCGGTGAAAGTAGTAGTACAGTTCTTGCGTCTTTTGTTTGGTGCGATGAAAACAAAGGGGTCACGGTTTTATTGAAAAACCCCGATTACTTATACAAGTTGGCAGAAAAAGTCACACAGTTTTTCAGACACAGAAACGGGGGAACGAGGCAGGAAACCCCGCTCGCAATCATCTCCAATACAGATTCGGATCTTCTTCTTGTTACGAAGTCCTGCAAACTGGGTCTTTCAAAGAGCAGGGTTCAGAGTCCACAATGTTCAGAGTTCCCCCGTAGGAATAGCTGGGTACAAGGTCCAAAAGGGTTACAGGGTCAAGTCACAGGTTCCTGCAGGCTGATTCTGAAGTGTTGCTCGCTGTGGTGCTTAAAAGAAAAAAGGGGAGAATCAGGGCGGGAAATGCAAGCTGGAAATCCATTTGATGGGGCAGAAGTGCAGCAAGACAGAAGTAAAAAGGCTGACGAAAAACTGAGTTTCGGAATATATACATAAAAATTCTTTCCCCCCTTAAGGGGAAAACCCCCGGATGACCTCAGCCGGTGGGGGGTACCTCTGATGAAACTGAGGAGCAAGGGGAGCTTACTTTTTTTTCCCCGGTTCCCCTGATTGTCCCCCTGGGTAGCCCTGCTTTTAAGATATTGAAATGTTTTCTTAAAACCTGGAATTAAAATCCTTTCCCCACAAAATTTTTTTCCCCGCCCTCCTAGCACTGGGTGGGGGAAAGGAGGGGGAAGCCAAAAAAGTATTGGGGTCGAAACCCCTTTGTAGGGATCATGAAAAAGGGGTTGGTTTCATAGTTCTGGGCATTTAAAAAGACAAGAACGGCATTAAAATTTTAGATTTTATGGGCCCTGTATTATGTCCCAATTGCGATGGAATTTAAAATTTAAAGGTTTTTTTTGACAGAGACAAACCCCTCCCTTTAAAGTGGTGGGTTTACGAAAATTTTCTGCTGTTTCTTGTACCTTTTTACCCCATTCCGATTTTCCTTTAAAATCCTTTTTCTGAAAAACGTATTCTTTCAGCCTGCTGGTAAAGGCTTTTTTTGGGAAATCGTGGTGAATGTTAGGATGATAACCAGTTAGAGTAAAAGGAGATGTTTGGGGGGAAAATTGAGATTTATCGGAAATCGAAAAGGAAGTGATCCCCCCAAATTTTCCCTTGTAGGTGGAGATAAGCGCGGGATAGCTCCGGGTTTGATTGGTTTTTTCGGTTGTCATTATTGGGGGAAAAAAAAGCGAAGAAAGGTTTTTTTTTAATGCCCAATGTGCACAAAATTTTGAAAACCCCCTAAAGGAATTGCCCCCTCGCCCCAAAATAACCTATCGGTACTCATGTAAGGAAACACATTTTAAAATCATCAAATTGATGTCTGTTTTGCGGGGGAAAACCCGACAAGGGAAAAAATGAGCTGCCTTTTTTGACGGTCAACCCCAAAAAGGTGTTTTCCCCTGAGAGGTTGGTAACCAAATGAACCCCAAAAAAATGGATCCCCGGGGGCGGGCGGGGGGGAAGAGGCTGTAACCCCCTTTGGTGAGGAGCGAGGTGTTTTGCCTTGCCGACCTACAAAAAGGAATAATTCAAAAAATTTTCGAAGTGGGCCCCCCAAAAGAAACGAGAAAGAAATTCCGTGTCTTTGAATTCTCTTCCCAGTATTTGGAATGGAATAGTTGCATTTTTAATCTGACTGTTCAGGAAAATACGGGGTTTTGCCCAAAAATCCAACCATTCTTAAAACAAGACTTCGCCCCTTGGGGTTTGCCCCAAAAGGAATCCGCATGGTATGCTTCCTTGAGTTTTAAGTAGGTCTTGATTAAAAATTACCTAGGAATCTAGAGCAGGAAGAATTTTTTTGGAGGAATGGACGTGTCTTGGGGAAAACCCTAGAGGGCATGCCTTTCCATTGGCTCTGGTCTATAAGGTGAAAATTAAATTGGTTTAAGAAAAGTTCCAGCGGCCTGGCGGGGTCAGGCCTTCCCCGCTGAAAAACAAGGTTGAGGGCTGTCAGGACGATATTTGCGTGAGCCCTAGGGGGGGCCCCCTTTCTTTAAAGGGGGGCAATATGGCCAACAACTTCTTTGCCCATTTTTTTTCCTCTCCCGAAGACAACGTGGGAAAAGAAGGACGGGTGCAAGACATTTTTCACCGTTCTTGAGGAGTATAGCCCCCAAGGCACAGTCTGAAGCACCCCCTTTTTGAAGGAAGCTCGGGGGGGGATGTACTAGGATAGGTGCAGTGGTAAATTTTCTTTTAGAGGGAAAAAAGTTCCCTGGGCTTGGGGGGAGTCGGGAAAAACCCCAGACTCTTTGGGAAATTTTGGTGATAGGTGACATCCTCAGAGAAATTTCTAATGAAGTTAAAAAAGTTGGCAAACCGTGAAGCGGTCCTCCTTAATTTCTAGGATTGGCCAATCCTTGATGGTTGGGGGTTTTTTGCTTCCCCCTACTAATTCTTGTGTAGACAGAAAACCCCCCGAAATTGAATTTCGGTCTATGGAATTCCACTTTAATTTTTTGAAATGATTTTTTTTTAGACGTTCCAAGCCATCTCACATTCATGTGTTCCTCTGTGGATTTTGAAAAATTAGAATATATCAAAAAAAATTTCCACGAATGTATCTAGGGACCCCCGAAGAGTCTTTCCCCAAAGGGTTGGAAAGTGGGGGGCGGTACAGCCAAAAAACATAATAGATATTAAAGTGCCATAGGTGCCCCAAAAAGCGTCTTCCATTCACCCCCCCGGTTAATAGGGGCTAAGTTATAGGCCCACAAAAATTAGTTTAAAAAAAAATTTTGGGGCCATGTCCCCACTCTCCCAATAATCAGGGATTAAAGGCAATGGATAAGGTTTCTAATGAAAATTTTGATTTTCCCTTGTCTAGCAGGTTTCAGAGATCATTTTTTCTTTACAAAAAGGGGTGCCTGCAGGGATGAGAGGGTATGAAGCCCTTGGTAATTTTCTTAGTAATCCTTTCCCCTTTTCCCCCCGGGGGGGTTTTTCCCCCAAAGGGACTTGTCCGGCAAAAATTCAATTGGACATATAGGACGGTGAGGGGAAAAAGCTGGTCAGGTTCTTTTGTCACATAAAACAATAGCCCCGTATACAGTGGTATTGGGGGTGAAAAGTTCCCCTTTGGAAAAAAGAGAAGCTAAAAAATTTTGGGTCATTGTTTCTAAAAATGAATTCCCCTTGGGGCTCACATTAATGGTGGGGTCTGAGCCTGAGCCAGGACCCCCAGAATAAGGGAAAAATGGGGAAAAGAGTAAGCATAAAGGAAGTTTCTTTTGATGATCTTTCCCATAAGAACCTAAAGGGGTTGTTTCCGCCCCTGGGCAAGAGGTCGCAGGGAGCCCCCCACAGTTTACTGTACTGGAGTGCCTTTTCACTGAATGTATTCCTTTTTAGAGAAAGGGGGAACCCCTAAAATTTCCCCTTGCCTGAGTCGATCTTGCAGGCTGACCCAAATGGTAACAGAGTTTGATGGAAAAAAAGCAATGGAATTGTTTTTCTTACAACTCAGCTGGGACCGCTGAGGAAACTTGAAAAATGGCAGCGTTTACACAGTCAAGTCTCAGAGGTACGGAGTTAAGCCGAGAAATCAAGATCTGTTGTGAGATCTTTTGGAGCCTGAGGTTTTGGACCTGAAAGCCCCCCGAAACCAAAATGAATGGTGCGGGTTGTTTACGAGAACGGCTGGGCAGTTTTAATGAAGTGCCGACTTCCCCCAATAGAAACTAAAACCCTTTTAAAAAGTGTTCCTTTCGTGCTCCTAACCGTGTTGTAAAGAGTCCCTGCAGGGTTAGGTTCAGGTTCCCGTGAATCCTCTCAAAGGTTCTTGCGGGGGGAAGGTGGAAAAGGTTTGTAGTTGCTTTCGAACATTCTCTTCCCCGCGTTCAGTGGAAAATCAATAGGGCGTGTTAAAAAAATCCCAACGCAGTGGGGGGTCGGAGAGCAAAACATCCTTAACAGTGGAGATTAACCCCTTTGAAAAAAAAATTTTTTGGCGGAACTGTCCGGTGGTATCAAGGGGCCCTTCCTGAATCCAAGGATTTCCGTACGAGTGTTACCTGGCGCAAAGTAAAGGTGTTCAGCTTTTGCACTCGTTGGGGATCAAAACCCCCCCCCTGGCTGAATAAAATCATCAAGGTGATTAAACAATATCCGTCTCATCGGGGGGTTTGCCACTTAAAAGCCTTTTTGGAAGCAAAAATTTAGTGCCCCTTGTCTTCGGGGAAATTGTGGCTGTGGAAAAAAAAAAAGTGCATTGATTAAAAATTATTTTCAGTTCACCCCCCCAAAAAAAAAAAGGGGGCAATTGGGGGAATCCCCCCGGGGGGCTAGGGGCCCCTGGACCCCCCCTCAAAAAACCCATCCTGGTCGAAACCCGGGGTCTCCCCAACCCCACTTGAAAAATTGTGTATTGGGCCCGTTTTTTGTAAAAGGGGGGCTTTTTTTAAAAAAATTGAAATTTCAGCACTCGCAAATTCCTTTTGCGGGGTATTTTAGTTTTTAAAAGGATTATAGAAGAAGGGGAGAAAAAAAAAAAAAAGTGTTCCCCTGGGGAAAAACACGAGAGAAAAAAAAAAAGGGGAAAATGCTACCGGAAAATGGTTGTGAGAACCCCAACCACTTACACAGAAATTTCCCCGGTTGTTATCAAGTACAGCAACACGCCTTCACCCCCAGCGACACTAACGTTTGGGCTTCGTCTTGAATGTTTGAGTAAGTTCATATGGTCTTGTGTTGGGTGCGATGAAAACACGGAAGCACAGGTTTGATATAGAAAAGTTGTTTTCTTCATCAAGTTGGAAAAAATATTCACACATTTGCAGCACAGAAAAGGGCACAGAGGCCAGGTAATCATTTTCAGCAATCACTCTCCTACGATTAGGATTTCTTCTCGTTACGTAAGTCCATGAAAACGTGGGTCTTTCAAAGAGCAGGGTTCAGACCCCAAAAGTGTTCAGGTTCCTCAGTAGGAATGCTGGAGTCAGGTCAAGGCTTACAGGAGTCAATACAGGTTCACTGAAATTTGAAAAACTGATTGCTAGCTTGGTGTTAAGAAGCAAAGGAGGGAATCGGGCGGGAAAATGAAAACGGGGGGAAAATCCATTTTATGGGGAAGATAGCTGCAGCAAGACGAAATAAAATGGGGCGAACAATGAGTTTGGATATTACATAGAACCCCTTTAAAAATTTGGGAGTTGTGGTCTTGCCCCCTTTCCTGCTCTAGATAAGATATTTTTGTTTTTTGTTTTTTTGCTTCCATTTGATGTTTTTGAAATTTTGTGAGGTTGGCCGGTTTCCCCCCCAGGGGGGGTTTGGGTCCCCCCGTTCCTTTTGGCCACTGTGTTTTTTCATTTGCCTTTTCCGTTTTTTCAGTGGTGTGGGGTTGGTTTTTTTTACACCGAGAATAAAATTTGGTGGTAGGGTCGTGTGTTCAGGTGTTTTTGCAATTAGTGGTTTTGGGAATTTTTGGGGTTTTTTTGGATTGCATAGATCCTTCCTTTCCTTTTCTGTTTGGGGGTTTTTGGCCCCAAGTTTGCTCTTTATTTTCTGTCTGTGTCTGTATTTTTCCCTTGTCTAACCGCCTTACATGTTTGGGGGCTTCCATGTTCTTTGGGGATTGCTTCGGGGGTAGCTTTTTCCTTTTCACTTTAGGTGTAGTAACCTTCGGCTGGGCGAGGGTCTGGCCAATGTGGAATGTCAGGGGGCTTTAGTTGTGGTGGTTAGTCAGGGTCTGCAATCCAGTAGTTCCCCTCTTGGTGTATTGCGTTTTTGCCCCCTTCTTCAGCTACCAAAATAACAGTAGCTTCGGAAATTACAGGATTTACAATTTTCCCCTATACTTTACACCCCGGTATTTTGTCAGTACCCCCTTTTTTGTTTTTAATTCAGGTCACATGCTGAGCCTGTGGGATCTGTGGTTCACTCAAATCATACGGAGATTTAAAAAATTACCCCAAAACTGTATCAGCTGTACATTTGTACAGTACCATATACTGCTGGTATTTTTGGTTTGTTCCCAAACATGAGGAAGTATGGTGGAAGGGGCCCCGGAGTGTGCAGGGGGGCCCCCTGGGGGGATAGTGGGGGGGTGATCTGTAGGTGTGCCAAAAAAAAAAAAAAAGCACCCCAAGCGGAGGTTTGAGCCGCATCATATCTGGTCCAGAAGGCCCGGGGAAAGGTCCCCCTTTTTGGGGTAGGTAAACCGTTTTTTTTAAACTGGAGCACAGGAACAGGTTTTGGTTCGTGCCCAAACAGCCTCCGGCCCTGGTCAGGGGAAAACACCCCTTTCCCCTTTGTCCTTCCCCCCCCAAAAAAGGAAGGTGCAGCAGGCCACACTTAGATTACTCCTGGAGTCTTTCCGGTGGGGGGGGCCCCTTTACCGTTAGACACCCATACTAGGAGGCCCTGTGAGTGCGTTTTTCCCCCAGGGGGCCCCCCCCTTGCTCAGGGCCCAGCACTTGCAAATTACCTCTCCCTGCTCCACGCTGGCTCTTCTGCGTTTTTCCCGAAATGCTTAGGTCAGAGGCGCAAAAAGTCACGTTGTACGCCCCCCGCCGAACAGTCCAAGTGCAGAGAGCTGGAAGATGGCGACGCTGAGGAGTCAGAGTAGAGCAGTGCAGCGAGGAGAGGTATTTCATTTTTTTTTGATGTTTGGAGCAAATATGGGGAGCATTATACACTGGAGAATTATATATGGGGCCCATCATACACTGGAGCATCATATACGTCGCCCATTATACGTGTAGCATTATAAATGGGGCCCATTATATATGGAGCATTATATAGGCCATCATACACTGGAGCATCATCCATGGGACCCATCATATATGGAGCATCATATGGGGCCCATTATATATGTAGATTATATAGGCCCATATACACTGGAGTTTCATCCATGGGGCCCACCCATCACTGGAGCATTATAACTGAAGCCCATTATACACTGGAGCATTATAAATGGGGCCCATTATATTGGAGCATTTATAGGCCCATCTACACTGGAGCATCATTCATGGGGCCCATCATGTACTGGAGCATCTTTATGGGGCCATTATATATGGAGCATTATATAGGCCCATCATACACTGGAGCATCATCCATGGGGCCCATCATACATGGAGCATTAAAATGGGGCACATCATAATGGAGCATCATATACGGGGTCCATTATTATGGAGCATTATATAGGCCATCATACACTGGAGCATCATCCATGGGGCCCATCATACACTGGAGCATTATAAATGGGGCCATCATACACTGGAGCATCATATACAGCCTACAATGATCCTCAGTCTACTGAACCATCGGACGACCAGCTGTACCCTTTCCTAGTGTATCCTCACCAATCCCTGTAGACTGTGAGCCCTCGCGGGCGGGGTTTCCTCTCTCCTTCTGTACTTGTGTGTCCCTTGTCTAGCAGTTTATTGTACCTGTCTATATTTTCACTTTTCATATGTAAAGCACCATGGAATAATGGTGCTATATAAATGGTAATAATAATAATATACGGGGCCCATTATACACTGGAGCATCATATTGGGCCCATTTATATGGAGCATTATATAGGCCCATAATACACTGAGCATCATCCATGGGGCCATCATATACTGGAGCATCATATGGGGGTTCATTATTTATGGGGCATCATATAGGGTATGGAGCATCATGTGGAGCACATATAGGGCCTTGTTGTGAATGGGTTTGAGATGAGTTCTGAGCAGAGGCTCCCTCTGGTGGTTACAAGCGGTACTAGTGAGGATTGTGAGGACTGGGAATCAGGTGTTACTGATTGGTCTTATTTAAGGGAATCATTTTCCATCAGGGTTGCCGGTGATCAATTGTTCGGTCTGAATCCTTCTTTCCAGTTTCCCTTGTAGCCTGCTGTGTCGTGTCTGCATCTCCTGCTATCAGATAAGACAATTTCTTATTTTGTGTTTTTGCTATATTTTTGCATTTTGTCCTGCACTTCTGTGGGGGCCTTCTGGGTCCCCTCCGGGGGCTTTTGCCCTCTCAGTTTAGTTCAGCCACTGTGTTTTGTACTTTTGCTTTTTCCAGTTTTTTCAGTGGCTGCTGTTTTTGTTACACCAGAGAACTAATTTAGGTGGTAGAGGTCGTGTGATCTCAGGTGATTTTGAAATTAGTAGAGTTGGTGTTTTTTCAGGGTTTTCTGAGATTGCAGTAAGTACCCTTCCTGTCCTTTTCTATTTAGATAGTTTGGGCCCCAGCGTTTGCTCATACTATTTTCTTTCTGTGTCAGTATTTCTTCTTGTCTAACCGCCATTACATGTTTGGGGGCTTTCTATTATCTTTGGGGTTCTGCTCCGGGGCAGATAGCTTTCCTATTTCTATCTTTAGGTGTAGTTAGTTTCTCAGGCTGTGACGAGGCGTCTAGGACCAACGTAGGAACGCTCCACGGCTGCCTCTAGTTGCGGTGGTTAGTCAGGGTACTGCAATCTCATAGATTCCAACTGCTCTGGTGTATTTCCTTTTTTGCCTGCACTCCTCAGCTACCGTAACATAACAGTATCACCGGCCATAAAAATTGTATGGTACTCACAGAAGGGAAAAAATATTTTGAAGGTAGAAAAGTTGTCAGAGATATTTTCTGTTTGTTGCATTTTTTTTTTTTTTCCCTCTGTATCTCTGGGTGCTGGGGAGGATCTTTTCTCCCAATGGAGTTTGCACAGTTGTCTGGCCGTGTGGATCAGCTTGCCACTGAGGTTCAGAGTATTGCTGCATATCTTGCTAGGTTGCCTGTTGTGGAACCTAGATCCCCATGCCAGATTTGTTTTTAGGGGATCGAGCTAAGTTTCAGAATTTCAAAAATAATTGTAAATTGTTTCTTGCCTTAAAATCTAAGTCCTCAGAAAACGCAGCGCAGCAGGTTCAAATTATCATCTCTCTCCTGCGCGGCGATCCTCAGGATTGGGCTTTTTCCCTGATACCTGGGGATCCTGTTTTGAGTGATGTTGATGCATTTTTTCAGGCTTTGGGGTTATTGTACGATGAGCCTAATGTCACTGATCAAGCTGAAAAAGCCTTGTTGGCATTAAATCAGGGGCTTGATGACGCTGAGTTGTACTGTCAGAGATTCCGTAGGTGGGCAGTCCTGACCAAATGGAATGACGACGCTTTGGCGGCCCTTTTCCGGAAGGGTCTGTCGGATAATGTAAAGGATGTTATGGTGGGATTCCTGTCCCCTTGGTCTCAATGATTCTATGTCATTGGCGATTCAAATTGACAGACGTTTGCGTGAGCGGAGAAGTATGCGTGGAGTGGTGTTGCCTTGTGAGCCAGCTGCTGAGCCCATGCAGTGTGATGAGGTGGTGTCTGGGGCACAGCGTCATGAGTTTCGAATGCGCAATGGGTTATGTTTCTACTGTGGTGATGCCTCTCATGCTATTTCAGTCTGCCCTAAGCGGGGAAGACATTTTGCACGCTCAGTTGTCTTGGGTAGTGTTCAGACTAAGTTTTTATTAACTGTCACTCTGATATGCTCTCTGTCCTCATTTTCTGCTCAGGCTTTCGTTGATTCTGGAGCAGCTATTAACCTGATGGATTATGATTTTGCTAAACGTTGTGGGTTTTCCTTGATACCCCTACAGAAGTCTATTCCTTTACTGGGGATCGATTCTACCCCTTTGGCTGAGAATAAACCCCAGTTTTCTACTCAGGTGATAATGAGGGTTGAACCTGATCACCAGGAGTGCTGCAAATTTTTGGTTCTATATAATCTGCATGACATTATAGTGCTGGGTTTCCCTTGGTTACAGTCTCATAATCCTGTTTTGGATTGGAAATCTGTGTCTGTAACCAGTTGGGGCTGCCAATGTGTTAGTGCCAACACTCCTGTTTTTTCTGCCTCTCCCCAGGCTGAGGATGTTCCTGACTTTTTGTTTGATTTTTCTGATGTGTTTAGCGAAAGTAAATCTGCATCCTTACCTCCCATAGGAGCTATGACTGCGCTATTGAATTAGTGCCAGGTAGTAAATTCCCTAAGGGTCGCCTTTTTAACTTGTCTGTACCTGAACATGACGCTATGCGGTCTTATATCAAGGAATCATTGGAGAAGGGTCATATCAGACCATCCTCTTCACCCTTAGGTGCCGGTTTTTTCTTTGTGGCCAAAAGAGATGGTTCATTAAGGCCGTGTATTGATTATCGTCTCTTGAACAATATTACTGTGAAATATCAATACCCGTTACCCTTGATTTCTGACCTGTTTTCCAGGGTGAAAAACGCTACTTGGTTTACCAAGCTTGACCTCAGGGGGGCGTATAACCTTATTCGCATTAAGCACGGGGATGAATGGAAGACGGCATTTAACACCCCTGAAGGGCATTTTGAGTACCTTGTGATGCCCTTTGGGCTCACTAATGCTCCTTCCGTCTTCCAGTCCTTCATGAATGACATTTTCAGGGATTTTGTGGACAAGTTTCTGATTGTTTATTTGGATGATATCTTGATTTTTTCTAATGACTGGGACTCTCATGTGAAACATGTTCGAACTGTATTCCAGATTTTGAGAGAGAATGCTCTGTATGTGAAGGGATCAAAGTGTCTTTTTGGCGTACAGAAGATCTCATTTCTGGGATTCATTTTGTCCCCATCTGTTATTGAAATGGACCCGGTCAAGGTTCAGGCCATCTGTGATTGGGTCCAACCTACTTCATTAAAGGCTCTTCAGAGATTTTTGGGTTTTGCCAATTTTTATCGTAAATTTATTGGTAATTTCTCTGTTATTGTTAAACCATTAACTGATTTGACCAGAAAGGGTTCTGATGTGGTGAATTGGCCTCCTGAGGCAGTCTCTGCGTTTCAGGAACTTAAGCAGAGATTCACTTCTGCTCCTGTTCTACGGCAGCCTGATGTTTCTCTGCCATTTCAGGTGGAGGTTGATGCCTCTGAAATTGGGGCAGGTACCGTTTTGTCCCAAAAAGATCCAGAGACCTCTAAAAGTAACCCTTGTGCCTTTTTCTCTCGAAAATTTTCTCCTACTGAACGTAATTATGACGTGGGTAATCGGGAGTTATTGGCCATGAAGTGGGCTTTTGAAGAGTGGAGACATTGGCTGGAGGGAGCCAAACATCAGGTGGTGGTCCTTACGGACCATAAGAATCTGGTCTATCTGGAATCTGCCAAGCGACTCAATCCTAGACAGGCCAGGTGGGCCTTGTTTTTCACACGTTTTAATTTTGTGGTTTCCTTTCTTCCTGGCACTAAGAATGTTAAGGCGGATGCCCTCTTGAGGAGTTTCCTTGCGGACTCTCCTGAGCTATCTGATCCCTCTGTTATTTTGAAGGAGGGTGTAGTTCTTTCCGCCATCTCGCCCAATTTGAGACTTGCTCTGGAGGGGTGTCAGGAGGATAGGCCCGAGCGCTGCCCTGTTGGAAAATTGTTTGTCCCGGACCAATGGAAAAAGAGTGTGATGTCTGAGATTCATTGTTCCGCATTGGCTGGGCATCCCGGAATTTTTGGTACCAGAGACTTGGTTAGTCGGTCCTTTTGGTGGCCTACCTTGTCTCGCGATGTCAGGGAATTTGTGCAGTCCTGCGGGACTTGCTCTCGCTCCAAGCCTTGCTCTCGCTCTAGTGGTTTGTTGATGCCATTGCCTGTGCCCAAGAGACCATGGACCCATATCTCTATGGATTTCATTTCCGATCTTCCTGTTTCTCAGAGAATGACCACCATCTGGGTAATTTGTGATAGGTTTTCCAAAATGATACATCTTGTGCCATTACCTAAGTTGCCTTCCTCCTCTGAATTGGTGCCGTAGTTCCTTCAGCACGTGGTTCGTTTACACGGCATTCATGAGAACATTGTGTCTGACAGAGGAGTCCAGTTTGTTTCCAGATTTTGGAGGACTTTTTGTTCTAAACTGGGTGTTCAATTGTCTTTCTCCTCGGCATTTCATCCTCAGACCAATGGTCAAACTGAGAGAACAAACCAGACATTGGAGACTTATCTAAGATGCTTTGTGTCTGCTGATCAGGATGACTGGGTCTCTTTTTTGCCTTTGGCTGAGTTTGCTCTTAATAATAGGGCTAGCTCTGCCACTTTGATGTCTCCGTTTTTCTGTAATTCTGGGTTTCACCCTCGATTTTCTTCAGGACAGACGGAGCCTTCTTTCTGTCCAGGTGTTGACTCTGTTGTTGAGCGTATGCAGCAGATTTGGGACCAAGTAGTGGAGAGGTTGTCCCTCTCTCAGGAGAAGGCCCAGCGGTTTGCTAACCGGCATAGGACTGATGGTCCTCGGTTTAAAGTGGGGGACTTGGTCTGGTTGTCCTCAAAGAATATTCCTATGAGAGTAGCATCTCCTAAATTTAAGCCTAGGTTCATTGGACCTTATAAGATCATGGAGATTATTAATCCTGTTTCTTTTCGTTTGCTTCTTCCAGGGACATTTAAGATCCATAACGTGTTCCACAAGTCCTTGTTGAAGAGGTTTGTTGAGCCAGTGGTTCCTGCTGCTGTGCCTCCTGACCCTGTTTTGGTTGAGGGCAATCTGGAGTATGTGGTTGAGAAAATATTGGATTCTCGTTTTTCTAGACGAAGACTCCAGTATTTGGTTAAATGGAGAGGTTATGGTCAGGAGGATAATTCTTGGGTGTTTGCTTCGGACATCCATGCTAGGAGACTTATCCGTGCGTATCATAGAACTCATCCTGACAGACCTGGTTGCTCAAATGAGGGTTCGGTGACCCCTCCTCAAGGGGGGGTACTGTTGTGAATGGGTTTGAGATGAGTTCTGAGCAGAGGCTCCCTCTGGTGGTTACAAGCGATACTAGTGAGGATTGTGAGGACTGGGAATCAGTGTTACTGATTGGTCTTATTTAAGGGAATCATTTTCCCATCAGGGTTGCCGGTGATCAATTGTTCTGGTCTGAATCCTTCTTTCCAGTTTCCCTTGTAGCCTGCTGTGTCGTGTCTGCATCTCCTGCTATCAGATAAGACAATTTCTTATTTTGTGTTTTTGCTATATTTTTGCATTTTGTCCTGCACTTCTGTGGGGCCTTCTGGGTCCCCTCCGGGGGCTTTTGCCCTCTCAGTTTAGTTCAGCCACTGTGTTTTGTACTTTTGCTTTTTCCAGTTTTTTCAGTGGCTGCTGTTTTTGTTACACCAGAGAACTAATTTAGGTGGTAGAGGTCGTGTGATCTCAGGTGATTTTGAAATTAGTAGAGTTGGTGTTTTTTCAGGGTTTTCTGAGATTGCAGTAAGTACCCTTCCTGTCCTTTTCTATTTAGATAGTTTGGGCCCCAGCGTTTGCTCATACTATTTTCTTTCTGTGTCAGTATTTCTTCTTGTCTAACCGCCATTACATGTTTGGGGGCTTTCTATTATCTTTGGGGTTCTGCTCCGGGGCAGATAGCTTTCCTATTTCTATCTTTAGGTGTAGTTAGTTTCTCAGGCTGTGACGAGGCGTCTAGGACCAACGTAGGAACGCTCCACGGCTGCCTCTAGTTGGGTGGTTAGTCAGGGTACTGCAATCTCGTAGATTCCAACTGCTCTGGTGTATTTCCTTTTTTGCCTGCACTCCTCAGCTACCGTAACATAACAGGGCCTATTCTGTATGGAGCAATATATGGAGCCCATTCTGTATGGAACAATATATGAGGCTCATCATATTCTGTATGGAGCTTCATACACGACTCATTATACTGTATGGAGCAATATGTGGGGCTCATTATACTCTGTGGGGACCGTCCTATACTGTATGGCACATTATATGGGGACCATCATATACTATAGCATTATGTGGAGCTCATCATATACTATATGGAACATTATATGGGACCAATTATTCTGTATGGAGCTATATATGGGGCTTATTATTCTGTATTGCGCACTGTGGTGGCCATAATACTGTATGGAGGAATATACTGTCCGGTTTTTGAGCTATTGTAGAATTTAAAATAGATATCAGTCATGTAATGTAAGAAGTGAAGAATTTGGCATTGTACTATACCTATATTTCTCTTCCGTATCGGAGCATCATGAATTGTGGTATGTGTTAAAGGGGCCCACTGACACTCTTTCGCCCGGGGCACACGAAAACCTGGAGCCAGCTCTGCCCCCCACAACTTCAGCCAAATAACCCCCAGTTTTCATGCGTAACTATTATTATAAAATAAATTAAGGTTGACAAGCTTAAGTAATAAGAATTTATGTTGTTGGCATTGAAATGGGGACTGTAGGTGTGTTTACTGTCCTCCACTCCCTGCCGACTTTGCTTCCCCATTGACTTGCATTGGGATTCGTGTTTCAGTCGGACCTTCGACTTTTCCTGATAGTCGGCCGATTTCGTTCGACTCGACTTTTGTGAAAATCGTTTGGTCCGAAACCCGACTCGACCCTCCCGGAGGCAAAGTCGCTCATCTCTAGTGATGAGCACTTTGAAACCCCAAGTGCTTCACAGAAGCTTATAACACAGAGCCGTGAAAATAAAAAATCATTTGTTTTATACAAAAATAATATTTTAGCCCCCAATTTTTTATTTTCCCAAGGGTAATAGGATAAATTAGACACCCAAAGTTGTTGTGCAATTTTTCCCGAGTACGCTGATGCTTCATATGTTGGGGTAAACCATTGTTTGGGCACATGTCGGGGCTTGAAAGGGAGGGAGCACCATTTGAATTTTTGAACGCAAAATTGGCTGGAATCAATGGTGGCGCCATGTTGCGTTTAGGCAGCCCCTGATGTGCCTAAACAGTGGGAACCCCTCAATTCCAACTCCCACCCTAACCCCAAACCACAACCCTAACCCCAACACACCCCTAATCCTAATCCCAACCTTAACCCCAACACACCCCTAACCCAAATCCCAACCCTAACCATAACACTAACCCTAATCCCAACCCTAACCCCAACACACCCCTTAACCTAATCTTAACCCTAATTGCAACCCCAACCCTAATTGCAACCCCAACCCTAATTCCAACCCCAACCCTAACCCTAATTCCAACCCTAATTATAACCCTAACCCTAATGAAAAAGTAAAAATAAATATATTTTCTTTATTTAATCATTTGTCACTACCTATGGGGTTGATAAAGGGGGGGTTATTTACTATTTTTTTTATTTTGATCACTGTGATAGGGTCTATCACAGTGATCAAAATGTACCTGGAGTGAATGAATGAATCTGCTGGAAGATGGCGGCGCCCATGGAGGAAGACAGAGGACACCGGGAGGGACTTCGGGACTGGGATCGGTACCGGGGTGGAGAGGAGAGGGTGTCGGAAAGCAGAGGGGAGCAGGAGCAAATACTGATGGCGGCGGCAGATCGCCGCGACCAGTCGGTGGCGGGGCAGATTGCCCCCGTCAGACGGTGTGGGGGGTCAGATTAGAGTTTCCGGCCATGGCCGATGCTATTTCAGCATCGGCCATGGCTGGATTGCAATATTTCACCAAGTTTCATTGGTGAAATATTACTATCGCTCTGATTGGCTGTTTCACTTTCAACAGCCAATCAGAGCCATCATAGCCACGGGGGGCAAAGCCACCCCCCTGGAGTGAAGCACAAAGCCTCCTGTGCCTGCGAGTGGGTGACCTTTCAGTGACCCTGGTCACCGGACCCGCAGTACGCGATCTCCCCATGACGCCACATAGGCGTCACAGGTCGGGAAGGCACCGACATTCATGACGCCTACGTGGCGTCACAGGTCGGGAAGGGGTTAAACCACTTGAGTGTTGCTTTAGCAGTAGGCATTGAGCCATTGTCTTGTTAGAAAGTGAACCTCTGTCCCAGTCTCTAATCATTGACAGACTGACTCACAGACTGAAACAGATTTTGCTCAAGAATATCCCTGCATTTTGCACCATTCGTCTTCCCCTCAACTTTGACATGCAAAACTAGTGCTGAGTGCTGTTGCTTCAAAAGCATCCAGCACCTAGAGGGATTCCTCAGGGGGATTGGGGAAACTTGCTGAGTTATAATGCAACACCTGAAGGGATGAGTGGTGTGTGATCTGTGTCTCGCAAAAATTCATGTATGTGCAGAGATCGTTGGCACAACTCTAAAATGTGGTGGTGGTGGTGCTCAAGTAAGATCCCAATCCGTATCACATATAAAACTAACTCGGCACACACCAGTAGAAGTTGGGAAAGTGCGTATTTAATGGAGTGCAGTACAAACAGTCACACAGACGTTTCGGTCTCAATGACCTTCATCAATGTACTGAAAACAAAAGTAAATATAATGTAAAAACATAATAAAAATAACAAAAGTATATACAATGAAATGTCACTGGGTATAAACATAGGATCAAGTGCATATTTATGCAAGGAGTAACATCTAGTATATTATAGTATATGTAGAAATCAATGTAGAGAAACCAAAAAGAAGTAAAAGAAAAGAAAAACAAAAAGGTGGGCACATACCCATATGGTGCACAGTGAGTCCATATAGTTAAGTGAAAATATCCTAAGAGGGAAGAAAACGTATGCATATATATACAGGGATAGGATATGAGGGCACCCATAATATCGGTGGAAGTTCATAGTGGATGGTACATACCACAGGACTGATTAAGCAGTATATGAGGACATCTATCGGTGGAGTGGAGAGACAGAAAGCTTCTACACATATTCATGGATAAAGAGAGCCTCAATACACACTCATGAATTAAGAAATGATTGTACATCAAACTACTTATTTAACCCCTTGGGTGCCAATGTGCTCTATTCATGTATCCAATAGGCTTCCCTTCTCTTCAAATGCTTGATACAATCACCGCCCCTGTGAGAGGGTAGTACTTGTTCGATTATTTGGAATTTTAGTTGGGTGATGGTATGGCCAGCATTGATAAAATGAAAGGGAATTGGAAGTAGTAAATTTTTACATCTTATGGTGGATTTACGCTTTGAAATCCGGTCTTTAATAGATTGTGTGGTTTCTCCCACATATAGGAGTCCACACGGACATTTTATTAGATAAACCACATAAGATGTATTGCAAGTGTAATAGTCATGTATGGAGTACCTCTTGCCTGTATGTGGGTGATTAAATGAATTCCCTTTTAGTACATTATTACACTGCGTACATTGTAGGCAGGGGAAGGTGCCAAATTTTGGATTCTTTAAGAACTGTTGTTGTTTTTTGGGTTTGAGGAGCCCATGTCTGCTCTAACCAAAAGATCACGTATGTTTTGTGGGCGTCTGAAACACGGAAGGAACGGTTATCTGAATTCCTCAATGTCAGGATGAGCTGTATTGAGAATGTGCCAGTGTCGACGTATGCTACTGTGCAGAAGATATGCCAGGGGATGGTAGTCGTGGACAAACGGGATACGATTCCCTGTTCTAGGTTTTGGAGTAGTGGTGCCGTCCGGACGTATCAATGTGTCAGGGGGATAACCCCTTTCTGTGAATTTATGATGCATTTCCTCCATGCGTTGTTGTTGAGTATCTTGGTTGAAACGATCCTCTGGACCCTTTTAAACTGAGATCTAGGTACAGCGTTTTTCATTTTGGTAGGATGGAAGCTACCATAGTGAAGTAAGCTGTTCCGATCAGTGGGCTTAACATAAATGTCCGTTGAGAGGATTCCAGAGTCATCCTTGATGACCAGGGTGTCCAGGAAATTAATTTGTTTAGGCAAGTGAACCATAAGGACACAGGATTCCATTAAAGAGAGAAGCTGGACTAACCCCTGTACTGCTAGTAGATGAAGTCTGTCAGGAGCAATGAGATAAGGACTGGAAGGAATTGTGTCACAGGGATCATCACCCTCAGCAACACTCCCTTCTCCATCTCACTGTGCTAGAAGAAATGCTGTGTACTACTATGCCTTTTGTAAAGAGTCTTGATCTGTGCTGAACTGTGCTATCAAAAGAGATTGTTAGTCAATGTACCTTTGAAGTGAACCTGTCACCAGGTTTGGCCGATACGAGTTAGAAAGGCCCAGCGCCTGCGCACTGCAGTACTTTGCTCTGCCCTCAACAGGGCAGATAAGTACGACTGCGCAGGAGCGTAATGCCGAGGAGCCATGAAGCAAGCAGGAGGGCGGCATTGCAAGAAGATGGGAGGCGCCGAACCAAGACCAGCTACACCCCTCGGACTGGACCGGCCCCCAGGTGAGTATAATAAAACTTATTTTTCTACTCTTGCAGGTCTGATTGAGGGCTTATCTACAGCATTATAGAATGCTGTAGATAAGCCCTGAAAGGTGGTGGCCATAACTTGTATCGGCCAAACCTGGTGACAGGTTCCCCTTAAGAAGCAGCTGTACTGTTAATGAAGCCTGTGCTTAAGAGACTTGAATTGTAATTAGAGGATAGGGTGCCCTACTAAGTGAAAATAAATGCATAATAAAGGGTGCTGCACCATGCATAGAAAAGTATCAGGGCAAAACAAGAAAAAAAGGTCTATGCATAAAAATTGTGCACACCTAAGTAGAGAGCATAAATAAGTAATGTTTATAACAAGAAAAAACACCCACAGGTTAAAAACATTTAAAAGAGGAAACACAACTCTGGTGTCCCTGAGAGTAGTATAAAGGATCACCACATAAATAGCAATGGAATAAGACTATCCCTGAGAAATGTATTACGTATATAAAGACAATAATGCCAATAAGGAACATACAGATATAACAATATACCTAACTAGCATATATATATAATGGGGTCTGGGCGTCCCCAGAGACGATAAGAAAAACCCATGCAAGAAAAAAGAGACCCAATAATTTAAGCAATAATAATCAAAAAAAATATATACGGTACTCATATGTATAAAGCCAAGTGTATAGGCTGGGACCTAATTTGAGCATGTGATGATGTATGTGTGCTAGAAGGTTAGTGTCCCCCAGAGAGCAAAAGTGACATAAATATCACAATTTTGGCGTATATAAAATGTGAAATAAATAGTAAGAAAAAAGAAGAAAAAAGAGGGGAATACTGAAGGCCAGGTCATATTCATGGGCAGTGTGCAGACAAAGTAGTCAATATGGATCACCATATATGGTTGAATGCTGTAGATAAGCCCTGAAAGGCGGCGGCCATATATCGTATTGGCCAAACCTGGTGACAGGTTCCCCTTAAGAAGCAGCTGTACTGTTTTTGAAGCCTGTGCTTAAGAGACTTGAATTGCACTGGACGTGCTGTGATATTAAACTACACTGTTCATGAGGACTCTGTCAATTGCATCTGTGTGACATTCCATCTTGTGCCTGAGGAAGCTGCAGTGCATGGTTGCCCTGAGTAACGGTTCCTCCAGAGTTCCAAAGAATTCATGAGACCTGTCCCGCCCCTATCTGAACCTAGCGCCATGCACATAACACCATTTTTTCCTGTCCCTGTTGCTGAAAAATATTCCCACAGCATGATGCTCATTTTCAATTTTGGTCTCATCTGACCACAGCACCTTCCTACAGACATTTGGGGAGTCTCCCACATATCTTTTGGCATACTCAAAACAGGCCTTAAATTTTTGTGTGTAAGTAAAGGATATTTTCAGCAAAACATGCAGATATCTCTTAACGCTTCAGAAAAATCCAAATCAAATGACTCAAAAGAAATTAAAACCCTGAAGTTTAGGATTAAGCCAACTCCCTGAGCAAGACAGCCTTTCATGCTATGGTCGTTCAAAGCTTGGCTGCGTAGGTGGAACTAATGTAGTGCTCTGCTCACTTTTTGTTCCAGGTTAATCTGGTTACTCTGAGGAAGTAGTTGGCATTAAAGTGTGATGTTTTTTTTTCTGCAAGGAGCACAGCATTGCTCAAGGGTCCTTTTATGCAATGCTCTGAAATATAACTTGTTTTTCAAAGACCAGAACAAGTCAATGTGTCCTTTGTCAAGCTATTACAGTTCACTTCTACAGCTAGATTCATTCTTTTGTAATAATAGGAATAATACCTTTCATTCTTTACTATGAATCTACTGGGTCAAATACCCTTCATTTGAAACATTATAGTGAAACACTGAAATCTGTAAATGGTATAATGACGGAACTTAACTTGCCATTTTCTGATTTTAAAAGGTTATAAATCTATACGTTAAAAATATGCTGATGCTGACACAGCCAAGCTGAAAGATATAAACAGTATAATAGATGTATAATACAAACTGCCTTTAGAGTTTTGTTTGGCTTCTTTATTTATTTAATATGCTTGATTACGGTATATGTTGTGTCAACACTTAATTGTCAGCACCTAAATTCACTATCAGTATATATATGGAATATGAGTAGAAACTTCACGCAAATTTTTATGACTCGTCTAAAGAGGTGAATTTGCTAAGGATGAGCTGCTGGAGGCATTGATACAGTAGAGTTGGATAGTCTGGTCGGTACATGGAACAGCGTGGCTCATTACAGTTGTATATGCTAGATGGCACATGGATAACCAGTGCTGGAAATGCTGGATGGCATGTGGATCAGCAGAGCTGGATCAATAGAGCAAGAGATGCAGACTGACACCTTGGAATAGCAAAGTCAAGTGTGTGGACATCAGTTTGAAGTGGCAAGGCAATGTACATAGTTAGGCATTCATGTACAAGTGAGCCAAGTGTGCAAACAGCAAATTGAACAGCAGAGCTGTATAAACAGAAAAGTACCTTAATGTATCAGAGCTGAGCATGCAAAGAGCACTTTTGTATAGCAGAGCCGAGGTCGGAAAACAGGCATCTTGATGTAGCAGACTCGTACATACAAAGTCACAAAGCAACTGGCAGCTGATGCTGATAGGTGAGTAAGATGAAAACACACATACTGTGAAACTACCGTATATACAGTACAGACCAAAAGTTTGGACACACCTTCTCATTCAAAGATTTTTCTGTATTTTCATGACTATGAAAATTGTAGAATTACACTGAAGGCATCAAAACTATGAATTAACACATGTGGAATTATACATTACACTTTACAAAAAAGTGTGAAACAACTGAAAATATGTCTTATATTCGAGGTTCTTCAAAGTAGCCACCTTTTACTTTGATTACTGCTTTGCACGCAGAAAAGGTGAACGGATGGACTCTACATGCCTGCTTCCCACCGTTAAGTATGAAGGAGGTGGTGTGATGGTGTGGGGGTGCTTTGCTGGTGACACTGTTGGGAATTTATTCAAAATTGAAGCGGTGAGCGGTCCAGCTCACCCAAACCATCTCGATTGGGTTCAGGTCTGGTGACTGTGGAGGCCAGGTCATCTGGCGTAGCACCCCATCACTCTCCCTCTTGGTCAAATAGCCCTTACACAGTCTGGAGGTGTGTTTGGGGTCATTGTCCTGTTGAAAAATAAATGATGGTCCAACTGAACGCAAACCGGATGGAATAGCATGCTGCTGCAAGATGCTGTAGTAGCCATGCTGGTTAAGTATGCCTTCAATTTTGAATAAATCCCCAACAGTGTCACCAGCAAAGCACCCCCACATCATCACACCTCCTTCTCCATGCTTCATGGTGGGAACCAGGCATGTAGAGTCCATCCGTTCATCTTTTCTGCGTGCAAAGCAATAATCAAAGCAATAGGTGGCTACTTTGAAGAACCTAGAATATAAGACATTTTTTCAGTTGTTTCACACTTTTTTGTAAAGTATAATGTATAATTCCACATGTGTTAATTCATAGTTTTGATGCCTTCAGTGTGATTCTACAATTTTCATAGCATTGAAAATGCAGAAAAATCTTTGAATGAGTAGGTGTTTCCAAACTTTTGGTCTGTACTGTATGTGCAAGTACTCCCATCTCCCTCCAATGTGTGTGTAGCGGTCACACTCTACACACAGGTTGAAAGAGAGGGTGGATGCTACTAGAGATGAGAAAACCATTTAAGTTTTGGTTCGGTTCGATTTGCTGAATGTTTAGACGTTCGCCAAATATTTTCGCTGAACGGTTCAACGATCATACCCGAACCCCATTAAATTCAATGGAAAGCCAAACCAAACACACAATACCTTAAGGGTTGACAAAAAGCTTCCCAAACAGCTAAAATTATGGGCAGGCACCATGAAAAGTGGCATCAGTTTACCCACAGTAGAAATTTGCAAATGGCACAGCAGTAGTCAGCCATGGGCCATGCATGAGGTATCAGGATCTGTTCTAGCATTTATAGCTTTGAGCTGAACTTTCAATGAGAACCTGGTGGTTAAGGGAGCAGTGTAAGCCTTCTTTGCTGGAAGTAACCCAAACACAAAGGTCAATTATAGAGGCCCTTCCTACAGTATATATATCCAAAAAGAAAAAAGGATAATGGGCAATTTCAAATGCAAAATATTTATTAAATGACAATACAAAATCACATTAGTTAAAACAGGAGAAGAGACATACAGGTGTATCAGCGCACCTATGCACATTACGCGTGGTTCACAGAGAAAGTGTGTATCCAAACTTAAGAAAAGAAGTAACAAATACTTGGGCAATACATATGCATTAACAGGTTAACTGGGATCAAAATTCATAGTCCATCGTATATCATTAAATGGCATATATACTCCCCAGTTACCCAATGAATTCAATGTGACATAATGTCCCAAATATAATACATTAAACAGAATTTAAGTGGACAACACAGCACATATGCATGGCAGTGTGATCTACGAGGGGCCACAGACATCCACAGGAGCAGTCAATGGTTAAACGGCAAAAAATGAGTAATAATGCCTGTTACTAAATAGCTCCTAATTAGGAGTAAATGACCCACCGCAAAGCACCGTAGTCCATATTGCACACTATCCCAGAACAGTGCAGACAAAGTTGTTCAGTGTTGCACATAGGCTAACAGCCCGCATACATAAAGGGTAAAAATATCCCAAACTCTGTGAACCAAGGCATATAAATCAAAGTGCTCAGTGCATATTACCTGGCGCTGTAAGAACCCCTTGAACGTTGTTTTTTCTTCCATTCTAGTGATGGACAGAAGGAATTCAAGATTACACACCACATCACATGCAGCACAGTGGGGTGGTATACCATGCATCGTGCCCATGTGGGTTAATTTATGTCGGACTCACGTCACGTCAATTGCGGATCTGAGTACGTGAACATGTCCGTGACATCATCAAGGCGGATGGGATTTCTGACATCAGTCACTAAAACCGATTCCCAGACATTTCAAGCTAGCGCATTCCTGTGACGCTAAGTTACTGAGGGTGCGTGGAATTGATAGGGTCCTTGAAGATGGCAGAGGGGGCAATCTCAAAAAGAAATTATCACAATTGGAAGCCAAGTGGATTATGAGAGTAGATTGTGTCAAACCCAAGGTTTTGAACGAAGTTTTGATTTTGCTCCGTTTTTGTAGTTTCTATCGTCCCAATGTGTTTTTTTTTGTTTTATGTTGATTTTAACTTTCTTCTTGTTTACTTCAGGCTCCCTTAATTTTGAACCGGCTTTATATAACATGACACTATCTATTCATCCTTCTGTATGGACTTTATGAACAAACGAGGAGTGGATAAGGAAGAGGATCATCTATCAACAACTCATTTTGATTTGATATATTATTATTTTCCTATCCCATTTTCCTATCCCATTCTTCTCCCCTTTTTTTCATCTCATTTTTTCTGACAGTATATACAATTTTTTCCCCCCTTTTGCGTTGACCGTTTTCTGTATATGATATATATTTTTACCCATTTTTGGTTTTTGTTTCACTGGTTAATTTAGATTTGTAAGCATCTATGGGGGATTTTTGTTTGTTCAGGAGGGATTGAATTGGTTTGTATAATATACCTTTTTCATTATGTACCTTTTTTATGTATTTTAACAACGGCAAGATATCTGCCCAATATATTGGAACCATTTGTTTCCAGGTGATATAGCGTATGATCTCCTTACCACCTTCAGTATGCAGGTATATTCACCTTTTCCCAGGGTTACACAGCAATACATTTCATAGCGGTGTGTGCTCCTGGTGTGGGCAGGGCGCTGGTTGCTGTGGAGACGCGTCCTTGCAGCGTCATGAACCCTGGCCCTTCAGATATCTGCCCAATATATTGGAACCCGTTGTTTTCCAGGTGATATAGTGTTTGATTTCCTTACCACCTTAGTACGCAGGTATATCCATCTATACATTACATCCCAGGGTTACACAGCATTACATTCTACAGCGGTGTGCGCCCCTGGTGTGGGCAGGGCGCTGGTTGCTGTGGAGACGCGTCCCTGCAGCGTCATGGGCCCGGCCCTCCAGCTGACGCGTCGCTGGTGGGCTGATCTCGTGACGACGGGCGCTGCTTCTGTAGCTTCCGGCTCCCGGGGCCGACACCGGAAGCGCCATCATACCGTCTGTATGTTGAATTGCCGGGACCCACATGGTATTTAAGGGAGACCAGGTCGCAGTTTCTACACAACCCCCCGAGGAAGCTGATGCGAAACGTGCGTCGGGGTTCTTACAGCGCCAGGTAATATGCACTGAGCACTTTGATTTATATGCCTTGGTTCACGGAGTTTGGGATATTTTTACCCTTTATGTATGCGGGCTGTTAGCCTATGTGCAACACTGAACAACTTGTCTGCACTGTTCTGGGATAGTGTGCAATATGGACTACGGTGCTTTGCGGTGGGTCATTTACTCCTAATTAGGAGCTATTTAGTAACAGGCATTATTACTCATTTTTTCCGTTTAACCATTGACTGCTCCTGTGGATGTCTGTGGCCCCTCGTAGATCACACTGCCATGCATATGTGCTGTGTTGTCCACTTAAATTCTGTTTAATGTATTATATTTGGGACATTATGTCACATTGAATTCATTGGGTAACTGGGGAGTATATATGCCATTTAATGATATACGATGGACTATGAATTTTGATCCCAGTTAACCTGTTAATGCATATGTATTGCCCAAGTATTTGTTACTTCTTTTATTAAGTTTGGATACACACTTTCTCTGTGAACCACGCGTAATGTGCATAGGTGCGCTGATACACCTGTATGTCTCTTCTCCTGTTTTAACTAATGTGATTTTGTATTGTCATTTAATAAATATTTTGCATTTGAAATTGCCCATTATCCTTTTTTCTTTTTGGATATATATTCTTTGCTGGAAGCTCTGATACCACATGCAACTGCTCCATTTATTTTTTCCCAGCCACATTCAGATTGCACAAGCATCAGTTTCATATAGTACGATTGCTAGAAAAATGTAAGGAAAGTAACACAGGTAGTTGACTGATCAATAGACCCACAGTAGAACATTTTATAATGACAAAAGCAGTCAGCCATGGGCATGCATGAGGTATCAGGGTCTGGGCCTGCATTTAAAACTTTGAATTGAAGTTTCAAAAAGGACCTGGTGGTTAAGGGAGTGGTGCAAGCCTTCTTAGCTGGGAACAAGCCTCCTCACCAGCTGGCTCATTAAGTTTATGGTGGATTTCCACGTGTTTGTTTCACATGGCTCTAGCTGGGGGTGTGGGTGTATTGTCATTGTATTTTTAAATGTTTTTAGATGTTTGTTGTGTCCTAAGTGTAATAAAGACTTCCTTTTTTTCATTATGTGGAGATGCACACTATTTTTGG
The DNA here is from genome assembly GCA_033576555.1 of Oophaga sylvatica. Taxonomy (NCBI): domain Eukaryota; kingdom Metazoa; phylum Chordata; class Amphibia; order Anura; family Dendrobatidae; genus Oophaga; species Oophaga sylvatica. Next base: position 789,000,148 of record JARQOD010000001.1, on the reverse strand, counting down.
TTTGGTCTTTTTTCTTTATATTGCATGTTGGTTACCCAGACTAGGGGATTCACCCCGTGATTATGGTTTGTGTTTATTAGTTTTTATTGATGGTGCGCCCTCTGCACTATTTTCTATATGCCTCTCATCCTGTTTCCTGTTTCTTTGAGGGCTGCACGCGTTAATTGGGACGGATCAAATTGTATTTTATTCATTGTTTACATATATACATTAGTTGTGGTGTCGGTCATGGATTGGGATGCTGCTTGGGGAGCGCAGCCCTCTAGTGTGTTCCACACGGTTGATACTCCGGTGGTTGATTCTGGCTTTTCCTTGCTTTGTTCAGATCTTATGAATGCTCATAAGACTGGTGTTAGACTTTGGTGGAACATGAGAAGTTTAGAGAAGTATCTTAAAGCGAGTTACGTGCCATCGTGGTTTACGTGTTTCCATCTGTCCCGCATGGGAACCGTCTGCTTCCTTTCAGCAAACCTGCTTTTTGAGCATGATAAGGATCTTTTTTTCCTCTACAAAGGCGCATATTAAAGATTTGGAAGCTAAACTTAACAAATTTGAGGAAGCCTTCAAGGCTAAGCTAAAAGACACATTAGACAAATATGAAGCAGAAATAACACTTAGGAAGCGTAACAAATTTCAGAGGGACTGGTCAGACTATGAGCAACACATACAAATATGGTAATCAAAAACCACATTCTATAATCAAAGGCCAAGAGCATATTGCTGTTCCAACCCTCCCAGTACATCAATAAATAATATCAGCAGGTGAAAGACTCCAAGAATAACATATTGCAAACCAACAGAAGGAGTACCAGAAACACCAAAAAATAAATAAAATTATTTTTATTAATTACTTAGACCAAAATCACATAAAACAAAAAATAAAGACAAAGAAAAAAAGGGGGAAACAATAACGCGTACACAGAGGGAAGATCACAAGTCCATTGTATGGGCCCCGTCTCACATAGCGACGCACCAGCGATCCCGACAACGATATGAACTTGTCAGGATCGCTGGTGTGTCGCTACATGATCGCTGATGAGCTGCCAAACAGGCAGCGATCAGGACAGTGACACTGCGGGTAACGTCGCTTAGTAACCCGCAGTGTACTTTGGATACCAGCCCGCTGATGCAGGGAGCTGGTAACCAAGGTACACATCGGGTTTCCAGGCGCGGCGCGGTGCCTGGAAACCCGATGTGTACCTTGGTTACCAGCTGATCGCTGGTCTCCTGCCTGCCACACGCAGCGATGCGTGCTGGCCAGCGGGAGACCAGCGATCAAAAAAAAGTCCAGGCATTTCTTACACGACCAGCGAATCACAGCAGGGGCCTGATCGCTGGTACGTGTCAGACATAGCGAGATCGCTGTTGCGTCACAAAACTTGTGAGTCAGCAGCGATCTCGCTAGCTATCTCGCTATGTGAGACGAGGCCCTATGACTTGGGAGAGCAAAAAAGTGTTCATATGTAAACAATCAGATCCAGGTGCAAGAACCATTATCCACATAGTATCACCACTAGTGTTGCAATCAGTAAGGCACCTAGATAATAGCTTAACACATATTGTTATCACAAAGAGAAATGCTCACCCATAGTTAGTCAGGACAAACCACCTGTCTGATACATGAGGGGTTCTTTCCCCACACCCCTCATTTTCATTTGGGCTCTACTATCACATTGCCCATTACATAAGCCTCTTTTGAGCTGGTTCATCTGGCTGCATTTTGTCATCCCTTAAGCTATTAAGCTTTTCTGCACCTTCACACACTCAGGTTGCAGACGATCAGGTTGTATGTAGCATGTTCACCTTTTTTTTCTTGTTATATCCATGGGACAACTGATGTAGCCTCTTTGGCTCTTTATAGCAACTAGGTCTGTTACAATTGGGAACGGGCAATTGTCATTTGGGTTTGCTGTGTGTATTTGGCATCATACATGTTCTCTACTTTTATATGGACATTTGCATGTTCACACACACATATATATTTTGTTCCATGCTTTGTATTATCCTGTATGACAATATTTCTGTTACAGCTAATCATTGTCCCTTGGTCATATTTGGATGTATTGCGGTCTATTTTTAGCATGTTCTTGCTATTTTCTGTGAATATATATTATATATCATGCTTTATTAAGATTTGCTTGGGTCAATTATGACCCAGTTTTTGTACAAGCCTCCTCACCGGCTGGCTCATTAAGTTTATGGTGGATTTCCACGCATTTGTTTCACATGGCTCTACGCCTGGGGGGTGTGGGTGTATTGTCAGGTTTTACATGTATTTTTAAATGTTTGTTGTGTCCTATGTGTAATAAAGATTTCCATTTTTTTCAATATGTGGATATGCACACTATTTTTTGTTTGGTCTTTTTTTCTTTATATTGATTCTTAGCTGAGAGCTCTGATACCTCATTCAACACCTTCATTTTTTTTTTACCAGCCACGCTCAGATGGCACAAACATCAGTTTCATACACTATTATTGGTAGGAAAATGTAAAGAAATTAACACAGGTAGTTGACTGAAAGTAAAAGCAGGCCTGTCTGGGAGCCCTACTTACACATTCAACCTACCAGATGGAGACCTAACTTGGAGTTTCCACAGTTTAAAATATTATTGTCACACACCACTAAAGTGGCAGCAATTTTCACAGAGTAGAAACAGTATAATAGGCCACTGACACACCTTCCACTACAAGCAATCCAACAGATGAAGACCCAACTTCAAGTCTCCACATTTCAATAAATTATTGTCACACACCACTAAAGTTTTAACAGAGTGGAAATATTATAATAGGCCACTGACACACCTTCCACTACAAGCAATCCAACAGATGGAGACCCAACTTCGAGTCTCCACATTTCAAAAGATTATTGTCACACACCACTAAAGAGGCATCAATTTTCACAGAATAGAAACAGTATAATAGGCTTCTGACACAACTTCCACTACAGGCAACCCACTAGATGGAGACCCAACTTTGAGTCTCCACATTTTAAAAAATTGTTTGTAACATCAACAGCAGTAGCAATAGTAGGCACAGAAGCCATGACAAAGGTTGCACAGACTGCAATAATCCGAGATCACTTCATGAAACTAAGAACTACATCATCACCTAGTCTGCCCAGTCTGCAATTGATGTGCAAAAGTCATTGGAGATCCTTGACTTGTTCATTTTGATGAAAGTTAGGTGGTCTACACTTTCAGGGGACAGCATAATGCACTTATCCTTTAGGACACCAGCAGCCGCGCTGAAGACACATTCTGAGAGAACGCTCTCTGCCGAACATTACAAATTCTCCAAGGAGTGACAGGCAAGCTCAGTCCACTCTTCCATTTTTGAAGACCAAAATGCAAAAGCGTCCAAACCCCCCCACCGATGGCACTGATATTGACCTCCAGATACTCCAGCACCATCCACTCCAAATGTGTGAAACAACTCACAGAAATTGCTTATTCCACTTACACTACTGCTGTTAATTTTTTTGTGATTACACCTTGACGTTTGCGGATTTGACGTCTAGAACTGCGATGCACACTGTGTGCCTCACTGCTGTCTTGAGGAAAACCACTCTAAAGATTGTCTACAAGTTTGTGTCGATAATCCAGCATGCGTGTGTGTGTCGATACTCCAGCATGCGTGTGTCCCTTTGTGGGAGGGGGTCATCTGGTTAAATTTACTCTTGTACTGTGGATCCAACAAATGGCAACCCAATAGTCAGCACTATTTCTAACCCTAAGAATACGGGCATCATGTTGAAGACGCAAGAAGATGCTCATGTGTCAGGCACTTCCATAAGGTCTAAGTCTGTGGTGTGTTGGTGGTGGGGTAGCACTCAAGGTTGCTTCCTCCGACCCCTTCCGCTAACCACTTACAACAGAGAGTGGATCCATTACCTCTACATCTCCTGACTGTTGCACGTCCATCATCTTTTCCTCCTCATCCACCTCCATTTGTTCCTTGGCTCCTGCACCTTCAGTAACAGTTTGTCTGGTACCATGAGCCCCATCGATCGCTGTAAGCCACCCTCCCATGGCACCCACATGTGTGAAGATAGACCAGAAATTTGAAATATTGTTATCCCTTCCACATCCTCCTCTGCTTCCACCTCTTTCTTTTGGAACACTACCTGCTCATATAAACTATTCAAAGTGTGCGCTAGCATGTAGATGACTGGAATAGTGACGCTGATGAAGGCATCATTAGCACTATCCATCTTAGTAGCCATTTCAAAACTGTGCAAAAGGATGCAGAGATCCTTCATCTGTGCTCACTCAGCAAGCGTGATTTGCACCACATCGGTGCTGAGTAGGTGTCATGTGTGCATTGCCACGAAGATCGTCGCGGTTGCACATTTTGACTTCTCACAGCTGAGTTTCTGTTTCTTTGTGTTTGGTAGCTTGGGAGTTAATTCTGTCTGTGCTCGGTGCTGGGACTGGGTGCAGTTTCTCCCGGCTGCAATTGATTATTTGTTGATTGGTTTCCTTTAAATTCCTGGTTGTCTGCTTTGGGAGTTGCCAGTGAAATCCTTCATGCAGACCACAGATAGGAATGAATCTGTATAGACTTAAGTTGAGAGCTCCTTAGTTGTTTTAAGCTCAACTTGCTTAGAGTTTATTTCCCAGACCATTTATGTTCCTTCGGTGTTTGAGTGTGTATGCAAGTGATTGCTATCCTGTCTGTCTTATATGTCTAATCTGTGTATTTAGCTGAGATCAGCCCATATCCCTTTGGTGGTAATCAGGATCCTTCTTAGGACTGATTACAGGGTTCAGGGTCTGACAGGAGACAGGGTTAGGCTGGAGACTTGGACCTCTGAACCATTATCAGTACCTCCAAGGTAAGGGATTAGTTAGGACCCCAGTGTAGGGTCAGGTTAGATCCCGGTCCTCCTCTTTCCTGTTACAGCTCATCAAGTCCTCAAGATTAACCCTGAGATCAACTATATCGTTCCTGCACATCTAGTCCTCAAGATTAACCCTAAAGTTCTGCAGAGATTGTGTCAGGTAAATCTATTTTATACTTACATTCTGTTGTTGCTAAACTATATGTTGTATAGAGTGTGGTTCCTGTATAAATAGTTTACTGACATTGTATTCATATCATTAGACAGCGTGACATTTTCACTGGCCATAAAAAATTATCTCTAGTTACCATGGATCCAGTAGCCCAGCTGGCTCTGCAGTTGCAGGGATTATCCATGGAGCTGACGGACATTAAGTCCAAAGTTTTGTCTCCCCTGGAGCAAACCAGAGTTGAACCTAAAGTAGCTCTTCCAGATAGGTTCACTGGTGGGCGAGACAAATTTTTTACTTTCCGGGAGGCATGTAAATTGTATTTTCGGCTTCGGCCGCGATCATCAGGGAGTGATGAGCAGAGAGTGGGAATTGTTATCTCACTTCTTCAAGGGGACCCTCAATCCTGGGCAATTTCCCTTCCTCCGGGTTCCCGGCTCTACAGTCTGTAGATCAATTTTTTACTGCTCTGGGATTGGTATATGATGACCCAGATCGGGTCTCTCTTGCTGAGACCAAATTACGTAAGTTACAGCAGGGTGATCGTCCTGCGGAGGAATTTGCTTCTGAGTTTCGTAGATGGGCCACGGATACTCAGTGGAATGACCCAGCTCTTAGGAGCCAGTTTTGTCATGGGCTTTCTGACAAATTAAAAGACGTTTTGGCCCAGTATGAGTCTCCTCCTTCTCTGGAGGCTGCTATGGCCCTAGCTATCCGTACTGATAGACGGCTTCGGGAGAGGGGTGAGGTAACTCCACTCCCTGTTGTTTCTCCACCTACTACTAAAGTCCCTTATGTTGAGGTTCCCCTTGTCTGTTCGGATGAGCCTATGCAGTTGGGAGGGACATCTTTTCGTAGTAGGGGATTGGCGGCACGCCGCAGGACTAGAAGGTGTTTTTTCTGCGGGAAAGAGGGACATTTTGTTGGAGAATGTCCATTCCGTGTCTTGTTAAGTAAAAAGTCGCCGGAAAACTGCTAATCACAGGTTGTGTGGTGGACGACAACCTGGGAGTATGTATTTCATCCGCCGGTTCTTCTCAGTTCCTTGTACCAGTGGAGGTGGGGGTTGGTACTAGAGTGAAGAGATTGTCTGTTCTTCTGGATAGTGGTTCTGGGGCTAATCTGGTTGACGCTCAGTTTGCTCAGGCTCAAGGTATGCATCTGAGTGTATTGGTCAAACCGATCCCTATTTTCTCCATCGACGCCAGGCCTCTCGGCCAAGGTAGCTTTGTTCATGAGGTTCATAACATTGACCTTCGGGTAGGGGCAATACATAGGGAACAATTATCTTGTTATGTGTTGGAGGGTCTACCTACTCCCATTGTGTTGGGACTTCCTTGGCTGGTTAAACATAACCCTGTGATTAATTGGCAGTCCAGAGAGATAAGCCAATGGGGTGAGTTTTGCAAAAGCAACTGCATGAACACAGTCATCAGTGCGGTCGTGCCTAGTACATTGCCTCCTTTTTTGGAGGATTTTGGGGATGTTTTCTCTGAGGAGGGGTGTCGGGAGTTGCCTCCTCATCGCGTTTATGACTGCTCTATTAATCTACTTCCTGATGCTAAGTTGCCTAAAGCTAGGTTGTATAATCTTTCTGGTCCTGAAAGACAGGCTATGAAAGATTATATTTCGGAAAGTCTGGCCAAAGGGCATATTAGACCTTCATCTTCCCCTGTGGCCGCGGGGTTCTTCTTTGTGAAGAAAAAAGATGGAGGCCTACGCCCTTGCTTGGATTTCCGCGAACTTAATCGGATTACTGTTCGAGATCCGTATCCACTACCTCTTATTCCTGATCTCTTCAATCAGATTGTTGGCGCCAAATGGTTCTCTAAATTGGATCTCAGGGGGGGCTATAATCTGATTAGGATAAAAGAGGGAGATGAGTGGAAAACGGCGTTTAACACGCCGGAGGGACATTATGAAAACCTGGTCATGCCTTTTGGTCTGACTACTGCTCCAGCAGTATTCCAACATTTTGTTAATGACATTTTTCGTCACCTTGTGGGGGTGTTTGTGGTCGTATATTTGGATGACATTTTAATTTACTCGCCAGATCTTGTGTCTCACCAGGAGCATGTGAGACAGGTGTTGCAGATCTTGCGAGACAATAAACTATACGCCAAACTGGAGAAGTGTGTTTTTGCCGTACAGGAACTTCAGTTTTTGGGTTTTTGGTGTCAGCCTCCGGTTTCCGGATGGACCCTGAAAAGGTGAGAGCAGTGCTTGAATGGGATCAGCCAGGGGATCTTAAGGCTCTGCAGCGTTTTTTGGGGTTTGCTACTTACTACCGGAAATTTATTTGTAATTTCTCGTCTGTCGTCAAACCTCTCACTGACATGACGAGAAAAGGGACGGATTTTTCTAAGTGGTCGGACAAAGCTTGCCAAGCCTTTTCCTCTTTAAAAAGATGTTTTGCTTCGGCACCCGTTCTCATCCAACCAGATGTATCTCAGCCGTTCATTGTGGAGGTGGACGCGTCTGACGTAGGAGTGGGTGCTATATTGTCCCAGGGTCCGTCCCCTGGTAAATGGCATCCGTGCGCTTTCTTTTCTAAGAAATTGTCGTCCGCCGAAAGGAATTATGATATCGGCAATAGGGAACTTTTGGCCATTAAATTGGCTTTTGAAGAATGGCGTCACTTTTTGGAGGGGGCAGTCCACCGGTCACCGTTATTACTGATCACAAGAACCTGCTGTATTTAGAATCCGCTAGGCGTCTGAATTCCAGACAAGCTCGATGGTCGTTGTTTTTTACCAGGTTTAATTTTGTCGTCACTTATCGTCCGGGGTCTAAGAATGTAAAGGCTGATGCCTTGTCTCGCAGTTTCCCAGGGGCTGGGAAAACGGACGATCCGATTCCTATCCTTCAGGAGGGGGTGGTAGTGTCGGCTGTATGTTCTGAGCTTGAGGAGGAGGTGTTAGAGGCTCAGGGGGACGCCCCTGCAGGACCTCCAGGGAGACTGTTTGTCCCGAATCAGTTGAGACAAAAGGTTATTGAGGCACATCATAATTCTGCTTTAGCAGGACATCCAGGGAGTAAGGCTACTTTAGATCTCCTTTCCCGCCGATTTTGGTGGCCTAACGCTAATAAAGATGTTATAACTTTTGTCGCGTCCTGTGGGGTTTGTGCTCGCTCTAAAACTCCTCATACCCGTCCGTCTGGGACCCTTTTACCCTTGAAACTTCCGGAGCGTCCATGGACTCATTTATCTATGGACTTCATTACGGACCTTCCTCCGTCGTCTGGGAATACTGTCATACTGGTGGTTGTTGACAGGTTCAGTAAGATGGCACATTTCGTTGCTCTTCCTGCACTCCCTAATGCTAAAACTCTGGCGCAGGTGTTCATTAGGGAGATCGTGAGACTTCATGGGTTGCCTTCTGATGTGGTGTCAGATAGGGGGTCTCAGTTTGTGTCCAAATTTTGGAGGGCATTTTGTTTACGTCGGGGGATGCAATTGTCGTTTTCCTCGGCTTTTCATCCACAGACCAATGGTCAGACAGAGCGTCTGAATCAGAGTTTAGAGACATATCTCCGGTGTTTTGTATCGGAGAACCAGGAGGACTGGTCTTCTTTCTTGCCTCTGGCAGAGTTCGCTCTTAACAACAGGCGGAGCGAGTCCACTGGTAAGTCCCCGTTTTTTGGGGTATATGGTTTTCATCCCCAGTTTTGTACTTTCAATGGGGGGGGTCCTTCTGGGGTTCCTGAGGAGGAGCGTTTCTCGTCGTCACTTGCTTCTGTGTGGCGAGGTGTATTTAATAATTTGAGTGCGATGGGGAACCGTTACAAACGTATGGCTGATAGGAGGAGAGTTTCTGGTCCAGATCTGAATGTGAACGATCTGGTATGGTTGTCTACCAGGAATATAAAACTTAAAGTGCCCTCCTGGAAACTGGGTCCCAGATTCATCGGGCCGTACAGGATCAGTTCCATAATTAATCCTGTGGCATTTCGTCTGGAACTTCCTTCTACGTTTAAAATTCATAATGTGTTCCACAAGTCATTACTTAAAAGGTATGTGGCACCAGTCATACCGTCACCTCTACCTCCTCCTCCAGTGTTGGTCAATGGTAATTTGGAATTTCAAGTATCAAAAATCATTGACTCTCGTCGGAATCGCCGGTCCCTTCAGTACTTGGTGCATTGGAAGGGGTATGGTCCGGAGGAGAGGACGTGGGTCCCTGCGTCTGATGTTAACGCAGATCGTTTGGTTCGGACCTTCCACAGAACTCACCCGGGCAGGCCTGGCCCTGAGGGTCCGGAGGCCCCTCGTAGAAGGGGGGGTACTGTCATGTGTGCATTGCCACGAAGATCGTCGCGGTTGCACATTTTGACTTCTCACAGCTGAGTTTCTGTTTCTTTGTGTTTGGCAGCTTGGGAGTTAATTCTGTCTGTGCTCGGTGCTGGGACTGGGTGCAGTTTCTCCCGGCTGCAATTGATTATTTGTTGATTGGTTTCCTTTAAATTCCTGGTTGTCTGCTTTGGGAGTTGCCAGTGAAATCCTTCATGCAGACCACAGATAGGAATGAATCTGTGTAGACTTAAGTTGAGAGCTCCTTAGTTGTTTTAAGCTCAACTTGCTTAGAGTTTATTTCCCAGACCATTTATGTTCCTTCGGTGTTTGAGTGTGTATGCAAGTGATTGCTATCCTGTCTGTCTTATATGTCTAATCTGTGTATTTAGCTGAGATCAGCCCATATCCCTTTGGTGGTAATCAGGATCCTTCTTAGGACTGATTACAGGGTTCAGGGTCTGACAGGAGACAGGGTTAGGCTGGAGACTTGGACCTCTGAACCATTATCAGTACCTCCAAGGTAAGGGATTAGTTAGGACCCCAGTGTAGGGTCAGGTTAGACCCCGGTCCTCCTCTTTCCTGTTACAGCTCATCAAGTCCTCAAGATTAACCCTGAGATCAACTATATCGTTCCTGCACATCTAGTCCTCAAGATTAACCCTAAAGTTCTGCAGAGATTGTGTCAGGTAAATCTATTTTATACTTACATTCTGTTGTTGCTAAACTATATGTTGTATAGAGTGTGGTTCCTGTATAAATAGTTTACTGACATTGTATTCATATCATTAGACAGCGTGACAGTAGGCCCAGGCTATGCAAAAGAACATACTGCACCAGGGGTCATCGTTGCTGCCACAGTTGCTGCAACATGTGCAAAATGGAATTCCACCATTTCAGAACATTGCAAATCAAAGAAAACAATGCAAGTCAATGACCTTCAGGTTGAGATCGTCAGAAGTGAGCACCCAATGACTTTGCTTTCTGCAGCAGCACATCCAGGCTAGGATGGTGGTATAGAAAACGCTGTACCACCAGGTTGAGGACGTGAGCCAAGCAAGGCACGGGTGTGAGGCTCCCCAGCAGGTTTGCAATGGTATCACTCACGGACTTTTCTGGCTCCAGATTCGGTGGAGACAACCATTGCTGTAACTTGGTCTGGATAGCTGTCCACAACTCTTGAACTGTGTGACAGCAATCTCCAAGGCATATTAATTTGACCACTGCCTGATTTCAATGAGCTATGGCTGTGCAGTACGGAGGTGGGGGGATTCTATCTGCATTATTGGAATGCATATCTGAATAAGGGAGAGATTTATGGCACAGCTGGAGGTCGTAGAGGAGGTGGAGGAGCCAGAAGCAGTGGAGGAACTGTTAGATATAGAAGTTTGTCTCGCAAGCCTTGGGGATTGAAAGATTTATGGAGCACCCACAGCCATCAGAGTCATCCAGTGCCCAGTCAGTGAGATGTAACGCCCCTGCCCATGTTTGCTCATCCTGGTGTCAGTGGTGAAATGCACCCTGGCAGACAGATTTTTTTCAGGGAACGGGTGATGTCTGTGACATGTTGGTGTAGTGCAGGCACAGCTTTCTTAGCGAAATAATGGCAACTGGGCAACTGGTAGTCGGGAACTGCGATGGCCATCAAGTTTTGGAATCCGTTTGTATCCACCAGGCAGAAATGCAGTATTTCCGTGGCCAACAGATTGGAGATGGTAGAGTTCAAGCTTTTAGCTTTGGCATGTGTAGGAGGAGGGGGAAACATTCTTTTACGTGACCACAAGTGCGGGACTGGGGGCTGGCTGCTGTGCTGAGGGAGGGCGAGTACGGAGAACAGGACAAACTGCTGGACTGTGAGTGAAGTGCAGGCGGAGATGTTAATTTGGATTGAGAAAGATGTGTTGTGCTAAGTGATACAAAAACCGCAGTCATGTCCACTTCCGTAACAGCTGATGGGCTCTCATTCACCCTGACTGTAGGGGGTAAAGAAGTGGAGTTTCTGCAGCCAGAGACCTGTGAGAGAAGACTTGGCACAGTGACGGAGGAGGAGGAAGAAGCAGATGTGAGTAATGAAACAGCCGGTGGTTGGTGAGGCCCGCTAGTCAGCATTTTAGCACAGTGAGATTCCCACACAAAGGCATGTTAATCGTGCCTCGTCTTCCTCCTCCTCGATCTCCTCTACTGAGCTACTCAGCTGCGTACCTCTGGGTTCACACAAAGTGGGATCGACAACCTCAACATCATCCTCTCTGTTCTCAAAATCCTCACCCTGAGAGTTATCTCCTCCTCTTCCTGCCCTGACACCACAGTACAGTCCACGTACACCTCTGGTATCTGAGTTTCATCAGGATGACCTTCACCCCCTTGTGGTTAACGTCTGGTGATGAGGGTCTGGATTCTGCTCTGACCCTACAGAATGCTGTAGATAAGCCCCTAATTGTGATGGCTGCACCCTATATACCAGGGATGTCAAAGTCAAACACACCGAGGGCCAAAAAAAAAAATTTGCTACAAGCCGAGGGTCGGACTGACGCCGGCCCTGCTACCGGTGCATTGTGGGAAATGTAGTGTTGGTGCCAGGGCCGGCTCCAGGTTTTTATGGGCCCCGGGCGAAAGAGCCTCAGTGGGCCCCTTTAACACAGACCACGATTCATGATGCACAGATACAGCAGAGAAATATGGGTACAGTACAATGCCAAATACTTCTCTTCTTCCATTACATGAGTGATATCTATTGTAAATTGTACAATAGCTCAAAAACCGCCAAATCCTCACAGCGCACAGTACAGACTGGACAGTACAGTCCTCCATACAATATTATGGGCACCACAGTCTCCCCCTCATCACCCATATAATACCCCATGCAGGATGTCACCCCCAAATAATGCTCCATACAGAATACTGGACCCAATATAATGCTCCATACAGGATACTGGACCCAATATAATGCTCCATACAGGATACTGGTCCCCATATAATGCTCCATACAGGATACTGGTCCCCATATAATGCTCCATACAAAATATGGAGCTCTCCTCTGCGCTGTACTGCGTTCTGCACTGTTACAGCTCAGGAAAGGGCCTGTGGAAAGACTCCCCATTATCATCATCATTGCCTCACCATCATCATCATGGCCTCCCCATTATCATCAATGCCTGCCCATCATCATCATCTCCTCCCCATCATCATCAATGCCTGCCCATTATCATCAATGCCTGCCCATTATCATCATCTTCTCCCCATCATCATCAATGCCTGCCCATTATCATCATCTTCTCCCCATCATCATCAATGCCTCCCCATTATCAGCAATGCCTGCCCATCATCATCTCCTCCCCATCATCATCAATGTCTGCCCATCATCATCTTCTCCCCATCATCAATGCCTGCCCATTATCATCATCTTCTCCCCATCATCATCAATGCCTCCCATTATCAGCAATGCCTGCCCATCATCATCTTCTCCCCATCATCAATGCCTCCCCATTATCAGCAATGCCTGCCCATCATCATCTTCTCCTCATCATCAATGCCTCCCCATTATCAGCAATGCCTGCCATCATCACACACAGACAGCACACAAGCACTCTCTCACATACATACATACACACACACACATACATACACACACAAAGCACCGCACTACATACACACACACAGAGACACACACACAGAGACGTCTTACCTGTTCAGCGTCCCCGCGCTCTGTGCCACAGCCGGCCGCTGAATGATGACGTCATTCAGCGGCCTGCTGTGAGAGGAAGTGCCGGCGCCCCCTGGAGCCCGGAGCTGCGGCAGCGGAGGCACGGGAGAGGTAAGTATTGTTGCCAGCTGCTGCCGGGGCCCTGAGCAGGTGGGGGGGGCCCAGTGGCGGCGCTGACACCGCTCTCCTCCGCTAACGGGCGGGGGGGTGCCAGACTGCGAGTGGGCCCCCCACCTGCTCAGGGCCCCGCCTGCCAGGGGGCCATAGATAATCAATTCGCGGGCCGGATCTGGCCCGCGGGCCTTGACTTTGACATATGGGCTATATACGAAAAATGAGGTGACAGGATCCCTTTAACATGCTAGAGCAAAACTTCCAGGTTTATGTCACTGAAGCTAATAATCTCAGTGAAACAGTGAAATATATCTCCCCTCCAGCACATTACCAGTGACCCTCTTATAACGGGTACTTCTGTCTGTGCTATTTACCTGAAGTGTTTTATAAAAATTATTTACCACTGTCATGGAAATATATATGTATTCCATATATTTAATGTATATTCATATATATGCATTCACAGTTAGATAGATCTCACTTGCTAAAAATCCTGTGCTCACACATATCTATGCAAAAGCTGATGCCAGCTATAATCAGTCGTTTTAAACGACCCTGGCCTTCATAAGAAACAAGAACAGAAAGTCTTAATAGATATCTATTGTTTTCTTTACTAGTCATGCAAGAAAGCTAGGGCAAAGAACAAAAACAATAAATCTGCAACTTCAGCCCTTTTATCATAATTATCATACTTACACTAGAACAGCCAATAATCTAGCAGCTTTTAATTGTATGTTAATTGACTAACCAGCCCCTTTTTGTAAACGTATAAAACCTTGAATAAATAATAAACTGGGGTCTTGACGAACTGTTATACTGACACTTCCGTGTGGACAGTCCTCATTTCGTTCTGAGCGCTCAAAAAGACATTTAATAGAAAATTGGGAACAGCACCAGCAAACACTTCAGGATAGATTTATCCTAATTAAATTTCCATAACAGTTGGCGCCCAACGTGGGGCAGTGGACGAAACGCACGGGGACCTGCTGACCGGAGAGACAGAGGTGTTGGCCATGGCCTTGGCTCACGGGACGGAGACTGCGCAACTCCATAAGTAAGGTAAGAAAATCTTGTCATCTTACCTGAAAGTCCCTTGTGTCCAGTCCAGGTCTTACACCTCTTGCCGGTCAGGTGTGGTCACCACCGCATTCCCAGGTAGTGTAAAAAGTCCACACCCTTATCCAAAACCCTGGGATATAAGTTGTTTGCTGCTGTGCTGTGTATGTGTTTCATGTTTTATGTGAACCGGAGAAAAGTTGGAACGGTGACTGTGTTTTTGCTTGCTGATTTCTGGGAGCTGTATAGCAAAAAAACAAATTGCTGGATAAGTTCCAGCAGTAATCCTTCACACACAGGTGGGAGGTCATCCCAGAAAATCCAGGTGTGAGGGGCGGGAGCTTTGATTGGATAAGTCACGCAGTAATCCTTCACACATCGGGGGAGGTCATCCCAGATCAATACAGGTGTGAGGGCGAGGGCTTTGAATTGGTTAAGTTTCTGCAGTAATCCTTCACACATTGGTGGGAGGTCATCCCAGAAAATCCAGGTGTGAAGGGCAGGAGCTTTGATTGGATAAGTTCTCACAGTAATCGTCCACGCAAGGGGGGAGGTCATCCCAGTCAAATCAGACGTGGATGGTGAGAATTTTGATTAAGGCTATTACAGATTACTGTGACCGGTGCATCGGCCAGGGCGAACGGTTTTCAGAAGTGATAGACCTGGAGCATTGGCGTGCTCAGTGCAATTGGTGAGTTATCAGTTACCAGAGCAGCTTGTATGTGTCACAGATCATCTAAAAGAGGGATTCGTATACTCCCGGGTGTTTGTTTCATTTGTGCGTCTTCCTGTCTGTATTAGGTATCGCTGCTTTAAATTTACACTCAGAACAGCGTGCTCTCTGTCACTATCTCATTCACTGTTGGCTGCAGCAGCGAGAAACCCCTTTGACCCCCTCCTCTGCTAATCACGTTGTCACATCTGTTTCCTGGTTTTGATCTTTTTAAGCTAGTTTTTTGGCTAGAGGCTGTAGCGTGAAAATTCTCAGGCATTCAGACTGAACTGTATTCATTTTTTGCTATTCTATATGGATAACCTTTTTTTTTTTGATACGTGATTTCAGTGCCTGTAGACACAGCAAGCAGAGATATAAGGGAGGGGGGAAGTGCTGGCAGCAGAAAGATTTTTTTTTTTTCCAGAGGGCGGGAGGATAAAGCTACGCTACCAGACAAAAGTTTTAAAGTATTTTTTCTTTTTGTTTTTATCATTTTACAATCAGTTTTTCCACCTCTTTTCTGTTTTTAATTAGCTGTTTTAGTAACAAGGGTTTTTTTCTTCTTGTCAACCTTGTGTTTTTTAGAGTTTCACTATTAATACGTTTTTTCCCTCCCTTTTGGATCAGCTTTTTGTTTGGAGTTTTTTTTTTATTTCTTTTTATTTTGGTCAATCTTTTTCTAAGAGTTTAACTAAACTGTGTTGGGTTTTATTTCTGTTTTTTTTAAATCTAACTTTTGTTTTTAAAGTTTTTCTTTTAAGTACATTTTTAAATAATTTTGGAGAGGTTTTTTTCTAATCAATTTATTTTAGAGTTTTATTCTCCAACCATTTTTTAAAAGAAAAGTAAAAAAAAAAAGCACAACATCTACTAGCGTGCTTTAGACCAAGGTCACTCCACAGATAAGGAAATTGCAGGCTGAGGGAGAGAACACAAACAGCTGCGCAGCGGCTTCACTCAACCCTCCCATCAGGCATTCAGCGAAGACAAGAATCTCGCACACAGAACCAGAATGCAGCAGTTCTCAGATTTTTAATCACCTTTGTTGAATAGGTTTTTGGAATAGACACAGTACGTAAGAATCGAAGGGCTAGGCATGTGAATAGAAGGTCAGAGTACGTGAGAAGCAAATGGACGGGCAGACTTTGCGCTGCACAATGAAATGTTTTTTTTTGAAAGGCACAGGAAAGTTTGTTTATAGATTACCGTCTGCTATAAAAGAGCAGTGGTGCATCGTGTAGGAAGTGATTTTTTATGTGAATAAGATTGAAAAGGTGTTAAATCGTCTGTGAGAAAATGATCACTGACATGTCACAAGAGCAGAATTCAGAGTCACACACATCACATGTCCATCATGTGGAGACACAGGACAGATGTAGGTTGCTCTCATTGAATAATGGAGCCTTGTACAGGGAAAAAACGCTCCCCGCCTCTCTCCACAGGGAGAAGGCATTTTTGCTTCAACGGTCCCCTCTCAAGAATCACAGGGGGAACACCCTCTCCTCTTTCTTCTCTTAGTCCCTTTCTCCTTCTTCTTCAGACTTTTCTCCTCTTTCCTCGCTGCCATCCCTCTCTATCCTTCTTTCCCTATCATTCCTTCTTTCCCTCCCTCACATCTCTGACACATCCATTTTCTTCCTCTTCCTCTTCTTCACCCTCTCCTCCTTCATTTTCTCCTCTCTCCCCTCCACCTCTCTCCCCTCCATCTCTCCCCCTCCTCTTTCCCTCTCTCCTCCCACACCACACCCACCTGCTCGTGCTCGCTCTCCTCCTTCCTCCTCCTTTCAGGCACATCCCACCGCTCCTCACTCACACCTCCCTTCTCTTCCTCTTTTTTCTACTTTGTTATCAATTGGGTCAACGCCCAATCAAAGCAATGTGGTGTCCCTGTATTCAGTGCCTCCAGCACAGGGCACCCTGTCTATCCCAAGCACAGTACAAACATTGCCAGTCATTATATCAGGAGAAGAAAGTGCAAATCTCCCTACACAAAATGCTGCAGGTAGCCCCCAGACACAACAGCTAGCAGAGCCCACAGCCATGGCTTCACAGGGGGGAAGTGTAGCTGCAGACTGAGACACAAATGAGGAACCTCAGTGCCAAGCAGAGCTGCCAACATGGAACTATGACACTGATCCACCGCAGCCTCACCCAGTATATGCACCAAGCACACCATGTCACTTCTCATCTGATGAAGATGAAGACACAACGTCATACATGCTGCCCAATACTAGAGAAGAAAACCCACAAACACCAAGAGAGCAGGGACAGCTAGAGGCACCATCCTATGAGCCCTTCATCCCAAGCCAGGTGATCAGTATGCTGCCAGACCCAGGGATACACCCCATGCCATTTTGCAAAAAAATGCAGCAGATCCAGCGAACGTATGCAGCAACCTGGAATGATCTCTGAGCCGTGATGGAAATAAAAGCAGGAGATGCATTCTGGCCTATCATGAAAGAACACTTCAAGCTTCCTGCAGAGTTAGATGCGTATGCCTGGGAGACAGGACCAAAGATAATTGAGCAGCTCAGAGAATGGGCCAAAAGCAGATTGACAGGACAAACTCTCAGCCTACATGACATGAGTCAAGACAAGACAGAGTCTGTGGAGAAGTTCCATGACAGTGACAGAGTGATGCAAGTGTTTCAAGATTTGGGCCTCATTACCCATGATCAGACACACAGACGGATGTTAGCACAGGCCTTTGTGCATGGACTGAGAGAACCAATCAGGAAACACTGGTAGTAGCCAGGCCTGAGTACACGTCAATAGCAATGGATACCCTGCTCGCAGTAGCAAAAAGGATTGAGTCCCGCCGGGACAGAAGGGATGCCCAGTGTTACAACTGTGGCGAGTTTGGTAATTTCCGGAACCGTTGCAGAACACTGACTGCGCCCAGAAGAAGAAGAAACACAGAAAGCAGTGAAGAACCCCGTCCATGGACAGGAGCACGCCAAGTCCACAGGGAACCCCACCAGTGGGACCAATATCCTGAGAGTGGATGGTGTAGTCAGATCTTTTCTTGTGGAACTATGCAACCTCACCTATCTATCAGAATCTTCTGCGTCCTGCATGGGAATTGATGGTCAAATCAGATATTTCCAGATTATGAAGCCCCTGAGCGTGTGGACTCAGCCAGAACACTCTATCATGTCCCAGTTTGTTGTGTCAAAGACCTGCACCCTCAACCTATTGGGAGTGGACCTACTGCAGAAGCTGAAAGCGACCAGAGTGTTCCAGGAAGATGGGACCATGACACTTTCTTCACCCCTAACCCAAGAAGAGACAGGAACCTCAAACAACCACACTGCAGACCTATCACAGGAGGTGCTGGACATAGTACCAGAAAAGCCACTCCATCACCCAGAGTCAAGATGTTTCTGACCAACTGAAGGTCTAAGTGAACTCGCCTAAGAAGACGGCCTGAGAACTTTGACATTGGCCAGGATATTCAACTCAAGAAGGACCCTACTTGCTTCATGGAATGGCAACACCTCATCCGGCTCCAACGCCAGAGGTTCATCTTTTGCAAGCACCAGGAGGTGCCCCCTGCAATCAACCAGTTCACCCAGGCCCTAGAAAAGGCCACTCAGCTCTTGCCGAGCTGGAGAAAAAGAAACTACTGATGGCCCGTGCTGAGAAAAAAGCAGCCGGTGAAGGAGACGTCCCAACAAAAGACCCCCTGTGACCAGAGCAGGTGCTAACACAGTGACTGCCTTGGTGGAGAACAAGAAAGCCAGCTGGTCGTCATCTCTCATGATGTGGATCCTAGTAAGCGGCTTGTTTTCCCCCAGCTCTGTGCCGGGAGATGGAGTCCCCTGCCGCATAGTGAAGGACAAGGCCAAACTGGGCTGCCTCGCCCATCGGAATCAATCCCAGCTTTCCACAGTGAAGAAAAAGACTGTAAACCCCACTGAGTTCAGAATGGTGCAAGGCCTGGAGGCCTTGAAAGAGGCTACGGTATTTGAAACCCCAACAGTGCTGAACCGTCACACTCTGCTCTCAAAAGTCCCAGTCACCGCAACGGTATTCACGGTGATCAACCTGCCTTTTTCAGTGTTTCCCCTCCACCTGGAGGCCTGCCTTCATGCACCAGTGCAGTGCATATGGACAGTGTTGCCTCAAGGTGCTCAGAACAAGCCCTTCAAGTTTCACCAAGACAATGTCCTCCATCCTCGTCAACTGTATTGCAGAATATGCAAGAGTCACTCTTCTACAACACGTGGATGACCTTCTCTTTTGTGTGGTTGACATCGATACCTGCACAATCCATTCCTTGTCTCTCCTACTCTACCTGGAAGAACAGCAACGCAAGGTCTGGAAGAACAAAGTCCAGTGATGTCAGAAGCAAGTTACATCCCTGGGACACTGTATTGCCCACCAGACGAAACAGATGTCAAAAAACTGGAAGACCACTGTGGAGAAGATGGCTCCCCCAACAACTCCAAAAATGCTGCAGGCCTTCCTTGGACTAGTGTCGTATTGCAGAACTTGGATCCCTGATGCCTCAGTCCTAATGTAGCCTATGTGCGCTTGCATCAAAGCAACCCCGCTCTTTCTATCAGACGCAGCCTTCAACTCATTCAGGAGACTGGAAGAACTCCACAGTCTCAGCGCCAATACCAGGCCTACCTGACTACGAGAAGTCTTTCCGTCTACCTGATAGAAGAAAGAAGGTCATGCTACTGGAGTCCTGGCACGGATTCACGGGGGAAAACAGAGACTTTTAGGCTGCCTCTCAGCCCGCTTGGATCCAATTGCAAGAGGAGCACCCTCCTGCCTGATGGCAGTATCTGCAGCACACACCTTCCTGGACAAGGTTGCTGACATCACTCTTGGACAGCCACTGGAAACTCTCACTCTACACGACATCTTGGCAATCCTCAATCAAGCTCAACCAACAATAATCTCCCCACCGCCAGGCATCTTTGTGGTGCCTCTATCGCCTTTGTCTCACAACGTCACCGTCTCCAGACCTACAGTCCTCATCCCGGCCACTCTACTCCCACTCCCAAGGGGGGATACAATATGGACTTTTTCAGAACAAAATTTACAGAATTTATCCTCTACTTGGATGGCTCCAGATTTGCAGATGATGAAGAAGTTTCCACACAGGAAGTGCAGTGACCAGCAATCAAGAAATCTTGTGGTCCAGAAGTCTGTCACCTAGCCTGTCAGCCCAGGAAGCAGAACCGATAGCGCTGACGAAGGCCTGCCAGATGGCAGAAGACTACAGGTGCTCGCATGGCATAGCACACGACTTTGGGCCCATCTGGGCTACAAGGGACTTCATCACAGCAAACGGGACAACAGTGAAGCATCATGGAGCCTTCAGGGACTTGCTGGGTGTACTCCAACTTCCAAAATGGTGGCAATTTGAAAAATCAAAGTGCATGGAAAACTGAGAACAGAAGAGGCGTGAGGCAATAACATGGCGGACATGGCAGCCAAAGAAGCGGCCAAAGGAAGACAACATGGAGAAGTGGGAGAGGTCGTAGAGCCGGACGGCTACTACATGACGACTGAAGACAAGAAACCTGACAAAAAGACGTCCTGGGATCTGCTCAAGAAGTTGCAAGACCAAGCTCCAAAAGGAGAAGAAGAGCTGAATGCGAAAAAAGCAACACTTGAAGAAGGAAGGCTATCAATAATGGACTTCAAACTCTGCCTTCCACAAAGTATGCACCCTATGGTGGTCCAATGGGCACATGGACCCACACCCACATATCAAAGACACAGATGAATGATCTGATTGGTGCTTACTGGTTCGCTTCAGGGATCTCCACCCTAACAGCCAAATTCACCAGCAGCTGTCTGACCTGCGGCAAATGCAAGCCTGGACGTGTGGAAGAAAGTCCCCCTCACCCCATCTGGCAAGACCATTCTACCAGCTTCAGAGGATCCAGATAGACCACATCCAGATATCGCCAAGTGAAGGATTCAAATACGCCAGTGGTCAAAGAAGTATTTTCAAGATGTACAGAAGCGTTCCAAGTCAGCAAAGACTACTGCAAAGCAGCTACTTTCGGAAAATAGTGTGCAGATACGGGGTTCCAGAAATGAAAGAAAGTGATCAGGGACCCGCATTCACAGCAAATCTGACACACGAGACCCGATTAGCAGTAGGGTCAGACCTAGGCCTACACACTCCTTACCACCCCCAGAGCAGCGGGAAGGTAGAAAGACTGAACGGAACACTTAAGAATAGGATGCTAAAAATTGCCCAAGAGACACGCAAACCATGGCATGACACACTCCCAATTTCACTGTTTAGCGTAAGGCACACTCCCAGAGACCCAGAAAAGCTGTCACCATACGAAATTTTGTTTGGGTCTAGTCCCAAGTTAGGTGCATTCTTCCCTCAGCAGCAGAATATGCAAAATGATATCTTGTTTGCTTATGTAATTGAATTGGTCAAAAACTAATGTCCATTCTCGAGTTTTTCTCTTCACTGCCAGATTTGATGGTCCTGTCCAAGAGCCCCAGATGACACCAACCTCTGTGTAACTAGAGGGAAAGCCTGCTTGGATCCACGTATCGCATTGCAAGGAAGCTCCCGTACCAGGAGAGACACCTAAGCCATGAAGGATGTCGTGGATGCTCTGACTGACCAGACAGTTTTTCTGAACATGCAGTTGAATAAAGAGACTATGATTGCAAACACATGAACCCCTGCTAGGGACAGTCCTCCTGACCGCTCATTTGCGAAAAGTCTGTATTCGGTGGGGGAGGCATGTACTAGGCATATGTCAACCCGCCGGCAGCACAAAAGAGTTGCAGCGCTTTGGGACAGGAGCAGGTTTTTAGGGCAAGTGGTATCTAAGAGGGGACTGTCATGGAAATATATATGTATTCCATATATTCAATGTATATTCATATATATGCATTCACAGTTAGATAGATCTCATTTGCTAAAAATCCTGTGCTCACACATATCTATGCAAAAGCTGATGCCAGCTATAATCAGTCGTTTTAAACGACCCTGGCCTTCATAAGAAACAAGAACAGAAAGTCTTAATAGATATCTATTGTTTTCTTTACTAGTCATGCAAGAAAGCTAGGGCAAAGAACAAAAACAATAAATCTGCAACTTCAGCCCTTTTATCATAATTATCATACTTACACTAGAACAGCCAATAATCTAGCAGCTTTTAATTGTATGTTAATTGACTAACCAGCCCCTTTTTGTAAACGTATAAAACCTTGAATAAATAATAAACTGGGGTCTTGACGAACTGTTATACTGACACTTCCGTGTGGACAGTCCTCATTTCGTTCTGAGCGCTCAAAAAGACATTTAATAGAAAATTGGGAACAGCACCAGCAAACACTTCAGGATAGATTTATCCTAATTAAATTTCCATAACACCACATCTTCCCACAATTTTTAAGGAATTATCTGGGATATTAAAATTAAATAGGCCATCAATATCGGGTCAAATAGAGTCTGACAACCTGCATCCCCACCATCAATCCTTTGCTCCAGTGAGACTCAAGTCTCCTTTATTGTTTACCATGCACAATTCTGTTTTGCTTTGATTTTTTAAATCGAACATGCCTGGTATTTTAGCTCAATCTCATTAACTTGAATGGCATAAAGCTGTATTAATTTTAGTTCTAGTAACAGCTACTATTAAACAATAAAATGGCATGACTATCACCAGAGATCCACTACAGTTATAAAGTCCCTAATAGTCCCTTTAATGTGTGCAATATTTATTTATGAGATCACATGGCAAATTTGTATTAGTTGCTGCAATGATAGACACAGACAGAAAAGGGTCCCTGTTCAAGAACACTATTTGGGGCCTATCTTTTTGCCTTTGACAAAAGCTACTTACTGCTTTGGAGATGGAAATGGGCTCCTGTAGCTCCCGGGACCATGTTCGGCTGAGATAATTAACTTCTTAAGACAAAATCATGCACATTGATATCCTTTTGTGGTTTACTTTGAGGCATAAAGACATTCATGTATGTCATGGGGGTGATGCATGTACTGAAGTTGTGCCTATGTCATCTATCGTGGGATTCAGCTATAATATAAAATTGCATTACTGCTGCATTTTTGAGAAGGGAGCAAGGTCATATTTCAACAGTATAACTCCAAAGATGTCATGATCAATAGCAATCACATTTTGTGAAGAGTTTGAAAGAAGAAGAGTTCTCCATCTGTCAACAATAATCCCCCTTCTATCGCATTGGGGGAAATTGGTTGCAATGGCAACTGGAAGCTTAAATATGGCCCCTACCAAAAACCAACTAGATTTTGCTGGAGGTGGGACCTGATATGCCTCCTGTCAGTATAACACTGATAGGTTAGTGTAATATACTGCACTACGTAAGTAGCATTTAAGCAATAAAAAATTTGCATGTTCAGGTTCGTAATTAATAATGTAATTCAAAGCGATAACGCATTAAACAAAAAAACAAACCCTTGTATTGATTTGTAAACAGAAAAATTAAAACGTTATGGCTCTCAGGATCAAAGGAAAACAGCAATTCCAGATTTGTTGTTTTTGTTCATCCATCCTGATAAAAATGGAATAAAAAGTGATCAAAAAGTCATATGGGTCTGAGAATATAGTGACAACAAAACTAATGATTTTTTTGAAACACTTTTAATATACAAAAGTAGTAAAACACTGCTAAAACTATAGAAATTTAGTATTTCCATAATTGTACCAAGCCTACAGAATAAAGGTAAAACTTTGTGTACAGCAAGTGAATAGTGTTATATGTACAATGTAAAAAAATTATCGCAGAATTGATGGGTTTTTTTTCTATTCCTCTCTTTAAAGAATTAAAAAATGTTAATAGTCATGCACCCTGAAATGATGACGCTTGCAAATAAAACTCATACTGCAAAGAACAGGCCCTTGTACAGCTGAGTTTATGAGAAATAATAAGTAATTATGGCTCTTGGAATGTAATGATGAAAAAACAAACAAAACAAATGCTTGGTCATTAAGGCCAAAATAGCTCTGTTCTGTAAAAGGTTAATGGCAGGATAAGTGCAACATTTTTTATCTCCTGTACATCTAAAATAAAAAAATATGTGCAACTTTGCCAATAGAGTTTTTTGCTCTTGTGTCTCTGTTAGAGTTGAGCATTCCGATACCGCAAGTATCGGGTATCGGCCGATATTCGCTGTATCGGACTTTAGATACTTAGTTCCGATATTTTCCATATATCGTATACCGGAATCGGAAGTTCCCATAATTCTTTGAGAGGCAATGTGATTTTAGTCAGCCAATGAGGAATCCTAAGAAGTGTGGGCACATCCTGTACTGCTGCGGTCATCTTAACTAATGGCATGGCTGTGATTGGATGCTGAAATGATGTCAGAATGCACTATAAAAGGCGCCGCCGCCATTTTAGCGTCACTGTGCTGTGAATTCAGTTAGGGACAGAACGCTGCTCTTCTGACTCTGAGGGACAGTTAGAGTTTGCGATTTTGTGTACTGTGCTTTAGGCAGGCTAGTTTAACAACCGCTGTGTAAAGCTTCCTTTAGCCTTGCAGTGTTGTTTTCACAGCTCTGCAAGGTCTGTGTGTGAGTGCAGGTGACGCGCTGCAGTTTGCTCTGCATCCAACGCTGTTTGTAGGCATCTGCACGTGTCACTCACAGACACTTTTTTTTTTCTTTAGTGTAATTCTTGCAGCTCCATTCAATTGAAATTATAGTGTGACGCGCTTCCATCCGTATCCAATACATTGGTTGCAAACACTATAGAAGTCCACAAAGGAGCCTTTCACAGATAGTGACCAGTTGTGTGCACTGCAGTGTTCACTCTAGTCTGTGATATATATTTTTTTTGCTGAGTGCAGATCACGCTCCAGTTAGTTCTTAAACCACTGCTGGTTATAGTCTGCTGAACGTGTGTCACTGCCTCATCCTTGTCATTTTTCTATAATTGTTGCTGCTCCATTCTATTTCAAATAACTCAAATCTATTAGTGTGACGCGCTTCCATCCGTATCCAATACATTGGTTGCAAACACTATAGAAGTCCACAAAGGAGCCTTTCACAGATAGTGACCAGTTGTGTGCACTGCAGTGTTCACTCTAGTCTGTGATATATTTTTTTTTTGCTGAGTGCAGATCACGCTCCAGTTAGTTCTTAAACCACTGCTGGTTATAGTCTGCTGAACGTGTGTCACTGCCTCATCCTTGTCATTTTTCTATAATTGTTGCTGCTCCATTCTATTTAAAATAACTCCAATCTATTAGTGTGACGCGCTTCCATCCGTATCCAATACATTGGTTGCAAACACTATAGAAGTCCACAAAGGAGCCTTTCACAGATAGTGACCAGTTGTGTGCACTGCAGTGTTCACTCTAGTCTGTGATATATTTTTTTTTTTGCTGAGTGCAGATCACGCTCCAGTTAGTTCTTAAACCACTGCTGGTTATAGTCTGCTGAACGTGTGTCACTGCCTCATCCTTGTCATTTTTCTATAATTGTTGCTGCTCCATTTTATTTCAAATAACTCAAATCTATTAGTGTGACGCGCTTCCATCCGTATCCAATACATTGGTTGCAAACACTATAGAAGTCCACAAAGGAGCCTTTCACAGATAGTGACCAGTTGTGTGCACTGCAGTGTTCACTCTAGTCTGTGATATATTTTTTTTTTTGCTGAGTGCAGATCACGCTCCAGTTAGTTCTTAAACCACTGCTGGTTATAGTCTGCTGAACGTGTGTCACTGCCTCATCCTTGTCATTTTTCTATAATTGTTGCTGCTACATTCTATTTCAAATAACTCCAATCTATTAGTGTGACGCGCTTCCATCCGTATCCAATACATTGGTTGCAAACACTATAGAAGTCCACAAAGGAGCCTTTCACAGATAGTGACCAGTTGTGTGCACTGCAGTGTTCACTCTAGTCTGTGATATATTTTTTTTTTGCTGAGTGCAGATCACGCTCCAGTTAGTTCTTAAACCACTGCTGGTTATAGTCTGCTGAACGTGTGTCACTGCCTCATCCTTGTCATTTTTCTATAATTGTTGCTGCTCCATTCTATTTCAAATAACTCAAATCTATTAGTGTGACGCGCTTCCATCCGTATACAATACATTGGTTGCAAACACTATAGAAGTACACAAAGGGGCCTTTCACAGCTAGTGAACAGTTGTCTGCAGTGTTCACTGCAGTCTCTGCGGAATAACAACACTTAGGCCTTTTAACTTTTCTGACTTTCTTTATCAATCTACCAAGATGAAGAAGGCAGGGAGTAAGGCACGTGGTCGTGGCCGTGGAGTTTCAGCAGGGAGAGGACGTGGGGATTCTGTGGCTGCTGCCGCCCCCAGTGACACAGCATCCACCAGTTTTCCCCGTGAGCGTTCCTTTATGTGCAGTTTTGTAGGAGCTCGGCGTACCCCCCTGCTGCGGGAAGAACAAATTGAAGCCGTTGTTGGTTGGATGGCAGCCAATGCATCGACTTCAATTGCTTCCACCTCCTCTCAGGACCACAACACTGTTGAGCAACCATCTGTCTGTTCACCGCTTGTCAAATTGCCCAGGCAGTCAGAGAGTTCTGAACTGGAGCCAGCTGAGTCTCTGCTTCTGTTCTCAGAATCTGTTGGCTTGCAAACAGGGGCCCAGCCAAGCAGCATTCTGGAATGTGAAGAAGAGGGAGTATGCAGTGATGCGCAACAGCTGTGTCTCTCTGAATCAGAAGAGGCGGGTGAGCCAGTGCCGATGGTCAGCACACCGCAGAACGCATCTGATGATGATGAGACTCAGGTGCCAGTTTCTGTTGAGCATGGTGCTGGCCAGACCACCCAACAGCAGCAGGTGCTGGAAGAGGGTAGTGGAGATGATGAGGTCCAAGACCCAACATGGCGTGAGGGACAGGAAGGTGGTGGGAGCAGCTCTGAGGATGAGATTGTCTCAACGGTACAAACAGGAGGGAGAGGTAGGCTGCAGACTCGGTTGCCTCTAGCCTCCAGTTTGGCACCTGTTGGGAGCAGTTCTCTTCCAAAAGTCAAAATGGGCGCTCCCAGGACTTGCACTGCGTGGTCCTTTTTTGACAGACTTGCAGATGATATTTGCTATGTTAAATGCAAGCTGTGTAAGCAAAAAGTAAAAAGAGGTAAAAATTGCAGTAACCTCAATACCACAAATATGTGGAAACATGTGCGGACAAAGCACGTAGTTGAGTTACAAAGACACACTGGAGATGTAAGCCAACCTACAGCAGCACCTACATCTTCAGGTCGTGTTGGAGCCTCTACCTCCAGCTCACACACAGCTGGTTCTGCTTCCTCACAGGATCGCCATGGAAGAACCTCGGTCACTGTTGTCCAGAGACAAAGTGTTATTCCACCCACAGCAGCAAGTTCCCTGTCATCTTCACACTCCCAGGCCACAAAACAGCCATCGGTACCACAGGCATGGGATAAAAGACGGCCATACTCGGCAAACCATCCACGAGCACAGGCTCTGAATGCTGGCATTGCAAAACTCCTGTCCCTTGAAATGCTGTCATTCAGGCTGGTGGAGACTGACAGTTTCCGTAACTTAATGGCATTGGCAGTCCCACAATACAATGTGCCAAGCCGATTTTATTTCAGCAGGCAAGCCGTCCCTGGTCTGCAAAAACATGTCGAGGGAAACATTAAACATGCGCTACTAAACGCCGTCTGTAGCAAGGTCCACCTGACCACCGATGCGTGGACCAGTACCCATGGCCAGGGACGATACCTTTCCCTCACTGCCCATTGGGTCAATGTTGTGGAGCCGGGTACAGATCTTGCGAGTGGCGCTGTACGTGTTCTGCCAACTCCAAGGATTGCAGGAATCCAGTCTGTACACATTGACTCCTCCTCCTACTCCAGTTCCTCAGAATCATCGCTGCAGGAGTCGTCACGATCTACCTCCACATGGACCCGTGAACGCTTACCTGTTGCGAACAATATGAGCACAGCCGTGGCCAAACGTCAACAGGCCGTCCTGAAATTAATTTCAATGGGGAATCGAAGCCACACAGCGCAGGAGGTCTGGAATGCCATCAAGCAGGAGAGCGACGTGTGGTTTTTGCCAGCGAATCTCCAGCCAGGCTTGGTAGTGTGTGACAATGGCCGAAATCCGGTGGCAGCTCTGGGCCTTGGCAACCTCACTCACATACCATGTCTGGCACATGTGCTCAACTTGGTCGTGCAGAGTTTTTTGAGGGACTATCCGGATCTTGCTGAACTGCTGCAGAAGGTCCGCATAGAGTGCGCTCACTTGCGACGTTCCAGCATAGCCAGATCGCGCATTGCTGCTCTGCAACGCAGATTTCGCCTTCCTGAACATTGCATCATTATTGACGTACCCACCAGGTGGAATTCCACCTTACATATGTTGGAGCGGTTGTGTGAGCAACAGCCAGCAGTAATGGAGTATCAGCTGCATCAGGCGCAATCAACTCGCAATTTGCGCCGTTCACACTTCACCACTACTGAGTGGGCCTCTATGAAGGACATCTGCCACGTTTTGCGTGCGTTTGATGACTCAACGCGGATGGCGAGTGCAGATGATGCACTAGTGAGCATCACTGTCCCCCTTATCTGCCTGCTTCAAAAATCACTGCAAGCACTAAAGGATGAGGTTTTGGAAGAGGTGGAGGATGAGGAGTCACAAATTCACTCACCTTCTGGACAGTCAGCGCAACTTGGTTCCTCACAAAGGATTGGGCAGGGCTCACTTTGTGAGGAGGATGAGGAGGAGTCAATGGAGGAGGAAGAAATCCCTACAGAGGGAGGTACACAATGCTCTAGTCAGTATGTAGAGCGAGGGGGGGACGATGCAGCAGGCAGAGATGACGCCTCTTCCAGAGGACAGCGTTTGTTTTCAGTTGGGAGTCTGCAGCACATGGTTGATTTCATGCTGCAGTGCCTGAGATACGACCGCCGCATCGCCCACATTCTCACCACATCAGATTATTGGGTGTACACCCTCCTAGACCCTCGCTACCGGGACAACTTACAAAGCCTCATCACACCGTTGAACCGGGAGCGTAAAATGCGGGAGTACCAAGACAGACTGGTGCAACCCATAATATTCTCCATTCCAGCCGAGAGCACTGCTGCTGCTACTGCTTTACAAAGAATCTCTGTGTTTCGAGGCAGTGGGGACATCTCTGCAACAAGAGGGAGCACAAGCAGCGCCTCTGCACAGGGCAAGAGCAGTATGTTACAAATGTGGCGAAGTTTTGTGTCAGCGCCACCAATGTCTACACCATCCGAGACGACTCCACTCACCATGAGGCAATGTTTACGTAAGATGGTGACAGACTACATGTCTTTCCCTCTCAGTGTACTCCCAGATGGCTCTTCCCCTTTCAAGTTTTGGGTCTCTAAGCAGGATACATGGCCAGAGCTTAGCCAGTATGCATTGGAGGTGCTGGCTTGCCCTGCTGCCAGTGTATTATCTGAGCGCGTCTTTAGTGCTGCAAGTGGTGTACTAACAGACCGTCGCATGCGACTATCCTCAGAGAATGTAGACCGGCTTACTTTTCTGAAAATGAACAAGGCATGGATCTCACCTGAATTTGCCTGCCCGTTTTCAGATGAAATAACTGTTTGCCAACGTTTTCCATGTCTCCTGTTATGTTCATCTTTCTACCACCTGAACTCTACTCCCTGGGCTACAACACTGCCAGTCACAGGGGAATGATCAGTTACAAAACAAAATGTTATCCCCAACAAATAGACTCAACGTAGGGTCACGGAGTTGCGCCATACCAAAATTGTCACCTGACACATTTAAGTATTACAATTCTGGTCCCGGTGGCAAATCTTCCATCTCCCCAACTAACACTTCTATAGGAGAGGTGTTTTCCTCCTCCACCGAAGGCAAAGGTAATACTGACCACTGCACACATGTGTTATGCATAGTGAGACTGATAGTAGCCAAAGTTGTTGTCCATGGGCTCAGTCAGGTGGGGGCAATCAGCTCTCACATGTCATGGTTCTTGGCACCACCAACAGATTATGGGGCCCCTTTCGTTCCCCGACCCTTCCTGGGCGGCCCTCAGAGTCTCTGCTCGCTGAGCTGTGGGTGAAGGTTTGGTGAATTTAATTGGTAGCTTCCGGGTAGTCTCTCCCTGTATCTCCTTGGTAGGCCCATATCTTTCAATGAGGTCTACCATTTGGAGACCATCAGTAGGGGCTGCCTGTCCAACCCATGTTTGAAGGGTGTGGGGCAAAGTTCGCCCGAATTTATCAGTCACTATACGATCCAGCATATCGCGGGGTGATAACACCTCAGGCTGAAAGCACTTTTCTATCAGGTGTATCAAGTCATAATACTGGGACCGAGCTGGCTCGGATGGGAAAAAATTCCATTGTTGTACATGCTGGGCCAGGAAAAAAACATTTACCCAAGACGTGCAAGTATCTCACCATTCACGCTCTCATAGTCCTCCTGTTGCTGGGGGGTAGGTCCCTATAGGCTTTAGCGGGTCCTGAAGTCAAAAATTGAGCCACGATCTCGGCCCACTGGTCCCGGGGCAGTCTCTCCCTTTTATCCACGCCTGCAAACACCTCCAGCTACACCTCAACGTCATCTGATTGCTCCATCTTTCAGATCGCTGTACGCACCGCTTTCCGGACATCATGGCATCCCCGGGCAGCTCTTACCGTCTGCGGCGCTGTGATGTGCTGCATCAGTAAACTATTGGTTTCCTGTTGCTGTCGATTAAATATCTGCTGCTACATAGCCTGCTGCTGTATAGCCTGCTGCCGCTACATAGCCTGCTGTTGTATAGCCTGCTGCTGCTGCATAGCCTGCTGTTGCTGCTGTGTAGCCTGCTGTTGCTGTCGCATGGCCTCCACTAGCATTTTTACTTTGTTCTCCATCTTCGGACAGTTATCCAGCCGGTTTTGGTGCACTTTCTAAAACCAGAACATTTACTGTCATGCATGAAAAACAGCCTGACCTCACTGCGTTGCCCGCATTCTCCACCAATTGTAGGGAACCGCTGTGGTAGGCAGGGCTGGGCTGCAGTAATGAGGCAAACACACAGCCTTTTATTTCAAAGTTCAGTGATTTTAATCATGAGTTCAACAAAAAGTCCATATAACAAAATGAAAACAGAACATAAATCACTCCAGTTTGGAGAACCACTGGTCACAGACTCACCCTTGCTTGTGACGGGCTTAACTAAGCGGCTGCAGGTCAGGTGAGACCGCCAGGTCACATTCCGGGTGGTCTGTTACTCGCTTCCTGGTGCACACTGCCACACAGTAACAAAACAATGTTCCAGGCTTACGCCAGCCAAACTCCTTCCTTCCACACAACAACTACAACAGCTCCTTGTTTTATAGGCCTACAAAACACCATCAGGTGACGTACACATCAGCTGACCAGATCACGTGACTATGACCTCATCTCAGGTCGTAGTAATCATGGAAAATCATGAGCAAACTTCAGTCTGGTTGAAGAAATATATCTCCCATCTTGTCAAATCAATTGTCTACCACCTCTTCTATAATATTACGCAGGCGATTTCTGTAGAAATAATGCACTTGTAGAGTTTCAATAAAGTGAGAAGGGGGCTAATTGAATTTTTCCATAATCTCCTTGGATGTCAGCCACCTACACTCTTTTAGGTGCATGAGATGGAATACTGTATGTATACCTTTAGTATGCCACGTCTCAAAAACGCGGTCTGAACTCCCACTGGGAATTCTGGGTGAGCCCATAAAGGCATGTGTTTAGATAACTGAGAAGACAACCCATGCGCTCGTCTGGTTGCCTTACAGGCAATTACTGTATCGCGTAGTAGCGCTGATCACTATGACCGGGAGTTTACAAATCACAGTGTCAACACATGAGGCCAAAATACAACCCTCTGTCAGTCCAGATTCCAGCAATACATCTGAGTAGGACTAAGTCCCCTTAAACCAATCTCCCCACTCTGATCAAGCACGAAAAGTTATAACTCCTAACGTTTGGCACGGCCAGGCCCCCATCTTTTACTGCACGCATAATTTTTCGTATTGCTATTCTGGGCCGTTTTCCCCTCAAGATGAATCTGGTCAATGCTTTTTTTATCCGTGAAACATCATCTTTACGTAACAGGATTGGAATAGTCTGAAGCGGGTATAATAGCCTTCCAAAAATAATCATCTTAAGAAGGTGACAACGGCCCAGAAGAGACAGGGGCAAATCATGCCACCGCTCCAATTGACGTACAACCTTGTCCAATTAGGGTTCATAGTTAAGTTTGTATTGAGAACTAGAATCTCGTCCTATTTTGATTCACAGATATGTTATAAATAAAGGTTTTAATTACTTCTGTCCCCCATCAGTAAGCACACCAAAGCTCACGAGGATTAGGCTTTAACAATTGAAAAATTTCACTCTTGTAGTCTTTGAAGCGAAACCACAGAATTAGTTAAAAAAATTGTATCCAGTCTAATAGCCCTTTGAGATGGTCTTGGGGATGTGCCATATAAATGAGTATATCGTCTGCAAACAATGTGAGTTTGATCTGCCGACCCCCTACCTTTATACCGTCATATACTGTGTTATCCTCCACGTGTGTAACTAATGGCTCAAGGGCTTATCAAAGAGCAAAGGTGATAATGGACATCCCTGAGGAGTTCCCCTCTGTATTGTGAAAGTAGCCGAAAGGTGACCTGTGTTGTGTATTTGTGCCTGTGGGTTGGCGTAGACACCTGATAGGAAAGTCATAAACGTGCCTCTCATGGCAATTTTGTCCAGGACCATTGGCAACTAACTTCAGCTCACCCTATCAAATGCCTTATCGCCATCTAAGGATAGCATGACAGGACTCGATGTTGTCAGACAACGATATTTATCTACAACTGCTATTACTTTCCTAATGTTATTCATGGGCGATCTTGGTCTAACAAAGGCCACTTGTGATGGCCCTATCAGCGTAGGAAGAATGCTACTCAAACGATCTGCCATGATCCTGGACAAAAGCTTGATATCCTGGTCAATGAGTGAGAATGGACGATAGGATCCAGCCAGATGTGAAGGTTTGTTGGGTTTTAGTAGCACCTTCATGTGTGCCATGTTTGAATGGATGGGCAACCCTCCTGTCTCCAATATATGATTGAAGGTGCCTACCAATGTGGACGGGATATCCTCACTCAATAATTTTAATAATTTGGCTGTAAACCCGTCAGGTCCTGGAGCTTTCCCGGATTTAAAGTCACTTATCGCCGCTGTCACTTCCGTCACCTCAATTGTTTTTTTTAAAAGGAGAAGCTGATAGTTTGTGAAGGATGGTAACCGTATTCCATCTAGAAAGGTCTGACCCTCCGCACTATCCGTATGTTCCACCTTATATAAGTCTGAGTAGTATTCTTGTAGAATCGTGATTATGCTTCGAGGGTCTGTGTTCATGATCCCATGTTTATTCGTTAACGCAGTAATATGTTGATGACGAATGTGATTTCCTTTCGCTAGTCGTGCTAATAGTCTCCCTGATTTGCTACCATAACGATATACATCGGCTCTATAATTCATATTACTGCTTCTCTCGCGTCGATATACCCATACGTGTAAGTCAGCCTTAGCCTGCTTACATCTATTTTTATCCTGTGTTGATGAAGTTGTCTTGTTTGCCGTGTAGCTATCGCGTAATATCCTGCTAGCCTGCGAGTAGTTTGTCGCTATCTTCTTTTTTAGCGTTGTCTGATAACTATTAGTTTCACGCGCATTAATGCCTTCCCTGCTGCCCATAAAAGTTCCGGCCTATCCCTACTATCTCCATTATCACTTACATATTCCAAACACCATTGCTTCACCTGATGTCGAAAATTCTCATCCATTAACAAATAGGTAGGGAAGCGCCAAGTTTGGTCTGGCCCCATCTGAACCATATCTGGCAGGGTCACTGATACGGGCGCGTGGTCAGATATAGCTACGTTGTGCACATCTGCCTCTTCCACTCCCCTTACTAGCTCCTGTGATAGCAATATATTATCTCTTCTGGACCAAGAGTCATGTGGCGCCGAATAGAAGGAATATTCACTGCCATCTGGGTTCAGGTGTCTCCAAAATTCTACAAAGTTATTCGTGTCTAGCAAGGGTTATAAACGTGTGTCATGTGATCGCACATTCGTTCGCATCGACCTACAGTTCTTCACTGGTTCGATTCACCGTATTTAAGTCACGACCGGGGGTGGTTTTAATGCTCTCCTATCGGCCCGATATGCTTGGACACCTGGGAGAAATTCAGGAGCGTCTCCAAACTCCCTCCTCACATGTCAGCGCAGGAACCGGAAGAGGGAACGTGCTTGTTTTGTTGCTCATAGGTGTAGTTTTATACAGTAAATGATTACTGCTGTCTTATTTTTTGCGTCCCTAGGGCAGAATAAGGCTGCGTAAAGTCACATTTTAGAGACACTCATATAATAGACACACGCTACCCTACCCGTCACACAAGGAAGGCATTGTTACAGGATAAAGCCTTGCGCAACCAGACATGCTTTTACCCTCTTCAACATTCAACAAGTCAAAAATGCATGATTGCAGCCGCAGCCTTTATTGACGTACAGTATAACATCGACATTACCCATCAGAGGCTGCCCACTGTCTACAACAGACATAGTATATACCTTTGCTATCCATAGCCTTTGTTTCACCTCCACTTGCAGGCACCCACTTAAATTGTGACAATGTTTTTTTTTTTTTAATTTTTTTTTTTTATCGTACATTATTGCGTCATCTCATCACTTTGATGAGTCCATGCTGGACATGTAATAAATGCTGTCCGAAATAACAATTTTCGTGAGTGAAATAATTGAAATCTGTGTGACTGTCACAGATTTCTTGTAATGATGATGATGAGTGACTATTACAAAATCCATTGTCTTCACTATGTTATGGTTTAACATAGCGTTCCTTACGCATCATTCCTAAATACAAAAATGGCCTGTTATTCATAAATTTACATCACTATATTTTGTAAAAATAATTTTGGGTGGTGTGTTGTTCCATTTCTTGTTGCCATGTGCTTATATGCGTTTATATTTTAAGGGTGTTTATTTTTATTCTTGGAATTGAAATTCATAATTTTATTGTCCTAGTAAAACTTCATTTTTTATAGTTTGAAGTACATACATTTGCAATGGCCACGTAACAAGGCAATAACTCAATATTTAAATTTAAAACCCTTCTTGACCCTGGGCTTCAACAACGCCAGTTGCTGATCAGAATTGTTGGATGCACAGATCAAAACAATCGCTGATGTGTTTGTGGGGTTCAGTAACGCCTGCTGTTCCCCTGCTGGGTGTCTGGCAAAAATTTTTGCTGCTAACTCCAAATTTAATTCAAACATCTCATATTAGGCCTCTGCCTACACCCTCCTTGACCCTGGGCTCCAACACCGCCAGTTGTTGCTCGGAAGTTCTGTTAGCACAGTCAACACTTGCTCCTGTGTTACTGGGGTTCACTAATGTCAGCTGTTCCCTTGCTGTGTGTACGGCAAAAATTCCTGCTGCCTCCACCCTGTTCTCTTCTCATCCCTGAATTATTTAAGAAATTACATGAAATTAAATGGAAATTAAATTCAGGGAAATTAAATTCATAGAAAGAGGTTATACTTTACACTTTATGGGTTAATATGAAGAAGAATAATAGTTTAATAAGAACAATCTGAGTAATGTTAACAAAAAGATGAATAGCAAGAAGTTTAAGAAGAAGATAAAGAAGGTGAAGATGAAGAATAATTTGATGACAAAGATGATGCTGCTGAAGATTATGAAGGAGAAATTGTGGCAAAAGTTAAAAAGGTGAAGAGCATGGAAGTTTTGAAACATACATATTTGCCAAAATAGAAAAAAGGTTAACAACATTGTCAATTTCTTCGTCAATCCGAACGTATTTAAAAAAAAAAAATATTAATGCTATTCCATTGGATTGGGTTAAACATCTATGCCTTTAATGTCTCCTCAACCTCCCCCAAAACATTCTACATTACTCTTTGTTGTTTTCCTTCATGTACAATTATCCAACAAGGCAAGAATGGGTTTTTTTTAATTCCGATATTTTGTTCCCATAGACTTACATTGGATTTCCGGTATCGGTATCGGGTATCGCCGATATTTTGTGTGTATCGGCGATACCATTCCGATCCGATACTTTTGGATATCGGAAAGTATCGCTCAGCTCTAGTCTCTGTCATTACAGATTACAAACTAAGTTTACGTAGCTGTATCCCACAGTATAGTGTCTGTTCCATCAGCCCCTTCATCATGCCACAGAAAGAGGACTCAATCTCAGTTGTAAAGAATCAAATTGTCCACTTATGGGTAGTTACACTTGCCTTTAAAAATGGAATGTCATTAACCTGCAAATATAGCGTTAATCTGGAGATTAATGTTGTTATGGAGGTGCCTGGCCGCTGTACTGAAAGTGCGGCTCATGGGAGAAAAGGAACTTTATTCCTCCCTGGAGCCGCTGACTCTCAGTCATGCAGGCGTGCCTGGAGCAATTACAGTCACCGCTCATAGTACTGAGAGTAGCGGCTGTAAGCACGTACCGGCACTAATGACAACTCACTCTGTGTTGATGCACTGCTCAGCCGGCTGTCAGTTAGTGCCGAGGCGTGCTTACAGCCACTGCGGCCAGGCACCTCCATGTGGCTATTAACCTACAGATTACTGCTATATCTGCAGGTTAATAGTGTTATCAGACATGACAGGTTCCCTTTAATAATTTTAATTACCTGTATCAATATTAAGATGCATGAAACTCCATTAACCCTTGACATTCAAGTGTCACTTCTCTGTAATCTATTTACGAACCTGAAACTAAATTCTTAGACAATATTTTTTTACGTTTCAGACCTCATGCATTTTTAATATTAATATTAAATATTTTTGTTGCTGTTAGTTATTTTATCAACATGATTGTGTCTAATTAAATGTGACACTGCTAATGATAAGAAAACAATATGGAGGTGGAGAGTTTAATAGCTTTGGGGAATCCTTCATAATGTAAATAAAAGATAATGGTATTATTTAATTTCTGTCCATGCCATTAGACTCCTAGGGGAGGGATGAATGAAAATCTCAAAGGCTCTATATAATCTGAGTTATCGGCCAGGAGAAATCAAAGACAGAGCACAGAATTATCTGTGGAATGAGAAATGCAGAAAGCTCAACCTTCCCGCTAATTCAGGATAATTCAAACCCCAAGAGAATCGCAGAGAAACAGACGCGATATAGAAGAAACATCTAAGGGTTTATCAAATAACTTATTTCCTTGTCACACAAGGATCTCCAGCTTTTCTACCCTGGAGTTTGAAATTACAGCCGTGTTTGAATCAGACAAGGGCGATCCAAAGAAAGTCAATAATAGGAACTCACATCTAATTGAATGAGAACACAACCAACATTGAATTGTTAAAAGGGTTGTCTCTGGCTAAACAAGTTATTATCACCTATCCTTCTGATAGGTGATAAGTTATTGATCGGTGAGGGTCTGACGGCTGGATCCTGCAGATATTGGAAAAATGGTGAACTTTTATCCTCATTAGAGTGGAGCATCAGTGTGCATGCTCGACGGCAGCATCATTCATTCCCTGTGGGCCTGACGAGCAGTAAATTTGGCTTTTCCAGGCAGTCCTATAAAGAATGAATGGAGCGGTAGTCGATGCGAGTCCCAGGGGTGGGATACCCACCGATCAGGAAATTTTCAGCTATCCTCTTGATAGGTGAGAACTTGTTTTCTCTTGACAACCGCTTTAAAGAAGCACTCTCATCAAAGTATTTATCCCCTTAATATTTTCACTTATCATATTATATAGCACTGTGTACTAACAATTGCTCATTTTGCCTTTCTACCCAGATAATTCTATTCTTTTCTCTGCTTTATGTAGAAACAGGAAGTCTCTTGTTCCTGCATTTAATATTCCTCTTTTCAACTTCTGACCAGCTGCTTCCTCCTCCTTGCCAGGGACTTTTGCAGTGACTCATACAGTGAAAATAGATTTCCTGTTACTACATAGAGCTTAGAAGAATTCATATAGTCAGTTAATTATGTGATGTCACAGACCTAATTGAAAACAGAAGAATTAACTTGGTAGAAAAGCAAAATGAGCAATTGTAAGTACACAGTGCTGTATAATATGATTATTGCATTAAGAGAATACAAATTTCAATGGGAATACCCTTTCCGTATTTAATGCAAAAATAAAATAAAAATGCAGTATTATGTTGTCTGTGATGAACTTACAATATGTATGTGGCAATATGTATGTGGGGAGGGACACTTTTTCTGACCTTGACATAAAGTTGATAAGAGAGTAGATGTACATGTCTTTAAAGGCTGGGTCTCACATAGCGATACACCAGCGATCCCGACAACGATATGCACTTGTCAGGATCGCTGGTGTATCGCTATATTATCGCTGCTGAGCTGCCAAACAGGCAGCTCAGGGCAGCGATCAGCACAAGGACACTGCGGGTAACATCGCTTAGTTACCCGCAGTGTACCTTGGATACCAGCGCCCTGATGCAGGGAGCTGGTAACCAAGGTACACAGCGGGTTTCCAAGCGCTGCGCGGTGCCTGGAAACCCGCTGTGTACCTTGGTTACCAGCTCCCTGCATCAGGGCGCTGGTATCCAAGTACACAGCGGGTTTCTAGGCACAGCCCCGCGCCTGGAAACCCGCTGTGTACCTTGGTTACCAGCGGATCGCTGGTCTCCCGCCTGTCACACGCAGCGATGCGTGCCTGTCAGCGGGAGACCAGCGATCAAAAAAATGTCCTGACATTTCAGGGACGATCAGCGATACCTGGCAGGGGGGCTGATCGTCGCTGAATGTCACACACAGCGATATCGCTGGTGAGCTCGGTGCTGCGTCACAAAACTAGTGACTCAGCACGATCTCGGTAGCGATATCGCTATGTGAGACGGGCCCTTTACTCTTTGCACATCCTATTTTTCCAATCACTGCATAGTGCTGTGGTGTAGCTGAAATATTGATTATCTACCGTGTTTCCCCGATAGTAAGACACCCCGATAGTAAGACGTAGTGGTGTTTTAGGGGGATCGGCTAATGTAAGACGTACCCCGAAAGTAAGACATACCGGTAGTAAACTGTATGTTGGATACGGCGGTCCAAGGAGGAGGCTCCTCGTCGGCTGCATTCTGCCGCCCCCTCTCCCGTTCTCTGAGCCGGCTGTCAAACTGACAGCCGGCTTAGAGAAAGTGCTGCTGCGCTTCGGTGTGCAGTGTGCTAGCGTCTCACTCCAGGTTACAGCCAGGTGTCAGAGACGCTACACACTCACATCTTGTAAGCCGGGAGCCCCTCTGCTCTGTGCCCTGACCGCCGCCGCTGCAAGCACTTCCACATCCATGAAGCGCCAGCAGCGTGATCAGGTCACATGATCACGCTGCTGACATCACAGAGGAGACACAGGCAGTGAGGCAGCATTGCGGTTGGTGGTACGGTAAGTGCTCCAGACGGATGCATGGGGGGAGAAATCTAAGAAAATTATGGGGGGGGGGCAGAAAAATCTAAGGACATAATGAGGGAAATCTGAGGACATTATGGGGGGAATCTGAGGACATTATGGGGACTGGGAATTAGGGGATCTGAGGACATTATGGGGGGAATCTGAGGACATTATGGGGGGAATCTGAGGACATTATGGGGGGAATATTTTCCAATATAAGACATACCCCGAAAGTAAGACATATTGGTACTTTTGGGGGTAAAAAGAATGTAAGACACTGTCTTACTATCGGGGAAACACGGTATGAATAATTCCTTTGTGTATCACATTAGTCATTATGTATAGGCTCTACAAATTTTCATTATTGACTTGAAAGTAATTAGATTCAGTAAAAGATTTTGATATAAATCAGATAGTACCACAAGAAA
>JARQOD010000001.1:788888271-788960296 GCA_033576555.1 Oophaga sylvatica | reverse complement strand
TTGTACTTTTTTTGATCAAAATTATTTTAAAAAATCCCTTTTTTATTTTTTTTAAAAACTTCATGAGTTTTGCAATATATTTTTTTTTTTGTTTTTTTTGGGGATATTTTTTTTTTTGTTTTTTGTTTTCTGTTTAATGGTCTGTTTTGATATCATTTACATTTTGATATCAATTTTACTTTTCAGGGGGCCGTTTTTATTTAAAAATTTGGTACCTCTCCATAAAAATACTAATGCTTAAAAATTTTATAACAAAAAACCCTTTTCCCCCAAAATAAATTTTTTTCATTTCCTTTCAATTTAAATTTTTGGTAAGGGATGTCATTATTAACCACCTTAAAACTCGTATTTTCACCCCCCTTTTTTTTCAAAATTGGGTGTTTATTTTTTTTTAAATTTACTAAAATTTTTGGGGCCCCCTTTTTTAAATAAAAATTTTCCTTGCAAAACTTTTAAAATCCTTCCTTTCAAAAAAAAATTTTTTTTTGGAACAGTTTGTTTTAGGGGGGTTTGTTTTTTTTTGGGGTAAAATTGGGGTTTCCAAAATTTTAATTTTTTAAAATTTTTTTTTTATTTTTTTTTGGGAAGGTTTTTTTTGTTTTTTTTTAAAAATTGGGTTTTGTTTGTTTAATTTTAAATTTTTTTAAAATTTTTTTTTTAGTGTTTTTTAAAAAGGGTGTCCCCGCCTGTTTTGAGCTGAAACCATATTTGGGGCTATGCTTAATGGGGGCACTCTTTTCTGTCCTTGTTACATTTATTTTCCCCAAGGGAAGGTTTTTAATATTAGAGTAGGACTGTCCACAAAGGGTTGCCTTGACGTGGGGGTGGCTTGTAAAATTTTATCAAAATTATGTTTACCAAATACCCTTATTATTATTATTACAACTTCATGCATGTTTTGCAATATTTTTTTTATTTGTTTTATTTTAGGATATTTGTTTCTTGTTTTTTTGTTTTCTCTTTTTAAATTTCATGTGTTTGATTTTCATTTACTTTTGCATCCCACTTCAACTTACTTTTTCAGTTCAGCCCCAGTTTTTCATTTAGTTCTTAGTGCATTTTGTGCATATAAGGGTGTGACCCGCCCTGCTTTTGAGTGAAAAATCCTCCTGTCTGGCCTATGCTTAATGGGGGTTAGTCTCTCTGTCCTTTCACATTTACGCACTTGCAAGTGGAAAGTTTTAATATTAGAGTGGACGTCCCAAAAGGTTGCCTTGACGTGGGGGGATGGTTGTACTTTTTTGATCAAAATTATGTTTACCAATACCCTTATTATTATTTTTTACAACTTCATGCATGTTTGCAATATATTTTTTATTTTGTTTTATTTTAGGATATTGTTTTCTTTTTTTTTGTTTTCTCTGTTTAAGGTATGTGTTTGATATGCATTTAATTTTGATAAATCAACTTACTTTTTCAGTTCAGCCCAGTTTTTCATTTAAAATCTTTTGTGTGACGCTTTTCCCATCAAAATAAATACATTGCTTGCAAACATAATAGAAGTCCACAAAAAGGCCTTTCACCCCAAAGGGTGAACAGTTGTGTTCAGTGTTCACTCTAGTCTGAGGTTTAAATTTTTGGTAGGAGTGTAGATCCCGCTCCACTTACTTCAACCACCGCTGCGTGTACTCTGCTGAGTGTCTGTCACGGCCCCATCCTTGTCATTTTTCTAAAATTGGTGCTGCTTTATTATATTTTAATTTTACTAAAATTATTAGTGTGACGCTCTTCCATCAAAATACAATACATTGCTTGCAAACATAATAGAAGTCCACAAAAGGCCTTTCACAGCAAGTGAACAGTTGTGTTCAGTGTTCACTCTAGTGTGAGGTTTAAATTTTTGGTAGGAGTATAGATCCCGCTCCACTTACTTCAACCACCGCTGCGTGTACTCTGCTGAGTGTCTGTCACTGGCTCATCCTTGTCATTTTTCTAAAATTGGTGCTGCTTTATTTTATTTTAAATTTACTAAAATCTATTAGTGTAACGCTCTTCCATCAAAATACAATACATTGCTTGCAAACATAATAGAAGTCCACAAAAAGGCCTTTCACACCAAGTGAACAGTTGTGTTCAGTGTTCACTCTAGTCTGAGGTTTAAATTTTTGGTAGGAGTGTAGATCCCGCTCCACTTACTTCAACCACCGCTGCGTGTACTCTGCTGAGTGTCTGTCACTGGCTCATCCTTGTCATTTTTCTAAAATTGGTGCTGCTACATTCAATTTCAAATAATTCAAATCTATTAGTGTGACATGCTTCCATCCGTATCCAATACATTGGTTGCAAAGAATATAGAATTACACAAAGAGGGCTTTCACAGGTATTGAACAGTTGTGTGAAGTGTTCACTGTAGTCTGAGGTTTTCAGGTATTATTATATTTACTTGTATGCTTTTATTTAAAAGCCAAGAACAATGAGGGCAAACATTCGCACTGCAGCTGTTGTTAAAGTTCAACCCACATTATGCACTTCCAACATTGCAGCTTTTGAGGCATGATGTGAGTTTGATTTGCCTAAGTTATGGAGTGACAAAATGGCTCAGGGAACAAAACATAGAGATTTTGGGTCCATGGGCTGGAAACTCCCCAGATCTTAATCCCATTGAGAACTTGTGGTCAATCATCAAGAGACGGGTGGACAAACAAAAAATTAAAAATTCTGACAAAATGAAAGCATTGATTGTGCAAGAATGGACTGCTATTAGCCAGGATTTGGTCCAGAAGTTGATTGAGAGCATGCCAGGGAGAATTGCAGAGGTCCTGAAGAAGAAGGGTCAACACTGCAAAATTAGACTTGCTGCATTAACTCATTCTAACTGTCAATATAAGCTTTTGTTACTCATATGTTTGCAATTATATTTCTGTCTGTGATAAAAATATCTGTCAAACACACATAAAAACCAGAGGGCAGCAGATCATGTGAAAATATCATATTTGTGTCATTATCAAACCTTTTGGCCATGACTGTACAGTTCAGGTGGTAGAAAGATGAACATAACAGGATACATGTTATAACGTTGCCAACCAGTTATTTAATCGGAAACAGGACAGGCAAATTCATGCGTGATCCATGCCTTGTTCATTTTCAGCAAAGTAAGCCGGTCTACATTATCGGAGGATAGTCGCATGCGACGGTCTGTTAGTACACCACCTGAAGCACAAAAGACGCGCTCCGATAATACACTGCCAGCAGGGCAAGCCAGCACCTCCAATGCATACTGGCTAAGCTCTGGCCATGTATCCAGCTTAGAGACTCAAAACTTGAATGGGGAAGAGCCATCTGGGAGTACACTGAGAGGGCAAGACATGTCGTCTGTCACCAATCTTACGGAAACGTTGCCTCCTGCTGACTGGAGCCGTCTCGGATGTGTAGACATTGGTGGCGCTGCCACAAAACTTGCCACATTTGGAACATACTGGTCTTGCCCTGTGCAGAGGCGCTGCTTGTGCTCCCTCTTGTTGCAGAGCTGTTTCCACTGCCTCGACGCACAGAGCTGCTTTGTAAAGCAGTAGCAGCAGCAGTGCTTCGGCTGGAATGGAGAACATTATGGATTCCGACAAGCTTACAACCTGCAATGATCCTCAGTGTACTCAACCATCGTACGACCAGCTGTACCCTTTCCTATTGCATTCTCACCCATCCCTGCAGACTGTGAGCCATTGCGGGCAGGGTCTTCTCTCCTTCTGTACTTGTGTGTCCCTTGTCCAGCACATCTTTATTGTACCTGTCTATATTTTTCCCTTGTCATATGTAAAGCGCCATGGAATAAATGGCGCTATATAAATGTATAATAATAATAATAATTGCAGCAGTGTGTCTTGTTACTCCCGCATTTTACGCTCCCGGTTCAACGTCTGATGAGGCTTTGAAAGTTGTCCCGGTAGCGAGGGTCTAGGAGGGTGTACACCCAATAATCAGACGTGGTGAGAATGTGGGTGATGTGGCGGTCGTTTCTCAGGCACTGCAGCATGAAATCAACCATGTGCTGCAGACTTCCAACTGGCCAAGAAACGCTGTCCCCTGCAAGAGGCATCATCTCTGCCTGCTCTGCATCACCCCACCTTCGCTCTACATACTGACTAGAGCGTTGTTACCTCCCTCTGGAGCGATGTCTTCCTCCTCCATTGACTCCTCCTCATCCTCCTCACAAAGTGAGCCCTGCCCAGCCCTTTGTGAGGAACCACGTTGCGCTGACTGTACATAAAGTGATGGAATTTGTGACTCCTCATCCTCCACCTCTTCCAAAACCTCATCCCTTAGTGCTTGCAGTGTTTTTTCAAGCAGGCAGATAAGGGGGACAGTCAGGCTGACTAGTGCATCATCTGCACTCGCCATCCGCGTTGACTCATCAAACGCACGCAAAACGTGGCAGATGTCCTTCATAGAGTCCTTCGCCAGTCCTTACACTGGCTGCCCATCCATTATAGGATCCAATTCAAAGTACTTGTTCTCACCCACAAAGCTCTCCACAGTGCAGCACCCCCTACATCTCCTCCCTCATTTCTATCTATCGGCCTAACCGACTGCTGCGCTCTGCAAACGATCTTGGACTAACCTCTGCACTAATCCGTACCTCCCACTCCCGACTCCAAGACTTCTCCCGCGCTGCGCCAATCCTCTGAAATGCTGTACCCCAAGAAATTAGGACTATCCGCAATTTGCATGGTTTCAGGCGCTCCCTCTAAACATATTTGTTCAGAGCGGCCTATCACATTCACTAATCAAAGTCATTCTATGTGTGTGTGTGTGTGTGTGTGTAGCCCATTCACTATCTCCATCCATCCATCCCTCACTCCCTCAAAATGGCTGGACCATCATTGTAAATACACCATTGTATATAAACACCTGTACTTTGTAGCTCCCCCTCCTCATTGTAGATTGTAAGCTCTCACGAGCAGGGCCGGCTTATATTGCTTTAATTATTGTATTGTTAACTTTGTTACTTATGACTTTTGTTCTGAAACTGTTAAACTGTAAAGCGCTGCGGAATCTGTTGGCGCTATATAAATAAAGATTATTATT
This sequence comes from Oophaga sylvatica, assembly GCA_033576555.1. Taxonomy (NCBI): domain Eukaryota; kingdom Metazoa; phylum Chordata; class Amphibia; order Anura; family Dendrobatidae; genus Oophaga; species Oophaga sylvatica. Next base: position 788,955,274 of record JARQOD010000001.1, on the reverse strand, counting down.
ATTATTATTATAGAGGCCCACTCAGTAGTGGTGAAGTGTGAACGGCGCAAATTGCGAGTTGATTGCGCCTGATGTAGCTGATACTCCATTACTGCTGGCTGCTGCTCACACAACCGCTCCAACATATGTAACGTGAGAATTCCACCTGGTGGGTACGTCACATATGATGCGATGTTCAGGAAGGCGAAATCTGCGTTGCAGAGCTGCAATGCGCGATCTGACCATGCTGGAACGTCGCAAGTGAGCGCACTGTAGGCGGACCTTGTGCAGCAGTGCATCAATATCCGTATAGTCCCTCAAAAAACTCTGCACGACCAAGTTGAGCACATGTGCCAGACATGGTATGTGAGTGAGGTTGACAAGGCCCAGAGCTGCCACCAGATTTCGGCCATTGTCACACACTACCAAGCCTAGCTGGAGATTCGCTGTCAAAAACCACACGTCGCTCTCCTGCTTCATGGCATTCCAGAGCTCCTGCGCTGTGTGGCTTCGATTCCCCATGGAAATTAATTTCAGGACGACCTGTTGACGTTTGCCCACGGCAGTGCTCATATCGGTCGCAACAGCTAAGCATTGTGTGGTGCATGTGTGGGGTGCACGCATCACAGAAAGCAAAGCATCATAGAAGACAAGCATTCAGTAAACGACAGTATTCATGGCAGTTAATCAGGGCTGGAATAAGGTAGTCCACACTTTGCTATATTTTTAATCCTGAACAAAAAATTTTCATAAATATTATGTTTATCAAATACCCTTATTATTATTATTACAACCTCATGCATGTTTTGCAATATATAATATATAATATAATATATATTTTAAATTTTATTTTAGGATATTTGTTTCTTGTTTTTTGTTATGTTTTTAATTATGTACATTAACTGTATCCTCCAGTGTTCCCTTGCCTTCCACAAACACCGCCCCATCCCCCCTTCATCACGACTCATACACATGAGCCCCTCCATACTTCCCTCTCCCATGTACAGTTCCCATGCACTCATCACCTTCCTGAGAAACCTCAGCCCATCTAGCCGAAACACATCACTGAAAAAACCAACTTACAACACCAACAACTACCTGCTCTTTATCTTCCTACTCCTATTGATTTCAGGGGACATCTCCCCCAACCCTGGTCCACCATCCCCCAACCTCAATCCCTACCCTACCTCATATCGAAACCATAATAATCTTAATATTAATTGCACTCCCTCATCTCCTTCGTTTAACTGTGCCCTCTGGAATCCACGGTCTGCATGCAACAAGCTAACCTTCCTGCACAACTACTTTCTGAACAACTCTCTTCATCTGTTGGCCCTGACTGAAACCTGGATTCAGGATTCTGACACGGTTTCCCCTCCTGCCATTTCCTATGGTGGCTTATAGTTCTCACATTCCCCGAGACCCTCAAACAGACATGGTGGTGGAGTCGGCATACTCCTGTCCCACAATGCACTTTCCAGGTCATCCCCCCAATTCCATCACTCTCATTCCCTTCTTTTGAGGTCCACACCGTCATGCTCTTTCGTCCCCTCTCCCTCAGAGTAGCGGTCATATATGGACCCCAGGCCCAAAGTCATTCTATGTGTAAGTATGTGTGTGTAGCCCATTCACTATCTCCATCCATCCCTCACTCCCTCAAAATGGCTGGACCATCATTGTAAATAGACCATTGTATATAAACACCTGTACTTTGTAGCTCCCCCACCTCATTGTAAATTGTAAGCTCTCAAGAGCAGGGGCGGCTTATATTGCTTTAATTATTTTATTGTTAACGTTGTTACTTATTACTTGTGTTCTGAAACTGTTAAACTGTAAAGCGCAGCGGAATCTGTTTGCGCTATATAAATAAAGATTATTATTATTATTAAGCGTTCACTGGTCCATGTGGAGGTAGACCGTGACGGCTCCTGCAGCAATGTTTCTGAGGAACTGGAGTAGGAGGAGGAGTCAATGTGTACAGACTTGATTCCTGCAATCCTTGGAGTTGGCTGAACACGTACAGCGCCACTCGCAAGATCTGTACCCGGCTACACAACATTGACCCAATGGGCAGTGAGGGAAAGGTATCATCCCTGGCCATGGGTACTGGTCCACGCAGAGGTGGTCAGGTGGACATTGCTACTGACGAAGTTTAGTAGCGCATGTTTAATTTTTCACAGCAACATGCTTTTGCAGACCAGGGACGGCTTGCCTGCTGAAATAAAATCGGCTTGGCACATTGTATTGTGGGACTGCCAATGCCATTAAGTTACGGAAACTGTCAGTCTCCACCAGCCTGAATGACAGCATTTCAAGGGACAGGAGTTTGCAATGCCAGCATTCAGAGCCTGTGCTCGTGGATGGTTTGCCGAGTATGGCCATCTTTTATCCCATGCCTGTGGTACCGATGGCTGTTTTGTGGCCTGGGTGTGTGAGGCACAAACAGGGAACTTGCTGCTGTGGGTGGAATAACACTTTGTTTCTGGACAACATTGACCGAGGTTCTTCCATGGCGATCCTGTGAGAAAGCCGAACCAGCTGTGTGTCAGCTGGAGGAAGAGGCTCCGACACGACCTGAAGATGTAGGTGCTGCTGTAGGTTGGCCTACATCTCCAGTGTGTTTTTGTAACTCAACTACGTGCTTTGTACCCACATGTTTGCACATATTTCCCACCTCTTCCGACAAGCCTACAACCTGCAATGATCATCAGTATACTGAACCACCACACGATCAGCTCTTCCCTCTCCTAGTGTATCCTCAACCACCCCTGTAGATTGTGAGCCCTCGCGGGCTGGGTCCTCTCTCCTTCTGTACTTGTGTGTGCCTTGTATTGCTCATGTTTACTGTAATTGTCTATATTTGCCCCTCTTCACATGTAAAGCGCCATGGAATAAATGGCGTTATTAAAATCTATAATAATAATAATATTACTGGTATTGACGTTACTGACACTTTTACCTGTTTTTACTTTTAGATTACACAGCTTGCATTTCACATAGCAAATATCATCTGCAAGTGTGTCAAAAAAGGACCACGCAGTGCAAGTCCTGGGAGCACCCGTTTTGACTTTTGGAAGAGAACTGCTCCGAACAGGTTCCAAACTGGAGGCTACAGTCAACCGAGTCTGCAGCCTAACTCTCCCTCCTGTTTGTACCGTTGGGGCAATCTCTTCCTCAGAGCTGCTCCCACCACCTTCCTGTTCCTCACCATGTTGGGACTTGGACCTCATCATCTCCACTACCCTCTTCCAAAACCTGCTGCTGTTGGGTGGTCTGGCCAGCACCATGCTCAACAGAAACTGGCACCTGAGTCTCATCATCATCAGATGCGTTCTGCGGTGTGCTGAGCATCGGCACTGGCTCACCCGCCTCTTCAGATTCTGAGAGACACAGCTGTTGCGCATCACTGCATACTCCCTCTTCTTCACATTCCAGAATGCTGCTTGGCTGGGCCCCTGTTTGCAAGCCAACAGATTCTGAGAACAGAAGCAGAGACTCAGCTGGATCCTGTACAGAACTGTCTGACTGCCTGGGCAATTTGGCAGGCGGTGAAGAGACAGATGGTTGCTCAACAGTGCTGTGTTCCTGAGAGGAGGTGGAAGCAATTGAAGTCGATGCATTGGCTGCCATCCAAGCAACAACGGCTTCAATTTGTTCTTCCCGCAGCAGGGGGGTACGCCGACCTCCTACTAAAGTGCACATAAAGGAACGCTCGGAAGTGCTGTTAGCACAGTCAACACTTGCTCCTGTGTTACTGGGGTTCAGTAATGTCAGCTGTTCCCCTGCTGTGTGTACGCCAAAAAGTCATGCTGCCTCCACCCTGTCCTCCTCTCATCCCTGGGCTCCAACACCGCCAGTTGTTGCTCGGAAGTAATTGGCACGGGTACTGACTCCTGCCCAGCCTGGTTACAGCACGACAGCTGTTTACTGGCAGTGTCAATGTTAATTAGCCTCCAATAAGTTGTCCTGTCGTGTTGCATTCGGGTTAGTCGACTCTATGGTGCCTGCAGTTTAGGTGATTCCTATGTGTGCTGTGGGATATCTAAATAAAGTCTGTTTCCGTTGTGACAATAGGACAAGCACCCACTGTAGGACTGTGTGATTCGTTAACTGCGGCCAGCTTGCGGCCTGTCAACTTACATTTTCATGGGTGCCTTATGGTACCCGTCCGGGTTCCAGTACCGTCAGCTGGTTCTCCGCAGTGCCTTGCCTCGGCCCTTCGGTATGTCGCCTCCTGGTCGGTATTCCATAGTTTACGCCAGTAACAGTTCCCTCTTGCTTGGCTTTTCCTTGTGTTAAGTAGTGCTTTTGCAGGCACTGTTGTACCTCCGGGTCCGACTAGTTACCCGTGCTTGCCCCCAGTTTAAGTACAGTCTGCTCCTGGTTTTACCCCTCCGCGTTGTGCCATGTTGGCCATTTTTTCTTCTGCTCCCTCCGGGTTCCAGCACAGTCAGCTGGTCCTCGTTACTTGCATTGGCTCTTGTACCTTCTGCTACCCGTCCGGGTTCCAGTACCGTCAACTGGTTCTCCGCAGTGCCTTTGGCCTCGGTGCCTCCAGTTCGGTATCCGAGTTCCAGCAACGTCTGCTGGTCCTTGGTAGTGCTTTTGAGCACAGGTACCTCCTGCTTAGTAACCGTGTCCCAGTAACGTCAGCTGGTCCTCGGTTGTGCCATTGGCTCTTTTCCTTCTGCTGCCCGTCCGGGTTCCAGCACAGTCAGCTGGTCCTCGTTACTTCCATTGTCTCTTGTACCATCTGATACCCGTCCGGGTTCCAGTAACATCAGCTGGTTCTCGGAAGTTAGACAACCGTAAAGACCACCCCGAAGAAGATGACAACCCCAAGGACGACGAGCATCAAGCCAACCAGCCTGAACACCATCACAAAGAGGAAATAAAAGATTACCCAGAAGAAGATCACCAACAGGACAAAGAAGGTTAAGACAAACTACAAGATACAGAACAAGAGACAGAAGAACAATAAGCAGAAGATCAAAAAGCAGAACATGAAAAATAAGACCAAAATGAAGAGCAAAATATATGCTGTAAATTATAAGCAGAAGAAGACTAAGCAGTGTATGGGGTGAGTCCGTTCCTCCTCGTGGTGCCCCTGGAAAATGCCTGCTGCTGCAGGCTAAACTGAACACGGACAAATACTGTTGTAATTTAAATCTTTTGTGACAGCAAGAACGGAAGGAAGAAAAATTCATACTTTTACAGATTACAAGTACAGGAATCTCTGTCACAAATAAGAATATGATGAAGAAGATGAAGAGGAAGAAGATGAAGAAGTAGAATATGAAGAAGAATAATAGTTTAATAAGAACAATATGAGTAATGTTAACCCCTTAACGACCAAGCCATTTTGTAAGTTAAAGACCAGGCCAATTTTTACATTTCTGACCACTGTCTCTTTATGAGGTTATAACTCTGGAACGCTTCAACGGATCTTGGCGATTCTGAGATTGTTTTCTCGAGACATATTGTACTTCATGATAGTGGTAAAATTTCTTCAATATAACTTGCATTTATTTATGAAAAAAACGGAAATATGGCAAAAATTTTGAAAATTTTGCAATTTTCAAAGTTTTAATTTTTATGCCATTAAATCAGAGAGATATGTCACAAAAATTAGTTAATAAATAACATTTCCCACATGTCTACTTTACATCAGCACAATTTTGGAACCAAAATTTTTTTTTGTTAGGAAGTTATAAGTGTTAAAAGTTGACCAGCAATTTCTCATTTTTCCAACAAAATTTACAAAATCATTTTTTTTAGGGGCCACCTCACATTTGAAGTGAATTTGAGGGGTCAATATGACAGAAAATACCCAAAAGTGACACCATTCTAAAAACTGCACCCCTCAACGTGTTCAAAGCCACATTCAAGAAGTTTATTAACCCTTTAGGTACTTCACAAGAATTGAAGCAATGTGGAAGGAAAAAATTAACATTTAACTTTTTTTCCCAAAATTTTTCTTTCGAAACAATTTTTTAAAATTTTGTCAAGGGTATCAGTAGAAAATGAACCACAATATTTGTTGTACAATTTCTCCTGAGTACATCGATACCCCATGTGTGGGGGTAAACCACTATTTGGGCGCATGGCAGAGCTCAGGGAAGGGAAGCAGCGCCATTTGACTTTTTTGGCTGGAATTGAGATTGGACGCCATGTCGCATTTGGAGAGTCCCTGTGTGCCTAAACAGTGGAAACCCCCCACAAGTGACCCCATTTTAGAAACTAGACCCCCCAAGTAACTTATCTAAATGTGTTGTGAGAGCTTTTAACCCCAAGGGCTTCACAGAAGGTTATAACGTAGAGCCGTAAATTAAAAAATCATGTTTTTTCCACAAAAATGATCTTTTCATCCCAATTTTTATTTTCCAAAGGATAAAAGGACCCCAAAAGTTATTGTGCAATTAGTCCTGAGTACGCTGATACTCCATATGTGGGGGTAAACCACTATTTGGGTGCATGGCAGAGCTCGGAAGGGAAGCAGCGCCATTTGACTTTTTTGGCTGGAATTGAGATTGGACGCCATGTCGCATTTGGAGAGTCCCTGTGTGCCTAAACAGTGGAAACCCCCCACAAGTGACCCCATTTTGGAAACTAGACCCCCCAAGTAACTTATCTAAATGTGTAGTGAGAGCTTTGAACCCCCAAGGGCTTCACAGAAGGTTATAACGTAGAGCCGTAAAATTAAAAAATCATGTTTTTTCCACAAAAATGATCTTTTCATCCCAATTTTTATTTTCCAAAGGATAAAAGGACCCCAAAAGTTATTGTGCAATTAGTCCTGAGTACGCTGATACCCCATATGTGAGGGTAAACCACTATTTGGGTGCATGGCAGAGCTCGGAAGGGAAGCAGCGCCATTTGACTTTTTTGGCTGGAATTGAGATTGGACGCCATGTCGTATTTGGAGAGCCCCTGTGTGCCTAAACAGTGGATACCCCCCACAAGTAACCCCATTTTGGAAACTAGACCCCCCAAGGAACTTATCTAGATGTGTGGTGAGAGCTTTGAACCCCCAAGGGCTTCACAGAAGGTTATAACGTAGAGCTGTAAAATTAAAAAATCATATCTTTTCCACTAAAATGATCTTTCCACCCCCAATTTTTATTTCCCAAAGGGTAAAAGGACCCCAAAAGTTATTGTGCAATTTGTCCTGAGTACGCTGATACCCCATATGTGGGGGTAAACCACTATTTGGGCGCATGGCAGAGCTTGGAAGGGAAGCAGCACCATTTGACTTTTTTGGCTGGAATTGAGATTGGACGCCATGTCGCATTTGGAGAGTCCCTGTGTGCCTAAACAGTGGAAACCCCCCACAAGTGACCCCATTTTGGAAACTAGACTCCCCAAGGAACTTATCTAGATGTGTGGTGAAAGCTTTGAACCCCCAAGGGCTTCACAGAAGGTTATAATGTAGAGCAGTAAAATTAAAAAATCATATCTTTTCCACAAAAATGATCTTTCCACCCCCAATTGTTATTTTCTAAAGGGTAACAGGACCCCAAAAGTTATTGTGCAATTTGTCCTGAGTATGCTGATACCCCATATGTGGGGGTAAACCACTATTTTGACGCATGGCAGAGCTGGAAAGGGAAGGAGCGCCTTTTTCAAATGCAGATTTTGATGGAATGGTCTGCGGGTGTCATGTCACGTTTGGAGAGCCCCTGATGTGCCTAAACAGTAGAAAACCCCCACAAGTGACTCCATTTTGGAAACTAGACCCCCCAAGGAACTTATCTAGATGTGTGGTGAGCACTTTGAACCCCCAAGTGCTTCACAGAAGTTTATAACGTAGAGCCGTGAAAATAAAAATATCATATTTTTTTCCACAAAAATAATCTTTTTTCCCCCAAATTTTTATTTTTATAAGGGTAACAGGAGAAATAGGACCCCAAAAGCTATTGTGCAATTTGTCCTGAGTACGCTGATATCCCATATGTGGGGGGAACCACTATTTTGACGCATGGCAGAGCTCGGAAGGGAAGGAGCACCGTTTTTAAATGCAGACTTTGATGGAATGGTCTGCGGGTGTCATGTCGCGCTTGGAGAGCCCCTGATGTGCCTAAACAGTAGAAACCCCCACAAATGACCCAATTTTGCAAACTAGACCCCCAAGGAACTTATTGTCATGTGTGCATCGCCACGAAGATCGTCGCGGTTGCACATTCTGACTTCTCACAGCTGAGTTGCTGTTTCTTTGTGTTTGGCAGTTAGGGAGTTAATTCTGTCTGTGCTCAGTTCTGGGACTGGGTGCAGTTTCTTCCGGCTGCAATTAATTATTTGTTGATTGGTTTCCTTTAAATCTCTGGTTGTCTGTGTTGGGAGTTGCCAGTGAAATTCTTCATGCAGACCACAGATAGGATTGTATCTGTATAGACTTAAGTTAAAGAGCTCCTTAGTTGTTTTAAGCTCACCTTGCTTAGAGTTTAATATCCCAGATCATTTATGTTCCTTCTGTGTTTGAGTGTGTATGCAAGTCTGTGTTTTCTCCAGTCTGTCTTATATGTCTAATCTGTGTATTTAGCAGAGATCAGCCCATATCCCTTTGGTGGTAATCAGAATCCTTCTTAGGACTGATTACAGGGTTCAGGGACTGATAGGAGACAGGGTTAGGCTGGAGACTTGGACCTCTGAACCATTATCAGTACCTCCAAGGTGAGGGATTAGTTAGGACCCCAGTTTAGGGTCAGGTTAGACCCCCGGTCCTCCTCTTTCCTGTGACAGTGTATCAAGTCCTCAAGATTAACCCTGAGTTCAACGGATATCGTGTCAGGTAAATCTATTCTATATTTACATGCTGATGTTGCTAATCTATATGTTGTATAGAGTGTTGTTCTTTTAAGAATAGTTTACTGACATTGTACACATATCATAAGACCGCGTGACACTTATCTAGATGTATGGTCAGCACTTTGAACCCCAAGGGCTTCACAGAAGTTTATAATGTAGAGCCGTGAAAATAAAAAAATCATATTTTTTTTCCACAAAAATTACCTTTTTGCCCAAATTTTTATTTTTCTAAGGGTAACAGGAGAAATAGGACCCAAAAGCTATTGTGCATTTTGTCCTGAGTACGCTGATACCCCATATGTGGGGGGGAACCACTGTGATCGCCTTACTGCGATCTTTGGGAGGCACAATGAACAAATCCACAAAAGGTGAAGAATTGGTTTTCTTTTTTACGCCGTTCCTCGTGCGGTATTAGTGATTAGGCGACTTTATTCCTCGGATAGGTGCGATTACAGCGATACCAGATTTACACCCTTTTTTCATGTTTAGCTTCTGTCACACACTAAAAGATGCTTTTTCTTGGAATAATTTTTTGTAAGAAATTTTTGCATCGCCGTATTTTGAGAGCTATAATTTTTCCATATTTCGGCCGACAGAGTTATCTGTGGGCTTATTTTTGCGGGACGAGCTGACGTTTTTATTGGTACCATATTCAGGCACATAACGTTTTTTGATCGTTTCCTATTCCGACTTTTGTGGAATCAGAATGAACAAAAACCAGCAATTCAGGAATTGTTTTTTTTTTTTTCCCTCCGTTCCGTGTGTGGTAAAATTGATAAAGCAGCTTTATTCTTCGGGTCACTCCGGTTACGGCGATTCCTCATTTATATATATTTTTTTATGTTTTGGCGTTTTTTACACAATAAAAAATTTTATAGAAAAAATAATTATTTTTGCATCAGTTTATTCTGCGAGCTATAACTTTTTTATTTTTTCGCTGATGATGCTGTATAGCAGCTTGTTTTTTGCGGGACAAGATGACATTTTCAGCGGTACCATGATTATTTATATCTGACTTTTTGATAGCGTGTTATTGCACTTTTTCCAAGCGGTATACTGATACCGCTTGGAAAAAGTATAATTTACTACTTTTTTGTGTTTTTTTTTCACGGCTTTCACTGAAGGGGTTAACTAGGGTTACGCTGTTATAGATGGGATTTTTACGGACGTGGCGATACCTAACATGTGTATGTTTTTTGTTTTTTATTTTTTTTATTACATAAAAATGTGTATTTTTTAGGGATTTTTTTTAAATTATTTTTTAATATTTTTTTTACAATTTTTTTTAAAAAAATGATTTTTTTTAACTTGTCCCTTTATGGGACTTTCACTTTTTTTACTTTTTATTGCAGTTACAATGCATTGCAATGCTCTGGCATTGCATTGCATTGCAACTATAGTGGAAGCTGCTGTGACAATGATCACAGCAGCTTCCCGTAGCTAAATGACCCGGAGGTTGTCATGACAACCCCCGGGTCATCAAGGCAGAGATCGGCCCCTGCAAATACATTGCAGGGTGCCGATCTGAGGCAGAGGGAGCTCCCGACCCTCTGCCTCCCCCCCCTGAACTCTGCGATCGCGCTCGATCGCAGCAGTCAGGGGGTTAACAGCCAGGGGCGGTGGGGGCTCCGCTCCTGGCTGTCAGTGCAGGAAGCCTAGGCCACTGCAGCGCCGGCTCCTGCACTGATCGCGCTGGAGAAGCTGAAATTTCAGCTTCTCCTGCACGATCGCTGCTGTGTTTGGTCAGTCAGATTGACTGACCAAGCTCAGTGCTGTAGGTACGGGGACCGACGGCAAAGGTCCCCGCACCGCTTGCCGTGCCTGTCAGCTGTCTGTGACAGCTGTCGGCACTGATCTACCACTGCGTGTTTACACGCAGTGGTAGATCAAAGCCATGACGTGCAGAGTCCGTCCTGGTGCCGGAACTGACACCTTGCCATGACGGACTCTGCACGTCAGTGGACATTAAGGGGTTAACAAAAAGATGAATAATAAGAAGTTTAAGAAGAAGATAAAGAAGGTGAAGATGAAGAATAATTAGATGACAAAGATGATGCTGCTGAAGATTATGAAGGTGAAAGTGTGGCAAAAGTTAAAAAGGTCAAGAGCATGGAAGTTGTGAAACATACATATTTGCCAAAATAGAAAAAAGGTTAACAACATTGTCAATTTCGTCATCAATCCGAACGTCTTTAAAAAAAAAAATATTAATGCTATTCCATTGGATTGGGTTAAACATCTATGCCTTTAATGTCTCCTCAACCTCCCCCAATACATTCTACATTACTCTTTGTTGTTTTCCTTCATGTACAATTATCCAACAAGCCAAGAATGGGTTTTTTTTAATTACGATATTTTGTTCCCATAGACTTACATTGGATTTCCGGTATCGGTATCGGGTATCGCCGATATTTTGTGGATATCGTCGATACCATTCCGATCCGATATTTTTGGATATCGGTGTCACGCGGTCTTATGATATGTGTACAATGTCAGTAAACTATTCTTAAAAGAACAACACTCTATACAACATATAGATTAGCAACATCAGCATGTAAATATAGAATAGATTTACCTGACACGATATCCGTTGAACTCAGGGTTAATCTTGAGGACTTGATACACTGTCACAGGAAAGAGGAGGACCGGGGTCTAACCTGACCCTAAACTGGGGTCCTAACTAATCCCTCACCTTGGAGGTACTGATAATGGTTCAGAGGTCCAAGTCTCCAGCCTAACCCTGTCTCCTATCAGTCCCTGAACCCTGTAATCAGTCCTAAGAAGGATTCTGATTACCACCAAAGGGATATGGGCTGATCTCTGCTAAATACACAGATTAGACATATAAGACAGACTGGAGAAAACACAGACTTGCATACACGCTCAAACACAGAAGGAACATAAATGATCTGGGATATTAAACTCTAAGCAAGGTGAGCTTAAAACAACTAAGGAGCTCTTTAACTTAAGTCTATACAGATACAATCCTATCTGTGGTCTGCATGAAGAATTTCACTGGCAACTCCCAACACAGACAACCAGAGATTTAAAGGAAACCAATCAACAAATAATTAATTGCAGCCGGGAGAAAACTGCACCCAGTCCCAGAACTGAGCACAGACAGAATTAACTCCCTAACTGCCAAACACAAAGAAACAGCAACTCAGCTGTGAGAAGTCAGAATGTGCAACCGCGACGATCTTCGTGGCGATGCACACATGACAGTACCCCCCCCTTCTACGAGGGCCTCCGGACCCTCAGGGCCAGGTTTGCCCGGTGAGTTCTGTGGAAGGTCCGCACCAAACGATCTGCGTTAATGTCAGACGCAGGAACCCACGTCCTCTCCTCTGGACCATACCCCTTCCAATGCACCAAGTACTGAAGGGATCGGCGATTCAGACGTGAGTCAATGATCTTTGACACTTGAAACTCCAAGTTACCATTGACCACCACTGGAGGAGGAGGTAGAGGTGATGGTATGACTGGTGCCACGTACCTCTTAAGTAATGACTTGTGGAACACATTATGAATTTTAAACGTAGGAGGGAGTCCAGACGAAATGCCACAGGATTAATTATGGAACTGATCCTGTACGGCCCGATGAATCTGGGGCCCAGCTTCCAGGAGGGAACTTTAAGTTTTATATTCCTGGTAGACAACCATACCAGATCGTTCACATTAAGATCTGGACCAGAAACTCTCCTCCTATCAGCCATACGTTTATAACGGTTCCCCATAGCACTCAGATTATTCAATACACCTCTCCACACTGAAGCAAGTGACGACGAGAAACGCTCCTCCTCAGGAACCCCAGAAGGGCCCCCCCCATTGAATGTACAAAACTGGGGATGAAAACCATATGCCCCAAAAAACGGGGACTTACCAGTGGACTCGCTCCGCCTGTTGTTAAGAGCGAACTCTGCCAGAGGCAAGAAAGAAGACCAGTCCTCCTGGTTCTCTGAGACAAAACACCGAAGATAAGTCTCTAGGCTTTGATTCAGACGCTCTGTCTGACCATTGGTCTGCGGATGAAAAGCCGAGGAAAATGACAATTGCATCCCCCGACGTAAACAAAATGCCCTCCAAAACTTGGACACAAACTGAGACCCCCTATCTGACACCACATCAGAAGGCAACCCATGAAGTCTCACAATCTCCCCAATGAACACCTGCGCCAGAGTTTTAGCATTAGGGAGGGCAGGAAGAGCAATGAAATGTGCCATCTTACTGAACCTGTCAACAACCACCAGTATGACAGTCTTCCCTGATGACTGAGGAAGGTCCGTGATGAAGTCCATAGACAAATGAGTCCATGGACGCTCCGGAAGTTTCAAGGGTAAGAGGGTCCCAGACGGACGGGTATGAGGGGTCTTAGAGCGAGCACAAACCCCACAGGACGCGACAAAAGTTAAAACATCTTTATTAACGTTAGGCCACCAAAACCGGCGAGAAAGGAGATCTAAAGTAGCCTTACTCCCTGGATGTCCTGCTAAAGCAGAATTATGATGTGCCTCAATAACCTTTTGTCTCAACTGATTTGGGACAAACAGTCTCCCTGGAGGTCCTGCAGGGGCGTCCCCCTGAGCCTCTAACACCTCCTCCTCAAGCTCAGAACATACAGCCGACACTACCACCCCCTCCTGAAGGATAGGAATCGGGTCATCCATTTTCCCGGCCCCTGGGAAACTGCGAGACAAGGCATCCGCCTTAACATTCTTAGATCCAGGGCGATAAGTGACAACAAAATTAAACCTGGTAAAAAACAACGACCATCGAGCTTGTCTGGAATTCAGACGCTTAGCAGATTCCAAATACAGCAGGTTCTTGTGATCAGTAATGACGGTGACCGGGTGGACTGCCCCCTCCAAAAAGTGACGCCATTCTTCAAAAGCCAACTTAATGGCCAAAAGTTCCCTATTGCCGATATCATAATTCCTTTCGGCGGACGACAATTTTTTAGAAAAGAAAGCGCACGGATGCCATTTACCAGGGACGGACCCTGGGACAATATTGCACCCACCCCTACGTCAGACGCGTCCACCTCCACAACGAACGGCTGTGATGCATCTGGTTGGATGAGAACGGGTGCCGAAGCAAAACATTTTTTCAAAGAGGAAAAAGCTTGGCAAGCTTTGTCCGACCATTTAGAAAAATCCGTCCCTTTTCTTGTCATGTCAGTGAGAGGTTTGACAACAGATGAGAAATTACAAATAAATTTCCGGTAGTAGTTAGCAAACCCCAGAAAACGCTGCAGAGCCTTAAGATCCTCTGGCTGATCCCATTCAAGCACTGCTCTCACCTTTTCAGGGTCCATACGGAAACCGGAGGCTGACACCAAGAAACCCAAAAACTGAAGTTCCTGTACGGCGAATACACACTTTTCCAGTTTGGCGTATAGTTTATTGTCTCGCAAGATCTGCAACACCTGTCTCACATGCTCCTGGTGAGACACAAGATCTGGTGAGTAAATTAAAATGTCATCCAAATATACGACCACAAACAGCCCCACCAGATGACGAAAAATGTCATTAACAAAATGTTGGAATACTGCTGGTGCAGTAGTCAGACCAAAAGGCATGACAAGGTTCTCATAATGTCCCTCCGGCGTGTTAAACGCCGTTTTCCACTCATCCCCCTCTTTTATCCTAATCAGATTATACGCCCCCCTGAGATCCAATTTAGAGAACCATTTGGCGCCAACAATTTGATTGAAGAGATCAGGAATCAGAGGGAGTGGATACGGATCTCGAACAGTAATCCGATTAAGTTCGCGGAAATCCAAGCAAGGGCGTAGGCCTCCATCTTTTTTCTTCACAAAGAAGAACCCCGCGGCCACTGGGGAAGATGAAGGTCTAATATGCCCTTTGGCCAGACTTTCCGAAATATAATCTTTCATAGCCTGCCTCTCAGGACCAGAAAGGTTATATAACCTAGCTTTAGGTAACTTAGCATCAGGAAGTAAATTAATAGAGCAGTCATACACGCGATGAGGAGGCAACTCCTGACACCCCTCCTCAGAGAACACATCCCCAAAGTCCTCCAAAAAAAGAGGCAAAGTACTAGGCACGACCGCACTGATGACTGTGTTCATGCAGTTACTTTTGCAAAACTCCCCCCATTGGCTTATATCTCTGGACTGCCAATTAATCACAGGGTTATGTTTAACCAACCAAGGAAGTCCCAACACAATAGGAGTAGGTAGACCCTCCAACACATAACAAGATAATAGTTCCCTATGTATTGCCCCTACCCGAAGGTCAATGTTATGAACCTCATGAACAAAGCTACCTTGGCCGAGAGGCCTGGCGTCAATGGAGAATATAGGGATCGGTTTGACCAATACACTCAGATGCATACCTTGAGCCTGAGCAAACTGAGCGTCAACCAGATTAGCCCCGGACCCACTATCAAGAAGAACAGAAAATCTCTCCACTCTCGTACCAACCACCACCTCCACTGGTACAAGGAACTGAGAAGAACTAGCGGACGAAATACATACTCCCAGGTTGTCGTCCACCACACAACCTGGGATTAACAGTTTTCCGGCGACTTTTTGCTCAACAAGGCACGGGATGGACATCCCCCAACAAAATGTCCCTCTTTCCCGCAGAAGAAACACCTTCTAGTCCTGCGGCGTACCGCCAATCCCCTCCTACGAAAGGATGTCCCTCCCAACTGCATAGGCTCCTCCGAACAGACAAGGGAACCTCAACATAAGGGACTTTAGTAGTAGGTGGAGTAACAACAGGGGCGGAGTTACCTCGCACCTCTCCCGGAGCCGTCTATCAGTACGGATAGCTAGGGCCATAGCAGCCTCCAGTGATGGAGGAGAATCATACTGAGCCAAAACGTCCTTTAATTTGTCAGAAAGCCCATGACAAAACTGGCTCCTAAGAGCTGGGTCATTCCACTGAGTATCTGTGGCCCATCTACGGAACTCAGAAGAAAATTCCTCCGCTGGACGATCTCCCTGCTGTATCTTACGTAATTTTGTCTCAGCAAGAGAGACCTGATCTGGGTCATCATATACCAAACCCAGGGCAGTAAAAAATCGATCTACTGACTGTAGAGCCGGGGATCCCGGAGGAAGGGAGAAGGCCCAGGATTGAGGGTCCCCTTGTAGGAGCGAGATAACAATTCCCACTCTCTGCTCTTCACTCCCTGATGATCGAGGCCGAAGCCGAAAATACAATTTACATGCTTCCCTGAAGGTAAAAAATTTGTCTCGCCCACCAGTGAACCTGTCCGGGAGAGCTACTTTAGGTTCAAATCTGGTTTGCTCCGAGGGAGACAAAACTTTGGACTTAATGTCCGTCAGCTCCATGGATAATCCCTGCAACTGCAGAGCCAGCTGGGCTACTGGATCCATGGCAACTGGGAATAATTTTATGGGCCAGTGAAAATGTCACGCGGTCTTATGATATGTGTACGATGTCAGTAAACTATTCTTAAAAGAACAACACTCTATACAACATATAGATTAGCAACATCAGCATGTAAATATAGAATAGATTTACCTGACACGATATCCGTTGAACTCAGGGTTAATCTTGAGGACTTGATACACTGTCACAGGAAAGAGGAGGACCGGGGTCTAACCTGACCCTAAACTGGGGTCCTAACTAATCCCTCACCTTGGAGGTACTGATAATGGTTCAGAGGTCCAAGTCTCCAGCCTAACCCTGTCTCCTATCAGTCCCTGAACCCTGTAATCAGTCCTAAGAAGGATTCTGATTACCACCAAAGGGATATGGGCTGATCTCTGCTAAATACACAGATTAGACATATAAGACAGACTGGAGAAAACACAGACTTGCATACACACTCAAACACAGAAGGAACATAAATGATCTGGGATATTAAACTCTAAGCAAGGTGAGCTTAAAACAACTAAGGAGCTCTTTAACTTAAGTCTATACAGATACAATCCTATCTGTGGTCTGCATGAAGAATTTCACTGGCAACTCCCAACACAGACAACCAGAGATTTAAAGGAAACCAATCAACAAATAATTAATTGCAGCCGGAGAAAACTGCACCCAGTCCCAGAACTGAGCACAGACAGAATTAACTCCCTAACTGCCAAACACAAAGAAACAGCAACTCAGCTGTGAGAAGTCAGAATGTGCAACCGCGACGATCTTCGTGGCGATGCACACATGACAATCGGAAAGTATCGCTCAACTCTAGACAGGGGTTTCATGACCATGTTGTGGACTGATTTCTCGAGTAACGCTCACACGACTGGTAATACTGAATGGTTTGCAACAGACAGGAGACATCAGTTGTCAACTATGGTTCAAAATTACCTCTCCTCCCCTATCGATGTTCTCCCTCACAATTCATTCCCCTTTGACTACTGGGCCTGTAAACTGGACACCTGGCCTGAATTGGCACAATATGCCTTACAGGAGCTCGCTTGCCCTGCTGGTAGTGTGCTATCAGAAAGAGTCTTCAGTGCTGCTGGATCAATCCTGACAGAAAGAAGGACCCAGCTGTTGACCCAAAATGTTGGTGATCTCACCTTCATTAAAATGAACCATGCCTGGGTTTCAAAGGATTTTGTACCACCTTTCCCTGATGACACATAGGTTGCCAGCAAAATGGCTCGCTTTGTCCTCCTCTTCTTCGACTTCTCCAATTCCTCCATTTGCAGCTGCTGAACATCCAGCCTACACCTCAACATATGCCAGTTTTTCCACCTCCCTAACTGGGCTGTACCCCCTCCCCCCAGGCCGGCGTCAGCACCTGGCACACCCTGGCAAGTGCCGGTGCCCTGAGCAGGTGGGGGGGGCCCACTCGTGGGCGACAGCACTGGCACAGGGCCCCTCTTAGTATGCCGTTTTCTCTGACGGTGGAGGGCCCACTCGCCATCAGACACACCAGCGTACTATGAGGGTCCCTTTGCCAATGCCGTCGCCCACAAGTGGGCCCCCCCTGCTTGCTCAGGGCCCCAGCACTTGCAATACTTACCTCTCCCTGCTCCACCGCTGTGACGTCTTCCATGTTTCCTGACAGTAACATTCAGATCAGAGAGCATGATGATGTCATGTCTGTACGCCCTCTGCCTGAACAGTCCAAGTGCAGAGAGCTGGAAGATGGTGACGCTGAGGAGTCCAGAGTAGAGCAGTCAGTGCCCAGCGAGGAGAGGTATTTCATTTTTTTAATGTTTGGAGCAATATATGGGGAGCATTATACACTGGAGAATTATATATGTGCCCCTGCATACACTTGAGCATAATAGATAGGGCTCATCATACACTGGAGCATTATAAATGTGGCCCATCATACACTGGAGCATCATATACGGGGCCCATCATATACTGGAGCATCATATGGGGCACTATATAGGCCCATCATACACTGGAGCATCATCCAGGGGGCCATCATACACTGGAGCATTGTAAATGAAGCCCATCATACACTGGAGCATCATCCATGGGGCCCATCATATACTGGAGCATCATATGGGGCCCATTATATATGGAGCATTACATAGGCCCATCATACACTGGAGAATCATCCATGGGGCCCATCAAACACTGGAGTATTATAAATGGGGCCCATAATACACTGGAGCATCATCCATGGGGCCCATCATATAGTGGAGCATCATATGGGGCCCATTATATATGGAACATTATATAGGCCCATCATATACTGGAGCATTATAAATGGGGCCCATCATACACTGGGGCATCATATACAGGGCCTAGTATACACTGGAGCATTATAAATGGGGCCCATTATACACTGGAGCATTATATAGGCCCATCATACACTGGAGCATCATCCATGGGGCCCATCATATACTGGAGCATCATATGGGGTTCATATTTATGGGGCATCATATAGGGTATGGAGCATCATATTGAGCACATATCGGGCCTATTCTGTATGGAGCATTATATGGAGCCCATTCTGTATGGAGCAATATATGGGGCCCATCATATACTGTATGGAGCTTTAAATGCGACTCATTATACTGTATGGAGCAATATGTGGGGCTCATTATACTCTATTGGGACCGTCGTATACTGTATGGCACATTATATGGGAACCATCATATACTGTAGCATTATGTGGAGCTCATCATATACTGTATGGAACATTATATGGGACCAATTATTCTGTATGGAGCAATATATGGAGCACATTATTCTGTATGGCGCACTATGTGGTGGCCATAATACTGTATGGAGGAATATACTATCCGGTTTTTGAGCTATTGTAGAATTTAAAATAGATATCACTCATGTAATGTAAGAAGTGAAGTATTTGGCATTGTACTATACCTATATTTCTCTGCCGTATCGGAGCATCATGAATTGAGGTATGTGGTAAAGGGGCCCACTGACACTCTTTCGCCCGGGGCACACGAAAACCTGGAGCCTGCCCTACCCCCCCACAACTTTAGCCAAATAACCCCCAGTTTTCAATGTGTAACTATTATTTTAAAGTAAATTAGGGTTGCCAAGCTTAAGTAATAAGAATTGATGTCGTTGGCATTGAAATGGGCACTGTAGGTGTGTTTACTCTCCTCCATTCCCTGCCGACATTGCTTCCCCATTGACTTGCATTGGGTTTCATGTTTCAGTCGGACCTCCGACTTTACCCGATAGTCGGCCGATTTCGTTCGACTCGACTTTTGAAAAAGTCGGTTTTCACGAAACCCGACTCGACCCTTCAAAAGCCAAAGTCGCTCATCTCTAGTTCCATCCCTATCCTTGTATGCATGGCTCCATTCCTATCCTTGTATGCATGGCTCCATCCCTATCCTTGTATGCATGGCTCCATCCCTATCCTTGTATGCATGACTCCATCCCTACTCTATTATATGCAGCACCCCATCCCTATCCTTGTATGCATAGCCCCATCCCTATCCTTGTGTGTATGGCTCCATCCATATCCTTTATAAATGGCTCCATACCTATCCTTGTATGCATGGCTCCATCTCTATCCTTGTATGCATGGCTCCATCCCTATCCTTGTATGCATGGCTCCTTCCCTATCTGTGTATGCATCACCCCATCCCTATCCTTGTATGCATGGCTCCATCCCCATCTCTGTATGCATGGCTCCATCCCTATCCTTGTATGCATGACCCCATTCCTACTCTATTATATGCATGACCCCATCCCTATCCTTGTGTGCATGGCTCCATCCCAATCCTTGCATAAATGGCTCCATCCCTATCCTTGTGTGCATGACTCCATCCCTATCCTTGTATGCATGACTCCATCCCTATCCTTGTATGCATGGCTCCATCCCTATCCTTTTATGCATGGCTCCATCCCTATCCTTGTATGAATGACCCAATTCTTATCCTGGTATGATTGGCCCCCATGAAAAAACATATAATAAAATAAACCATTACACTTACCTTCCTGCTCTCCCTTGCAGCATCTTGTTCCAGTGCCAGCAGTTGCTTTGCTTTATGCTTGTAACCAGCGCATGGCAGAGACGTCATGCGCTGCTCACAAGCAGAGCACAGCTGCCGGAATACTCACTTCTTCCCACGTCAAAACTATATGCGTGGAGGGCAGTGAGTATTAAGTAGCGTGCACAGTGTCAACCGCCAGACGGTCATGTGTGCCGCTACTTAAGAGAAATGAATATTCACCTCTCTTAAGTAGCAACACACGTGACCGCACAGGCAGCTGCAGGAGCCGGCTGCTGCCGCTGACACTGTGCTTGCTATTACAGAGAAATGAATATTCATTGCTAGTGTAGTGAATATTCATTACTCTTTAGCAGCGGGCCCAGGCTTTAGCCGCAGCAGCCAGCTCCTACCTCTGTGCTCCACTGCTACCCCTCCATTGTCTGGACACTTCACTCGAGTATAAGCCAAGGGGGGCGTTTTCAGCACAAAAAACTGTGGTGAAAAACTCGGCTTATACTAGAGTATATACGGTATATATCTTGTAGATTGTGAGCCCTCGCGGGCAGGGTCCTCTCTCCTTCTGTACCAGTCGTGACTTGTATTGTTTAAGATTACTGTACTTGTTTTTTATTATGTATACCCCTCCTCGAATGTAAAGTGCCATGGAATAAATGGCGCTATAGTAATAATAAGTAATAATAATAAATAATTTGTATAAAATCTTTTTTGGTTGAAAATTCTGTGTAGATAATGTCTGTTGCATTACTTTTTATGCAGAGCTAAAAAATTTACTTTCCTTAATACAGTACAGAATTACATGTCAAATTACATAAAGTGAAAGAAATGTCCCTTATCTACCCCTTTATGCATAATTTAAAATTTTAATTGGAACATTGGTCATTCACATATAAAATTAACTGCATGTATTTCTTACGTTTCCCCTTAGCTGATAATATCTTTTATTGAAAACCTATCCCAAATAATGAATAACTAAATAACTATTTGTACTAAAAGGGTATTTAAAATGTACATACATTAAGATAGTAGAGATAGAATTAGAAATAAGTTTAAAAAGTAAAGAGATTTCATATGTTACAAATTTTTCTAATTTAACCCCTTAACGACCAAGCCATTTTGTAGGTTAAAGACCAGGCCATTTTTACAATTCTGACCACTGTCACTTTATGTGCTTATAACTCTGGAACGCTTCAACGGATCTTGGTGATTCTGAGATTCTTTTCTCGAAACATATTGTACTTCATGATAGTGGTAAAATTTCTTCAATATAACTTGCGTTTATTTATGAAAAAAACGGAAATATGGCAAAAATTTAGAAAATTTTGCAATTTTCAAACTTTTAATTTTTATGCCATTAAATCAGAGAGATATGTCACAAAAAATAGTTAATAAATAACATTTCCCACATGTCTACTTTACATCAGCACAATTTTGGAACCAAATTTTTTTTTTTGTTAGGAAGTTATAAGTGTTAAAAGTTGACCAGCAATTTCTCATTTTTCCAACAAAATTTACAAAACCATTTTTTTTAGGGACCACCTCACATTTGAAGTGAATTTGAGGGGTCAATATGACAGAAAATACCAAAAAGTGACACCATTCTAAAAACTGCACCCCTCAAGGTGTTCAAAGCCACATTCAAGAAGTTTATTAACCCTTTAGGTACTTCACAAGAATTGAAGCAATGTGGAAGGAAAAAATGAACATTTAACTTTTTTTCCCAAAATTTTTCTTTCGACACAATTTTTTTTAAATTTATCAAGGGTATCAGTAGAAAATGAACCACAATATTTGTTGTACAATTTCTCCTGAGTACACCGATACCCCATGTGTGGGGGTAAACCACTATTTGGGCGCATGGCAGAGCTCGGAAGGGAAGCAGCGCCATTTGACTTTTTTGGCTGGAATTGAGATTAGATGCCATGTCGCATTTGGAGAGTCCCTGTGTGCCTAAACAGTGGAAACCCCCACAAGTGACCCCATTTTGGAAACTAGACCCCCCCAAGGAACTTATCTAGATGTGTGGTGAGAGCTTTGAACCCCCAAGGGCTTCACAGAAGGTTATAACGTAGAGCTGTAAAATTAAAAAATCATATCTTTTCCACAAAAATGTTCTTTCCACCCCCAATTTTTATTTTCCAAAGGGTAACAGGACCCCAAAAGTTATTGTGCAATTTGTCCTGAGTACTCTGATACCCCATATGTGGGGGTAAACCACTATTTTGACGCATGGCAGAGCTCGAAAGGGAAGGAGCGCCTTTTTCAACTGCAGACTTTGATGGAATGGTCTGCGGGTGTCATGTCACGTTTGGAGAGCCTCTGATGTGCCTAAACAGTAGAAACCCCCCACAAGTGACTCCATTTTGGAAACTAGATCCCGCAAGGAACTTATCTAGATGTGTGGTGAGCACTTTGAACCCCCAAGTGCTTCACAGAAGTTTATAACATAGAGCCGTGAAAATAAAAAAAATCATATTTTTTTCCACAAAAATAATCTTTTTGCCCCCAAGTTTTATTTTTATAAGGGTAACAGGAGAAATAGGACCCCAAAAGCTTTGTGCAATTTGTCCTGAGTACGCTGATACCCCATATGTGGGGGGGAACCCCTATTTGATGCATGCAGAGCTCGGAAGGGAAGAGCACCGTTTAAATGCAGACTTTGTGGAATTGGTCTGCGGTGTCATGGTCGCGCTGGAGATACCCCGATGTGCCTAAACAGTAGAAACCCCCCACAAATGACCCCATTTTTGCAAACTAGACCCCAAGAAACTTATCTAGATGTGTGGTCAGCACTTTGAACCCCCAAGAGCTTCACAGAATTTATAACGTAGAGCCGTGAAATAAAAAATCCTTTTTTTTTTCCCACAAAATGACCTTTTTGCCCCAAATTTTTATTTTTATACGGGTAACAGGAGAAATAGGACCCCAAAATTTTGAAGTGCATTTTGTCCTGAGTACGCTGATACCCCATATGGGGGGGAATCACTGTGATCGCCTTATTGCGATCTTTGGGAGGCAGAATGAACAAATCCACAAAAGGTGAAGAATTGGTTTTCTTTTTTACGCCGTTCCTCGTGCGGTATTAGTGATTAGGCGACTTTATTCCTCGGGTCGGTGCGATTACAGCGATACCATATTTACACCCTTTTTTCATGTTTAGCTTCTGTCACACTCTAAAAGACGCTTTTTTTTGGAATAATTTTTTGTAAGAAATTTTTGCATCGTCGTATTTTGAGAGCTATAATTTTTCCATATTTCGGCCGACAGAGTCATCTGTGGGCTTATTTTTTGCGGGACGAGTTGACGTTTTTATTGGTACCATATTCGGGCACATAACGTTTTTTGATCGCTTCCTATTCCGATTTTTGTGGAAGCAGAATGAACAAAAACCAGCAATTCAGGAATTGTTTTTTTTTTTTTTTTTTTTTACTCCGTTCCGCGTGTGGTAAAATTGATAAAGCAGCTTTATTCTTCGGGTCACTACGATTACAACGATACCTCATTTATATATTTTTTTATGTTTTGGCGTTTTTTACACAATAAAAAGTTTTATAGAAAAAATAATTATTTTTGCATCAGTTTATTCCGCGAGCGATAACTTTTTTATTTTTTCGCTGATGATGCTGTATAGTGGCTTGTTTTTTGCGGGACAAGATGGCGTTTTTATCGGTACCATGGTTATTTATATCCCACTTTTTGATCGCGTGTTATTGCACTTTTTCCAAGCGGTGTGATGATACCGATTGGAAAAAGTATAATTTACTACTTTTTTGTGTTTTTTTTTACGGCTTTCACTGAAGGGGTTAACTAGGGATACACTTTCATAGATGGGATTTTTACGGACGCGGCGATACCAAACATGTGTGGTTGTTTTGTTTTTTGTTTTTTTTATTACATAAAATTGTGTATTTTTTAGGGGATTTTTTTAAAATTATTTTTTAATATTTTTTTTACAATTTTTTAAAAAAATGCTTTTTTTTACTTGTCCCTTTATGGGAATTTCACTTTTTTACTTTTTATTGCAGTTACAATGCATTGCAATGCTCCAGCATTGCACTGCATTGTAACTATAGTGAAAGCTGCTGTGACCATGATCACAGCAGCTTTCCGTAGCTACATGACCCGGAGGTTGTCATGACAACCCCCGGGTCATCAAGGCAGAGATCGGGCCCTGCAAATACATTGCAGGGCGCCGATCTGAGGCAGAGGGAGCTCCCGACCCTCTGCCTCCCCCCCGAGCGCTGCGATCGCTCTCGATCGCAGCAGTCAGGGGGTTAACAGCCAGGGACGGCGAGGGCGCCGCTCCTGGCTGTCAGTGCAGGAAGCTTGGCCACTGCAGCGCCGGCTCCTGCACTGATCGCGCTGGAGAAGCTGAAATTTCAGCCTCTCCTGCGCGATCGCTGCTGTGTTTGGTCAGTCAGATTGACTGACCAAGCACAGCGCTGTAGGTGCGGGGACCGACGACAAAGGTCCCCGCACCGCTTGCCGTGCCTGTCAGCTGTCTGTGACAGCTGTCGGCACTGATCTACCACTGCGTGTTTACACGCAGTGGTAGATCAAAGCCATGACGTGCAGAGTCCGTCCTGGTGCCGGAACTGACACCCGGCCATGACGGACTGTGCACGTCATTGGACATTAAGGGGTTAAAACTGATGAGCAACGCTGGAAGTTCTATTCCAGAAAGGAAACTGATAAATCAGAAAAAAAACACAATCAACTAGAATCTTTCATTTTCATCTTTTACTTATAGGTTTTATGTGTAAAATTTCTCCTGTAGAGTGTCAAGTTGGGGTAAGGAGTCTTATAAACCATGCAATGCTTTTCTGGGAATTTAAATATGCACATAGCCTTGTCAAAGAGGAGGAGTTTTGTACTAATACGGGGCAAACAACCCAAAACATGTGTATGCAAATGAAGTTCCTGGTTTTGGTTTCTTATCCTAAGTCATGTGGCAATGCCCTTTAAAGGGTCAATAATGACTTTTAGGATTATTATTTCTAATAATTGGTAATAGAGCATCTATAATCTACCACTATCCTAGGTACTGTAGCCCTTTAAAGGGTTGATTTTGCCTTTTAGGATTTCTGCTTCACATAGTTGGCACTAGAGTTACTGTTATCTTTCTCTCCAAATAGGCAATGTGCATATTTAAAGGGAATCTGTCACCCCAAAAATGCCATATCAAGTAAAGATATGGCGGAATAGTGTGTCCCATAACTAAGCTAACGGTGGGTATCATATATCATGATACCCCCGTTTTCATAGCAAAATACCTTTGTAAAGTTGGTGATTGAATGTGTCAATCACTGCAGTCAGGTCAGGAGGGCGGCGGTTTTCATGTCCTCCCCCGCCCCCGCTCCTCGTCATCTCTTTCGTATCGCCGTCTGTGAATACCACAGACGGCGTTAGTTTCCCGCAATTGCGCAATTCAAAATTCTGCCGGTGCATGCGCAGTATGCTTTGCCCAGCAGTGGGCAAAGCATAAAATTACTACAGCGCATGCGCTAGTATTTCCTTGCCCCGGAAAATCCTGCTTGCCTTGGACGACTTCCGGGGCAAGAAAAGACTAGCGCATGCGCTGTAGTAATTTTATGCTTTGCCCACTGCTGGGCAAAGCATACTGCGCATGCGCCGGCAGAATTTTGAATTGCGCAATTGCGGGAAACTAACGCCGTCTGTGGTATTCACAGACGGCGATACGAAAGAGATGACGACGAGCGAGGGCGGAGGAGGACATGAAAACCGCCGCCCTCCTGACCTGACCACCGTGATTGACACGTTCAATCACCAACTTTACAAAGGTATTTTGCTATGAAAACGGGGGTATCATGATATATGATACCCACCGTTAGCTTAGTTATGGGACACACTATTCAGCCATATCTTTACTTGATATGGCATTTTTGGGGTGACAGATTCCCTTTAAGTTCTAAGAGAAACAAGCATGACTTGACTTCTTACACTAACTTCTTACACTACCTTAGCATTCTCCAGAAAAAAGTTATCCCATAGACCACTTGTGAAAGACCTCTCACACAGCCAAATAAGTTATCCTGCTTTGGTTTGGTAAGGGGCAAATATCCAGAAACGTGTCTGCAAATGGAGATCCTAATTTGGCTTCTTGTCTTCAGTGATGATGAATGATCTTACTGCAGAGTGATTATAAAATAACACAGGACAGCTGAACTGAACTTTGTCTCACAAGAAATACATCTGCAGCTGCTGCTCTCCTGTCATAGTGCTGTCAGCTCAGCTGTACTCACCTTTCCCACACTTGGTTGCCTGTGAGATGGAAGCTGAAGGTGTTAATTGTACTCAGGTACAGCTTTGAAGTGAGATCAGGATCTCCTCACTTAGTTTTGTCTTATTAGGCTGTAGTCACACACACCGTCTAAAAAATCGGACCGTATCTGACGGCGATAATCGCACAAATGTTTCCTGAACATTGATCCGTCTGTCATCCGAGTGGAATGCGAGGATGCGATTTTGTCGCATCTGAGCATACGTTTGACATCCGTTTGACATCCGTCTGGCGAGATTTTGTCGGTGGCTAGCAAAACCGACATATAAT
Source organism: Oophaga sylvatica (assembly GCA_033576555.1). Taxonomy (NCBI): domain Eukaryota; kingdom Metazoa; phylum Chordata; class Amphibia; order Anura; family Dendrobatidae; genus Oophaga; species Oophaga sylvatica. The sequence continues at coordinate 788,928,518 of JARQOD010000001.1, read as the reverse complement.
GGATCCAAATGATAGTTTTTAAATCACAAAAGAAAGAATAGATATATACACATAGAATAATATATATATATATATATATATATATATATAACACACATATATTTATAGTTCATACACTTCTACATAATATAATAGTCGCTAATTCAATTGCCGGCTTCTGTGAAATACAGAACCCGACATGAAATGACACATGGTTTACATACAGTTAACCATGTCATTTCATGTAGTTTGATATATGGTTTTCACTAACAATTACATGAGTGTATGTGTGTAAAATTTCATACATGTAGGGGTTAATTAAATGTGTAAATTCGTTGAAAAAAAATGTGTGGGCTCCCGTGGTATTTTCTCCACCAGACAGGGAAAGCCAGCGACTGAAGACAGATATTAGTAGCCCTGAGAGGGACCATTTTTTTGTGCCCCCCCTGGCTACTAACATCTGCCTCCAGCCACCCCAGAAAAGGTACTTCTATTATTAGATGCGCCTTTTCTGCTCTTAGCCCGTCTATTCCCATTGCCCTGTAGCGGTGGCTAATGGGTTAATAATGGGTTAAGGCCACCTTGCTATTGGAAGGGGACTTTAAGCCAGGTTAATAATTCAGAGTTGTCAATTAGACAACTATCAATTATTAATCCTATTGTATGAAATAGTTAAAAAAACACACACATTAATTAAAAATCATTTTAATTAAATAAATACACAGTTTTTGATCATATTTTATTGTACTGGTAATCCTTCGATTCTCTTGTTCTCCTGTAATAAAAAAAATAATAAAACAATTATTCTTACCTCTCCGGTGCTCACTCAGGTCCCCCGCTGCAATCCTTCACAAAGGTTTAACAGGTTTACAGCGAGGACCGGAGCTAATGCTGAAGCCTCGCTGTAAGCCCCCAAATGAATGAGCTCATCTCCCGGCTGACAGGAGATGAGCTGATTAGTGTGGGAAGCTTAATTGATTGTTTCCCACGGTAATCAGTTCACTTCAGGTTAGCCGGGGACTCCCTCTGACGTCACTGATGCTGTTCGGAGTCTCCGGCTGACCTGAAGTGAACTGATTAGCGTGGGAAACAATCAATTAAGCTTCCCAGCTAATCACTTCCTCTCCTGTCAGCCGGGGAGATGAGCTCATTCATTCTGGGGTTTACAGCGAGACTGCAGCATTAGCTCCGGTCCTCGCTGTAAAACTGTTAACCCTTTGTGATGGATTGCAGCGTGGGACCTGACTGATCGCCAGAGAGGTAAGAATAATGTTGTTTTATTATTTTTTTTAGTACAGGAGAACAAGGGCTTCGCAAGGATTACCAGTACAATAAAATATGGTCAAAAACTGTGTATTTATTTCATTAAAATGATTTTTAATTAATGTGTGTGTTTTTTAACCATTTCATACAATAGGATTAATAATTGAGAATTGTCTTATTGACAACTCTCAATTATTAACCTGGCTTAAAGTCCCCTTCCAATAGCAAGGTGGCCTTAACCCATTATTAACCATTAGCCACCGCTACAGGGCAATGGGAATAGACGGGCTAAGTGCCAGAAAAGGCGCATCTAATCATAGATGTGCCTTTTCTGGGGTGACTGGGGCAGATGTTAGTAGCCAGGGGGGGCACAAAAAAATGCACCCTCCCTAGGCTATTATTATCTGCCCCACTCATTGTTTTTCAACGAATTAACACATTTAATTAACCCCTACATGTATGAACTTTTGCACACATACACTCATGTAATTGTTAGTGAAAACCATATATCAAACTACATGAAATACATGGTTAACTGTATGTAAACCATGTGTCATTTCATGTTGGGTTCTTTAATAATTTACAGAAACCTGCAATTGAATTAGCGGCTATTTTACTATGTAGAAGTGTATGAACTATAAATATATATATATGTGTCACAATGACATGTAAATATATATGTGTATGCTATGTGTGTATATGTATTCTTTCTATTCTTTATTAAAGCTGTCAGTGTGATTTTACAGTATAGCCGGGGATGAATTGCCGGCTTTTCTAAAGGACACCGGTGCGATTTTCTCGCAAGTCACACGTGTGGTCCGTTTGTAATCTGATTTTTCATTGCACACATAGACTTGCATTGGCGATTCTCGACAGATAATCGGTGACAATCGCAGCATGTTGCGATTGTCTCGGTCCGAGGAAAACGGCCGAGAAAAAAATCGGATGCTGTGAGCTGCCCCATAGATTAACATTGGTCCGAGTGCAATGCGATATTTCATCGCATTGCACTCGTCCGTTTTTGTCGCCAGTGTGACCCTTACAAACACTTCTCTCCTCATAGAGCTTCAGCTCAACTGTTCTCCCCTCCCCCCACACTGGCTGCCTGGGAGATAGAATCTGAAAAAGTGTTATTATAATCACACACCACTCTGCAGTGAAATCAGGAGAGCAGACTGTCAGTCATTACATTTCTTACATTGGTAAGACCCCCTTTCATTCAAAATAAGCTTTGGATGCAGATTACCTGGTAGATCTATGTCTGGCTTATAGATCTTAACAGCTCATTTACATATTAAGAAAAGTGTGGATTTCTCTGGAATGAGATTTCAGAGCAAAAATATCAAGGTATCTGCATGCCCATATAGATGGCTTAGAAGGATTGGACATTTTTCTGTCAATGGAGCTTTGTGAAGGCTTACTTTTTTGTAAGACAATCTCACTGGTACCTTTTTGTGGTACATATTAGTGCTTAATCACTTTCTATTAGTGCAGGTGCAGACGGCCATATATTCTCTAATCCAAGAGAATCGGATGATTATGCAAATGACACTGATCAAACTTTGATCAGTGTGTGAGCATATTGTGCTCTGATTCTCTCAGATGAGAAGATGGAGATAAAAATGTCTCCATCTTCTCCATTCTGTGAGGCGGCGGAAATCAGACTGCACACATATGTCATCCGAGAGTAGTTTGATTTTTTCACTGACTTGCATGGCTGAGTGCAATACGAATATAGGATCAAGCTTGAGCACACTGCGACTTTGTTCTTGGATAGTCTCTGTCCGAGGTAAAAGTCGGACAAGTGCACGGCCTCATAGCATAACATTGATCTGAGTGTGATCTGATGTTTTGTCGATTCAAACTAGGACCAAAAATACAATTGTCTGCACAAGCCATTACACTTTTTGAAGATGAAATGAGCAAAAGAAACAGCAAATCCAGATTACTTTTTAAACACTGTTCACAGTAAGGTATAATTGTATAAACTTTAATCTGCAGATCGACATGATTATGACAATTCCAAATATATTGTTTTTATATGTTTTACTACTTTTATCCCTCCCAAAAAATAAGTAAACAATTTTTGTCTGTATTCTGAGACTTCTCTTTCTATTTTTCAACTTATGTTTAGTGTGAAAATTTGTAGCTTTCACTGGTGTTATTTTAGGGTACAACTTTTTTCTCATTTTTTATTTCATTTTAAGTGAAATGGCCATTGTTTTTAATACTCTTTTATATAGATTTCACCATGCTGGATATTTGACTTGTTAAGCGTATTTAGTGGATTGATAAGATTACAGTGATACCCCTTTGACATAGATTTTTCTCTTTTCCACTCATTTTTTTTCTGACTGTGAAATATGCAATTTTTTATTTTCCACTTAGAAAGATGCATGAGGGATTATTTTTTACATTATAATGTGTAATTTTTAATGTTACAGTTTTTCAGTTACATATGACCTTTTGATCATTCTATTTACATTTTTGTGATGTGGGAAGAACAGAAGCTTCAATTTTGGCATTTTGATGTTGATTTTATAGTGTCACTTCACTGTACAGGAAAAAATTTTTTTTATATGTTACTGATTCAACAAAGCAAAAAAAATGCCTTTTTAAAGTTTTTTTTTTCCTAACTATACTATTTTTATTGGGAAAATTAGGACATTTTAAAAAAGTTTTTAAACACCATAACATTTTTTTTCTTATTAGTCCAACAATATATGATCTTTTGTCAGCTTAGAGAATACACTGCACTACTTATGCATTTATGTCTGCATATTCTCTTACTGCTGAAGTGTGCCTCTGCCAGAAATGTTTTTCCAGGCAGGAGCTGGAGAAAACTATGGTGAATTTTCTAACCAGGTTTGGCTATGATCTGTCCCACCTTGACTCCTCCCACTTTTCAAAACGTTGTCAGAGCTAGCTTGGAATTTCCAAAAGTTGCAGAATTTTGATGAATTGAGACTTACATAGTATACTATCTGTGACTAAATTACAATAAATTTCTTATACTAGCATAGATTTTAGACCAATAATATTTCAATAACTCAGTATTCAATATAACAATTGCAACAACCCATACAAATAATGTCCTGGGGGGACAAAGAGGAGAAATTGCCAAATAGTTTTCTTGAAAAAATAGTAAACTTTATTATACAGAAAAATACATTTAAAAAATGCACAAGAGCACCACAAACCAAATTTTAACCAGGCCAATATTATATAGGGGACATACAAGTATTACTGCCAAGAAATATCCAGCACTATAATAACAGTATTCTTATATATATCTATGTAAAATTATTGCCTAAAATTGGCAAATTTAAGACACCTTCATCTCATATGATAATCATATATATATTTAGATAAAGCTCAACCAATGCTCAAAAACTAATATTAATATTATAATGAAAGGGAAGAAACATGGGAAAGTGCAGTGGTTGAATGGGACAACTCCCAATATATTGCAATAACGCTAAAAATCGCAAGGATAAGGATACTGAATGTAATCAAAATGTGAGTCTCAAAATGAGGAAAAATATATGCACACCAGATCCTAATCCAGACTGAACAACCACAAATGGAGTGGAAACGATAATCACACTGCTAATAAAAGTGCTTCCCTACCCTATCACCTAAGAATAAATAACATGCCAAATGAGCATTATGAGTGAAAAAGGAAGAACTTACAATGTAATGCTGAAGGCAGCATGCCCCATGCCCGGCGCCCCTATGCACGTTTCGAGATAACTTCGTCAGGAGATTGCAGTCTACCTGGAAAAAATTCTTACTCCCATTATACAACGGTCGAAATCCTTTATCCTAGATATAGGCGGGTTTCTTAATATTATCCAACATATAGGCACCATTCCTCAGGATGCCATTTTGTTTACCCTCGATGTACGCGACCTTTATACTTCTATTCCCCATCTGGAAGGCATCAGTTCAACACGTCGACTGCTAGCCTCCACTCAGATGGAAAATGAACAAATAAATTTGTGCACAGACTTATTAAGATTGGTCCTCACATCCAATTTTTCCTATTTGAGGACAACTTCTACCTCCGGACACGGGGGACCGCTATGGGCTCCAGCGTAGCGCCCCCTATGCAAATGCGTACATGGCAGATTTAGAGGAGAGTCTCATTTATACTCATTCACTTTTCACAAACCATGCCATCCTTTGGAAACGTTATATAGATGATTGTTTTGCATTTGGGGGGGCTCTGTGGAGTCCTTGTGTAGCCCTGGTGTTGGGCACACGCAGTACCCTGGGGAGTGTATGGCGAGACGGCGGCTTAATGCTCAATATGCATTCATTCTACACACACTGGACACACCCTTGGGGTAGTGAAGTATACTCTAGGGAGTGGTCAAAGTAGTGGGTGTAGGGTGATTTTGAAAAAGAGTCTAGTTCCTGTCTCTGGACAGAGAAGACGTGTGGAGGAGAGCTTAGACTTCTGTGAGAAGACGGAGGGAGAAAGGAGTCTAGCCTGCTTCATAACCAGTTCAAATAGTGGAGTCCGGTATAGGTTTTGACATATACCTTAGTCTGGTCAGAGCTGGATTATCTCTCAGCACACATTGAAGAAAGGAAGGAGTATCAGCACAGAAAGACTTCAGCGTTCCTGTCTAAGGACAGTATCAGGTACAGAGACGTGCTCCTGCCTGTGATAACTGAGCATCTGTGGCTGGCTTCATTGGAAGGAGAAAGATTGGAAGTGACTGCTCGACCCCTGGCTAGTGAGAATGTTTATGTTACCAGCGTGGACAAGGCGAAAGGCAAGTGGATTATAGAATTGGTGCTACAGGATTGCATAAGTCCAGCACCCTGTTTACCGGGCACTGGGGACCGAAGAGTCGCTGTTGTTTCAGGCACAGAGGCAGGAAAACCAGGAATCTACCGGACCCTAGGTCGCGGCAGACAAGCCCCTTATAGTCGGTACGTAGCTGGGGTCAGGGGGAGTGAAGACTTTGGCGTTCTGCAGGACAAACATAAGTATTCAGCTCCTTCACAGGAAGGCCCCTAACACTAAGCTGACTGGGCAGTTACAGCTAAGATTAGCTGGAATCATAGAGGGAACTACGCTTCAGGCTGGTTGTACTCGTTTATTGGAGTTAAAGGAGGCCCCTAACTTGTCCAGCTGCCGTCTCAAAATACACTCCCTTTGGATCAGCCTCCCCGGGACCTGCCTTGACATTCAGCAAGTAAAGGTATGGAAAGACATTGACTGTGTGAGACTGTGTTATTTACCGGCACCCGACTTCACCATCTTAACAGACTTTGAGGGAAGAGTCCCACCTGTAGGGGACCTGACATCTAGCTGCCACACCATCCCCTCAGAGATCTACAGCAGCGCTGGTACCCATTACCAGAATACTACAGGTGGCGTCACGAACTGTACATAAATCAATCCCCTGTAAATATTCCCCCAACATACGCCAGACCGCCCGGGCCACAGACCGAGCCACAGCTACCTGTGACAAAACCCCCATAGACTTCCATGGGCTCGGCTCTGAGTACCCCATTGCCCTGGTAATCCACAATTGTGGTGGCGGGTCGACACAACTAAACTTGGCGTCACGAACAGGATACCAAACTCGCGAAATTGCGAGCCCTGCGTGCCTAAGAACTTGTTTTTGTGAAAAGGACTGTTTGCACTTTTGGCGCCAAAATCGCCATTTTTGTCGCCATATTCGCGCCCTCAGGCGCTGGAGAAGAAGGTGGGCGTACCTTCGTGGGCGTCTACCCCCCTGTGGCGCGAAGAAAATGCCTGCCCTCTCAAAGTGCTACTATAACATGCGGTCCTGCCCTACAGCAAAGGAGGTCCGCCTCCTCTTCACCTTCCCTGCGAGGAGGAGGAGACGCAAACCCCACCTCCACGGAAGAGACCGGATGTCTCCACAGAAAGAAGAAAGAGTCTTCTGGAAAATGATGGAGGCCGGACGTGTGGAGCCGAGCGGGGCAGCGGAGGAAGGCAGGCCCCGTGCCCCCGCCGAGCTGCCATCGGCATCCGAGGCCTATGTGGTCCTGCACCTGCAGCCAGCATTGCTGGAAATCAAAGAAGAAAATGCACGATTCGAGTTACCGAAAATTCTGCTGCCCAAGGCAAAGGAGCAACCGGAGGCTGCCCCCGAAAGTACCAATCCTGATCCCACCGGTGAAGCGGTGGAGGCGAAGGAGGTTGAGGAGGTACCGCCAGTTCCGGAACGCCCGCCCGGCCAGGAGGCCGCAGCAGATGATCGATCCCCGATAGGGACACCGGAGGAGACTCAGCCGTCAATGAGGGAGCAGCGACAGCAGCAGGTTAGTGCGTTCCCAACTGAGCCATTGCGCACACCTGCTTCCTGCTCTGCATCACACCAGCATTGTGCATCGACATCGCCCCCTGCGTACACCTCCGTATCGCAATCGGTGATCTACTCTGCATCGCAATCGGCGATCTACTCTGCATCGCAATCGGCGACCCAATCTACATCGCAAGAGTCTGATGCGATCTCAATTGAGCCACTACAAAAGCCTGCTTTTTGCCCAGTATCTTATGCTGCAGCAGCGTCCCCAGAGGAGGACGGGCCCTGCGGCCTAGAGGACCGGAGTGAACCGGCCCTGCAGGTAACCAGCGATGATGACACCTTGCCGGAACCCCCGACATCCCCACCAGCCCAGTGCACACCAGCCACACAGACCCCGATGGTGGAGTCGATGATCTTGGTGCTGGGCACTGGGCCCAGGAGTAGGAACGGTCCTATGCGAGCATCGCATTGTCCAGCCCCCGGGGTGGAAGATGTGGTGGAAAATGTCTTAGTAGCTGATGAATAAGTGGTAAAGAGTTGGTGAGATCCATATCGGGTCTACCATCAGTACTATAGCAGAAAGTTTAAAATGTTTTTGAAAAAGTATTGCACAAGTTATATATAATGAATATATATTCCTAATTATAGAATGCCCGGCTGGGTAATGGGTAATTGATAATTGGTAATTGGTAATTGATAATTAATATATGATAAACAGTTGCACTTTACAATGTGATTTATTATGTCTTCTTTATAAATGGACTTTTTGAGGTAAAGGACTATGCTTACCCAGAACTCTCTTGTACATAGTTGCGCTCCGGCGCCCTATCTTGGTTTTACATAAGCCATACATATCTACCTCTGAAAAACAAAACCCGTGTGGTGTGGCACTGAGTGAGGTCTGCACTTGGATGTCCTGCAGCCCACCCAGGACCCACGTTGAAGGTTTGGTGCGGGTCCTTCACAAGTATCTTGTATATCTATTTATTGAAAATACTATTTGTATTTTTGTATTAAAGTTTGTAACGTTCGAAGTATTCTTACCTCCCGGATGGAAGATGTTATTGTTCCAATGTTATTGCATAAACAAAATTTTTCTGTCTTTTGTATTTCACAGCCCGGGAGTGCTGTCGTTTACCATGGGGGAATGTGTAGCCCTGGTGTTGGGCACACGCAGTACCCTGGGGAGTGTATGGCGAGACGGCGGCTTAATGCTCAATATGCATTCATTCTACACACACTGGACACACCCTTGGGGTAGTGAAGTATACTCTAGGGAGTGGTCAAAGTAGTGGGTGTAGGGTGATTTTGAAAAAGAGTCTAGTTCCTGTCTCTGGACAGAGAAGACGTGTGGAGGAGAGCTTAGACTTCTGTGAGAAGACGGAGGGAGAAAGGAGTCTAGCCTGCTTCATAACCAGTTCAAATAGTGGAGTCCGGTATAGGTTTTGACATATACCTTAGTCTGGTCAGAGCTGGATTATCTCTCAGCACACATTGAAGAAAGGAAGGAGTATCAGCACAGAAAGACTTCAGCGTTCCTGTCTAAGGACAGTATCAGGTACAGAGACGTGCTCCTGCCTGTGATAACTGAGCATCTGTGGCTGGCTTCATTGGAAGGAGAAAGATTGGAAGTGACTGCTCGACCCCTGGCTAGTGAGAATGTTTATGTTACCAGCGTGGACAAGGCGAAAGGCAAGTGGATTATAGAATTGGTGCTACAGATTGCATAAGTCCAGCACCCTGTTTACCGGTCACTGGGGACCGAAGAGTCGCTGTTGTTTCAGGCACAGAGGCAGGAAAACCAGGAATCTACCGGACCCTAGGTCGCGGCAGACAAGCCCCTTATAGTCGGTACGTAGCTGGGGTCAGGGGGAGTGAAGACTTTGGCGTTCTGCAGGACAAACATAAGTATTCAGCTCCTTCACAGGAAGGCCCCTAACACTAAGCTGACTGGGCAGTTACAGCTAAGATTAGCTGGAATCATAGAGGGAACTACGCTTCAGGCTGGTTGTACTCGTTTATTGGAGTTAAAGGAGGCCCCTAACTTGTCCAGCTGCCGTCTCAAAATACACTCCCTTTGGATCAGCCTCCCCGGGACCTGCCTTGACATTCAGCAAGTAAAGGTATGGAAAGACATTGACTGTGTGAGACTGTGTTATTTACCGGCACCCGACTTCACCATCTTAACAGACTTTGAGGGAAGAGTCCCACCTGTAGGGGACCTGACATCTAGCTGCCACACCATCCCCTCAGAGATCTACAGCAGCGCTGGTACCCATTACCAGAATACTACAGGTGGCGTCACGAACTGTACATAAATCAATCCCCTGTAAATATTCCCCCAACATACGCCAGACCGCCCGGGCCACAGACCGAGCCACAGCTACCTGTGACAAAACCCCCATAGACTTCCATGGGCTCGGCTCTGAGTACCCCATTGCCCTGGTAATCCACAATTGTGGTGGCGGGTCGACACATCCTTACGTGGCTTTCCGGACTTCCTGAATTCCTCCTGGCCAGGTATAGAATTTACCATGAGCCATGATCCACATCACATCAACTTCCTAGATACCTTGGTCATTAAAGACCCCCAAGGGGCCCTCTCCACAGATTTGTATAGTAAAACAACAGATCGCAACAGCCTTCTCCACTTTCAGAGTTTCCATCCACCTGCCACCAAACGATCCATTCCGAAATCCCAGTATTACCGAGTCAGATGCATTGTCTCAGACCCCGATACTTGAGATCTACGGATGAATGAGATGTCACATAAATTCTTGCAAAGAGGTTACCCCCCTCCACTGCTAGCCGAATCTCAAGCCGCTACTCAACCTCGTTGCAATGAGGCATCGGCACGCATACCTTTTGTCCATACCTTTCACCCGTTTTCCTATATAATACATAAATCTATCCGAAAAAACTGGCCTCTCTTGGCCACCGCTTTTCCTGAGGTCCCGGAATTCCAACAGCCCTTCTTGCCATGTTTCAGGCGAGCAGCTAACCTTAGGGACATCCTAGTCAAAGTGGATATTGGCTCCAAGAATTGGGGCAAGAAACAAAGGTTCTTACATAGACCCAAAATGGGTACATTCCCGTGCCTACACTGCGTACAGTGCAACAACGTGTTGAAGGGTGACAAATTCCGACACCCCCTTTTGGGAAAGGAGTTCGAGATTAAAGACTTTTTCACCTGTAATTCCTCATTCGTCATTTACATAATTAAATGCCCATGCGGCTTACTTTAGTAGGCGAAACCTCACAACCAATCCGTGATAGAATCTCGAAACACAAATCGACAATCCGGTGCAAAAATCTTCTCCTTCCCATACCATATCATTTCACCACACAAGGCCACACTATTGCTCAACTTAGGTTCCAGGTAATAGAGCAGGTAGCACAACCACGTCGGGGTGGTAACAGGTTCTCCCTATTAAAGAAACGTGAGGCTTACTGGATCCACACCCTTAACACCCTCAGCCCTAGGGGCCTAAACAGGGTCTATGAAATTTCAGCATTTATTTGAATGCTTTTTGCTCTAATATACCCTGTAATGTCTTACTGTATACTTGCATTGTGACAACAGTCCATACTTCGTCTATTTGTGTTTGATCACTAACTTCTCTTTTCTTTCATTTTAGAGTCGTCTGTATTAACACACACAATGGACGTCACTACCACCTATTCTGCTCTATAAGGACTAGGCACTGTCACCCTCCACTATAAGTGTGGTCATACTTATTCTACACCCACTGCATTATCTTCATAAGTATGCCTCTATTCTGACTACTGTGCACTTAATAAAATTATGGTTAATCAGATTCAATGACGATTTCATGTTTATTAACTCTGACGTGTCACTGCGCGTTTATTAGGCACTTTTCTCCTTATACAGTCTACTTTAGCTAATGGGTATTCTCTCCAGCTCCACAAATCCCCCTCCTTACTGGTACACTACAGTAATACACTCCATGGCACGCAGTAATTCCTCCCCCAAAGGGACGGCGCTATAGACACTGCCCCTTCCATTTAGATATCGCTCCAATATTGCTATCCGGTAGTCCCCTCCCCTGGAATGCAAACACACTGTGCCCTGAGACGCACAACCACTTTTATGAGGTCATTTCCGGGCCAGACAGTGCTCTCCAAGCCAGGAGCTGCGTCTCCCTGCTGGGTCTCTGAGCACAGACGCTCACACTTCCGGGTACTCATGGCAATATCTATTCTTATTGGCTGTGTAGCCAATCATCCCGCCCCTGTAATTACCTTAAGTATCTATGTGACCAACACAAGCCAGATCAGCGGTGGATACCGCATCTGAGGCCAGCTTGCCCTGCAATTGGACACTTAAGATATGTTTTGCTACAACAGCACTATTTGCTGCACTATTTGCAACTCCTGGAGTGATAATTAATTCATTGTATACCGTAATCCTATCCATACAGTGCATACCACTCAGACTAGCAGCGGATACCACGTCTGAAGCAAAATTGGTCCTGCTCCCTGATATCTCAGGTACTTTGTGCCTTATTTTTTTATGCTATTCTGTGCAATTCTCTTGAGCTGCCATGGAGTTATTTCTAACTTTATCCACACTATCGTTGTTTCTAGTTCACACTGGTCGCTCCTTGTGAATTTTTCAGTAAGTATATACTCCGTCTATAGCTCTCACTGACACAATTGATTTTACCCATTGTACTACTATTTATGTTCTAGGCACAGCGCAAATCTTTTTACCTTATATATAGGACACAATCTCTTTTTGCTCCTCTAGTACGGTATGTGTACACACCTGGTTTGTTACCCTCAGTCACACATCCTTTTGCATAATCTTCACAGCTAGACAATATGGCGTTATATTGGTCATTCCTCTGTTTGTGCCATTTATGATACCACATGACCAGCTACTATTGTATATACTTTCTTTCATTGTTATGGCAATTTTTATTTTAATTTTTATTCTTTTGTTTCTGTATAAATTCACTTTGTATACTATTTTGTTTCTAATGAATTGTAGTTACTGAAGAAGGTCAAAACCGACCGAAACGTTTACCTAACGGTGTACTACAATAAAAAGCTCTATCCACTATAGCTAAGTTGAGTGCGAGGTTTATGTGCTATATGTTTACGGTTTGGGAACCTAACCTCAGCACCTTTTTCAGCTGTGCACACGGTGTCTGTTCATACGATAGCCCAAGAGAGGCATATACAGTAAAGCAGGGACCCATCAGAGGGGGGTCACCTTGCCATGGTTGATGGGCATACATGAATTGGCCAATTTGTGCTCTAAGAACCTTCATTTTCATCTATTACTGTAAGTTAAAAAATTTAAAAAAAATCTTTTTTGAGGAGTAAAATAGAAATTGAATGTTTTTCATGTTTTTCTGTGTTTTCACATGGCCTAGATTCATGCACAGTGCTGCTGTACTCTTTTTTTGTCTACACATAGAATATATAGATATATAGATGTCTGTGACACACACATAAATATATGTATTTATATTACATAGACATAGATAAATGGATACATAGATAGAAGAAAAGTAGTGTGAAATCACTGCAGGAGCCGACAGGATAGAAGAGATGGATTACACACAGTAAATACATATAGAATAGATAGATATATAGATGTCTGTGACAAATACAATTAGTACAGTGTGTGTACAGCTTACTGTACATGTATTTAATAAAAGATTAATTTTTGGAAAAAAATGGTGTGGGCTCCCGCACAATTTTCGTGACTAGCAGAGGGAAAGTGGACGGCTGGGGTCGATATTTATAGTCTGGGAAGGGGGTAATACCCATGGAGCTTCCCAGGCTATTAATATCAGCTCACAACTGTATATTTAGCTTTTACTAGCTATTAAAATGGGGACCCCCCCATAAAGTGACGTAGGGTCACCCTATATTTTATAACCAGCAAAGAATATGCAGACAGCTGCGGGCTGATATTAATAGCCTAGGAAGGGGCCTTGGATACTAGCCCTTCCAGGCAAAAAACATCAGCTCTCAGGCACCCCAGAAAAGGCACATCTCTAAGATGCAGCAATTCTGGCATTTAGCCTCACTCTTCCCACTTGCCCTGGTCACCGTGTTTCAGTCCAGCTGGGAACGCAGCCTCAGTGATGTCACCACTAGCTCATTCACCAGTGGTTTCTTACAATGTGACTATAGGGTTAGTAATGGGGGCATCTTATTGATGCCTCTCCATTACTAACCTCGAGGCTTGATGTTACCGGACAATGCAAAAGGTGACATCAATCCCTCCAACTATCACCCCACTTGCCACCGCTACAGGGCAAGTGGGAAGAGCCAGGCAAAGCGCCAGAATTGGTGCATCTAATAGATGTGAATTTTCTGTGTGGCTGTGGGCTGCTATCTTTAGGCAGGGGGGCCAATATCCATGGCCCTTTACCAACCTGAGAATACCAGCCCCCAGCTGTCTGCTTTAGCAAGGCTGGTTGTAAAAATGGGGCGGACCCCACACCTTTTTTTAAAATTATTTATTTAAATAATTATATAATACAGTGTGGGGATCCCTCTATTCTTGGTAACTAGCCTTGCTGAAGCTGACAGCTGAGTATTGCAGCCCCCAGCTGTGAGTTTTGCCTGGCACATTATCAAAAATAGCGGGAACCCACGCAGGTTTTTTTTTAAATTATTTATTTACAGCACAGGAACGACTGATGAATACCCCCATCATCCGCTCCTGCACTCACTGTTATTAACGGCAGCAGATGTCGGATGATGGGAGCAGTTGTCCCATCATCTGACATCAGTGACCGGAGGAAACCTGTATACCTCCGATCACAGCTGAGCGCTCCCGCTGTCTTTTAACAGCATGGGAACTATGGCTCTCTGACCCGCGGGGATGAATTCACCACCGATCAGAAGTGGTGTTTGTCTCGCTGTCATGCATATGACAGCATGTCAAACACTGTATTGTCGGGCCCCCCATTCAAGTGAATGGGGTTCGGGTCCGCTCTGCTGGATGACAGGCTGTTCGGACGCATCATGCAGCCTGCCATCTAAAGCTGAGTGTGAAGTCACATCTGGCTGTCCTTGACTTTTCTGCAGCAAATACTCTGCAAAAAAAATCAACCTGCATATTTGCAGCGTTTTTTCACCATCAATTCAAGTCAATGGGTGAAAAACGCTGCAAAAACGCTGAAAGAAGTAACATGCTCTATGTCAAAAAAATGCTGCAAAGCACAAAATCCTGATGACAAAAAAACAATGTGTGTATGAGATTTCTGAAATCTCACATGCTTTGCTGGTACTGTAAAAAGCAGCTGGAAATTATTATAAAAAAGCAGCAAAAATGCCCAGTGTGAACATATCCTAGAGGGTGTTCACACTTATGCAACAACAACATTATTTTAGTTTTGTTAATAATAATAATAATAATTATTATTTTATTTCTATAGAGCCAACATATTCCGCAGCACTTTACATTATAGAGGGGAATTGTACACACAATAGACATTACAGCATAACAATTAACACAGATCAAAGTAGATACCAAGAGGAATGAGGGCCCTGCTCGCAAGCTTACAATCTATGAGGAAAAAGGGGAGACACGAAAGGTAGATGGTAAAAATTGCAATTGTTACAATAAACAATTGTTACTTATATTTCCCTACTCAATATGAATCAGTTTGTTTCTCAATGCATTTGTGCATATTATGGTTGACATTAAAAGTGGAAAAAGTTCTGAAATGATTCTTCTTGGTATTTTAAAGGGAATCTGTCACCCCCTGGGATGTTTATGACCCATTAATATGGGCATACAGGTAATAGAATTGTTACACTAGTCCTACCTGTATGCCTCATACTAATGGCTTGATGCTGAGAAATGTTATAGTCTTTCTTTATGCTAATGATTTCTTCCAGGGCGTGCGGTACCTGGAAGAAATCCTTGCCTCCTGTCCTGATTGTAATACTTACCCCTTCCCATCATTGTCAGTTATGGCCCAGGAATACTGCATCTGCGCCTGTCACGCGGTCTTATGATATGTGTACGATGTCAGTAAACTATTCTTAAAAGAACAACACTCTATACAACATATAGATTAGCAACATCAGCATGTAAATATAGAATAGATTTACCTGACACGATATCCGTTGAACTCAGGGTTAATCTTGAGGACTTGATACACTGTCACAGGAAAGAGGAGGACCGGGGGTCTAACCTGACCCTAAACTGGGGTCCTAACTAATCCCTCACCTTGGAGGTACTGATAATGGTTCAGAGGTCCAAGTCTCCAGCCTAACCCTGTCTCCTATCAGTCCCTGAACCCTGTAATCAGTCCTAAGAAGGATTCTGATTACCACCAAAGGGAAATGGGCTGATCTCTGCTAAATACACAGATTAGACATATAAGACAGACTGGAGAAAACACAGACTTGCATACACACTCAAACACAGAAGGAACATAAATGATCTGGGATATTAAACTCTAAGCAAGGTGAGCTTAAAACAACTAAGGAGCTCTTTAACTTAAGTCTATACAGATACAATCCTATCTGTGGTCTGCATGAAGAATTTCACTGGCAACTCCCAACACAGACAACCAGAGATTTAAAGGAAACCAATCAACAAATAATTAATTGCAGCCGGGAGAAACTGCACCCAGTCCCAGAACTGAGCACAGACAGAATTAACTCCCTAACTGCCAAACACAAAGAAACAGCAACTCAGCTGTGAGAAGTCAGAATGTGCAACCGCGACGATCTTCGTGGCGATGCACACATGACAGTACCCCCCCTTCTACGAGGGGCCTCCGGACCCTCAGGGCCAGGTTTGCCCGGGTGAGTTCTGTGGAAGGTCCGCACCAAACGATCTGCGTTAATGTCCGACGCAGGAACCCACGTCCTCTCCTCTGGACCATACCCCTTCCAATGCACCAAGTACTGAAGGGACCGGCGATTCAGACGTGAGTCAATGATCTTTGACACTTGAAACTCCAAGTTACCATTGACCACCACTGGAGGAGGAGGTAGAGGTGATGGTATGACTGGTGCCACGTACCTCTTAAGTAATGACTTGTGGAACACATTGTGGATTTTAAACGTAGGAGGGAGGTCCAGACGAAATGCCACAGGATTAATTATGGAACTGATCCTGTACGGCCCGATGAATCTGGGGCCCAGCTTCCAGGAGGGAACTTTAAGTTTTATATTCCTGGTAGACAACCATACCAGATCGTTCACATTAAGATCTGGACCAGAAACTCTCCTCCTATCAGCCATACGTTTATAACGGTTCCCCATAGCACTCAGATTATTCAATACACCTCTCCACACTGAAGCAAGTGACGACGAGAAACGCTCCTCCTCAGGAACCCCAGAAGGGCCCCCCCCATTGAATGTACAAAACTGGGGATGAAAACCATATGCCCCAAAAAACGGGACTTACCAGTGGACTCGCTCCGCCTGTTGTTAAGAGCGAACTCTGCCAGAGGCAAGAAAGAAGACCAGTCCTCCTGGTTCTCTGAGACAAAACACCGGAGATATGTCTCTAGACTCTGATTCAGACGCTCTGTCTGACCATTGGTCTGCGGATGAAAAGCCGAGGAAAATGACAATTGCATCCCCCGACGTAAACAAAATGCCCTCCAAAACTTGGACACAAACTGAGACCCCCTATCTGACACCACATCAGAAGGCAACCCATGAAGTCTCACAATCTCCCCAATGAACACCTGCGCCAGAGTTTTAGCATTAGGGAGGGCAGGAAGAGCAATGAAATGTGCCATCTTACTGAACCTGTCAACAACCACCAGTATGACAGTCTTCCCTGACGACTGAGGAAGGTCCGTGATGAAGTCCATAGACAAATGAGTCCATGGACGCTCTGGAAGTTTCAAGGGTAAGAGGGTCCCAGACGGACGGGTATGAGGGGTCTTAGAGCGAGCACAAACCCCACAGGACGCGACAAAAGTTAAAACATCTTTATTAACGTTAGGCCACCAAAACCGGCGAGAAAGGAGATCTAAAGTAGCCTTACTCCCTGGATGTCCTGCTAAAGCAGAATTATGATGTGCCTCAATAACCTTTTGTCTCAACTGATTTGGGACAAACAGTCTCCCTGGAGGTCCTGCAGGGCGTCCCCCTGAGCCTCTAACACCTCCTCCTCAAGCTCAGAACATACAGCCGACACTACCACCCCCTCCTGAAGGATAGGAATCGGGTCATCCATTTTCCCGGCCCCTGGGAAACTGCGAGACAAGGCATCCGCCTTAACATTCTTAGATCCAGGGCGATAAGTGACAACAAAATTAAACCTGGTAAAAAACAACGACCATCGAGCTTGTCTGGAATTCAGACGCTTAGCAGATTCCAAATACAGCAGGTTCTTGTGATCAGTAATGACGGTGACCGGGTGGACTGCCCCCTCCAAAAAGTGACGCCATTCTTCAAAAGCCAACTTAATGGCCAAAAGTTCCCTATTGCCGATATCATAATTCCTTTCGGCGGACGACAATTTTTTAGAAAAGAAAGCGCACGGATGCCATTTACCAGGGGACGGACCCTGGGACAATATTGCACCCACCCCTACGTCAGACGCGTCCACCTCCACAACGAACGGCTGTGATGCATCTGGTTGGATGAGAACGGGTGCCGAAGCAAAACATTTTTTCAAAGAGGAAAAAGCTTGGCAAGCTTTGTCCGACCATTTAGAAAAATCCGTCCCTTTTCTTGTCATGTCAGTGAGAGGTTTGACAACAGATGAGAAATTACAAATAAATTTCCGGTAGTAGTTAGCAAACCCCAGAAAACGCTGCAGAGCCTTAAGATCCTCTGGCTGATCCCATTCAAGCACTGCTCTCACCTTTTCAGGGTCCATACGGAAACCGGAGGCTGACACCAAGAAACCCAAAAACTGAAGTTCCTGTACGGCGAATACACACTTTTCCAGTTTGGCGTATAGTTTATTGTCTCGCAAGATCTGCAACACCTGTCTCACATGCTCCTGGTGAGACACAAGATCTGGTGAGTAAATTAAAATGTCATCCAAATATACGACCACAAACAGCCCCACCAGATGACGAAAAATGTCATTAAAAAATGTTGGAATACTGCTGGTGCAGTAGTCAGACCAAAAGGCATGACAAGGTTCTCATAATGTCCCTCCGGCGTGTTAAACGCCGTTTTCCACTCATCCCCCTCTTTTATCCTAATCAGATTATACGCCCCCCTGAGATCTAATTTAGAGAACCATTTGGCGCCAACAATTTGATTGAAGAGATCAGGAATCAGAGGGAGTGGATACGGATCTCGAACAGTAATCCGATTAAGTTCGCGGAAATCCAAGCAGGGGCGTAGGCCTCCATCTTTTTTCTTCACAAAGAAGAACCCCGCGGCCACTGGGGAAGATGAAGGTCTAATATGCCCTTTGGCCAGACTTTCCGAAATATAATCTTTCATAGCCTGCCTCTCAGGACCAGAAAGGTTATATAACCTAGCTTTAGGTAACTTAGCATCAGGAAGTAAATTAATAGAGCAGTCATACACGCGATGAGGAGGCAACTCCTGACACCCCTCCTCAGAGAACACATCCCCAAAGTCCTCCAAAAAAGGAGGCAAAGTACTAGGCACGACCGCACTGATGACTGTGTTCATGCAGTTACTTTTGCAAAACTCACCCCATTGGCTTATATCTCTGGACTGCCAATTAATCACAGGGTTATGTTTAACCAACCAAGGAAGTCCCAACACAATAGGAGTAGGTAGACCCTCCAACACATAACAAGATAATAGTTCCCTATGTATTGCCCCTACCCGAAGGTCAATGTTATGAACCTCATGAACAAAGCTACCTTGGCCGAGAGGCCTGGCGTCAATGGAGAATATAGGGATCGGTTTGACCAATACACTCAGATGCATACCTTGAGCCTGAGCAAACTGAGCGTCAACCAGATTAGCCCCGGACCCACTATCAAGAAGAACAGAAAATCTCTCCACTCTCGTACCAACCACCACCTCCACTGGTACAAGGAACTGAGAAGAACTAGCGGACGAAATACATACTCCCAGGTTGTCGTCCACCACACAACCTGGGATTAACAGTTTTCCGGCGACTTTTTGCTCAACAAGGCACGGGATGGACATCCCTCAACAAAATGTCCCTCTTTCCCGCAGAAGAAACACCTTCTAGTCCTGCGGCGTACCGCCAATCCCCTCCTACGAAATGATGTCCCTCCCAACTGCATAGGCTCCTCCGAACAGACAAGGGGAACCTCAACATAAGGGACTTTAGTAGTAGGTGGAGTAACAACAGGGGGCGGAGTTACCTCGCACCTCTCCCGGAGCCGTCTATCAGTACGGATAGCTAGGGCCATAGCAGCCTCCAGTGATGGAGGAGAATCATACTGAGCCAAAACGTCCTTTAATTTGTCAGAAAGCCCATGACAAAACTGGCTTCTAAGAGCTGGGTCATTCCACTGAGTATCTGTGGCCCATCTACGAAACTCAGAAGCAAATTCCTCCGCCGGACGATCTCCCTGCTGTATCTTACGTAATTTTGTCTCAGCAAGAGAGACCCGATCTGGGTCATCATATACCAAACCCAGGGCAGTAAAAAATCGATCTACTGACTGTAGAGCCGGGGATCCCGGAGGAAGGGAGAAGGCCCAGGATTGAGGGTCCCCTTGTAGGAGCGAGATAACAATTCCCACTCTCTGCTCTTCACTCCCTGATGATCGAGGCCGAAGCCGAAAATACAATTTACATGCTTCCCTGAAGGTAAAAAATTTGTCTCGCCCACCAGTGAACCTGTCCGGGAGAGCTACTTTAGGTTCAAATCT
The DNA here is from genome assembly GCA_033576555.1 of Oophaga sylvatica. Taxonomy (NCBI): domain Eukaryota; kingdom Metazoa; phylum Chordata; class Amphibia; order Anura; family Dendrobatidae; genus Oophaga; species Oophaga sylvatica. The sequence continues at coordinate 788,908,174 of JARQOD010000001.1, read as the reverse complement.
GGTTTGCTCCGAGGGAGACAAAACTTTGGACTTAATGTCCGTCAGCTCCATGGATAATCCCTGCAACTGCAGAGCCAGCTGGGCTACTGGATCCATGGCAACTGGGAATAATTTTATGGGCCAGTGAAAATGTCACGCGGTCTTATGATATGTGTACGATGTCAGTAAACTATTCTTAAAAGAACAACACTCTATACAACATATAGATTAGCAACATCAGCATGTAAATATAGAATAGATTTACCTGACACGATATCCGTTGAACTCAGGGTTAATCTTGAGGACTTGATACACTGTCACAGGAAAGAGGAGGACCGGGGGTCTAACCTGACCCTAAACTGGGGTCCTAACTAATCCCTCACCTTGGAGGTACTGATAATGGTTCAGAGGTCCAAGTCTCCAGCCTAACCCTGTCTCCTATCAGTCCCTGAACCCTGTAATCAGTCCTAAGAAGGATTCTGATTACCACCAAAGGGAAATGGGCTGATCTCTGCTAAATACACAGATTAGACATATAAGACAGACTGGAGAAAACACAGACTTGCATACACACTCAAACACAGAAGGAACATAAATGATCTGGGATATTAAACTCTAAGCAAGGTGAGCTTAAAACAACTAAGGAGCTCTTTAACTTAAGTCTATACAGATACAATCCTATCTGTGGTCTGCATGAAGAATTTCACTGGCAACTCCCAACACAGACAACCAGAGATTTAAAGGAAACCAATCAACAAATAATTAATTGCAGCCGGAGAAACTGCACCCAGTCCCAGAACTGAGCACAGACAGAATTAACTCCCTAACTGCCAAACACAAAGAAACAGCAACTCAGCTGTGAGAAGTCAGAATGTGCAACCGCGACGATCTTCGTGGCGATGCACACATGACAGCGCCCTCTAGGTAAGTCCCATGTGTAAATTCCCCCCATGCCCACCCCTAGGGGTAAAACCCCAATCAAAAAAATAATGCATAGAAAACAAAAATAAAATCCTAAGGGGGACATATAAAAGATGAATAATAAACACATCAACTTTTATGCAGATTAATCAGGTCCAACAGAAATAATCTCCGTGTAAGGTGGATGCGTTAGTCATAAGAAGGTGAAACAATAGTAGTTATACTGAATCCTCCAACAATAGAGAAAAAGGCCGCCGACTACTGGACCTGGGAAAGATATCCGTGTTCAGTCAGATCATCTATAGGTATGTAGATAGAACTAAAAGCAAGACAAACAAAGAATAAGTTAAAAACATATCACATTGCAAATAACAGGAATATGTCATTACGGAGATGGGGAGATAAACTGTGGAGGGAATGGGAGAAGAATAATATGTCATCAAATCGGACAAAACTAAGCTTCTCATTTAAGCCAATAGGTGACATCATGGTGAGTGTCACTATCCATTTGCATTCTGGTTGAGCTACAAATTGTCTCCCATTGCCACCCCAGATACCACAGTGGACTTTGTCTATATCCCATACTTTGAGACCTCGGAGGTTACAATCATGATGGACTTTGGATATGTTCCCATGATCAGTAAACGCTGCAGGTTGGACGCTCGTACATCCGCAGCAGCCCGATGTTACAGCATAGTGGATGATATTTCAAGAAATCCCATCCCCACTATGCGTGCATAGATGCCTCCGGCATTCCTGCGGAGATGCACATACAGCGCGTCTTTCCAGAGCGCAGCATATCAATTTATGTAGCGGAGACACTCAGTCTCCGCTGCGTAATTACCCATTCACTATCATTAGATGCGGTAAAACCACATTATCTTCCTAGTCACATGCATATTAAGTGCAGGAACGCAGCTTACTACCCATGTGTATTAATTTAAACATTGTTGTACCTTGTTTTAGCTGGAAGTTCGCATACACTGCAGTTCTCGCGATGAGCTGAGCTGATCGCGAGAACTGCCATGCACGTGCTCGCCAGAGACCGCATTATCTCCGGTGATCATCTTCAAGCTCCGCTGTGTCTGGATGTAAGGCTGAGTGGTGGCATAATGCCACTGTTCAGCAAAAGGCATCCAGATGTAGCAGAGCTGGACTCGTCATGGGACAGTATGTATATCTTCTCGGTGTACAGGTAAGGATATTGTTGCTTTTTTATTTAAATTCTCTTCCAGGAAACGAGGGTGTCGGTGGAATAGGCGATGCAGTAAGTATGGTTTAATTAAGCTCTATTAAAGGAGTCTGTGTCATTATTTCAATTAAAATACTTTATTCTGGCTGTGTCTTTATTTACCATGTAACTATAGGATTAGTAATGGATAGTTGTCTTATAGATGCCTCTCCATTACTAATCCATGGACTTTATGTCACCTGATAATACAAAGGTTACTTCAACCCCACAAATATGAACCCCACTTGCCACCGCTACAGGGCAAGTGGGCAGAGCCAGGTAAAGTGCCACAATTGGCGCATCCTTGGATTGATTAAAGTGTAATTGCGGTACAACCTCTTTAAGAGTTTAGGAAGGTAGAGGTTGAAAGCTGTCATACTTATGATCTACCTTTATGCTGGTAATTGTTTTGTTGCTCTTTATGCAAGAATCAAAAACATGGCGGTGTTGGCTCACTCTTTCTTCTACTGTACTTGGCAGCACAGAGGGTGAGAAAGAAGGCATATGGAGTAAAACTGAGACTGACAGCCAGTGTGTTGAAAGACAGATGGTTCAGAAGAAAAAGCCTAGTTTACCACAAGCATCATGACAGGTGTGAGACAGTGAAGGGAACCATATCCGAGGGCTATTATGCATCCCCCAGAATGTGCTTAGAAGCATACTGAACTGCTGGAGTGCATTGTAATCATAGCCACAGCTGTGGTTACCATGCAAAATAAAAGTGTGGACTGGGTTAAGTTATTTGACCAAGACAGTTTAGGAAAACCTTTATTGGGCTTTTATTTTTGGAGAGATCTGTAGGATAGTAGGACGGATCTCTTCCTTCAGTATCGGTCTTACAAGTGACCCATGGCTACAGTTTCCATTTAAACCTGCAGTTAAGGTTTCGGTGTGTCAGTTTTGTGTTTGATTTTCACATGTAGCAGATCTGAAGGCACTGTGGACATATGCCTGGTTGTGTGAAGCTAACACAGGCCAGAGCTAGCGACGTGGACAAACACAGTAGCAACCGAGAACTTACGGGGGGGGGGTGAAAGTGCCAGCAGCAGTGGAATTTATTTCCGTATTTCTGGCTGCAATCCAGAGGTATGCAATTTCCTGTGTTCAGTATTTGGACAATAAAGGACGTTTTATTTAACTTGTCTGAGTCACCATCTTACTAAATTCACTGGTGGAATTTCCACTGCTTTACATATGGTGGAGAACGCAGGCAGTGTGAATTGAAATAGACCCCCATTATAATGAGAGACGCCCAGAAGGCATACTTTTATCTCAGCCGAGAGGATGCACAGAACTATGGAAAACTCAAAGGTGAGATTTTTGCCTGACTGGAGGTTAATACATACAGTACAGACCAAAAGTTTGGACACACCTTCTCATTCAATGATTTTTCTGTATTTTCATGACTATAAAAATTGTAGAATCACACTGAAGGCATCAAAACTATGAATTAACACATGTGGAATTATACATTACACTTTACAAAAAAGTGTGAAACAACTGAAAAAAGCATGGAGTAGGTGGTGTGATGATGTGGGGGTGCTTTGCTGGTGACACTGTTGGGATTCATTCAAAATTGAAGGCATATTGAACCAGCATGGCTACAACAGCATCTTGCAGCAGCATGCTATTCCATCCGGTTTGCGTTTAGTTAGACCATCATTTATTTTTCAACAGGACAATGACCCCAAACACACCTCCAGGCTGTGTAAGGGCTATTTGACCAAGAAGGAGAGTGTTGAGGTGCTACGCCAGATGACATGGCCTCCACAGTCACCAGACCTGAACCCAATCGAGATGGTTTGGGGTGAGCTGGACCCCTCACTGCTTCAATTTTGAATAAATCCCCAACAGTGTCACCAGCAAAGCACCCCCACACCATCACACCACCTCCTCCATGCTTCACGGAGGGAACCAGGCATGTAGAGTCCATCCGTTTACCTTTTCTGCGTGCAAAGCAATAATCAAAGCAAAAGGTGGCTACTTTGAAGAACCTAGAATATAAGACATATTTTCAGTTGTTTCACACTTTTTTGTAAAGTATAATGTATAATTCCACATGTGTTAATTCATAGTTTTGATGCCTTCAGTGTGATTCTACAATTTTCATAGTCATGAAAATACTGAAAAATCTTTGAATGAGAAGGTGTGTCCAATTTTTGGTCTGTACTGTATGTAAAGGCACAAGGTGTGTATGAGTGATCCTTTGTGGAGTCCAACCCCGCTAGGTCTCAGGCATTTGACTTGATGCAGTTAGTAAAAAAATGGCTCCAGCCTGACACTTGAATCCAGCCCAGATGGTAGAAGAGTGTAATACTTGACTGGTTGGTATGAACTCTACCAGTAGCCATACAGTGCTGGGTGGAACAAGGGGATCCGGGCAACTGGTTAGTCTGATCGAGCAATATGTGGCCACTGAGGACTTCGTACGGGACTCTGCCCCATTGCGAATATCACGCTGGGCACTACTCATCTAGGAGCCTTGGAAATGGATATGGCTCACTGCTGGTTTTAGTCTGAATCATGCCACAACTGAGGGGAGGAGCCCAGTATCCCCTAAACCGCTCTCACGGACCGGAGGTGCAACGGATTCAGGTGCTGGTGATGCCAAGGTCCAGGACATGTGGCTGCCAACTGCCCCCTGACAGCTGAGCCCATGGACTGCGTGTTTACTCAATGGGTATCTAGACTCCACAAGAAGTGAACCCCATTTGTGCCAGGTACGTGTAAACGGGTTCCATACGGAAACTTTCTTGGACTTAGGGAGCCTATTGGCACTTGTCCGTGGATCATTGGTGGCCGGGGAAAACCCCAATAGTCAGAAAATCAGGGTGATGTGTATACACAGAGACATCCGGGAGTATCCGATGACGGAGGTTACTTTTTCCACCCCATGTAGGGAGATTAAACATACAGTGGGAATTGTAAAGACCCTTCCATACGGGACTGTTTTGAGAAGAGACTTGCCCCTGTTCTGCTCTCTATGGGAAAGCAAAACTAACTCTTCCAAGGTAAAGTTATATTCAGGCTCTGAACCCAAATATCTCGAGTCAGGGATACCTGCTGTAGGAGTCACCATAATAGGGACAGAGTGTAATCCTGATAGGTTTCCTCTAGAGGTCTTGACAGGAGAGGTCGAGGAGACAACATCAGTTCCGGAGCTGGAAGTATCCCAGGGTACTATTGTGACAACTCAGTTCCAGAATTCCACACGAGCACGGGAACAGGTGATAATAATAAATGTGGTGACACAGCAACCTGGCGCAGAGGCAGTTTTTCCTCTTATGGCAGTCAACACGGAGTTGTTACACTGGGTTGAAATAATAGAACAGCTGGTAGTGCCCCAATCACACCAGGAGGTGCTTCAGATGGCCCAAAAACATGCTGGTAGGTCATCTGGGATCTAAAAAAATGTAAGAGCGTATTCTGCAGCGGTTCTTTTGGCCCATGGTTTATGCCAAGGTTATGAGCCATACCCAGAATGTCAGCTGACCGCACCCACAGCAAACTTCCTTAGTCCTCTGGTCCTTCCGCCTGTTATAGAGGTACCGTTTGAGCAGATTGCTATGGATCAATAGTGAAATCAGCCCGGGGCCACCGATACATTTTGGTTGTAGGGGATTATGCGACTCGTTACCCGGGAGCCATTAGTCTTTATCATAGCTCGGTGAAACTTATTGCCCAGGAGCCGTTTGCCAGGTTTTGCCGCCTTGTGCTACCAAAGGAGATATTTATGGAGCAGGGGACTCCTATTATGTCCAAGGTCACTAAAGAATTGTGTTAGCTGTTCCAGATCAAACAGTTGTGGATGTCAGTCTACCACCCATAGACAGATGGTCTAGTTAAAAGATTTAATAAGATCCTAAAATCTATGTTAAAAAAGTGGTAGCTAAAGATGGAAGGGACTGGTAAATGTTGCCGTATCTAATGTTTGCCATCTGGGAGGCACAGTCTTCCACAGGATTCTCTCCATTCAAACTATTAAATGATAGACATCCCAGGAGTCTGCTGGACATTGCCAAAGAGACATAGGAACAGGAACCCACCCTCAAGTGGGTGAGTATGTGCGGGTATGCAGGATTGGAGTACATCCAGCATGCTAATTGGAAAGGAACATCTGTTGAATACCTAGGCAGCTCAGAGCTGAGGTTACAATAGAATAGCCACAGTTAGGTAATTTAAACAAGGGGATAGAGTGTTTGTTTTGGTACCCACCACAGAAAGTAAGTTCTTGGCCAGGTGGCAAGGCCCATATGAAGTCCGGGAAAAAATTGGGGGGTGTATCAGCCCGTGAAGAGGAAGCCCGACCTGTTATGTTTTGGTAGCTGAGGAGAATAAGCAAAAACGGCAATACACCAGAGTGGCTGGAACCTATTGGATAGCAGTAACCTGAACTAACCACACAACTAGTGGTAGCCGTGGAGCGTTCCTACGTTGATCCTAGACGCCTCGTCACAGCCTGAGAGATAACTACACCTAAAGGCAGAAAGATGAAAGCTATCTGCCCTGGAGCAGATCCCCAAAGAAAATATGAAGCCCCAAACATGTAATGGCGGTTTGTCACGGGTGTGTCGCTGCGAAGATCGTCGCGATTGCACACCCTGACTTCTCACAGCTGAGTTTCTGCTGCTGGGTGTTTTTCGGCAGTGAGAGAGTTAATTCTCCCTCTCTCTGTGCTGGACAAGACCAGCCTCGCTCAGCTGCAATTAATGTTGCGATAATTGGTTTCCTTCAAATACCTGCCTGTCTGCTAGGGAAGTGTCGGTGAAAGCATTCATGCAGACCAGCAGAGCGGATCATATTGAGAAATCTAAAGCTAAGAGTACCTGTTGTGGTTTTCTCCTCTCCTCGCTTTATTATTTATCTCCTTACCTGTTGGTGTTCCCTCTGTAGTGGTAGTTTTGTATGCAAGGTGTCTTTTGTTTTACCCCTTGTACTGTCTCGTTCGTCTTATACTGTGTGTAGGCAGTTACCTTCCCGTTTCCCTGTGGTAGTAATCAGGGTCCTTCTCAGGACTAGATTACAGTGGTCAGGGATTCACAGGAGATAGGGTTACGCTGGCGGCCTGGACCTCTGTACCATCAACAGTACCTCCAGGTAGAGGGATTAGTCAGGACCCCAGCTTAGGGTCAGCATAGACCCCGGTCCTCCTGTATGCAGAGACAGCGTGACATTTTCACCGACCACTAAAGATTTTCTCCAGTCACCATGGATCCAGTAGTCAGTCTAGCTCGGCAGTTGCAGAGTTTGTCCATGGAGCTGGCGGACGTTAAGTCCAAGGTTTTGTACCCCCGGAGCAGGCTGGACCTGAACCTAAAGTAGCTCTCCCTGACAGGTTCACTGGGGGGCGGGACAAGTTTTTTGCTTTCCGGGAGGCATGTAAATTGTACTTTCGGCTGCGACCTCGGTCATCTGGGAGTGAAGAACAAAGGGTGGGTATTGTCATCTCGCTCCTACAAGGAGACCCCCAATCCTGGGCGTTCGCTCTCCCCCCGGGCTCCCCAGCTCTCCAGTCAGTGGATAGGTTTTTTGCAGCTCTGGGTCTTGTATATGATGACCCGGATCGGGTCTCCCTTGCTGAATCTAAGTTACGTAGGATACAGCAGGGAGATCGTCCGGCGGAGGAATTCTGTTCGGAGTTCCGTAGGTGGGCCACGGACACCCAGTGGAATGACCCGGCTCTTAGGAGCCAGTTTTGTCAAGGTTTATCTGACAAATTAAAGGATGTGCTGGCACAGTATGACCCTCCCACGTCACTGGAAGCAGCTATGGCCCTTGCTATTCGTATTGACAGACGTCTTCGGGAGAGGTGCGGGGTAACTTCGCCCCTTGTGATGACTCCACCTTCCTCAAGGGTCCCTTATACGGAGGTTCCCCTGGTCACTCCAGAGGAGCCTATGCAATTAGGAGGGACATCATTCCGGGGGAGGGGATCGGTGGGGCGCCACAAAACAAGAAGTTGTTTCTTCTGTGGGAAAAAGGGACATTTTATTGGGGGGTGCCCATCCCGTCCTTTGCAGAGTGAGAAGTCGCCGGAAAACTATTGATCCCAGATTGTGTGGTGGACGGCAATCTGGGAGTAAGTATTTCGTCCCTAAATTCGTCTCAGTTTCTCGTACCGGCGGAGGTGGTGGTGGGTGTGAGAACTAAGAGGATATCTGTTCTTCTGGATAGTGGGGCCGGGGCTAATCTGGTGGATGCTCGCTTTGCCCGGGTTCATGGTATGCGATTGAGTGTGTTGGCTAAACCCGTCCCCATATTCTCGATCGATGCCAGACCTCTCGGTCAGGGAAGTTTTTTGCAAGCAGTGCATAACATAGATCTTCAAGTGGGGGCGTTACATAAAGAACTGTTGTCTTGTTATGTGTTGGAGGGTCTTCCTACTCCTATAGTGCTGGGCCTTCCTTGGTTAACTAAGCATAACCCGGTTATTAATTGGCAATCCAGAGAGATAAGCCAATGGAGTGAATTCTGTAATAAAAACTGCATGAATACGGTCATTGGTGCGGTCGCTCCTAGGGCCTTACCTCCATTTCTGGTGGACTTTGAGGATGTATTCTCGGAGAAAGGGTGTCAAGAACTACCTCCTCATCGCGAATATGACTGTTCTGTTAACTTGCTCCCTGGGGCCAAATTACCGAAATCTAGGTTGTATAACCTTTCTGGTCCTGAGAGACAGGCCATGAAGGATTATATTTCAGAGAGTCTGGCTAAGGGGCATATTAGACCTTCATCTTCCCCGGTGGCCGCGGGGTTCTGCTTTGTGAAGAAAAAAGATGGAGGCCTACGCCCTTGCCTGGATTTCCATGAGCTTAATCGGATTACGGTCCGAGATCCGTATCCGCTCCCACTTATTCCCGATCTCTTCAATCAGATCGTGGGTGCCAAATGGTTCTCTAAGTTGGATCTCAGGGGGGCGTACAATCTGATTAGGATGAAGGAGGGGGATGAGTGGAAGACGGCGTTTAACACTCCGAAGGGGCATTATGAGAACCTTGTCATGCCATTTGGTCTGAGTATTGCCCCGGCGGTGTTTCAACACTTTGTAAATGACATCTTTCGCCACCTAATGGGACAGTTTGTGGTCATATATCTGGATGATATCTTAATTTACTCGCCGGATCTTGTGTCTCATCAGGAGCATGTTAGGCAGGTGTTACAGATCTTGCGGGATAATAAACTGTACGCCAAATGGGAGAAGTGTGTGTTTGCCGTACAGGAACTTCAGTTTTTAAGATTCCTGGTGTCAGCATCCGGTTTTCGTATGGACCCTGGGAAAGTGCAGGCAGTTCTTGAGTGGGATCTGCCAGAGGATCTTAAGGCATTACAACGTTTCTTGGGGTTTGCTAACTACTACCGAAATTCATTCGTAATTTTTCGTCCATAGTTAAACCTCTCACAGATATGACTAAAAAAGGGACGGATTTTTCAAAGTGGTCTGACAAGGCTTGTCAAGCGTTTTCTTCTTTGAAAAAATGTTTTGCTTCAGCACCCATACTTATTCAGCCTGATGCGTCACAGCCGTTCATTGTTGAGGTGGACGCTTCCGAGGTAGGGGTGGGAGCAGTATTGTCACAAGATTTGTCCTCTGGTAAATGGCATCCGTGCGCCTTCTTCTCTAAAAAATTGTCGTCCGCGGAGAGGAATTATGATGTCGGCAATAGAGAACTCTTGGCCATTAAGTTAGCTTTTGAGGAGTGGCGTCATTTTTTGGAGGGGGCAGTCCACCCGGTCACCGTCATTACCGATCACAAAAACCTGCTATATTTAGAGTCCGCTAAACGTCTGAATCCCAGACAAGCTAGGTGGTCGTTGTTTTTTACCAGGTTTAATTTTGTCGTCACATATCGTCCTGGGTCAAAAAATGTTAAGGCGGATGCCTTATCTCGCTGTTTCCCAGGGGCTGGGAACACGGAGGACCCGGTTCCGGTCCTTCAGGAGGGGGTGGTGGTGTCGGCAGTATGCTCTGAGCTTGAGGAGGAGGTATTGGAGGCTCAGGGGGACGCCCCTGTAGGACCTCCAGGGAGACTGTTTGTTCCAAATCAGTTGCGACAAAAGGTGATCGAGGCACATCATAATTCAGCTTTGGCAGGACACCCAGGGAGTAAAGTAACTGAGGATCTCCTCTCGCGCCGGTTTTGGTGGCCTAACTTACATAGGGAGGTGGTAACTTTTGTCACCTCCTGCGAGGTTTGTGGGCGCTCTAAGACCCCACATACCCGTCCGTCTGGGACCCTCTTACCTTTGAAGATCCCGGAGTGTCCGTGGACTCATCTGTCTATGGACTTCATTACGGACCTCCCGCCATCTTCGGGTAAAACAGTGTAATGTATGTAGTACAGTTCATATAGCGTCTTGTGCTTGGGTGCGATGAAAACACAGGAGTCACAGGTTTGATATAGAAAAGTCCTGTATTACTTCATACAAGTTGGCAGAAATAGTCACACAGTTTGCAGACACAGAAACAGGAGACACAGCAGGCCAGAGTAATCCAAGCTCAGCAATCACTCTCCAATACAGATTCAGGATCTTCTTCTCTGTTACCGTAAGTCCATGCAAACGTGGGTCTTTCAAAGAGCAGGGTTCAGAGTCCACAAGTGCTTCAGAGTTCCTCAGTAGGAATAGCTGGAGTACAAGGTCCAAGGCTTACAGGAGTCAAGTCACAGGTTCACTGCAGGCTAGATTCTGAAGCACTGATTGCTCAGCTGTGGCTGCTTAAGAAGCAAAGGAGAGAATCAGGGCGGGAACATGCAAGCTGGAAACTCCATTTTGACTGAGGGCAAGATAGCTGCAGCAAGACAGAAAGTAAAATGGCTGACGAACAAACTGAGTTTCAGGAATATATACATAGAACCTTACATTACTCCCCCCTTAAGGACAACCTCCGGATGACCTCAGACCAGGCTTGTGTGGGTACCTCTGATGAAACTGACGGAGCAAGCGAGGAGCATTAACGTTATTGACTGGTTCCCATGAGTTGTCCTCCACTGGGTAGCCCTGCCATTTAATCAGATATTGTAACTGATTTCTATACAACCTGGAATCTAAAATCCTTTCCACCACAAATTCTTCCTGACCATCGACTAGCACTGGGTCAGGGCAAGGAGAGGAACGTCCAGGAAACGTATTGGGTGTCGCAGCCTTTAGTAGGGATACATGAAAGACAGGGTGGATTCTCATAGTTCTGGGCAGTTGAAGACGACAAGCAACGGCACTTATAATTTTACTGATTTTATAGGGTCCAATGTACTTATGTCCCAACTTAGACGATGGAATCCTTAACTTAAGATTTCTGGTTGACAGCCAGACCAAGTCTCCTACCTTGAAAGCTGGTGCAGGTTTACGAAATTTATCTGCTGCTTTCTTGTACCTTTCTTGAGCCGATTCCAGATTTTCCTTTAGAAGATCCATATTCTTCTGTAAAGACGTGATTCTTTCAGCCACTGCTGGTAAAGGCGTTTCTATGGGAAATCGTGGTAGAATGTTAGGATGATAACCTAGATTAGAGTAAAAAGGAGACTGTTTAGTGGAGGCACTCTGAGAGTTGTTATACGAGAACTCAGCTAATGGAAGTAGATCCACCCAATCATCCTGTAGGTGGCAGATAAAGCAGCGGAGATACTGCTCCAGGGTTTGATTGGTTCGTTCGGTCTGTCCATTAGTCTGGGGATGAAAAGCAGAAGAAAGGTTTACTTTAATGTCCAATGCTGCACAGAAATTTTGCCAAAACCTAGAAGTGAATTGCACCCCTCGATCCGAAATAACCTCATCCGGTACTCCATGTAAGCGAAACACATCTTTAATCATCAAATCTGATGTCTGTTTTGCAGTGGGTAAGCCGACACAAGGGATAAAATGAGCTGCCTTTGTTAGACGGTCAACCACCACTAGAATGGTGTTCTTCCCTGAGAGGTTGGTAACTCCACAATGAAGTCCATAGAAATGGATCCCCACGGGCGGGACGGGGTGGGAAGAGGCTGTAACAGACCAGTTGGTGAGGAGCGAGGTGTTTTGCATCTTGCACAGACCTCACATGAAGTGACATAATTCAAAACATCCTTCCTGCAAGTGGGCCACCAAAAGAAACGAGAAAGAAATTCCTGTGTCTTTAGAATTCCTCTATGCCCAGCTATCTTGGAATCGTGAATGAGTTGCAATACTCTTAATCTGACTGTTTCAGGAATATACAGACGTTGTCCCTGAATCCACACACCATTCTTAAAGACAAGACTTACGTCCCTTGGGGGTTGTGCCAAAAAGGAATCCGCATGGTATGCTTCCTTGATGTCCTTAAGTAGGTCTTGATTATGAATTACTCCTATGAATCTAGAGTCAGGAAGAATAGTCTTAGGAGGAGTAATTGGACGTGTCTCTGCTGAGTAAATCCTAGGAGATGATAAAATTAAATTGGTTTAAGAAAAGATTCCAGCGAGCCTGGCGAGGAGTCAGGCACTTAGCCGACCTGATAAACTCAAGGTTACGATGGTCTGTCAGGACGACTATTTGCTGTGCAGCTCCCTGAAGAAGGTGTCTCCATTCTTGAAGGCGGCAATAATGGCCAACAACTCTCTATTGCCCACATCGTAGTTCCTCTCAGCCGAAGACAACTGCTGGGAAAAGAAGGCACAGGGATGCAAGACATTCTTCTCACCTGTTCTCTGAGAGAGTATAGCTCCAATGGCACAGTCTGAAGCATCCACCTCTATTATGAAGGCAAGCTCGGGGTTGGGATGCACTAGGATAGGTGCAGTGGTAAATTTATCTTTTAGACAGGAAAATGCTTCCTGGGCTTGGGGAGTCCAGGAAAACCTAGACTCTTTCCGGGTAAGTTGAGTGATAGGTGACACTACCTCAGAGAAATTTCTAATGAAACGTCTATAGAAGTTGGCAAACCCGATGAAGCGCTGTACCTCCTTCACATTTCTAGGACTTGGCCAATCCTTGATGGCTTGGGTTTTGCTTCCATCCATACTAATTCCTTGTGTAGACAGTACATACCCCAGAAATTGAATTTCGGTCCTATGGAATTCACACTTTTCAAGTTTGATGTAAAGATGATTTTGTCTTAGACATTCCAAGACCATTCTCACATGTCCATGATGTTCCTCTGTGGAGTTAGAAAAAATTAGAATATCATCCAAATAAATTACCACGAATGTATCTAGGAGATCCCTGAAGATGTCATTCACCAAGTGTTGGAAAGTGGCTGGGGCGGTACTCAGACCAAAAGGCATAACTAGATATTCAAAGTGTCCATAGCGTGACCTGAATGCAGTCTTCCATTCATCCCCAGGTCTAATACGGACTAAGTTATAGGCCCCACGAAGATCTAGTTTAGAAAAAATTTTGGCATGTCGCACTCTCTCCAATAACTCAGGGATTAAAGGCAATGGATAACGGTTTCTAATAGTAACCTTATTGAGTTCCCTATAGTCTACGCATGGTCTCAGAGATCCATCTTTCTTCTTTACAAAGAAGATGGGTGCACCTGCAGGAGATGAAGAGGGGCGTATGAAGCCCTTGGCTAGATTTTCATCTATGTAATCCTTTAAAGCCTTTAGCTCGGGCCCCGCCAGGGGTAGATCTTACCAAAAGGTATCTCTGCTCCAGGCAATAATTCAATTGGACAATCATATGGACGGTGAGGAGGAAGCTGGTCAGCGTTCTTCTTGTCACATAAATCCACATAGTCCTGGTATACAGCTGGTAGTTCAGGGACTGACATGATTCCTTTAGGAACAGAGCAAGCTGAAACTTTTGGACTCATCTGTTTCTCTGGAAAGTGTAATTCCTTGGTCTCCCAGTTAATGGTAGGATTCTGAGCCTGCAGCCATGGTAGCCCTAGAATAATGGGAAAGTGGGGAGAAGAGATAAGCATAAAGGACAGTTTCTCTTGATGATCTTTACCCATAAGAACCCTCAAAGGCTCTGTTTCCTGATCCACTGGTCCAGAGGTCAGCAGGGAGCCATCCACAGTTTCCATCTGTACTGGAGTAGCCTTCTTCACTGAACGTATTCCCTGTTTCAGAGCAAAGGAGACATCCATAAAATTTCCACTTGCCCCTGAGTCGATCATAGCAGAGCTAGACACCCAAGCTGAGTCAACCCAGAGTTTGATGGAAAGAAAGCAATGAGAATTGTTTTTCTTACAACTCAGCTGGGACACCGCTGAGGAAACTTGAAAAATGGCAGCGTTTACACAGTCAACGTCCTCAGAGGTAACGGAGTTTAAGTCCGAGAAATCAAGATCTGTTGCTGCAGATCTCTCTGGAGCCTGAGGCTCGGACCTGACAGATCCCCTCTCGCAACACTCACAATGAATGAGTGCTGCAGTAGTCTTACGAGAACGGCTGGGGCAGTTTATAATGAAGTGCCCTGACTTACCACAATAGAAACATAGATTCTCCTTAAAACGATGTTCCTTGCGTGCATCACTAACCCGTCGTTGTAAAGAGTCTACCTGCATGGGTTCAGGTTCAGGTTCCCGTGTAATCCTACTCAAAGGTTCCTTAGCTGGAGAGGAAGGTAGGAAAAGGTTAGTACGATTGCTTTCGAACCATCTCTCTTGCCTGCGTTCAGTCAGACGAGTATCAATACGGATGCAGTAGTTAATAAAGTCACCTAACGCATGGGAGGGTCGGCACGAGCAAGTTCATCCTTAATCAGTGGAGATAACCCCTTTCGAAAAATAGATTTTTTGGCGGAACTGTCCCAGGTGGTATCAAGGGCCCATCTCCTGAAATCCAAGGCATATTCAGCTACCGAGTGCTTACCTTGGCGCAAAGCTAACATGGCTGCTTCAGCTGTTGCACCTCGATTGGGGTCATCAAACACCTGCCCCATGGCTGAAATAAAATCATCAAGGTGATTCAAACAATCATCCTCAGTCTCAATCAGAGGGTTTGCCCACATTAAAGCCTTGTTGGTAAGCAACATAATTATAGTAAGCACCTTAGATCGTTCAGTGGGAAATTGTGAAGCATGTGCAGAAAAAAAAAGATTGCATTGATTAATAAATCCCCTGAATTTCTCACGTTCACCGCCAAAACGAAAAGGGGGCAACTTGGGAATCGCAGCACTCGGGGCTACGGCAGGAGCCTGGACTCGCCCCTCTAGAACCTCAATCCTGACTCGCAAATCCTGAGTAGTCTGTCCAACCACTTGCAAATTGTGATTATTGAGGTCCTGTAGATTTGTAAAACGGGTCTTTATATTCTGCAAATCTGCAAGGATATTATCAGTCACTCCGCAAAGTTCCTTTATGCGGGCCTCCATTTTCCAGATCTTTTAAGACAGGATTACTGGAAGAAGAGGAGAGAAAAAAAAAAAACAATAGTGTTCACCTGTGGCAACACTGCAGAGAGAAAAAAAATTAAGGGAACTGCTCACTGGAATGGTTGGAGAAGTCACAACCACTATCATCACAGAAAGTTTCAACCAGACATCTGATATCCAGAGTTACAGCAGACAAAAAAGAGAAAAGAAAGGAAAAAAAAAAAAAAAAACAATAGTGTTTACCTGTGGTAACACTGCATAAAGAAAAAACTTAAGGAATTGCTCACCTGGAATGGTTGTGAGAAGTCACAACCACTGTCATCACAGAAAGTACAACCGGACGTCTGATATCCACAGTACAGCAGACACAGCCTTCCAGACCCAGCAGACACTAACGTTTTGGCTTCAGAATCTTGTAATGTATGTAGTACAGTTCATATAGCGTCTTGTGCTTGGGTGCGATGAAAACACAGGAGTCACAGGTTTGATATAGAAAAGTCCTGTATTACTTCATACAAGTTGGCAGAAATAGTCACACAGTTTGCAGACACAGAAACAGGAGACACAGCAGGCCAGAGTAATCCAAGCTCAGCAATCACTCTCCAATACAGATTCAGGATCTTCTTCTCTGTTACCGTAAGTCCATGCAAACGTGGGTCTTTCAAGAGCAGGGTTCAGAGTCCACAAGTGCTTCAGAGTTCCTCAGTAGGAATAGCTGGAGTACAAGGTCCAAGGCTTACAGGAGTCAAGTCACAGGTTCACTGCAGGCTAGATTCTGAAGCACTGATGCTCAGCTGTGGCTGCTTAAGAAGCAAAGGAGAGAATCAGGGCGGGAACATGCAAGCTGGAAACTCCATTTTGACTGAGGGCAAGATAGCTGCAGCAAGACAGAAAGTAAAATGGCTTACGAACAAACTGAGTTTCAGGAATATATACATAGAACCTTACAAACAGTCATACTCGTTGTAGTGGACAGGTTCAGCAAGATGGCACATTTTATCGCTCTTCCTGCTCTTCCTAATGCTAAAACTCTTGCGCAGGTGTTTATTGGGGAGATTGTAAGACTTCACGGGGTACCCTCCGATGTGGTGTCGGATCGAGGGTCTCAGTTTGTGTCCAAATTCTGGAAAGCATTTTGTACACGGCGGGGATGCAGTTGTCATTTTCTTCGGCTTTTCACCCGCAGACCAATGGTCAGACAGAGCGTCTGAACCAGAGCTTGGAGACATATCTCCGGTGTTTTGTGTCAGAGAACCAGGAGGACTGGACTTCTTTCTTGCCTCTGGCGGAGTTTGCTCTAAATAATAGGCGGAGCGAGTCCACTGGTAAGTTTTTTGGGGCATATGGTTTTCACCCCCAGTTTTGTACCTTCAATAGGGGGGGCTCTTCTGGGGTTCCTGAGGAGGAACGATTTTCGTCGTCACTTGCTTCAGTGTGGAGAGGAGTGCTGAATAATCTGAGTACTATGGGGAACCGATACAAACGTATGGCTGATAGGAGGAGAGTGTCTGGTCCGACCTAAGTGTGAACGATCTGGTATGGTTGTCTACCAAGAATATAAAACTTAAGGTTCCCTCCTGGAAACTGGGTCCCAGGTTCATCGGGCCATACAAGATCAGTTCTATAATTAATCCGGTTGCATTCCGTCTTGACCTCCCTCCCACATTTAAAATTCATAATGTGTTCCACAGATCGTTGCTTAAAGGTATGTGGCGCCGGTGATACCTTCACCTTTACCTCCTCCTCCTGTAGTGGTCAATGGTAACTTGGAGTTCCAGGTGTCGAGAGTCATCGATTCACGTCTGAATCGCCGGTCCCTCAGTACCTTGTTCATTGGAGGGGGTATGGTCCTGAAGAGAGGACGTGGTTCCTGCGTCGGATATTAACGCAGACCGATTGGTTCGGGCCTTCCACACTACTCACCCAGATAAACCCGGCCCTGAGGTCCGGAGGCCCCTCGTAAAAGGGGGGTACTGTCACGGGTGTGTCGCTGCGAAGATCGTCGTGATTGCACACCCTGACTTCTCACAGCTGAGTTTCTGCTGCTGGGTGTTTTTCGGCAGTGAGAGAGTTAATTCTCCCTCTCTCTGTGCTGGACAAGACCAGCCTCGCTCAGCTGCAATTAATGTTGCGATAATTGGTTTCCTTCAAATACCTGCCTGTCTGCTAGGGAAGTGTCGGTGAAAGCATTCATGCAGACCAGCAGAGCGGATCATATTGAGAAATCTAAAGCTAAGAGTACCTGTTGTGGTTTTCTCCTCTCCTCGCTTTATTATTTATCTCCTTACCCGTTGGTGTTCCCTCTGTAGTGGTAGTTTTGTATGCAAGGTGTCTTTTGTTTTACCCCTTGTACTGTCTCGTTCGTCTTTATACTGTGTGTAGGCAGTTACCTTCCGTTTCCCTGTGGTAGTAATCAGGGTCCTTCTCAGGACTAGATTACAGTGGTCAGGTACAGTGGTCAGGGATTCACAGGAGATAGGGTTACGCTGGGGGGCCGGGACCTCGTACCATCACATACCTCCTAGAGGATTAGTCAGGACCCAGCTTAGGGTAGCATAGCCCCCGGCCCCTCCTGTATGCAGGACAGCGGACACGGTTAGAAAAGAAGGATGGACACAGAAGAAAATAGAAGAGCAAATGCTGGGGCCCAAATCTGACTAGACGGGAAAATACAGGAAAAGGAAACTCATCAATGAAAAAAAACCAAAAAATTTACCAACTTTCTGATTGCAAAAACACCGAGATCACAATCTCAACCACCAATCAGATTTGGTGTAACAAAATAAGTGCAGCCACTGAAAAAACAGGAAAAAGCAAATGAACAAAAAACAGTGGCTCCGAAAATTAGAGGAGCCAACCCCCGGAGGGGACCTGGCGACCTCCACAGAAGTGAGGGAACAATGCAAAAAGCAAGCACAAAAAAAAAGCAAAAAAATATTTATCGAATAAAGAGCAGGCAAGATCAGCAAACTTCCAAAAAACCCAGAACCACAATTAACAAGAACAATTGATCACCGGCAACCATCAGGGAGGGAACCTCCTTATATCAACCGTCCATGACCCAGATTGCATTCCTCGCGAAAGGTTCGTCGTCTGTAACCACCAAGGGAGCCTCTGCTCAGAAACCATCTTTTGCACATTCATAACACCCGACCCAACTATTGAAAGTTGGAAAGACCGGGATTGTTTGGTTACAGAATGACTCCGGTTCATCATATATGGGAAAAGGCTGTGAAGAGGTAAATATTAGTGAAAGTCTTAGTACCAGTGCGGGAAGCTCTTAAATTAGTGAGCAGCAAAAAAGATGTATTCTCAGAGTCCCCGGGTTTGGAAATCTGTGATTCAGATGACATTGTCACGAGCCAAAGGTAAGAGTTGAAGAAACCCCTATCGTATACCGGGAACCCATCTTGGAGAAGTAAAGAAATGCTCCCTAGGAGTCATTGAGGAGTCCGGAGTGGGTGGGCAGGTTGTTGTATGATTTCAAAGTGGAGGTCGTTACGGTTCTGTTAGATTTTTCAGAAATTGAATGGGTTCAAAATTTGACCTTTACCGATGCTCCAGATGTATGAGTGATGGAAGTTGGGACAGGCCCAGTACTTCATGATGCTCAATCAAAACTAAGGGTTTCTGGCGGTGCCTCTGCAGACTCATCCAAAGAAAAGACCACCTTCTTTCCCAAGGTCTCTATCACTATGCATTTGCTTCTGGGTAACTGGGGCCCGGCCACATTAGAGGCTGATGACTAGTGTTCAAGCCCATCAGAATTATGCTTCTGAGTACTTAGATGATATCATTATCATTTTGTAGCGACTGGCAGACCCACTTGTCCCGGTGCAAGCGAGAGGATTCGCTCAACTGCGAGTTGCGGAAAAAAAAAAAGTGCGATAGGTCTTGAGGGAAACCCGGATTTGGAGTCATGTTTGGGTGTGGGATTATCAAACCCCAAAAAATAAAATTGAAGCCCTTCAAAACGGCCCCTGCCCTTGCTACAAAACAGGTAACACTTCCTTGGTATTATTGGATATTAAAACGGTTTTATACCTAATTTACTGGGGAGATCGGCACCCCTGACCGACTCTTAAAGGGACGGGATTAGTCATGTTGCAAAATTTTGGGGGAAAAGCTTTAATAAAAGAAGCGGCCGGCCAGCCATCCTTATCAAACCAACTTTAGGAAGGTTTATTAAAACAAAGCCTCTGGGTAGGGTAGGCGGGGTTTTCGAAGGGGAAAGGAAAAGTATCCCCTCACCTATTTCGTAAGAAAATAAAGATAGTGGGAAAAGGGGGGCTTGCCCCTTAAAAGGGGCCTTGGGAAACATATGCATTTCTGGGGGGGACGTTCCCCGGGTGGTGACAAAAATCACCCTGATTGGGAGAAATGCAAATAAGGAAGTCTACCTTCAAAATTTTGGGTTTTTTGGCCAAACCCTGTAACTGGTATTTTCTGTACTTTGTTTTCCCATTACCCTTTCTGTCTTTTCTTTAACCATTTTGC
>JARQOD010000001.1:788828791-788888171 GCA_033576555.1 Oophaga sylvatica | reverse complement strand
GGCAAGCTGATCCACACGGCCAGACAACTGTGCAAACTCCATTGGGAGAAAAGATCCTCCCCAGCACCCAGAGATACAGAGGGAAAAAAAAAAAAAAAATGCAACAAACAGAAAAATATCTCTGACAACTTTTCTTCCTTCAAAATATTTTTTCCCTTCTGTGAGTACCATACAATTTTTATGGCCGGTGATACTGTTATGTTACGGTAGCTGAGGAGTGCAGGTAAAAAAGGAAATACACCAGAGCAGTTGGAATCAATGAGATTGCAGTACCCTGACTAACCACCGCAACTAGAGGCAGCCGTGGAGCGTTCCTACGATGGTCCTAGACGCCTCGTCACAGCCTGAGAAACTAACTACACCTAAAGACAGAAACAGGAAAGCTATCTGCCCCGGAGCAGAACCCCAAAGATAATAGAAAGCCCCCAAACATGTAATGGCGGTTAGACAAGAGGAAATACTGACACAGAAAGAAAATAGTATGAGCAAACGCTGGGGCCCAAACTATCTAAATAGAAAAGGATAGGAAGGGTACTTACTGCAATCCCAGAAAACCCTGAAAAACACCAACTTACTAATTTCAAAATCACCTGAGATCACACGACCTCTACCACCTAAATTAGTTCTCTGGTGTAACAAAAACAGCAGCCACTGAAAAAACTGCAAAAAGCAAAAGTACAAAACACAGTGGCTGGACCAAACTGAGAGGGAAAAAGCCCCCGGAGGGGACCCAGAAGGCCCCACAGAAGTGCAGGACAAAATGCAAAAATATAGCAAAAACACAAAATAAGAAATTGTCTTATCTGATAGCAGGAGATGCAGACACGACACAGCAGGCTACAAGGGAAACTGGAAAGAAGGATTCAGACCAGAACAATTGATCACCGGCAACCCTGATGGGAAAATGATTCCCTTAAATAAGACCAATCAGTAACACCTGATTCCCAATCCTCACTAGTACCGCTTGTAACCACCAGAGGGAGCCTCTGCTCAGAACTCATCTCAAACCCATTCACAACAGTACACCATGGTGTGGTGGGATGGCTTGTATGCTTTTTGTTCAAAATACCATTAACTAAGAACCCTATATTATTTACACGTGCCATTACTAGTTACCCATTCACTTGTTGAAGGGTCTATGCTTACTTGTTTTGTTGTTTTTAGGTGGAGGGTTGTCTATTACATCAAGTAAAGGCCCCGTTACACATAGCGAGATCGCTAGCGAGATCGCTGAAACGTCACCGATTTTGTCACGTAGCAGCGACCTAGCCAGCGATCTCGCTTAGTGTGACACTCAGCGACGATCAGCCCCCCTGCTGGGTGTCGCTGATCGTCGCTGAATGTCCTGGACCATTTTTTGATCGCTGGTCTCCTGCTGGCCAGCGCGCATCGCTGCATGTGACAGGCGGGAGAGCAGCGATAAGCATGCTGGAGCTGGTAACCAAGGTAAACATCGGGTTTCCTGGCGCCAGGCGGCACCTGGAAACCCGATGTGTACGTTAGATACCAGCGAGCTTGTGCAGGGGAGCTGCTAACCAAGGTACACAGCGGGTTACTAAGCGCCGAGCGGCGCCTGGAAACCTGATGTGTACCTTGG
This sequence comes from Oophaga sylvatica, assembly GCA_033576555.1. Taxonomy (NCBI): domain Eukaryota; kingdom Metazoa; phylum Chordata; class Amphibia; order Anura; family Dendrobatidae; genus Oophaga; species Oophaga sylvatica. The sequence continues at coordinate 788,886,574 of JARQOD010000001.1, read as the reverse complement.
TTACCAGCTCCCTGCACAAGCGCGCTGGTATCTAAGGTACACTTGCGGGTAACTAAGCGACGTTCGTTGCTTGTTACCCGCAGTGTCGCTGTCCTGATCGCTGCCTGAGCTGCCTGATTGGCAGCTCAGCAGCGATCATGTAGCGACACACCAGCGATCCTGACACGTGCATATCGTTGTCGGGATCGCTGGTGTATCGCTATGTGTAACGGACCCTAAGACCTGCCTGCTAATATCATCTTTGCTCTGCAGATTCACCCTGTCCTGAGACTTCCTGAATCCACCTCACCAAGTGAGCCTAACAATGCAAACTTAATAATGAAAACTGGCTGTAAAGCCAAGTGTTTAATATAAACGCTAGACAATAGCCTGTAAAATAAATCACAAATGCACGTGAAAAGCACACAACAGTAATAACCAGCAAATATTACATGGCTTGCTATCGGCAATTAAAATGAAAATAAACAGGAGTAAAGCTGTGTGCTATGCCAACATGATAAACAGCCTATGGGGCATTTACACTGTCCGATTACGTGAACAAGTGTTCCTAGTTATGTTCGTTTTCAGATAATGTGCCATTGTAAACAGGCTGGCTATCACACAACGAATGAGCAAAACCCATTCATTAGGTGAAATAATTTTTAAGCTTAAAGGGAAGGTTAAAAGCATTATTGTAATTACATGACAGGTCCTCTTTAAGCATCGTTCTCGGCCGCTCATCATACTGTGCAGTCAAAACATGCTCTCGAGAACAATGACAGTGCCGAGAACCACAGTCATGGTACTCATTGTTCTATGCGCATGGAAAGTGTCGTTCAACCTAACAGCCACCATCGACTAGTGTAAGACCATCCTATAGTTTTCATTTTAATGATTTTCTGGCACTTATTGCTATCCCCTGGTTTCATATCCAGTTAGATAGTACAAAATGTATTTCAGATCCAATCAAGCAAAAAATATGTTTTTCCTTTTCCATACTTCTTTTTCCCTTCATCTTTTTTTAAACAGCATTGAGCTCATGGGCTAAAGTTAGTTGAATGGGGACAGACTCTCTGAATATCATAAAATGTCTCATTCATGTTCATGTTAGGACTCAATCTCTCACATTATCCTGTAATGCTGAACATGTAAATGTTATTTGCAGTAAAGACTGAGATGGCATGGATTGGACAGTGTCAGGGGTACACCAAAAACTGCTAACAGCTAGTTGTCTACTTATTTATAAACTTGCAGGAGGAATAACAGCAGAAAGGTAGAACACAGAGTTATGAGAACATTTTATTCAGAATTGTCATTTCATGAAGAATACAATTGTTTGGTAAAACAGAATTGACAGAAGAACTGAGGGGTCCTCTTGAATATATTGAATATAAAAACTGTTAGTCACAGTGATGACATTACTATAGCTGTTATTGTGCCTGGAAAAATGGTGACACCAACGTGAACCAGACTCTTTCACTAGACTAAGCGGAGCCTGAGAATCTATACCAATTTATAAGGAATACAAAAATATCACCAATGAGATTTGTAAAGCATTACTCTGGATTCAGCGAAGTTATATAAAGCAAATACCGGAGTCCACCGGTCTGATGGATTTATAATTATCATCCATTAAATGGATAATTGGAGGAGATAAAATCCCATCTTGCAAATGATGATGGATTGAATGATAGAAATCTAATGGGCCATACACATTTAAAAAATTGCATCTAAGTAGCTTATGTGTTTTGTTCTTGTAGACCGAACAGATTTTTCAGTTTAACAACATCCCGCTGAGCCAATTGTATACAGATAAGTAGGTAAACAGGATATTAGTCCGAATATATTTATCAGATCCCATTAATAATTAACTATTCGCAGATTAACTAACGATATCAAAATGAAATATTTGAATGCTCGTTTTCATTTTAAACTGTAAATATTGGGGACATATTTATCGCTGCAATTATGGCTGTCTGGCAAAGCTGTTGTACTGAAAGTACGGCATTCGGCTAAATGTTACATTTATCGAGGTCCCAACCACCATTGTTTCGCACACTTGTGAAGTATCTGAGAAAGGAGAACAGACTTGCAAATTGCACAAAATGAGAATCCTTTACTAAAAACACAAACCACCTTTCTGCATGATGGAGAGGTAGAGGGCTGTAGAAAAGATGAGCCGTGTTCACTAATTACTACACCAGAGTGACAAGCTGGCATATTGAGGGGTAGTAAATATTTTCTGTTTCTTCTGTTACATGCTTTGTGTTAGGCCGGGATCACACATGCGAAGAATACGGCCGTGTGATCCCGGTTTGCAGATTGTATAGAAAAAATATTTGCCCCAAATTTCTAAGTTTCATTTTAGAAATGTTCTTACAGCAATAAGTGGTTTATTTCACTTTGCTATACATACTTACCCATGTTCTAAAGGGCAAAACTATTAGGTTAAGCCCTAACACATGGAATGCCTGATACTCACAGGAATCACAACTTTAGGGCAGAATTTGTCTAAGCTTTGTGGTTTTGCACTTAGGTTGTCAGAAATATCCATGACTTTTCAGGACTGTTGGCAGGTTAATAGCATTATCAGACATGACAGTTTCCCTTTAACTCTTGGGTGACTGAAGAGAAGAGAAGAAAAGAATGGGCACAAGATAAGACTCTCCAACAGTGAACTTCAGAGAATGAGCTTTAGGGCTCGCTCACACAGGTGTATAAATCAGACAAGTGCAATGTGAGAAAATATCACATTGCATTCTGACCAATGTTAGTAAGGCTGGGTTCACAGTAGCGTTCGAGTCCGCAGCGTGGTGCTGCAGACTTCTTTCCTTAAAGCTCCACCTACTTCCGCATGGCTCCACTTACTTCCGCATGCATGCGGAAGCTTCTGTATGCAGTGTTTTGACGTGCCCGCTGAACGCAAGAAAATGAAACATGTTGCGTTCGGAGGGCAAGTCAAGACGCCGCATGCGGCCGCATCCGCATACAACTCACGTCCCTGCGTACCCAATGTTAAAGATAGGTACGCAGGACACATGCGGAAGAAGGCGAAGAAGTCCGCAGCACCATGCTGCGGACTCGAATGCTAATGTGAACTCAGCCTAAGTGAGGCAATACTCATCTGCGATTTTTTATTTTTTTTTCCTCAGCTTGAATCGGACTGAGGAAAAATTCGCAGCATGCAGCTATTTGATGCAAGAATCGGATTTCACTTGACAATGCAAGTCAATGGGTGCGATAAAAAAAATAATCGCACTGCACATGGACCATGCGGTGCCATCTGATTTTTACACGCACATCTCAAAGGAAAGCCGACATTTTATCAGCCAAGTACATTAAATAGAATAGATATTTAGATAGATACAATTGTGGGAAAAAGTGTGTGGCCCTTTCTTGATTTCCTATTCTTTTGCATGTTTGTCACACTTAAAGGAAATCTGTCACCCCATCTAAAACTTTAAAGGGAAACTGTCACCCCATTTTTCGTATATAAGCTGCAGCCACCGCCACCAGGGGCTTATCTACAGCATTCTGTAATGCTGTAGATTAACCCCCGATGTAACCTGAAAGATATGAAAAACAAGTTATATTATACTCACCCGGGGGCCTCTCTGAACTTTCCCGGCACCTGCGCACTGCAGTACTCTGCTCTGCCCTCAACAGGGCAGATAGAATACACCTGTGCAGGAGCGCGACAGAAGCAAGGAGGAGGACGTCATCGCTAGAAGATGGGAGTTGACAGACCCAGACCTGCGACGCCCATCGGACTGGATCGCATTGGACCGCCCCCCCGGGTAAGTATAATATAACTCGTTTTTCTTATCTTTCAGGTTACATCGGGGGCTTATCTACAGCATTACTGAATGCTGTAGATAAGCCCTGATGGCGGTGGCTGCAGCTTATATAAGAAAAAAGGGGTGACCGATTCCCTTTAAAGTTTTAGATCACCAAACAAATTTAAATATTAGACAAAGATAACACAAATAAACACAAAATGCAGTTTTTAAATGAAAGTCTTTATTATTAAGGGACAAACAAATCCAAACCTACAGGGCCCTGTATGAAAAAATGATTGCCTCCTAAACCTAATAACTGGTTGGGCCACCCTTAGGAGAAACAACTGTAATCAAGAGTTTGCGATAACTGGAATTGAGTCTTTTACAACGCTATTGCAGAATTGTTGTAATTCAGCCATATTTGAGAGTTTCCGAGCATGAACCACCTTTTTAGGGTCATGCCACAGCATTTCAATCGGATTAAGATCAGGACTTTGACTAGACCACTCCAAAGTCTTAATTTTGTTTTACTTAAGCCATTCAGAGGTGGACTTACTGATGTGTTTTGGATCATTGTCCTGCTGCGTAACCGAAGTACACTTCAGCTTGAGATCACGAACAGATGGCCAGACATTCTCCTTCAGGGTTTTTTGATAGACAGCAGAATTCATGTTTCCATTTACCACAGCAAGTCTTCCAGGTCATGGAGCAGCAAAACAGCCCCAGACCATCACACTACCACCAACATATTTTACTGTTGGTATGATGTTCCTTTTCTGAAATAATGTGTTATTTCCACGCCAGATGTAATGGGTGTAACGGGTCTGGTGGGTGGAACTACTGACGAGACAGGTCAGGTTGGTGGAACCACAAAGCTTTATTATACAAGAGAGTTTACTTGTAAGAGAGCGGGTGGCACCTGGGAAAAGGGCAGGGATTCACGGCAGGAGATATATTTAGTTTCTGGACAGGCAGGTTTGTCACAGCAAGTGACCAAGGAAGTCTCTGGGCAGGCAGGTTGTAACGGTAAGTAACCGAGGCAGTCTCTGGACAGGCAGGTTGTCACGGCAAGTGACCAAGGCAGTCTCTGGGACAGGCAGGTTGTCACGGCAAGTGACCAAGGCAGTCTCTGGGACAGGCAGGTTGTCACGGCAAGTGACCAAGGCAGTCTCTGGGACAGGCAGGTTGTCACGGCAAGTGACCAGGCAGTCTCTGGGACAGGCAGGTTGTCACGGCAAGTGACCAGGCAGTCTCTGGGACAGGCAGGTTGTCACGGCAAGTGACCAAGGCAGTCTCTGGGACAGGCAGGTTGTCACGGCAAGTGACCAGGAAGTCTCTGGGACAGGCAGGTTGTCACGGCAAGTGACCAGGCAGTCTCTGGACAGGCAGGTTGACATGGCAAGTGACCAGGCAGTCTCTGGAACAGGCAGGTTGTCACAGCAAGTGACCAGGCAGACTCTAGACAGGCAGGATGTCACAGCAAGTGACCAGGCAGACTCTAGACAGGCAGGTATATACGACCTGATATGGTGGAGTCTCCAGGTAGGCTGCAGTCGGATGGCAGATGATCGCTCCCAGGTGAGCAGGCAAGAGCGGGGATCTCTGCAGATGATGTCCGAACTTCCGGATGGAGCTGCAGTCGGATGGCAGATGATCGCTCCCAGGTGAGCAGGCAAGAGCCGGGGATCTCTGCAGATGATGTCCGAACTTCCGGATGGAGCTGCAGTCGGATGGCAGATGATCGCTCCTAGGTGAGCAGGCAAGAGCCGGGGATCTCTGCAGATGACGTCCGAACCTCTGGATGGAACTGCAGACGGATGGCAGACAGGCAAGCCGACAGGTAACAGGCAGGAAACTGGAATCAGGAGCTGATGGCTGAAACAGAGTTAGACTGCACAGGAACAACATTGCTCGGGCACCTACATTAAGGAGGAAGCCCTTAATATAGGTGGAGTCCTCCAGCATTGGCTGGAGACTGATTTGGAAAATGTGCGCGGCTCCTTTAAGAGCGGGGGAGGGTGCGGGCGCGCGCCCTAAGGCCAGTAGCAGGGAAGGAGCGCGCGGGACCAGCAGGGCGGAAGGAGGGCGCCGAGGACAGGTGAGGAGAGCGACGTCCCTGTCTGGCAGCAGGCAGGGACGCGGGCGCTACAATGGGACTTACACCTTCCAAATACTTCAACTTTTGTCTAGTCCTTCCACAGAGTATTCTCCCAAAAGTCTTGGGGATCATCAAAAATGTTTTCTGGCAAAACTGAAATGAGCATTATGTTTTTATTGCTCAGCAGTGGTTTTCGTCTTGGAACTCTGCCATGCTGGCAATTTTTACTCGGTCTCTTTCTTATGGTGGAGTCATGAAAACTGACCTTCACTGAGGTAAGCAAGGCCTGCAGTTCTTCGGATGTTGTTGTGGAGTCTTTTGTGACGTTTTGGATGAGTCGTCACTGCGCTCTTGGGGTCATTTTGGCCGACCACTCCTTGGAAGGTTCACCGCTGTTCCATGTTTTTGCCATTTGTGGATAATGACTGTAACTGTGGTTTGCTGGAGTCCCAAAGCTTAAGAAATGGCTTTCTAAACTTTTCCAAACTGATAGATCCCTGTTATGTTTCGGTAGCTGAGGAGTGCAGGTAAAAAGGCAATACACCAGAGCAGTTGGAATCTATGAGATTGCAGTACCCTGACTAACCACCACAACTAGAGGCAGCCGTGGAGCGTTCCTACGTTGGTCCTAGATGCCTCGTCACAGCCTGAGAAACTAACTACACCTAAAGATAGAAAGAGGAAAGCTATCTGCCCTGGAGCAGATCCCCATAGAACATAGAAAGCCCCCAAACATGTAATGGCGGTTAGACAAGAAGAAATACTGACACAGACAGAAAATAGAATGAGCAAACGTTGGGGCCCAAACTACCTAAATAGAAAAGGATAGGAAGGGCACTTACTGCAATCCCAAAAAACCCTGAAAAGCACCAACTCTACTAATTTCAAAAACACCTGAGATCACACGACCTCTACCACCTAAATTAGTTCTCTGGTGTAACAAAATCAAAACAGCAGCCACTGAAAAAACTGGAAAAAGCAAATGTACAAACATCAGTGGCTGAACTAAACTGAGAGGGCAAAAGCCCCTGGAGGGGACCCTGAAGGCCCCCACAGAAGTGCAGGACAAAATGCGAAAATCAAGCACAAAAACAAAAAGAAGAAAATGTCTTATCTGTTAGCAGGAGATGCAGACACGACACAGCAGGCTACAAAGGAAACAGGAATCAAGGATTGAGACCAGAACAATTGATCACCGGCAACCCTGATGGGAAGGCGACTCCCTTATACAAGACCAGTCAGTAACACCTGATTCCCAATCCTCACAATCTTCACTGGACAGTCCAGTACCGCTTGTAACCACCAGAGGGAGTCTCTGCTCAGAACTCATTTCAAGTCCATTCACAACAGTACCCCCCCTTGAGGAGGGGTCACCGAACCCTCACTTGAGCAACCAGGTCGGTCAGGATGAGTTCTATGATACGCATGGATGAGTCTCCTAGCATGGATGTCCGAAGCAAACACCCAAGAATTGTCCTCCTGACCATAACCTCTCCACTTAACCAAATACTGGAGTTTCCGTCTAGAAAAACGAGAATTCAATATTTTCTCAACCACAAACTCCATATTGCCCTCAACCAGAACAGGGTCAGGAGGCAAAGCAGTAGGAACCACTGGCTCAACAAACCTCTTCAACAAGGACTTGTGGAACACGTTAAGGATCTTAAATGTCCCTGGAAGAAGCAAACGAAAAGAAACAGGATTAAGAATCTCCATGATCTTATAAGGTCCAATGAACCTAGGCTTAAATTTAGGAGATGCCACTCTCATAGGAATATTTTTTGAGGACAACCAGACCAAGTCCCCCACTTTAAACCGAGGACCATCAGTCCTATGCCGGTTAGCAAACCGCTGGGCCCTCTCCTGAGAGAGGGACAACCTCTCCACTACCTGGTCCCAAATCTGTTGCATACGCTCCACAACAGAGTCAACACCTGGACAGACAGAAGCCTCCGTCTGTCCCGAAGAAAATCGAGGGTGAAACCCAGAATTACAGAAAAATGGAGACATCAAAGTGGCAGAGCTAGCCCTATTATTAAGAGCAAACTCAGCCAAAGGCAAAAAAGAGACCCAGTCATCCTGATCAGCAGACACAAAGCATCTTAGATAAGTCTCCAATGTCTGGTTTGTTCTCTCAGTTTGACCATTGGTCTGAGGATGAAACGCCGAGGAGAAAGACAATTGAACACCAAGTTTAGAACAAAAGGTCCTCCAAAATCTGGAAACAAACTGGACTCCTCTGTCAGACACAATGTTCTCAGGAATGCCGTGTAAACGAACCACGTGCTGAAGGAACAAAGGCACCAATTCAGAGGAGGAAGGCAACTTAGGTAATGGCACAAGATGTATCATCTTGGAAAACCTATCACAAATCACCCAGATGACGGTCATTCTCTGAGAAACAGGGAGGTCGGAAATGAAATCCATAGAGATATGGGTCCATGGTCTCTTGGGCACAGGCAATGGCATCAACAAACCACTAGAGCGAGAGCAAGGCTTGGAGCGAGAGCAAGTCCCGCAGGACTGCACAAATTCCCTGACATCACGAGACAAGGTAGGCCACCAAAAGGACCGACTAACCAAGTCTCTGGTACCAAAAATTCCGGGATGACCGGCCAACGCGGAACAATGAATCTCAGACATCACACTCTTTTTCCACTGGTCCGGGACAAACAATTTCCCAACAGGGCAGCGCTCGGGCCTATCCTCCTGACACCCCTCCAGAGCCAGTCTCAAATTGGGCGAGATGGCGGAAAGAACTACACCTTCTTTCAAAATAACAGAAGGATCAGATAACTCAGAAGAGTCCGCAAGGAAACTCCTCGAGAGGGCATCCGCCTTAACATTCTTAGTGCCAGGAAGAAAGGAAACCACAAAATTAAAACGTGTGAAAAACAAGGCCCACCTGGCCTGTCTAGGATTGAGTCGCTTGGCAGATTCCAGATAAACCAGATTCTTATGGTCCGTAAGGACCACCACCTGATGTTTGGCTCCCTCCAGCCAATGTCTCCACTCTTCAAAAGCCCACTTCATGGCCAATAACTCCGATTACCCACGTCATAATTACGTTCAGTAGGAGAAAATTTTCGAGAGAAAAAGGCACAAGGGTTATTTTTAGAGGTCTCTGGATCTCTTTGGGACAAAACGGCACCTGCCCCAATTTCAGAGGCATCAACCTCCACCTGAAATGGCAGACAAACATCAGGCTGCCGTAGAACAGGAGCAGAAGTGAATCTCTGCTTAAGTTCCTGAAATGCAGAGACTGCCTCAGGAGGCCAATTCACCACATCAGAACCCTTTTTGGTCAAATCAGTTAATGGTTTAACAATAACCGAGAAATTACCAATAAATTTAAGATAAAAATTGGCAAAACCCAAAAATCTTTGAAGAGCCTTTAATGAAACACTTAGCTAACCTAAATGAATTCAAGTCTCCAGGTCCAGATGAATTACACCCCAGAATACTGAAGGAGATAGCAGAAGAAATTCTTGAACCACTGTCCATAATCTTTGAAAATTCTTGGAGAACAGGAGAAGTCCCAGAAGACTGGAGAAGAGCAAATGTTGTTCCTATCTTCAAAAAGGGGAAGAAGGTGGACCCAGGGAACTACAGGCCGGTGAGTCTGACTTCTATACCAGGAAAGATCTTTGAACAAATTATTAAAGAACATGTATGTAAGTACCTGCATAAGAATGAAGTGATTAAACAGAGTCAGCATGGGTTTGTAACTAATAAGTCATGTCAGACTAACTTAATTTCCTTCTATGACAGAATCACTGACTGGGTGGATCAGGGAAATGCTGTAGATATAGTATATCTTGACTTCAGCAAAGCATTTGACAAAGTATCTCACACAATCCTTATTGAAAAAATGACTAAGTATGGAATGGACAAGGCAACTGTTAGGTGGATTCATAACTGGCTTAGTGATCGGAATCAAAGAGTGGTCGTAAATGGCTGCACATCCAGTTGGAAGAATGTCTCAAGTGGGGTACCACAAGGCTCTGTTTTGGGCCCTGTATTGTTCAACATCTTTATCAGTGATTTAGATGAAGGAATTGAGGGTAAACTGATCAAATTTGCTGATGACACAAAGCTAGGAGGGGTAGCTAATACTAGAGAAGAGAGAGAGAGGATTCAAAGAGATATAAATAAACTGGAGCAGTGGGCAGCAACTAACAGAATGTTTTTTAACAGGGAAAAATGCAAAGTACTACATCTGGGCAATAAAAATGAAAAAAGCATATACAAAATGGGAGGAATAGGGCTAAGTAACAGCACATGTGAAAAAGACTTGGGTATACTAGTTGATAACAGACTGAACATGAGTCAACAGTGTGATGCAGCAGCAAAAAAGGCAAATACAATTCTAGGATGTATCAACAGAAGCATACAGTCTAGATCACGTGAGGTCATTATTGCCCTCTACTCCTCTTTGGTCAGACCTCATCTGGAATACTGTGTCCAGTTTTGGGCACCACATTTTAAAAAAGACATCAACAAACGAGCAAGTTCAAAGAAGAGCCACCAGAATGGTGACCGGTCTGCAAACCATGTCCTATGAGGAACTGTTGCAGGATTTGGGAATGTTTAGCTTGCAAAAAAGAAGACTGAGAGGAGATTTAATAGCTGTCTACAAATATCTCAAGGGCTGTCACATTGTAGAAGGATCATCTTTATTCTCATTTGCACAAGGAAAGACTAGAAGCAATGGGATGAAACTGAATGGGAGGCGACACAGATTAGATATTAGAAAAAACTTTTTGACAGTTAGGGTGATCAAGGAGTGGAACAGGCTGCCACGAGAGGTGGTGAGTTCTCCTTCAATGGAAGTCTTCAAACAGAGGCTGGACAGACATCTGTCTGGGATGATTTAGAGAATCCTGCTTTGAGCAGGGGGTTGGGCCAGATGGCCCAGGAGGTCCCTTCCAACTCTACCATTCTATGATTCTATGATTCTAAGTAGGTTGGACCCAATCACAGATGGCCTGAACCTTGACCGGATCCATTTCAATAACAGATGGGGACAAAATGAATCCCAAAAATGAGATCCTCTGTACGCCAAAAAGACACTTTGATCCCTTCACATACAGAGCATTCTCTCTCAAAATCTGGAATACAGTTCGAACATGTTTCACATGAGAGTCCCAGTCATTGGAAAAAATCAAGATATCATCCAAATAAACAATCAGAAATTTATCCACAAAATCCCTGAAAATGTCATTCATGAAGGACTGGAAGACAGAAGGAGCATTAGTGAGCCCAAAGGGCATCACAAGGTACTCAAAATGCCCCTCAGGGGTATTAAATGCCGTCTTCCATTCATCCCCGTGCTTAATGCGAACAAGGTTATATGCCCCCCTGAGGTCAAGCTTGGTAAACCAAGTAGCGTTTTTCACCCTGGAAAACAGGTCAGAAATCAAGGGTAACGGGTATTGATATTTCACAGTAATATTGTTCAAAAGACGATAATCAATACACGGCCTTAATGAACCATCCTTTTTGGCCACAAAGAAAAAACCGGCACCTAAGGGTGAAGAGGATGGTCTGATATGACCCTTCTCCAATGACTCCTTGATATAAGACCGCATAGCATCATGTTCAGGTACAGACAAGTTAAAAAGGCGACCTTTAGGGAATTTACTACCAGGCACTAATTCAATAGCGCAGTCATAGCTCCTATGGGGAGGCAAGGATGCAGATTTACTTTCGCTAAACACATCAGAAAAATCAATCAAAAAGTCAGGAACATCCTGAGCCTGGGGGGAGGCAGAAAAAAACAGGAGTGTTGGTATTAACACATTGGCAGCCCCAACTGGTTACAGACACAGATTTCCAATCCAAAACAGGATTATGAGACTGTAACCAAGGGAAACCAAGCACGATAATGTCATGCAGATTATACAGAACCTAAAATTTGCAGCTCTCCTGATGATCAGGTTCAACCCTCATTATCACCTGAGTAGAGAACTGAGGTTTATTCTCAGCCAAAGGGGTAGAATCGATCCCCAGTAGGGGAATAGACTTCTGTAGGGGTATCAAGGGAAACCCACAACGTTTAGCAAAATCAAAATCCATCAGGTTAATAGCTGCTCCCAAATCAACGAAAGCCTGAGCAGAAAATGAGGACAGAGAGCATATCAGAGTAACAGTTAATAAAAACTTAGTCTGAACACTACCCAAGACAACTGAGCGTGCAAAACGTCTTCCCCGCTTAGGGCAGACTGAAATAGCATGAGAGACATCACCACAGTAGAAACATAACCCATTGCGCTTCCGAAACTCATGACGCTGTGCCCCAGAAACCACTCTATCACACTGCATGGATTCAGAAGCAGGTTCACAAGGCAACACTATTCCACGCATACTTCTCCGCTCAAGCAAACGTCTGTCAATTTGAATCGCTAGTGACATAGAATCATTGAGACCAGAGGGGACAGGGAATCCCACCATAACATCCTTTACATTATCTGACAGACCCTTCCAAAAAAGGGCTGCCAAAGCGTCGTCATTCCATTTGGTCAGGACTGCCCACCTACGGAATCTCTGACAGTATAACTCAGCGTCATCAAGCCCCTGATTTAATGCCAACAAGGCTTTTTCAGCTTGATCAGTGACATTAGGCTCATCGTACAATAACCCCAAGGCCTGAAAAAATGCATCAACATCACTCAAAACAGGATCCCCAGGTGTCAGGGAAAAAGCCCAATCATGAGGATCGCCGCGCAGGAGAGAGATGACAATTTGAACCTGCTGCGCTGCGTTCCCTGAGGATTTAGATTTTAAGGCAAAAAACAATTTACAATTATTTTGAAATTCAGAAACTTGGCTCGATCCCCCAAAAACAAATCTGGCATGGGAATCCTAGGTTCCACAACAGGCAACCTAGCAAGATAGGTAGCAATACTCCGAACCTCAGTGGCAAGCTGATCCACACGGCCAGACAACTGTGCAAACTCCATTGAGAGAAAAAATCCTCCCCAGCACCCTTTCTTTCACAATATTTTTCCCTTCTGTGAGTACCATACAATTTTTAATTTTTAGGCCGGTGATACTGTTATGTTTCGGTAGCTGAGGAGTGCAGGTAAAAAGGCAATACACCAGAGCAGTTGGAATCTATGAGATTGCAGTACCCTGACTAACCACCACAACTAGAGGCAGCCGTGGAGCGTTCCTACGTTGGTCCTAGACACCTCGTCACAGCCTGAGAAACTAACTACACCTAAAGATAGAAAGAGGAAAGCTCTCTGCCCCGGAGCAGATCCCCAAAGAACATAGAAAGCCCCCAAACATGTAATGGCGGTTAGACAAGAAGAAATACTGACACAGACAGAAAATAGAATGAGCAAACGTTGGGGCCCAAACTACCTAAATAGAAAAGGATAGGAAGGGCACTTACTGCAATCCCAAAAAACCTGAAAAGCACCAACTCTACTAATTTCAAAAACACCTGAGATCACACGACCTCTACCACCTAAATAAGTTCTCTGGTGTAACAAAATCAAAACAGCAGCCACTGAAAAAACTGGAAAAAGCAAATGTACAAACATCAGTGGCTGAACTAAACTGAGAGGGCAAAAGCCCCCCGGAGGGGACCCTGAAGGCCCCCACAGAAGTGCAGGACAAAATGCGAAAATCAAGCACAAAAACAAAAAGAAGAAAATGTCTTATCTGTTAGCAGGAGATGCAGACACGACACAGCAGGCTACAAAGGAAACAGGAATCAAGGATTGAGACCAGAACAATTGATCACCGGCAACCCTGATGGGAAGGCGACTCCCTTATATAAGACCAGTCAGTAACACCTGATTCCCAATCCTCACAATCTTCACTGGACAGTCCAGTAACGCTTGTAACCACCAGAGGGAGCCTCTGCTCAGAACTCATTTCAAGTCCATTCACAACAGATCCCCATTACTTTGTTTCTCATTTTTTCCAGAATTTCTTGGGACGGGGGCCGCCTCCCAGGCATTATCATGGTACAGGTATATTGATGATTTATTCATTATCTGGCAAGGTACAGAGAGTGAACTGCGTCATTTTTTGTCTTTTTTAAACCAGAATCCTTACAATATTAGACTCACACACAAGTTCTATGAGAAGCAGCTTGACTTTCTAGATATTCGGATCACTGTGACTGCGACAGGGGCGATACAGACAGATGTACACCGAAAGGAGACATCTGTCAATTCGCTCCTTCATGCTACCTCAGCCCATCTGTCTTCCACGGTGCGGGCCATTCCGGTGGGTCAGTTCCTGCGGGTCAGACGCCTCTGTTCCACGGAGGAGGGTTTTGAGACGCAGGCAGCTGACCTTCGGGATAGGTTTCGCACACGCGGTTACAGTCAACGATGTATTAAAAAGGGCTATAATCGTGCCAAGATGACCGCTCGTGGCCCTCTCCCGTCAAACTCAGGGACTGTTTCCGATAAGTCGCAGAATGTTAGATTCATCTCTACTTACAATAACAGATGGAATACCATCAAAGGGATCTTGAATAAACATTGGTCAATTTTGAAAACTGAACTAACAGTGGGTAAATGGCTCCCTGATAGACCACTCCTTACTGCTAGAAGGAGTAATAATTTAAAGGATCTATTAGTAAGAAGTCATTATATCGCACAGCCCTCTCCTTCCTTTTCTGACAGTAAGCCTCGCCTGGGATGCTTTCCATGCGGATCTTGTATGGCCGGTCCGCAATATCGAACGTACAGCTACTTTTTGCTCATCAGATGGCAAACGTAATTTCCAAATCAGGGAATATATTTCCTGCAAAAGTGATTTTGTAGTGTATTATGCCACATGCCCTTGTGGCTTGATATATGTCGGTTTGACATCACGTGAGCTCAGGGTGCGTACGAGGGAACACGTCAGGGACATTCAGTCGGCTGTAACTGTCCTTGATGTGGCTTCCCTAAAAACTATCCCTCATCATTTCAGAGCCAAACATGCTAGCAATCCTGACTTATTGAAAATACGGGGCATTGATCGCGTCCATGGTGGGGTTAGGGGTGGCGACATTATCCCAATTGGAATGTAGGTGGATTGTAAAATTGGATACCATGTTTCCCCATGGGCTTAATGAGCAATTGAGTTTTTCCTCATTTTTGTAATATTGCTCCTTTTTTCTTTTTATTTGGGTCCTAACCTTCAGAATTTTTTATGTGATTTTAATTGTGTGTTGTTGTTTTTTTGTGCATTTTCAGTTTAGTGGATGACCTTTCCCTTTTCACCCCCATTTTCTGGGCTTTCGTTGGGCTCTAGTCCACCCGTGTGTTCCTATCTGGACAATATTGGATGAAGGTTAACAGCAATGAATATTCTCTTCCCTTCTCCTTTTTTTGCGGATCTGGATTGTCTTCTGACCAATGGAATAATATGCTGTTTTATTACCAATATGTATTTTGCATACTGATATGATCTTATATAAAATTATGCATTTATTATGCTGTTTGTATTAATTGGATATAACCTTTCTGACCCTTTGTATGCATATATTATTGGATTTATATTTTGTTGGTCCAATATATATAATGTAGTTGCGCGCATATGTATATATTTATATATGGGGCTTGTCATCCTTATTGAATATGTGACGCACTACTGGGATGTAAGGTTCCATGGTTATCGCCTCTTGCCGGTCCCTCCTTTGTGCTCCCGTCGCCTATGGTATCTAACGGAGCAATGTGTGTTAATGACGTCTCTAGGAACACTTGTTCCTCACACACATTGCACCCGAGACGCCGGAAGTGACGGTGCTAGTACCGGATGTTCCGCCTGCATGCGATGATTGCCGACATGGAATCTGTCCTCCTTCTGCGGCGCGATTGGTGTTCGCGTCACACACGGGGCGATTTAAAGATCCTCGCCTAGCACATTTACACACTGCCCCCCGAGGAAGCGGAAACACGAAACGGCGTCGGGGTCTCAGTGCGACACGCAGACTCTCCATGATGGGTGAGCATGATTACATAGATGAGCGTTATTGAACACCATTGCTCTCCCCCTCTTTGTAGGATGGGTCATCTGTAATTTGCAGTGACTTATGGAGGGTGATACTCCTCTCTGGCTTTCTAGGATAATTTCTCCAGGGGGTTCTGTTTTGACACCGGGTCTTATGCATTGGGCACTTGCCTTTATTTATTGGGATACCCGGGTCATAGTTTCGATGTGGAGTGGAATACCTTCCCATTATATTCATGTATTAGGTGACAAACAGATTGCTGATGTCCTTTATATATGTCACCCATCCTAATCCTTTGGAGTACTATTGTGTATAGATACTGTCTGCGACTGTCGCATCACGGTCATGTCATTTTTCCACTGGTTCTTTTAAACTTCTTATTATGTGTGTGGTTTCTTTTTTGTACTGTCGTTGTATACTTTAATAAAGTTTATCACTTTCTCTATAATTTAGAAGTTTTTGTATATTTATCCACACTAGTTATATTGTTATACATTAGAGAATTGAGCTCCCAATTGTTTCTTATGGTTTTATGAATTATATGGAGAGCATCTCGTCGATAAATAATGTCATTTGTTACCATTCTTGGTCCTTGGTATGTTTTCATAGGTATTTATATATGTAGATTGGTAATACAGTAAATTGATTTGATAAGTAGAGGCCAAAAATGTCTTCCGGTTGAGGTGCCACCTGCAGGTCATTGTTTCATTCTGCAGGTTTATGAAAATGAATGTTTAAACTGTATTTAGTGATAAAATCGTGAATGTGTGGTTTGTCTGGCTCTTTTCTTGCTGAAGCGGGCAAGTTTACCTTTCAAATGGTGCATCATTTGTGTGTGTGGGGCGAAGTAATCAGCGAAAAAGCAGTGCATGTTTACAAATGTGTTTGCATATGTGACTCACCTGCAGTGAAGTGTGCAATCCTCCAATGTGCCTGAAATAGGCTTGGAAAGCACTTGAGCAAGCTGGAAAGAACCCAAGGCAAATGTTTGGATTTGTTTGTGATGTCTGTAAGCAGTTTTGTGGTAGTGTGCTTTGGGGTAGTATGCTGCCACCTGCAGGTCATTTGACCTTTCAAATGGTGTATAATTTGTTTGTGTGGGTGGAGTATGAATAGAGAAAGTGTGCAATTCAATAGGCAGTGCATGTTTACATATGTATTTGCATATGTGACTCACCTGCAGTAAAGTGTGCAATCCTCCAATTTGGCTGAAATAGGATGGGAAAGCAGTTCGGCAAGCTGGAAAGGCAAATGTTTGGATTTGTTTGTGATGTCTGTAAGCAGCTTTGTGTTAGTGTGCTTTGGGATAGTGTGGTGCCACCTGCAGGTCAGGTTTATGAAAATTAATGTTTAAACTGTATTTTGTGATCAAATCGTGGATGTGTGGTTTGTTTGGCTATTTTCTTGCTGAAGGGGGAAAGTTTACCTTTCAAATGGTGTATCATTTGTGTGTGTGGGTGCAGTATGAACGGAGATACAAAGTTATCACCGAAAAACAGTGTTTAGAAATAAGAGAATAGATTATATATTGTGTTATGATTCGGTAACCGAGGAGGACAATGGAGAACTAGGCCAGGCAACCAGACACCCAGAGAGGTTGGTAACTTAGTGGATTGCAGACCCCTAAACTGACAACACAACTAGAATTAGCCGTGGGACGTGCCTACGATGCCCTAGACGCCTCGACACAGCCAAAGAGTTAACTAAGCCTAAAGTAAGAAAGGGGAAAGCTAAGCTGCCCCGGAGTAGAGCCCCAAAGGAATAGATAGCCCACAAACATATATTGCCAGTGAGACAGATGAAGCACAAAACACAGGCAGAAAATGGAGTGAGCAAATGATGGGGCCCAAACTGTCTAGATAGAATAGAACAGGAAAGGATACTGTCTGCAATCCCGCAAAAACCCTAAGAAAAATTCCAACACGTCTGATATGCAAAAATTCTGAGGCCACAGGAGCTCTCCCCCACTAAATCAGAACTCTGGTGTGAACTGAATGCAAAACAACAGATACCGAAAAAACAGGGGACTAGAAATACCGAAGAGACTGACATAAGCTGTGGCAAAGGAGAGCAGAGTCCCGCACAGGTCACAGCAGGGAACCCGGCTGGACTCACACCCGCAAAGCAGAGAACAGCGCAAAGAAAAGGGAAAAAAAACACAGCTTGAAACAGACAAATAACTTATCTGAAAGATGCAGGACAAAGCAGGGAGCAAGCAGACTTCCAGAAAACTCAGGAAGAACCAAATCACCGGCAAGAGCTAAGGGAAGACTGCTCACTTAAATCTCCCAGTCAGTAACATCTGATCTCCAATCATCCTCTTCAGGTGATAGACTTCTGTCAGCCAGACCAGCTCCATTACCAGCAGCAACCACCAAAGGGAGCCCAAATTCTGAAGCCAGATCCAAAGTGTTCACAACAGTACCCCCCCTTGAGGAGGGGTCACCGAACCCTCACCCAAGCCACCAGGCCGATCAGGATGGGCCCGGTCAAAGGTGCGATCCAATCTCTCGGCATGAATGTCAGAAGCAAACACCCAAGAATTATCCTCCTGACCTTAACCTTTCCACTTAACCAAGTACTGGAGTCTCCGTCTAGCCAGACGAGAATCCAATACCTTCTCTACTTCATACTCCAGATTGCCCTTAACCAATACAGGATCAGGGGGCGCAGACATGGGAACTACTGGCTCAACAAACCTTTTCAACGATTTATGAAAGACGTGAATCTTGAACGTTCCTGGAAGAGCCAAACGGAAAGAAACAGGATTAAGGATTTCCAAAATCTTATACGGTCCAATAAACCTTGGCTTAAATTTTGGATACGCAACTTTCATAGGAATATTTTTTGAGGACAACCAAACCATGTCACCTACTTTGAACCGGGACCATCAGTCCTATGCCGATTTTCAAACTGTTGGGCCTTTCTTAAGAATGAGATAACTTATCCACTACTTTATTCCAAATGTACTGCATTCTCATTACTGTAGAATCAGCACCTAGACAGGCTGAAGCCTCCACCTGCCCTGAAGAAAACCGAGGATGAAACCCAAAGTTGCAGAAAAAAGGGGAAATCAAAGTGGCCGAACTAGCCCTATTATTTAGAGCAAATTCAGCCAAGGGAGAAAAAGAGACTTAGTCATCTTGATCAGCAGACACAAAACATCTCAAATAAGTTTCCAAAGTCTGGTTTGTTCTCTCAGTCTGCCCATTGGTTTGAGGGTGAAACGCAGAGGAGAAGGACAACTGAATTCCCAGTTTGGAACAAAAGGCTCTCCAAAATCTGGAAACAAATTGGACTCCTCTGTCAGACACAATGTTCTCCGGAATGCCATGTAAACGAACCACCTGCTGAAAAAACAAGGGTACCAACTCGGAAGAGGATGGCAACTTTGGCAGTGGTACAAGATGGACCATCTTGGAAAATCTATCACAGATCACCCAGATAACAGTCATTCTCTGAGAGACAGGGAGGTCGGAAATAAAATCCATAGAGATATGGGTCCATGGCCTCCTGGGACAGGCAGTGGCACTAACAATCCACTAGAGCGAGAGCAGGGTTTGGACCGAGAACAAGTCCCACAGGACTGCACAAAATTCCAGACATCACGAGATAAGGCAGGCCACCAAAAAGACTGACTCACCAAATCTCTGGTACCAAAAATACCGCGATGACCAGCCAACGCGGAACAATGAATTTCAGACATTACTTTCTTCCTCCATTGGTCGGGGACATAAAATGTCCCCATAGGGCACCGTTCAGGTTTATCTTCCTGAAATTCCTCCAGGGCCAGTCTCAAATCGGGTGAGATAGTGGAAAGAACCACACCCTCCTTTAGAATGGCAGTAGGCTCAGTCACATTAAGAGAATCCGCAAAGAAACTCCTAGAGAGGGCATCCGCCTTAACATTCTTAGTGCCCGGAAGAAAGGAGACCACAAAATTAAAACGCGTGAAAAACAAGGCCCACCTGGCCTCTCTAGGATTTAATCGCTTGGCTGATTCGAGATAGATCAAGTTCTTGTGGTCAGTGAGGACCACAACTTGATGTTTGGCTCCCTCCAACCAATGTCTCCACTCTTGAAAAGCCCACTTCATAGCCAATAATTCCCAATTCCCCCACATCATAATTACTTTCAACTGGGGAAAATTTTCGAGAGAAGAAGGCACAAGAGTTACTCTTAGAGGTTACAGGATCCCTTTGGGACAAAATGGCTCCTGCACCAATCTCAGAAGCATCTATCTCCACCTGAAATGGGAGAGAAACATCAGGTTGCCGTAGAACAGGAGCGGAAGAGAATCTCCGCTTAAGCTCCTGAATTGCCGAAACTGTTATGATTTGGTAGCTGAGGAGTGCAGGTAAAAAAGGCAATACACCAGAGCAGTTGGAATCTATGAGATTGCAGTACCCTGACTAACCACCACAACTAGAGGCAGCCGTGGAGCGTTCCTACGTTGGTCCTAGACACCTCGTCACAGCCTGAGAAACTAACTACACCTAAAGATAGAAATAGGAAAGCTATCTGCCCCGGAGCAGAACCCCAAAGATAATAGCAAGCCCCCAAACATGTAATGGCGGTTAGACAAGACGAAATACTGACACAGACAGAAAATAGTATGAGCAAACGTTGGGGCCCAAACTTACTAAATAGAAAAGGATAGGAAGGGTACTTACTGCAATCCCAAAAAAAAACCCTGAAAGCACCAACTCTACTAATTTCAAAAACACCTGAGATCACACGACCTCTACCACCTAAATTAGTTCTCTGGTGTAACAAAATCAAAACAGCAGCCACTGAAAAAACTGGAAAAAGCAAAAGTACAAACATCAGTGGCTGAACTAAACTGAGAGGGCAAAAGCCCCCTGAGGGGACCCAGAAGGCCCCCACAGAAGTGCAGGACAAAATGCAAAAATTAAGCACAGAAACAAAAAGAAGAAAATGTCTTATCTGTTAGCAGGAGATGCAGACACGACACAGCAGGCTACAAGGGAAACAGGAATCAAGGATTGAGACCCGAACAATTGATCACCGGCAACCCTGATGGGAAGGTGACTCCCTTATATAAGACCAGTCAGTAACACCTGATTCCCAGTCCTCACAATCTGTCACGCTGTATAGCAGATATATATATATATATATATGTATGTGATGACAGTAATCTATATCAAAAGGGCAACATACTATATAACATGCGCATAGATATATGATAACATAGAATTACCTGACAGAATGTCCAGTGGGTCAATACGGAATCCGTTATACGCTGTCTCCGGCTAGAGGGTGACCGGGGTCTATGCTGACCCTAAACTGGGGTCCTAACTAATCCCTCTACCTGGAGGTACTGTTAAAGGTACAGAGGTCCAGGCCACCAGCGTAAACCCTGTCTCCTATCAATCCCTGCCAACTGTAATCTAGTCCTAAGAAGGACCCTGATTACCACCAAAGGGAATGAACAGGTAACGGTTAATGAACAGAAAGACATACAAGAAAGACAAGAAATAAAGTAAATAAAGTCTTACATACAACACTCACACACAGTAGGAACACCTAAGGTCTCAGAGATAAACTATAAGCTATAAGAGTAAAAACAACTAAGGAGCTCTTAGCTTAAGTATTCTCAGAACCGATCCAGTCTGCTAGACTACATGAATGCTTTCACCGGCATCAAACACCCAGACTGGCAGGAATATAAAGGAAACTAATTAGAACATAATCAAAAGCAGCCGGGCGAGGCTGGACCTAGTCTTAGCAAAGAGCTAGGTAAAATTAACTCTCTCATTACCAAACACAAAGAAACAGCAGCTCAGCTGTGAGAAGTCAGAATGTGCAATCGCGACGATCTTCGTGGCGATGCACCCATGACAGTACCCCCCCTTCTACGAGGGGCCTCCGGACCCTCATGACCAGGTCTGTCCGGGTAAATTGTGTGAAAGGTCCGAACCAATCGATCTGCGTTATCATCAGACGCAGGGACCCACGTCCTCTCCTCAGGACCATACCCCCTCCAATGAACTTCCACGTTATCATTGACTACCACTGAAGGAGGAGGTAGAGGTGACGGTATGACTGGTGCCACATACTTTTTAAGTAATGACTTGTGAAACACATTATGAATTTTAAACGTAGGAGGGAGGTCCAGACGAAATGCCACAGGATTAATTATGGAACTGATCCTGTATGGCCCGATGAATCTGGGACCCAACCTCCAGGAGGAACTTTAAGTTTTATATTCCTGGTAGACAACCAAACCAGATCGTTCACCTTCAGATCTAGACCAGAAACTCTCCTCCTATCAGCCATCCGTTTGTAAGGGTTCCCCGTAACCTTCAGTCTTAAGCGATCTGGAACTATCAGTCTCCCTGGAAGTCCCACAGGGGCGTCCCCCTGAGCCCCCAATACCTCCCCCTCAAGCTCAGAGCATACAGCTGACACTACAACTCCCTCCTGAGGAATAGGAACCGGATCATCCGTCTTCCCGACCCCTGGGAAAGTACGAGATAAGGCATCAGGAAGCAACTTTATTGAGCAGTCATATGCGCGATGAGGAGGTAACTCTTTACACCCCACCTCTGAGAACATCTCCCCAAAGTCCTCCAGAAAAGGAGGCAAAGTCCTAGGCACAACCGCACCGATGACCGTGCTCATGCAGTTATTCTTGCAAAATTCACCCCACTGGCTTATCTTTCTGGATTGCCAATCAATCACTGGGTTATGTTTAGCCAACCAAGGAAGTCCCAACACAATAGGAGTAGGTAGACCCTCCAACACATAACAAGACAATTGCTCTTTATGTATTGCCCCTACTCGAAGATCTATGTTATGAACAGCTTGTACCAAGCTACCTTGACCAAGAGGTCTAGAATCAATAGAGAGTATAGGGACTGGTTTGGCCAATACACTCAGTTGCATACCATGCACCTGGGCAAACCGAGCGTCCACCAGATTAGCCCCGGACCCACTATCAAGAAAAACAGAAATCCTCTCAGTTCTAGTACCAATCACCACCTCCGCAGGCACGAGAAACTGAGAGGGATTTGGGGACGAAATACACACTCCCAGGTTAACTCCTTGGCTCAAAGAGGTCCGGGATGGACACCCCCCAACAAAATGTCCCTCTCTCCCGCAAAAGAAACACCTTCTAGTCTTGTGGCGCACCGCTGATTCCCTCCTACAAAATGATGTCCCTCCCAACTGCATGGGTTCCTCAGAACAGACCAGGGGAACCTCAGTATAAGGGACTTTAGTAGTAGGTGGAGTCATCACGGGGGCGGAGTTACCTCGCGTCTTCCCCGAAGACGTCTATCAATGCGAATAGCGAGGGCCATAGCAGCCTCCAGTGATGGAGGAGAATCATACTGAGCCAACACATCTTTTAATTTGTCAGACAACCCTTGACAAAACTGGCTCCTAAGAGCTGGGTCATTCCACTGAGTATCTGTTGCCCATCTACGGAACTCAGAAGAATATTCCTCCGCTGGACGATTTCCTTGCCGTATTTTACGTAACCTTGTTTCAGCAAGGGAGACTCGATCCGGATCATCATATACCAGACCCAGGGCAGTAAAAAATCGATCCACTGACTGGAGATCTGGGAGCCTGGAGGAATAGAGAACGCCCAAGATTGAGGTCCCCTTGTAAGAGCGAGATAACAATTCCCACCCTCTGCTCTTCACTCCCAGATGACCGAGGCAGCAGCCGAAAGTACAATTTACATGCCTCCCGGAAAGTAAAAAATTTGTCCCGCCCACCAGTGAACCTGTCCGGGAGAGCAACCTTAGGTTCAGATCTGGTTTGCTCCGGGAGGGACAAAACCTTGGACTTAATGTCTGCAAATTCCATGGACAACCCCTGCAACTGCCGGGCCAGCTGGGCTACTGGATCCATGACAGCTGGGGAGAATCTTTAGTATGGGCCGGTGAAAATGTCACGCTGTATAGCAGATATATATATATATATATATATATGTATGTGATGACAGTAATCTATATCAAAAGGGCAACATACTATATAACATGCGCATAGATATATGATAACATAGAATTACCTGACAGAATGTCCAGTGGGTCAATACGGAATCCGTTATACGCTGTCTCCGGCTAGAGGGTGACCGGGGTCTATGCTGACCCTAAACTGGGGTCCTAACTAATCCCTCTACCTGGAGGTACTGTTAAAGGTACAGAGGTCCAGGCCACCAGCGTAAACCCTGTCTCCTATCAATCCCTGCCAACTGTAATCTAGTCCTAAGAAGGACCCTGATTACCACCAAAGGGAATGAACAGGTAACGGTTAATGAACAGAAAGACATACAAGAAAGACAAGAAATAAAGTAAATAAAGTCTTACATACAACACTCACACACAGTAGGAACACCTAAGGTCTCAGAGATAAACTATAAGCTATAAGAGTAAAAACAACTAAGGAGCTCTTAGCTTAAGTATTCTCAGAACCGATCCAGTCTGCTAGACTACATGAATGCTTTCACCGGCATCAAACACCCAGACTGGCAGGAATATAAAGGAAACTAATTAGAACATAATCAAAAGCAGCCGGGCGAGGCTGGACCTAGTCTTAGCAAAGAGCTAGGTAAAATTAACTCTCTCATTACCAAACACAAAGAAGCAGCAGCTCAGCTGTGAGAAGTCAGAATGTGCAATCGCGACGATCTTCGTGGCGATGCACCCAGACACAATCTTCACTGAACAGACCAGTACCGCTTGTAACCACCAGAGGGAGCCTCTGCTCAGAACTCATCTCAAGCCCATTCACAACACGAAACTGTCTCTGGAGACCAATTCACCACATCAGAACCCTTTTTGGTCAAATCCGTCAGTGGTTTCACAATACCAGAAAAATTACTTATAAATTTACGGTAAAAATTAGCAAAACCCAAACATTTCTGAAGAGCCTTCAAGGAAGTGGGCTGATCACAATCATATATGGCCTGAACCTTGACCGGGTCCATTTCAATAGCGGACGGAGACAAAATGAATCCCAAAAACTAAACCTTCTCTACGCCAAAGAGACATTTTGATCCCTTAACATACAAAGCATTTTCTCTCAAAATCCGGACTACCATCCAAACATGTTCCACATGAGAATCCCAGTCATTGGAAAAAATCAAAATATCGTCCAAATAAACGATCAAAAACTTGTCCACAAAATCCCTGAAAATATAATTCATGAAAGATTGGAAGACGGAAGGGGCATTAGTGAGCCCAAAAGGCATCACTAGGTACTCAAAATGCCCCTCAAAGGTTTTAAACGCCGTCTTCCATTCATCACCGTGCTTAATGCGAATAAGATTATACGCCCCCCTAAGGTCAAGCTTGGTAAACCAACTAGCACCTTTCACTCTGGAGAATAAATCAGAAATCAGGGGTAATGGATACTGATATTTAGCAGTGATCTTATTAAGGAGACGATAGTCAATACATGGCCTCAATGAACCATCCTTCTTGGCCACAAAGAAAAAGGTGAAGAGGACGGTCTAATATGACCCTTCTCCAATGACTCTTTGATATAGGATCGCATAGCATCATGCTCAGGTACAGACAAATTGAAGAGCCGACCCTTGGGAAATTTACAACCGGGCACTAACTCAATCGCGCAATCATAACTCCTGTGAAGAGGCAAGGACGCAGACTTAAGGTACTGTCACACTAAGCGAGATCGCTAACGAGATCGCTAAAGCGTCAGCGATTTTATGACGCAGTAGCGATCTCGTTAGCGACGCAGCTGTATGTGACATGTAGCGGCGATGTGGCCCCCGCTGCGATGTCGCTGATCGCTTATGAACGCTCTGAGCCGTTTTTTGGTCGTTGGGGTCCCGCTCTTGAGCCTGAATCGCTGAGTGTGACACCCTTTATGAACGACTTTACCAGCGGCGCAGGCGGGACTAGGTTTTCCCAACGACCGCAGAGGTCGTTATACAGATCGCTGATCTCTGATGAGATCTTTGTGTTTGGAAGTTAACTAGCGACCACATAGCGATCGCACCAACAATCTCGCCAGGTCGTGTCGTTGTCGTGATCGCTAAGTGTGACAGTGCCTTTACTCTCACTAAACACATCAGAAAAATCAGCCAAATAGTCAGGGACATCCTGAGACTGGGGAGAGGAAGAAAAAATAGGAGTGTTACTACAAACACATTGACAACCCTAACTGACCACAGACACAGACTTCCAATCCAAAACAGGATTATGGGTCTGCAACCAAGGAAAACCCAGTACAATAATGTCATGTAAATTATGCAACACCAAAAATTTACAATTCTCTTGGTGGTCCGGGCTACCTGCATTATCACCTGGGTCCAAAGCTGGGGTTTATTCTCCGCCAAAGGGGTAGCATCAATACCCTGCAAAGGAATAGGAGTCAGCAGGGGTACCATGGGAAAACCACAACGTTTAGCAAAGTCAAAATCCATCAGGTTCAGGGCTGCTCCTGAATCGACAAATGCCTTAGCAGAAAATGTAGATAAGGAGCAGATCAAGGTAACCGTTAAGGGAAATTTAGGCTGTACATTGCCCAAAACAAATGAGCGAGAAAAACGTTTCCCCGCTTAGGCAGACGGAAATAGTATGAGAAGCGTCCCCACAATAGAAGCACAACTTATTAGGCTTTCTATATTCTTGACGTTGAGCCCTAGAAACAACCCTATCACACTGCATGGGCTCAGAGGCTCGTTCGAAAGGCAACACCACCTCTCGCATAGTTCTACGTTCACGTAAACGTCTGTCAACAATTTGAATGGCTAATGACATAGAGTCGTTAAGACCAGAGGGGACAGGAAATCCCACCATAACATCTTTTACGGTTTCTGCCAGACCTTTCCAAAAAAGAGCCGCTAGGGCATCATCGTTCCATTTAATAAGGACTGCCCACTTTTGGAATTTCTGACAATATAACTCTGCCACTTCCTGACCCAGGTTCAATGCCAACAAGGTTTTCTCAGCTTGATCAATAACATTAGGTTCATCATACAACAACCCCAGAGCCTGAAAAAACGCATCAACATTAGCCAAAACAGGATCCCCAGGTGTCAGGGAAAAGGCCCAGTCCTGAGAGTCGCCGCACAATTGGGAGATGACAATTTTGACCTGCTGCACCGAGTACCCCGAGGAATTAGGTTTCAAGGCAAAAAACAACTTACAATTATTCTTAAAGTTCAAAAATTTAGACCTATCCCCAGAAAATAAATCAGGAATAGGAATCCTAGGCTCCACAGCAGACAACTAAGCGAAATAGGCAGAAATTCCCCGAACTTCAGCAGCGAGCTTCTCAACACGATCAGACAAATGCTTAGTCTCCATTGAAGAAAAAAATCCTCCTACGGCCCCCAGAGAGAAAGAGGAAAAAAATATATTCAAAATTCTGTCATTTTTTTTTACTATTCTTTCCTTCTTTAGAGTATTCTAGAATCTACAGTTAGGCCGGTGATTCTATTATGATTCGGTAACCGAAGAGGAATGGCAAAAATAGGCTAGGCAACCAGACACCCAGAGAGGTTGGTAACTTAGCGGATTGCAGACCCCTAAACTGACAGCACAACTAGAATTAGCCGTGGGACGTACCGACGGTGCCCTAGACGCCTCGACACAGCCAAAGAATTAACTAAGCCTAAGAGAGAAAGAGGAAAGCTAAACTGCCCCGAAGTAGAGCCCCAAAGGAATAGTTAGCCCCCAAACATATTTTGGCGGTGAGACAAGATGAAATACAAACACAGGCAGAAAATAGAGCAAGCAAATGCTGGGGCCCAAACTGTCTAGATAGAACAGGACAGAAAAGAATACTGTCTGCAATCCAGCAAAAAGCCCTAAGAAAAATTCCAACACGTCTGATATGCAAAAATACTGAGACCACACGATTTCTCCCCCGCTAGATCAGAACTCTGGTGTGAACTGGTCGCAAATCAACAGAAACTGAAATAACAGGGAACTGGAAATAAATAAACTGTGGCAAAGGAGAAACAGAGTCCAGCGCAGGCCCCCGCAGGGAACCTGGCTGTACTAACTCCAGAAAGGCAGAAAACTGAGATAAGCAAAAGGAAATCAAATGCCACAGAAATAAACAACCAAATAACTTATCTGAAAGTTGCAGGACACAGCAGGAAGCAAGCAGACTTCCAAAAGGCTCAGGAAGAAACAAATCTCCGGCAAGAATCATGGGAAGGCTGCTCACTTAAATCTCCTAAGTCAGTAACACCTGATTGCCAATCACCGCCCTCAGGTGATAGACTTCTGTTAGCCAAAGCAGCTTCATTACCAGCAGTAACCACCAGAGGGAGCCCAAACGCAGAAGTCAGATTAAAAGTGTTCACAACAGTTAAGGTAACAAAACCCATATGATCACAACATAGAGCAATGGTTCACCCATAGTAGCCTGTATGTAAATGTGCAGAGCAGAAGCCCCTATTTACATACAGACTACTATGTTTCTGTTGTTTTGGCACAATGATTCTGTATATGCCAAAAGACATCCTCAGGTCATTGCAGCAAAATTTGCACTCCAAAAATAAAATTGCACTCCTTCCCTTCTGAACCCTGCTGTGTTCCCAATCAGCAGCTTTTGATAACATATGGGATATTGCCACATTTAGGAGAAATTTAGGGATGAGCGAGTATACTCGTTAGGATTCGGTACTCAGCGAGTAATGCGGTACTCACGGTACTCGAATCCTAGAGAGTAAATTTCACTACTCGCCTTGCAATATTCGGATCTCCTGCCCGGCATGTGTTAGCCAATCACAATAAAGCCACGGCCTTCTTAGTTGTGACATTACTGTAATTGGCTGGCCCGCAGCGTCAGTCATAGGCTATGACTATGTGTGAGCGGAGAATGTGTGTGGGGGTCTGTGAAGGTGTGTGTGTGTGTGGGGGGCTGTGCCGGGCTCTGCTGTGTCCGTCGTGGGACACTCGTTTTTAAAGAGGGACTGCATCGGAAAGGTGAGTATAGTTTGGTTTATTATTTTAATATTATTTGCAGGAGACGAGGGCTCCGGGGAATTAGGTGTATGCAGTGAGTATGTACTCTATGTTATGTGTATGTACTGTATTATGTTGTATGTTCTGTATGTCTTTTTTTTTATAACATTCACCACACTAGCTGCATGATGGGAATACTACTTTCCCATCATCCGCTAATGCTGTCACTGTAGCAGGTATAACTGGATGGGACAAGTAGTCCCATCGGACGATGCCCACACAGCCAGCAGAGCCAGAGTCCGGCAGGGCCCTGCACAGCCCCGGCAGAGGCCGGCACAGCCCCACACAGAACCGGCAGAGCCCCTCACAGCACCAGCAGAGCCCGGCACAGCCCCGGCACAGGCCCAGCAGAGCCCGAACCAGCAGAGCCTGGCACAGCTCCGCGCACACACACAGCCCCACATTCTCCACCCACACACATTCTCTGCCCATTACTCGCATTTCCCATAGACTTACATTGGACTCGCTACGAATACCCGAGTATTAGGAGCTACTCGTGACGAGTACAGCGAGTCTGAGTATTTCACTACTCGCCCATCCCTAGAGAAATTACATACTACATTGTGATGTCAGTATTTTCTAATTTACTTTACAAAGAGCCAAGATAATAAGATGACTAGTATAACATTTATATCACTGACTTGAGAGGACTGAAATATTACTTTTATTGTATTTCCCGAAATATCAATTTTGCAGTATCACAGTACTGTGTGTCAGTTAGTCCAGCAATATATTGCAGCAATAGTAGCCACTTTGTTAACAAATCTGTCACTGATCTGTATCTATTGTTTCAATTTGCAATAGAGCCTGTTGTCACGCAGAGGAATAGATAACAGTGATTCCTCTTACACACTGTTGGATACAATATAATAAGCAATAACATGTATTTAGCAATTACCTTAAATTTTTCTTTTAAATTGTGCTGTATTCTGGAAACATTTAATTTAGCCCACCATATGTTCTTGCATAATCTAGTTGGTGGTTATGGCCAACAATGGGATCTTGCAATGGCAGTTGTGCTTGCGCAGCTCCTTCTGTACATTTGCATGTTAAGCTGGCATGCATTCACAGATGCCTCCTGTGAGACGACCTCTCTCCAGCTCTATGCAACTGAATGGTATGGCTCCTATGCATACACCCAATACCTCGGCATCACACTAGAGCTCAATGATTGGCTGAAATGACTGGCTTTGTAAAAAAAAAAAATTAATAAAACCCTTTTAAACACAGGCGTCACAATAACCAATCATATTTTGCCATTTTTCACAGGTATGCCATGTCAATGTGCCCAATTTGTGCTACGGTAGATACAATAGCCGTACATTTATAATGGTTCTTCTAGATGTAGAAATGCTTTATATCTGTTATCTCATACAGGACTATTCGATCATAGATCATTTAGAGTAGCTTGAGAAAGTATTCACTCCTTTTTTTACCTACCGTATTTTGTTACATTACAACCTGTGCTTAAATACTTTTGTAATCCGATTTGTGTGATGCATCAACACTAAATAGTTTAAGTTGGTGAAGTGAGAAAAATATAGGCATAAATTACATTTATGGGTTCAAATAACTAAAAATTGGTATGTGTGTATGTATTCACCCATTTTCCCATGAACACCCTAAAAATTTGTGGTGCTAGCAACTGCATTCATAAGTCACATGCTTAGTGAAAGGAAGTCCACCTGTGTGCGATCTATGTGTCACATGGTCTGTCAGTGTATACACACCTTTTCCTGAAAGGCCATAGAGGCTGCAACACCATTAAGAGGCACCACTAACCAAAGAAGATCAAGGAGATCTCCAAACAAGTCAGGGACAAAGTTTTTTGAGAAGTCCAAGTCAGGGTTGAGTTATAAAAAAAAAAAATATCCCAATATCTGATCATCCCCCGAAGCAACATCAAATGCATTATCATCAAATGGAAAGAACATGTTGCCACAACATAACTTCCAAGAGAGGGCCGTCCACCAGAACTCTCAGCCCGGGCAAGGAAGCATTAATCAGAAATGCAGCACAGGTGACCCTCAAGGAGCTGCAGAGTTCCCAAGTAAAGACTGAAGTATCTGTCCATACGATCACAATAAGCCGTACACTCCATAGAGGTGGCCTTTTTGGAAGAGTGGACAGAAAAAAGACTTTACACACAAAAAAGGCTCGTTTTGAGTTTAATAAAAGACATGGGAGATTAAACATAAGTATAGAGGAAGTTGCTGTGGTCAGATGAGAGAGACCAAAATTAGACTGTTTGGCCACCAAGGTAAATTCTATGTCTGGCACCAAACTAACACAGCTCATCACTCCAAGAACACCATCCCTACAGTGAAATGTGTTGGCAGCATCATGCTCTGAGGATGTTTTTCAGCAGCAGGGACAGGGAAAATTGTCTGAGTCGAGGGGAAGATGGATGGTACAAAATACAGGGATATCCTTGAGCAAAACCTGTTTCAGTCAGTGATTTAAGACTGGGATGGAGGTTCACCTTCCAACAAGACAATGACCTAAAGCATACTGCTAAAACAACTCTCGAGTGGTTTAAGGAGAAACATGTGAATGTTTTGGACTGGCCTAGTCAAATCCTAGATCTTAGTCCAATTGAGAATCTATGGTCAGACTTGAAGATTGCTTTTCACTAGAGGAAACCATTTACCGTATATACTCGAGTATAAGCCGACCCGAGTATAAGCCTAGGGTGGAAAATGAGGCAGCTACTGGTAAATTTCAAAATTAAAAATAGATACCAATAAAAGTAAAATTAAAGTAGGTTAAATGTTTTTGAATAGCCATATTGAATCAGGAGCCCCATATGCTGCCCCATATATTATGCCCCATATGCTGCCCCATATATTATGCCCCATATGCTGCCCTATATTATGCCCCATATGCTGCCCATGTATTGTGCCCCATATGCTGCCCCATGTATTATGCCCCATATGCTACCCATGTATTGTGCCCCATATTCTGCCCCATATGTTGCCCATGTATTGTGCCCCATATGCTGCCTATGTATTGTGCCCCCATATGATGCTCCATAGATTGTGCCCCATATGCTGCCCATGTATTATGCCCCCATATGATGCTCCATAGATTATGCCCCATATGCTGCCCATGTATTATGCCCCATATGCTGCCCATGTATTATGCCCCCATATTCTGCCCCATGTATTGTGCCCCACATGCTCCACAGATTATGCCCCATATGCTCCACAGATTATGCCCCATATGCTCCACAGATTATGCCCCACATGCTCAACAGATTATGCCCCATATGTTCCATAGATTATGCCCCATGTTCCACAGATTATGCCCCATATGCTCCACAGATTATGCCCCATATGCTCCACAGATTATGCCCCATATGTTCCACAGATTATAACATAGTAACATAGTTATTAAGGTTGAAGGAAGACTTTAAGTCCATCTAGTTCAACCCATATCCTATCCTAACCTGCCCTAACATGTTGATCCAGAGGAAGGCAAAAAAACCCCAAGTGGCAAACAGTAAGCTTCACATTGGGGAAAAAAATTCCTTCCCGACTCCACATACGGCAATCAGACTAGCTCCCTGGATCAACACTGTATCTAGGAAACTAGTGAATATAGCCTGTAATATTATACTTTTCAAGAAAGGCATCCAGTCCCCTCTTAAATTTTAGTAAGGAATCACTCATTACAACATTAGACGGCAGAGAGTTCCATAGTCTCACTGCTCTTACAGTAAAGAATCTGCATCTGTGATTATGGCTAAACCTTCTTTCCTCCAGACGTAGAGGATGCCCCTCGTCCCCGTCACAGGTCTAAGAGTAAAAAGATCATTAGAAAGGTCTTTGTACTGTCCCCTTATATATTTGTACATTGTAATAAGATCACCCTAAGCCTTCGTTTTTCCAAACTAAATAACCCCAAGTGTAATAACCTGTCTTGGTATTGCAGACCCCCCAGTTCTCTAATAACCTTGGTCGCTCTTCTCTGCACCCGCTCCAGTTCAGCTATGTCTTTCTTATACACCGGAGACCAGAACTGCACACAGTATTCTAAGTGTGGTCGCACCAGTGACTTGTATAGAGGTAAAATTATGTTCTCCTCATGAGCATCTATGCCTCGTCTAATGCATCCCATTATTTTATTTGCCTTGGCAGCAGCTGCCTGACATTGGCCACTAAATTTGAGTTTGTCGTCCACCCATACACCCAAGTCTTTTTCAGTGACAGTTTTGCCCAGTGTTTTACAATTAAGCACATAATTATACATCTTATTTGTTCTACCCAAGTGCATGACCTTACATTTATCCCCATTAAAGCTCATTTGCCATTTATCAGCCCAAGCTTCTAGTTTACATAAATCCTCCTGTAATATAAAATTATCCTCCTCTGTATTTATTACCCTGCAGAGTTTAGTGTCATCTGCAAATATTGAAATACTACTCTGTATGCCCCCTACAAGGTCATTAATAAATATGTTAAAGAGAAGCGGCCCCAGTACTGACCCCTGTGGTACCCCACTGCTAACCGTGACCCAGTCCGAGTGTGCTCCATTAATAACCACCCTTTGTTTCCTATCCATGAGCCAGTTCTTAACCCACTTACACATATTTTCCCCTATCCCCATTGTTCTCATTTTATGTATCAACCTTTTGTGTGGCACTGTATCAAAAGCTTTTGAGAAGTCCATGAACACCACGTCCACTGCATTCCCTTGGTCCAGTCCTGAACTTACCCCTTCATAAAAGCTTATCAGATTAGTCTGACAAGAACGGTCCCTCGTAAACCCATGCTGATACTGTGTCATGAGGTTATTCAGCTTCAGATACTCCAAAATAGTATCCCTTAAAAAACCCTCCAGGATTTTACCACAGTAGATGTTAAGCTCACTGGCCTATAATTTCCAGGTTCAGTTTTTGCCCCCTTTTTGAATATTGGCACCACATTTGCTATACGCCAGTCCTGTGGTACAGACCCAGTTATTATGGAATCTTTAAAGATTAAAAATAATGGTCTATCTATAACTGTACTTAATTCCTGCAGTACTCGGGGGTGTATCCCATCCGGACCCGGGGATTTGTCAACTTTAGTGATTTTTAGACGCCGCCGTACTTCCTGCTGGGTTAAGCATGTGACATTTAATGGAGAAATTTTTTTTATCTCTGATCATGTTATCTGTCATGGGATTTTCTTGTGTAAATACAGTTGAAAAAAAGTCATTTAGCATATTGGCTTTTTCCTCATCCTCATCCACCATTTCACCCAGACTATTTTTAAGGGGACCAACACTATCATTTTTTAGTTTCTTGCTATTTATGTAGTTAAAGAATATTTTGGGATTATTTTTACTTTCTCTGGCAATGAGTCTCTCTGCCTCAATCTTTGCTGTCTTGATTTGCTTTTTACAGAATTTATTCAGTCTTCTGTATTTATTTAATGCCTCTTCACTACCTACTTGCTTTAATTCCCTAAACGCTTTCTTTTTGTCCCTTATTGCGCCCCTTACAGCTCTATTTAGCCATAGTGGTTTCCTCCTAATTCTAGCATGTTTATTCCCATAGGGTATATACTGTGCACAGGTCCTATTCAGGATACTAATAAACGTCTCCCATTTTCTTTGTGTATTTTTATGTCTCAGGATATCGTCCCAGTTTATTGCACCAAGATCATCTCTCATCCGTATGAAATTTGCCTTCCTGAAGTTTAGTGTCCTTGTAACCCCTCTACTACACATCTTATTAAAGGATACATGAAAGCTTATTATTTTGTGATCACTATTACCCAAGTGACCCCCAACCCTTATATTTGATATGCGGTCTGGCCTGTTGGATAATATTAGGTCTAGCAGTGCCCCCCTCTTGTTGGGTCCTGAACTAGTTGTGAAAGGTAATTGTCTCTCATAGTTGCCAAAAACTTATTACCTTTGCTGGAACTGCAGGTTTCTGTTCCCCAATGTATTTCAGGGTAGTTGAAGTCCCCCATAATAATGACTTCTCCTTGAGTTGCTGCTTCATCTATTTGCTTTACGAGGATATTCTCTGTTGCTTCCATTATTTTAGGAGACTTATAACAAACCCCTATCAATAATTTATTATTTTTCCCCCCTCCCCTAATCTCCACCACAGAGACTCTACATCTTCATTAGATTCACAGATATGCCCATGTTCCACAGATTATGCCCCATATGCTCCACAGATTATGCCCCATATGCTCCATAGATTATGCCCCATAGTATAGGTCCCTTATGCTGCCACTGCTGCTGCAACTAAAAAAAAAAAAAAATGACATTCTCACCTCTCGTCGCTGGGAGCCAGGTGCCGGCATCCTGAGCAGGCGGGGACACCGGCGTACTATGGGGGACAGGTGCCGGTGTCACCGCTGGCTCAGGGCCTTGCACCTGCAATATTCAATACCTGTCCCGTTTCACCGCTGAGCGCCACTGTCTTCCGGGTCCTCCAGCAGTGAATGCTCAGGCAGAGCGCGCGGCACGCACTAAACACGTCATCGCGCTCTCTGACCTGAACATTCACAGCTAGAGGACGCGAGGACACAGCGGCGAACAGCGGTGGAACGAGGACAGGTGAATATGGAATATACTCACCCCCTCCTGGTGCGGTCTCTGCAGCCCCTGCTCTTCTCCCACGGTCTCCGGCGCTATGCCTAAGTTCAGCGGTCACGTGGTACCGCTCATTAAAGTCATGAATATGTGCATATTCATGACTTTAATGAGCGGTACCACTGATGGCTGAACACAGGCGCCGGAGACCGTGGGAGAAGAGCAGGGGCTTCAGAGACCACGCCAGGAGGGGGTGAGTATATAGGACATCCCCGCTCCCCCTCCCCCACCGACCCCCCGGAATGTGACTCGAGTATAAGCCGAGAGGGGACTTTCAGCCCTAAAAAATGGGCTGAAAATCTCAGCTTATACTCGATAATATACGGTAACTTAAAGCAGCCGGAGCAGTTTAGCCTTGAGGAATGGGCAAAAATCCCAGTGGCAAGATGTGGAAAGCTCATAGAGGCTTATCCAAAGCGACTTGCAGCTGTAATTGATGCAAAAGAAGGCTCTACAAAGTACTGACTTTAGGGGGTTGAATAGTTATGCATGCTGAAGTTTTCAGTTATTTGCTTCATAATAAAAAGAGAACCAAATGTTTACATTTGTAGGCATGTTCTTTACATGAACTGATGCAAACCCCCCAAAAAACTGTGAAATTCCAGGTTGTGAGAAAGCAAAAAATACCAATGCTTTTGCAAGCCACGTATGTTGCAAATGGGAATGCCCCTTCATGGGTTAATATGTTGCTTTCAAGTATCTTAAACGCTAAGATCTTCAGATGTTATCATATGATGGTAAATCTGAACTAAAATTCTAGTGTGGTTTAAATCTTAAAATACTAGTTGTGTAAGGAGAATATTAAATCCTTTTTTTTCCACAAATCACTACATATACATTCTTAATATGATAGAAGAAAGAAAAACAGTCATAAGTATTAAAGCCTCCTTCCTAACTCAAAAAATACCCATTTTACACAGCTAAAATCCTAGGCTTGAAGCCCTCTCTCTGTAAGTATAATTACCATGCTTCAGGCT
The DNA here is from genome assembly GCA_033576555.1 of Oophaga sylvatica. Classification (NCBI taxonomy): domain Eukaryota; kingdom Metazoa; phylum Chordata; class Amphibia; order Anura; family Dendrobatidae; genus Oophaga; species Oophaga sylvatica. Next base: position 788,850,200 of record JARQOD010000001.1, on the reverse strand, counting down.
TTGATGAAAAAGAAAGAAATATTTTATAATTTTTAGACTTGTGTGCTCATTTGTTTATTTACTGCCATAGGCCAAAAGTATTGCAGTTGTCATGCCAAAGGGTATGACTAGTAATATTTTCTGCAATCTAAATCCCAGCTCATGTGCGTACCTCGTGGCTTATTTTAACCATCATAATCACTATGTGTTATAAGATTTCAAGTTATTTTCAGTTATTCTGCATAATTAAATAAAAATGTGAAATTAACACAAAAATTACAAATGTTTGCTGACAGCAATGAAATATATGCCTTGTGGAACACAAATAATGTTTCTGTACTTTTTATCCTCTCACAACCCTAGGAATGCAACACATAGAACTCATTAACACAAGGAGGAGATAAACTTGCGCTAAGCTGCTGTGGGAGAGGGTGTGCTTAGCTAAGGGGACAGGGCTTAAAGCTGATACAGGCTGCCAGAACCACAGGTAGCATGTATCAGATATTGGCTGTATGATAGAGCAAGGTAGGCTTGACTCTGAAACGCTGGTTGAGACCAAGCTGACTAGTATAAAAGCTGGTCACCGGCGGCTTCTCCCTGCTAGCTGCCAATGACTAATAAGCCTCTCCCTGTTGCAAACTTTGCACAGGTCTGCGACTAAAAAGCTGTTTGATTATTTTCATCTAATTTCCATGTATTTTGGTGTGCTGAAAACGAAAAAAATATTGAAAAAATCCTGGACATCAGGATTTGCCACAAAATGCAAAATTCTCTTCAAATTTAGTAAATTTTTCTAAATTTTTGGTATTTTTTTTTTCTTATGGTTTTGAAAGTCAAAATTACTATTAATTAATTCACATCAATACATTGAACATATACAATGCCAAAAAAATATAACTTTCAAAGAAAAGAACTTTCAGAGTGAGCTAATGAAACCAGCATCAACATGTTGCAAGCTGACATGCCCGGGCTTGTTTCAATTGTTTTATCTTGGTTCTCGCCTGTTCACACTTTTTCATCTCTGTTCGTGTTAGCTCGTCATATTCAACCGTGTTTCCCAAAATTAGCATTATGGCTCAGCGGAAGTGTATTAATTGCCTGACAGTTTCTGTTACATTTGTGGTGAATATACAGTGTTGAAGCAACAGCTGAATATTACAGACTTTGTGAAAAAGTATACTTCGCATATTTCGGACTAAAGCTTGGAGATCAAGATAAAGCTTGGGCGCCTCATAAAGTGTGCAAACGGTGTGTTGAGGACCTCCGAAATTGGTTCAAGGGTAAGAAAAAAGCTTTCCGTTATGGGATTCCTATGGTATGGCGAGAGCAAAAGAACCATAGTGACGATTGTTATTTTTGTTTATGCGATGTGAAAGGGTATAATTCAAAATGGAAGCATTCCATTTCATACCCAATATTCACTCAGCAATTCGTCCCATCCCCCATGGCACAGATATACCAGTACCCAATGCCCCTGCTACCTTGGAAGAGATACCTAGCTCCGATGAAGGTGGAATCATACCTGAACCAGATGTTGAATCAAGTTCTGACTTTGCAGATGATACAAGACCAAAATTGTTTTCCCAGGAGGAGATGAATGATTTGGTAAGAGACTTGAATCTTCCCAAAGATGCCGCTGAGTTACTCGGATCAAGGCTCAAAAGCAAGAATTTATTGTTGCCAGGAGTGTCTTTTTCATGGTTCAGACATCGTGAAAACGAGTTCATTCCTTACTTTGCCCAGGAAGATAAGTTGGTTTATTACATCGATGTCGAAGGTTTGATGGGTCAATTCAAAATCCAATATGATTCAGCGCAATGGCATCTTTTTATTCTTCAAAAAGAAGTCTCAAAGCAGTTTTACTCCACAACGGCGTTTTTTATGCTTTCATCCCTGTAGGTCATTCCGTACAACTCAAGGAAACCTACGAGAACTTGGAATTGGTTCTTCGTAAATTTAAATATGAAGACCACGGTTGGCAAGTGTGCGGGGATTTGAAAGTCTTGTGCATGCTGCTCGGGCAACAAGCTGGTTATACCAAATACCCTTGTTTTCTGTGTCTATGGTACAGTCGAGACCGACAAAATCACTGGACCAAGGAGAATCGGCAGCCGATGGTGCTCACAGTTGGTGAAAAAAATGTCCTCCGAAAAGCTTTGGTTACTCCCCATAAGTTCTTCTACCACCTCTCCACATAAAATTGGGATTGATGAAGCAATTCGTAAAATCACTTCCAAAAGATGGAGCATGCTTCAAATACTTGGTCACCAAGTTTCCAGGCCTCTCGGACGCAAAATTGAAGGAAGGTTTGTTCGTCGGACCAGACATTAGAAGGCTTATAGCTGATCAAGAGTTTATCAATACCATGACACATCCTCAAAAAGAAGGGTGGATTGCATTTAAAGAGGTCGTAGAGAATTTTTTAGGCAATAACAAAAAAATCGTCGGACGAATGCTGAAAGCATTTCAAGCTTTATGTTGCCTGAAGAAAGTGCATTTCCTCCATTCCCACCTTGACAACTTTCCTGAAAATTTGGGAGCTGTGAGTGAAGAGCAAGGTGAACGATTCCACCAGGACATTAAAGAGATGGAAAGAAGATACCAGGGAAGATGGAGCATTACAATGATGGCAGACTACTGTTGGACGCTTCAGAGAGACATTACAGATGCTACTCACAAGCGTAAATGTACCAAGAGAAGCCTCACAGGGAAGAAGAATCGATTTTAGTGTGTGTTAGTGAGCTCATTGCAGTTAAAAAAATGATTTTCATGAAACGTTTGTCAAAAAAAATTAATTTTATGAGTCTATTTTCATTTATTTTGAGGTATTGTCTTATTTAACATAGTTACTTAAATTGTCAGAAAACGTGATGTCCTATGACAAAACGGAGGTCATTTTCGGCTTTAGCGCACTCGAAAACATACAGATTACGTGGAATAACCAAAACAGCTCTTGAAAAAATTTTTTTTGCAGACCTGTGTATCACAGAGTTTGATGCTTTCGTATTTTTAGATCTTTTAGGCTGCTTTCACACATCAGTTTTTTGATGTCAGGGCGATCCGGCGTGTTTTTAAAAAAACGGATCCGGTACCGGATGCGTTTTTTTGGCGTTGACTTTCATTAGCGCCAGATCGCGCCTGATGTCATTGCGTTGCATCCGTTTTTGGCCAGATCCGGCGGAAATGTACATTCCGGCGGCCAGACAAAACGGTCACTGCAACGTTTTTTTTTTTTCTGGACCCGCCTGATAGTGCCTGAATCGGCGCATCAGGCGGCCGGAAATAATAGAAGTCTATGGAACCAGACCAGTCTTTTGTGAAATCCGTCTAAAGACTGATCCGGATTCTGGAAATCAAGGACTACTACTACTACATTTTCCACTCTCTCCGGACATGCGTACCTGCAATTTCCGGCTGCAAAACTTCTTTTTCTGGGTTCAAAAGTTCACGTCGGATCCAGAAAAAAAACTGATCCGTTGTATCAATTTTTTCATTTCAGCGCCGGATCCGTCCTATCTAGTGTTGAGCGATACGATACTGCAAATATCGGGTATCGGCCGTTATTAGCTGTATCGGACTTTCGATTCCGAGTTCCGATATTGTCGTCTTATCGGATACCGGAATCGGGATTGTCACTGTCACTGTCAGTGTCCGTCGGTCGGGTCTGTCAGGAGTCAGCGGCACTTACCTGGCAGAAGATCTCCGGCGGTCACGGCCTGGACTGCTTGATGGCCGCCATCATCTTTCCCCGGCGGTCACATGCAGTTTCTCGCGATAACTGCAGTGACTGCTGGGTAATCCCGGCCGTAAAGCAGTCAGTCCGATGACGTCACCGCCGGGGAAGCAGGTAATCAGCTGTGCTGCGTCGCGATGACAGGCTCTGCCTGGCATTCCGATGTAGCAGAGCTGGATCGTCGTGGGACATTCGTTACTATGGACTGCGTCGGACAGGTGGTATACTGTTGGTTTGTTTTTTTCCTTTTTTTACAGGAGATCGATGGCGTCGCAGGAATGAGAGTATAATAAAAGAAATGAAAACTGTGTTGTCTCTTTTATTTCATTAAAAGATTTTTTTCTTGCTTTGTCTTTTTTTTATACATTTAAAAACTTTGGGATTAATAATGGATCGGTGTCTTATTGACGCCTATCCATTATTAACCGGGCTTATTGTCACCGTGCAATCAACGGTGACATTAACCCTTATTACCCCACTTGCCACCGCTACAGGGCAGTGGGAAGAGCCGGGTAAAGTGCCACAATTGGCACATCTTTTGATGCGCCAAATGTGGGGCTGCTGTAGCCTGGTATTATCAGGCTGTTGAGGGCCAAAATCCATGGGCCTTGACAGTCTTTTAATACCAGGCCGCAGCAGTCTGCATTTTACTTGGCTGGTTAACAAAAATGGGACCCCTACGCCGTTTTTTTTTTCGAGGGGATCCCCTATTTTTGTTAACCAGCCAAGCTAAGCAGACTGCTGTGGCCTGGTATTATCAGGCTGGCAAGGTCCATGGATATTGGATCCTTACCAGCCTGAAAAATCAGGCCTCAGCAGTCTGCTTCATCTGGCTGGTTAACAAAAATAGGGGGGACCCCACGCCAATTTTTTTTCGAGGGGATCCCCTATTTTGTTAACCAGCCAAGATATGCAGACTGCTGTGGCCTGGTATTATCAGGCTGGCAAGGTCCATGGATCTTGGCTCCTTACCAGCCTGAAAAACCAGGCCTCAGCAGTCTGCTTCATCTGGCTGGTTAACAAAAATAGGGGGGACCCCATGCCAATTTTTTTTCGAGGGGATCCCCTATTTTGTTAACCAGCCAAGATATGCAGACTGCTGTGGCCTGGTATTATCAGGCTGGCAAGGTCCATGGATCTTGGCTCCTTACCAGCCTGAAAACCAGGCCTCAGCAGTCTGCTTCATCTGGCTGGTTAACAAAAATAGGGGGGACCCCACGCCAAATTTTTTCGACGGGATCCCCTATTTTTGTTAACCAGCAAAGATAAGCAGACTGCTGTGGCCTGGTATTATCAGGCTGGCAAGCAGGGTCGGACTGAGCCACCGGAGAAACCTCCGGTGGGCCCCAGCTCCTGCGTGGTGGGCCCTGATTTGAAAGGATAGGTCGCGGGGCAGAGGGGGCGGTGGCCCCGGGCCCCGCGCTCTGAGGGGGCCCACCCGGAGCTACGCTACAGTAACTGTATCGGCGTGCACAGCACGCCGATACAGTTACATTCTGCGGCAGAGCAGGGAGAATCGATCTTCCTGCTCTGCCGCCCAGAAGCTATGGGGCCTGAACAGGCGTTGGGGGGGCCCGGTGCCAGCAGTGGGCCCCCCACCCGTCATCGGAGGGTCAGCTGTATCGGCATCCAGCCGATACAGCTGACCGCATAGAGAGAGAAGGAGCGAGCGCTCCTTCTCTCCCATAATCCCCCTCTCAGCGTCTGACAGCGGGCGCGATGACATCACCTGCCGGCGCCCGCTGTCAGACGCTGAGAGGGAGAACAGTGAGCAGCACAGGAGCCGGGAGGTGAGTATTGTTTTTTTTTTTTTTTTAATGGGGGTGCATTATATACAGAGGCTGTATATGGGGGGTGCATTATACTACAGAGGCTGTATATGGGGGCTGCATTATACTACAGAGGCTCCATATTGGGGTGCATTATACTACAGAGACTCCCTATGGGGATGCATTATACTACAGAGGCTGCCTATGGGGGTGCATTATAATATAGCGGCTGCCTATGGTGGTGCATTATATTATAGACTCTGCCTATGGGGGTTTATTATAATATAGAGGCTGCCTATGGGGGTGCATTATACTATATTGAGGACTATCTGGTGTATTATGCTGTATGGATGCTATCTAGGGGCCATCATACAGTGTTGGACTCATTAAATAGTTTGGGGACATTAAGGGGTCAGTATATATCCAGTGAGGGGCATTATTCTGTGTATAGGGGAGATGTACAGGGGGAGACTTGGGACATTATTAAATGTAAAGTGGACACTTATTGTTATAGGGGAACTCGGGTTACTGTGACTGTCAAAGGGGCACACAGGGCATTATTACAGTCTAGGGGACAAAATGTGGTCACTGTTTTCTAGGGCACTTGCACCTGGCATTACTATATTCTAGAGGGGTGCTTTAAAATTTAGAGGTCACACAGAACCACACAGCAGGTGCAGTAATAGGGACACATACGGCAGCAGCAGCAGCTCAGTATTGGGGTATCACGTGCAGTAATAGGGACACATACGGCAGCAGCGGCTCAGTATTTGGGTATCAGGTGCAGTAATAGGGACACATACGGCAGCAGCGGCTCAGTATTGGGGTATCAGGTGCAGTAATAGGGACACATATGGCAGCAGCGGCTCAGTATTGGGGTATCAGGTGCAGAAATAGGGACACATATGGCAGCAGCGGCTCAGTATTGGGGTATCAGCAGGATGAGGAGTTTGTGCAGGTTGAGAATAGTCCAATTGGTGACCAAGACAGTGCTAAAAATATGAGAAGTGAAATGTGTCTTTGTTGTAATCTCTGCAGTCGAGTCCTGGCTGGAGAAGTCGTCATGTCGGTCTGGGCCAGATGGAAAAGAAATGAAAAGTGAACAATTCCATTAGAAAGAACATCAGCGGTAAGTCATTATCTGTACCTGTGCTGTAATCTATTATATGTTCTGTAGGACTGGTATTATTTACCACACACCATATGGCGGTAATATCAATATTGGTCTTTTTATATATAGATTATTTTTGGCAACAGCGCGGTCATTTGCTGAGGTTCTCTGATTAGGGGCCCACTCAGAAGTTTCGCCCCCACTAAACCAAAACCCTAGCTACGCCTCTGGCTCTCTCTCTAGTCTTTCTTTCTCTCTCTAGTCTTTCTCGCTCTCTGTTCTTTCTTTCTCGCTCTCTGTTCTTTTTTCTCTCTGTTCTTTCTTTCTCTCTCTCTTTTCTTTCTTTCCTCTCTTTCTTTCTCTGTTTGTTCTTTCTCTCTCGCTGCTCTTTCTTTCTTTTCCTCAGTACCAGCCACTGTGCCCTCATTACCAGTCAGTGTGATCAGCAGTGCTAAATGGGTACGCTTGGGGCGAGGATATGGGTGTGATTAGCTGTTAAATGGGTGTGGTCGGGGCGTGGCCTAAATTTGCAGCGACGCCCTACGCGCGCCGCAGCCTTTAACCCTCTTTCCTGTCTTCAAAATTTGGGAGGTATGCTGTATGACCTCACTACAACTTCTGGCCATGCTCCTGATGAGAGCGACGGATGGTCTCCTGAGGGATCTCCTCCCACACCTGGACTAAAGCATCCACCAACTCCTGGACAGTCTGTGGTGCAATGTGGCATGGCCTAAAATTTGCTGCAGCAGGCACAGCGTGCCACAGCTTTGTCCCTCTTTCCCTTCTTCAAAGGTTGGGAAGTATGATGGCGGGCCCCAAGAATATTTTTTCTCTGGTGGGCCCAAGGTACTCCAGTCCGACGCTGCTGGCAAGGTCCATGGATATTGGCTCCTTAACAGCCTTAAATACCATGCCTCAGCAGCAGGGGCGTACATAGAAATCATGGGGCCCCATAGCAAAAGGCTGAATGGCCCCCCCCACAAAAAAAACCCAGAGCCATTGTAAATGTAAAGTGCCAGCACAGTGAGGGGACACATTAAACAAAAAAATGTATTATGCCCCCATAGATTGTGCCCCCATAGATGCTCCATAGTATAGGCCCTTATGCTGCCGCAGCTTGCTGCTGCTGCTGCAAAAAAAAAGACATACTCACCTTTCGTCGCTGGGGGCCAGGTGCCGGTGTCCTGAGCAGGGGGTGACACCAGGTGCCGATGTCACCGCTCGCTCAGGGCCCCGGCACCTGAGATATTTACCTGTCCTCTCTCCACTGCTGAGTGCCGCTGTCTTCGGGGTCCTCCAGCAGTGAATGATCAGGCAGAGGGTGCGGCGCGCACTAACGACGTCATCGCGCCCTCGACCTGAACATTGCAGCAAGAGGACGCGAGCAACGGTGGAACGGGACAGGTAAATATCCCTTATACTCACCCTTCCGCCGGCGCGGTCTGTGCAGCCCCTGCTCTTCTCCCACGGTCTCCGCCGCCAGTGTTCAGCGGTCACGCGGGACAGCTCATTAAAGTCATGAATATGTGCGTATTCATGACTGTAATGAGCGGTACCACCTGACCGCTGAACACAGGCGTCGGAGACCGTGGGAGAAGAGCAGGGGCTGCAGAGACCGCACCAGGAGGGGTGAGTATATAGAAGAGCTGCGCTCCCCCTCCCCGCCGACCCCCTGGTAGTACTGTGTCAGCACAGCTACCCGACCGTCGAGGGCCCCCTCACCTGTCCGGGCCCCATAGCAGCTGCTTGGTCTGCTTCATTCACGGTACGCCACTGCTCAGCAGTCTGCTTCATCAGGCTGGTTAACAAAAATAGGGGGGACCCGACGCCATTTTTTTTTCGAAGGGAACCCCTATTTTTGTTAATAGTTCCCTCTGACGTCACTGATTGTGTCCCTGGCTGACCTGAAGTGAAAGTGGAAAGCAATCAATTAAGCTTTCCACTTCCTCTCCTGTCAGCCAGGAGAGGAACTCATTCATTTGGGGGTTTACTGTGAGGCTGCAGCATTAGCTGCGGTCCCTGCAGTAAACATTAACCCTTTCTGAAGGATTACACCGTGGGACCTGACTGTGCATGGGATAGGTAAGAATAATTTTGCTTTTTTATTTTATTTTTATTACAGGAAATGGTTTTTGCAGTCAAATAAAAGATGGTCAAAAACATGTGTCTTTATTTCATTAAAATGATTTTTAATTAAAGTGTGTGTGTTTTATTTTTATTTCATGCAATAGGATTAATAATTGATAGTTGTCTAATTGACAGCTCTCAATTATTAACCTGGCTTAAGGTCACCTTTCAATTGCAAGGTGGCTTTAACCCCATATTAACCCATTCGCCACCGCTACAGGGCAATGGGAATAGACGGGCAAAGTGCCAGAAAGGGCGAATCTAATTATAGATTTGTCTTTTCTGGGGTGTCTGGGGGCAGATGTTAGTAGCCAGGGGGGGGGCAAAAATAATGGTCCCTCTCTGGGCTATTATTATCTGCCCCCATTCTCTGGCTTTGTCTGTCTGGTTGCGAAAATAGGGCGGGAGCCCACCATTTTTTTTAAACAATTTTACACCTCATATATATATATATACATGTCATTGAATTTGTGACACATATATATATATTTATATTTATAGTTCATACACTTCTACATAGTATAATAGCCGCTAATTCAATTGCCGGCTTTTGTGAAAATGCAGAACCCGACATGAAATGACACTTGGTGTACATAGGGTTAACCATGTCCTTTGCTATCTGATTTGCACAAACAATTACATCAGTCTATGTGTGCAAAATTTCACACCTGTAGGGGTTAATTAAAGGTGTAAATTCGTAGCAAAAAAGTCTGGTTTTTTTACAACGAATTTACAACTTTAATTAACCCCTACAGGTGTGAAATTTTGCACACATAGACTGATGTAATTGTTTGTGCAAATCAGATAGCAAAAGACATGAAAAGACATGGTTAACCCTATGTACACCAAGTGTCATTTCATGTCGGGTGCTTCTGTCTTTTCACAGAAGCCGGCTTTACCCGGCAATTGAATCAGAGGATATTTTACTATGTAGAAGTGTATAAACTATACATATATGTATATATATATGTCACAATGACATGTATATATATATATATATGTATTCTATGTGTGTATATTTTGTGTTTACAACGAAAGAAAGGGTTTTTTTAGTTGCGATATTTTGTTCCCATAGACTTACATGGGACTTCCGGTATCGGTATCGGGTATCGCCGATATTTTAGTGATATCGGCGATACCATTCCGATCCGATATTTTTGGATATCGGAAAGTACGCTCAACTCTAGTCCTATCAGGTATTCAACGGATTATGCCTGACACAAAAAAACTGATGTGTGAAAGTAGCCTTAGTCAGATGTTTATATGGTTACTAAAGTACAATTAGAATCATTTCATAAGTTTCTAAACATTTATTGATAAATACATCAAGTTTATGCAAAGACTCAATATTTACAGTGTTGACCCCTATTTTTCATGACTTCTGCCATTCACCTTGGCATGCTGGATGTCAACTTCTGGTCAAATCCTGACAACAAACATTCTTGCCTAATTAGTGGAGTTTATCACAATTTATGTGTTTTTGTTTGTCCTCCTGCTTTTGGAGGATTGACCCAAGGTTCTCAGTAGGCTTGAGATCTGGGGAGTTTCCTGGCCATGGACCCAAAATTTCAATGTTTTGTTCACGAAGCCACTTAGCTATCTCTTTTACCTTGAGACATGCTGCTCCATCTTTTTGGAAAAAGCATTGTTCATCACCAAATTACTCCTGTAAAGGTTGCTTTTTAACAAAGTTTAGTTACCATTATGTATTCATGGTAATGTTCTTAGGAAAAGTTGTGAGCGAGCCTACTCAATTGGATGAAAAGCAACCCCACACATGAATGGTCTTAAGATGCTTTACTGCTAGCTTGATGCAGGATTCCTAATAACCCTCATCTTTTCTTCTCCCTATAGTCATTCTTCCACATGTATTAAACAGTGTGAAGTGTGAAGTCAATGATGACTGCAAGTGTTTCCTTGAAATGTAACAATGATAAACTGAAGAATGCAATGATTTGAGACACCAGCACCCTTTTAAAGAAACTAGTCTGCTTTTAAATTCAACCAGTGATCTTAGATGCCTTATTAACCCTTTCTTCTGAGCTAACAATAAGATCACTGGAATGATATAAGAATGTCATTTTGTAAAAGGGTTGAATGAAAATGTTTTTTTTTCTTTAAGTTTATCATGAAATGGAATGAATTTCTATTGTTTTTTTTGCAATTTATCTAATTGTTCTTTATAATAATCTAGAGTTATTGCAAATTGTCACTATAAAAACTGTTGCAGCAAACTTTATTAAAATCAAAATTCCCATCCATTTCAAAATTTGTGGCCATGAATACTGTTGTTCATGATATTACAAGGACTAATATAGGTAATAACGCACCTAAAACATATGACACATTGGTTTGTATTGGATTCCTACAAAGAAATATGGAATCATTATTTTTCTGTTTTACCTGTGCCTACAAGTACTGGTGAAAGGAAAAAACAGCCCCCATTAGTGCTCACATTAACAGCTGTGACAAAGTCACTGGTAAAGTACTGGATGGGAGATGCATCACTGAGGTTGTTAGCTTCAGTGAGATGAACTGTAGAGCTTCAAATAAACATCAGAATGTCCAATATAACCAGCTCCAGCAGAATGCCTCCATCCACAAATCCATATTATAAAATTATAAAATTGTGGTCCCAGCAGCAGCCACTAGGGGGAGCTTGCTACATCCATATTTTTAAAACTCATAGAAAATAATGGGATCAATGTAAGTCCATATATAGTTAGCTCCCCCTAGTGGAAGCTGCAAACTGCTAAGGTGTGAAACTTGTCTGGATATCTCTTCCATTTCAGGATACAGCAGACAAGAAGAGTTCAGGATAAATTGTAAAATCATCAGCTTATTTCTGATAACAACATGAAAGATGAGAGAAGTCAACTAAAGTTCAGATGATATGATGTGACGTCCATCTTCACTAGTTGTTGTCGGGGACTATTGTCTGCTGACCAGTGACATACAGTACGCAACACTGAATTTAAAGGGACGGTATGTTCTTATTTCCTAAGAGTGAATTTCATTTATGTGTGGAATAATCCTGTTTATTACATGAAGGTAATATGTAGAGACAGTCTTATACATCTACAGTGGGATTGAGATTACAGATTATATCATTGGTATTACTGTATCACAATATTTTTTTAGTATACATATTCTATTAACCCTTTTAACCTCGGGCCATTTTCCGTTTTTTTGCTTTTGTTTTTTTTGTTCCTCTTCTTCTCCAAGCAATAATTGTTTTATTTTCCATCAACATGGCCATGTGAGGGCTTGTTTTATGCGGGGCGAGCAAGTTGTACTTTTGAATGACACTGAAATGAACGCCAACCACAGGGTGGTGCTCATAGCAGATCTGCAATGACAATTACAGGGGTCTCCTGCAGACCACCGGTTGTCATGCCAACCCTATGGCACACCGCGATCATATGACAGGAATGCAGATAGGTGGAGTTAGTGACGTGCTTCCGGTGTGAGCATGTTAAATGCCGCTGTCAGAGATTGACATTGGCATTTAACATGTTAACAGCCGCAAGTGGATCGTGATGTTAGGGCATATGTCAGCTGGATAGGATGAACAGACCGTGGAAGTTTGGGTTCAACTGAACTTTAGTACCAAGTCCAGTTCGAGTACAGAAGTGTACCTGAACTTTAAAAGTACCCGAACCCATAAAGTCAAGGGTGACACGTCTTTGGTGTTGTAAATTGGCTGTAAGTGCTAGTGCTCGCTATCTCTATTTCTCTTTGCAGTCACCCTTTGATTACACTCAAAAAACAAAGCAATTCATTCATAGACTTAAAAATGCTGGATATCCAAAAGGATTTTAATAGAGCACATGATACTCAAACTCATTTTTATAATTGATTAGATACTCACAAAAGTAAATTCGACAAACCTATACAGTACTTTCTATCAAGTATAGCCTACAATTTCCCAGTATTAGACAGATTGTATGGAAATGCTTACCCTTGCTGTTAAAGAGCATGTTCTCGCTTCAATCTTGCAAACATGCTGTGAAGTGATAGCAAAAAATGCGCCATCATTAGGTAACATTCTCCAATTTTACCCAAAAAACATGGCTTACTTATAAAGGCTTTTTTGGTGCGAAGCCAAATGCTGCAAAACGTGCAAAATGTACTTCAATGCACCACTTTTTTTTACCACATAAGGGTGAGTTTCCACGGTCAGTAAACGCTGCGTGTTTGGCGCTGTGCGCTGGCGCAGCGCCAAACACGCAGCGTCCAGATGTTACAGCATAGTGGAGGGATTTCAAGAAATCCCGTCTCCACTATGCGTAACAATACGCAGTGGCAAACCTGCGTAAACGGACATGCGGCGCGTCTTTTCAGACCGCAGCATGTCCTCGCGTATTGCGGCGACGGTTGCGTCGCGCAACATAATTAACACAGGGCTATGTAGCCCTGCGCTCTTTCCGGAGGTGTTTCCGGAGGTGTCCTGAACACCTCCGGAAAGATCGCGCGTCATAAAGGGGGCGGGGCTTAGACGGAGCGGAATTTCCGCTCCGTCCAAGCGCTATGGTTCGGACCGTGGAACCATAGCCTCAGGCTGTGGTTCCACGATCCGGAACCATAGCGCTTTGGACGGAGTGGAAAGTCCGCTCGCCAAAGCACCGCCCCCTGTGAACGCACGGTGAATCCGGATGTATTCATTGAACACATCCGGAATCACCGCAGCGCTACATAGCCCTGTGTTATTTCCCTTGCGGCGACGCTGCGTCGCCGCAAGGGAATAGGACATGCTGCGATCTGAAAAGACGCGCAGCATGTCCGTTAACGCAGGTCTGCCGCCTGCGTGTTTTTTAAGCATAGTGGAGATGGGATTTCTTGAAATCCCCTCCACTATGCTGTAACATCTGGACGCTGCATGTTTGACGCTGCGCCAGCGCACAGCGTCAAACACGCAGCATTTACTGAAGAAATCCGGATGGTGGAAACACACCCTAACAGTCAAAAATATAATATCAAACTGTTTATTAACTGTTAGGCTTAGTGCACACGTTCAGGAATGTTTGCGGAAAATTCCTGAGCAAAACCAGACTTTTTTTGCGGTAAAAATGCACGGTTTTGCGCGTTTTTGGTGCGTTTTTTTTAGCCGATTTTGCGCATTTTTACCGCGATTTTTCCCTGAACTTTCTAGGTCAATAATATAGCGGGAAAAATGCTAGAATTCCGCGAAATTAATGAACATGTTGCTTCTTTTTCCACGATGCGTTTTTTTTGCGAAAAAAATGCACCATGTGCACAAAAATTGCAGAATTCATTCTAAATGATAGGATGCTTAATTCATGCGTTTTTTACGCATTTTTTGCCCCGAAAAAAACGCAAATAATCCTGAACATGTGCACTTAGCCTAATACCGAAAATGTAATTTATGCTATAAAATGTACAATTTGTGAGAAATTATATATTGGCTATAGTTCGGAACGCCCCAGGGTGAGTATAATATAACTTGTTTTTCTTCACTTTCAAGTGACATCGGGGCTTTTCTACAGCATTCCAGAATGCTGTAGATAAGCCCCTGATGGCGGTAGCCCTATCTCATAGCGCAAACATGGGGTGACAGATTCCCTTTAGTTCTGTGCATCAAAGACAAATTTCATTATTGCAAAGTTTTGGTTTTGAAAGTGTTTACAAACCCATCTGCGGCGGAGGTATGAGGAGATGCTTAATAGGGTTGTTGTATTTTCATCTTAGCTACTCCCTTCCCTCAAGGTTTAAATCTGAGAAATGAAATGCCATATCATTATTAACGCTGTACATGTTCATGTAGTCCTTGTATTTAAGATATCATAGAAACAAGAGCCGACTAAAAATTTGCATAGTCAGATTTGAATTCAGGACGTCAAAGTCATTAACAAATTGCTCATTTCATACCTGAACATGAAAAATTTTGGAAATTTTGAAAATATGTAAAGGTGTTATCTCAGCACAGAAATTACTATTCCCACATCTATTGATTAACATGTACTTTGTTCGTGTGACAACCCCTTTAATGCTAAAGTGGTTCTTGGTCTATACCTTAGGATCTAGCTATCAAAAGCTTCAAAAGAACCTGTTTAACAAATTCTAACAAGGTGTGTGATGTCTGTGACCAAATGCAGACTGCAAACTCTTTCTCAATTGTGCGAAAAGCCATGCTTTCTTCAGGCAATCATATTTTTTTTTCAGCTGAATTTTCCAGCTCTGCATTAACAAAATGTTTGCAATGGCATCCATCATGCCAAAAATGAATGTTGACTATATGTTTTAGGATTGATTTCCTCCTTTGTTTGAAAAACTCATCATTGTGGTCTCATGTCTTTCCCTTCCACTAGAAATAGTTTCAAATGTTATTTATCTATGATTGAATAAGTCTACCTGGTAAACCACATGTTTCCAGATATCAATGTTGTGATCTATGTCTGGAGACATCTGCTGCATTCATTTTTGGGTGCCAACATGGAGATCTGATTGCAAACATACAAACCTCATCCTTCAGTACTATAAGATAGCCACCGGACATGTCCTCGAGGGGAGATATGTATCATCAAGGCTGGTAACCTTAGTGATGTAAGCCCAGAAAAGCAGGCTCCAGCACTTATAGTGCTGAGAGAGTTATACAGCTATCCAGGACCAGGTTTACAAACAGTCAAAGAGATGGTTGGGAATGGCTGCTCACATATCCCAACCCCGGAGCATGACATGACAGATATAATGAAGTCCAGCTGTGTCATTAGTGTGGTGCATGCAAGGTGAAAAGACCTTGCTTGTGTGTGTCAGTCTTTCTGGAGGCCCAGTGTAGGGCTGAAATTAAATGGTGAGCTTGTGCTATATATGGAATTTTTATTTTCCAGTTTTGGTGTTGATATACCTGTTGTACCCAGTGGAGGTTAATCTTTTCTGTGTGTAGATCCTTAAAGGGAACCTGTTTTGGCCGCTATAAGATGCGGCCACCGCCTTTCAGGGCTTATCTACAGCATTCTATTATGCTGTAGATAAGCCCCCGGTACGACCTGCAAGATGTAGATAGGCGCTGGGCCTCTCTGACCTTTCCCGGTGCCTGCGCACTGCAGTACTTTGCTCTGCCCTCAACAGGGCAGAGAAGTACGCCTGTGCAGAAGCGCGATGCCGAGAGCGAGGAAGCAAGCAGGAGGGCGGCATTGCAAGAAGATGGAAAACGTCGGACCCAGACCTGCGACACCCATCGGACCAGACTGCAGCAGACTGCCCCCCCAGGTGAGTATAATAAAACTTATTTTTTGTTATCTTCAGGTAGAATGCTGTAGATAAGCCCTGAAAGGCGGTGGCCGCATCTTATAGCGGCTAAAACAGGTGACAGGTGCACTTTAACCAAGTGCACTGTCTAGCACAGTTCCACCGACTAAATATATTGAAAACCGTTAAGAAATCTTTTACTTTTGTAATATTAATTGCAGGAAACATAGTTTTGTACTGGTAATATATATGTTAGACCTTTTTTTTCTTTTTTTAGAAAACATAGAAAGCAGAAAAATATTACAGAGTTCATAAAAATTCTGAAAATTTAGGCCACTGAAGATGTAAACAATAAATTACCACTCATTAATCCTTAAGTATTTGACTGAGTAGCCTAGAGCACTGATGTATAACGTCTTTTGCATTTTTCACAGATGTTTCTTGGCTATCTTTTGAATGGTCAAATTACTTCATTGCTCATGGTTGCATCTTATTTCTTGTAGCAGCTTATCCAGTCAACTTTCAAATATAATTCATTCTCTATTGCTGATCCTTGATTCAGCATCAAGCTCTGAAAGCGATTGAAGAGATTCTACATTATGATCTGATAGGGATCTCAAGACTCTTTGATCTGATGAATCATGGTTTACTAGAAAATTAATATAGGACTTGTCCTAGGAGTTGACATTCAACCTTTTTTGGACCCAAAAGCAACGTTTATAGAGTCCAGTTCATGACTAGAATCTGCCAAATAAAATATACAGCTTTCCTGGACATCTAGAATATTTTGGGGGGTGGTTCTACAAACTTTTGTCTAGTATTTGGACAGATTTAGATTGAGGACCCTAAAGTTTATACATAATATCTGTAAGTAATGGTAAAGAACAACAATTGTGAGAAATTAGTGGCGTGGAATTAAGGGGTAGTCAAGATGCGTCAAGACATTTCTTGTAGGTATGATAGATTCAAGATAAACTCATGAGTGTATGCTTGAGGTTTTGAGAGTGAAGTCTGTGTTTTGGCATCACAAAAATATTTTTGTGTTACATCCATCAAATCTACAAAACAGAAATAAGATTGTCACCACCCTGTTGTCAGTTGTAGACATCGATGAAACACATTATGGATTCTAAAAGTGGGCAGCAAGGCAGAATGCTACGGGATTGACAACAGTTACAATCTTATAAGGACCGATGAACCTGGGACCTAGTTTCCACAGAGGAACCTTCAACTTAATGTTCCTTGAGGGTAACCACACAAAGTCACCAACACACAGGTCCAGACCTACCAAAAGTCTCCGATCAGCCACACTCTTATATTTTGACCCCATCTTCCTCAAATTATCAATAACCCCTTGCCACTCGGACATAATTTATGATGAAAATTGTTCTTCAGGTATTCCAGAAGAATGATTCCTATTAAGTGAGCTGAACTGAGGATGAAACCCATATGCCCAGAAAAATGGGGACTTACCAGTAGACTCATGACAATGATTATTTAGTCTCATGACAACATGTGCGGCAAATTCTCATAAAGGTAAGTAAGTAACCCAATCCTCCTGATTCCCAGACACAAAACACCTAAGATAAGTCTCAAGATTCTGGTTAACCTGTTCAGTTTTCCCATTAGACTGCGGGTGAAATGCTGAAGAGTATGACTGATGGATCCTCAAATAAGTCAGAAACCATATCAGTAGGGATCCCATGTAATTTTACGGTCTTACTGATGAAAATTTGCAACAAGGTCTTGGTGTTAGGTAAAGCGGGTAGTGCAATAAAATGTGACATTTTACTGAATCTGTCCACCACCACCAAAATTACAGCGTTACTTGCCGACATGGGTAGATTAGTGATAAAAACAACCGATAAAAGTAGTCCAAGGTGTACTGGGAATCGCCAATGGTTGGAGAGATGGTGAAGAATAATCATGCACACAAAATGTAGTCTGTTGCAGTCACCCTGAGGCAACAAGTTTCTGAACTTCAGAATTTTGGTGACCCCATACCAAGAAAAATTTTCTAAGTTGCAAACTCAGGTGTTGGGTCAGCAAAAAAAAATTATTCAGTTACAGAGGCAACTTCTGGTTTTGCACAACTCCCACCCAAATCAAACACACACATGCAAAGTTCAGTGGGGATCGTTATCATTACTGTAGATTCCTTAATCAATGCCATATCTATTTTCAGATGCAACCTTCTCTGTTTACCACTGACAGGAAAAAGATTCTGTTAAGCATTAATCTCTTGACTGATGAGGTTCTTGCATGAGCCTCACATTATTTGGAAAATAATTCTGACCTTAATGACTTCACCGCAGCCATTGATCAAGTGTTTGATGACACAAATTGTTGTGCTACAGCTGAAACCAAATTGCATAGCCTACGTCAAGGGTGGCTCTTTGTAGCTGAATATACCTCTGAATTCCACCTCTGAGTCGCAGACACCACATGGAATTTAGCTGCCCAGAGGAGTCAATTTCGCCAAGGATCATCAGAGCTAATAAAGAATGAACTTGAAAGGGTCAAGATCCCTTGTAATATAGAAGACTTTATTCTATTGTGTATCCGAATGATCAGAGACTCACTGAAGAAAGGAAAGACTGGGAGTACTTAAAAACTACCCTAACTACTCCTTTACTCAATCTGCATTAAAAAAAAACAGGAAATGGAAAGTGTGCCTGAACCTATTCAAATTGATGTCATCTGAAAACCTCTGTCTGCAGTAGAGAAGGAGAGGCAACATACAGAAAATGTATACCCCTTTTGTTGGAGCTCTGGACTTTTTGCCATTAATTATCCTAATAAAAGGACTATAGCCTTCAAAAATTCCAAAACTGCAAGCAATTTAGACCTTTCTGAATGGCTACATGATGTTATGCGGATCATCTCATCTGTAATGAGGGATAAAGACAAAGAGCAATCGCCATCTGTTTTGCCAAGTACTTAAAGGTGTCTGATATGGCTTTAAAGAAGGCAATTAATTTTATTATAATAATTAAATGATTACAGAAAACAAGAAGTAGTGTGATATTGCGTACACTTTTGCATAATGTAAATCGCAAAGGTAACGTACTTACATTACATACAACACAAGAAAAACTTCACCAAGAATAGCAACATCATCTGTCCGGAAACATCAACCTTGAGAAGCAGAATGGCGAAGACAGAGAAATTCCTGGGATCCACACTGTGGTATCCCCGGCGTCCCTTCAGTCCACAGGTTAACAGGCTTCTGTCTTAGCTGCAGTCTTCCCCAGCTTATGCATTGTTTAAAAACAAATGCTTGTGTAACCAAGTGTTACAAAACTCTAACAACTTCTATTTGTCCAATATAATATCTCTTCTGAGTGGCCAGCTCTTCAGATGTCAATCTACATCGGACAAATACATCACCGGATATGACATGCCAAAAACTCTCCTGGTACCAGATGTTCTACCATACTATAAACACGACATTTCTCACCAAACATTAATAGTAAAAATATGCAGTAACTATAAACATACACTTTCCCACTGAAGAGCTATGCGGTAATATAAATATACATCGTTCTCACTAAACAGTGATAAAATAAATATGTGGTAATTGGGTAAATACTATAAACATGCATGTTCTCATTAAATATTGATGGTTATGCAGTCTCCAGGTGTTAGGAAAATTACAGAAAATGCAAGGTTAATAATATGAGCTGAACTGTTACTGTGTAATATTTTAAATGGGTCTTTAAAGACAGGCTATCAATATGAATTCCCGATGGCAATAAACATCTTGGCACTACACCATACCATCTTCTCATTTTGTCATTCTCATACAGGTCATAATTGGGAGCCAAAAAATACAATATTCTGCCATTAGAGATTCTGGAGAAGGAGGGGATTTCATGGACTTACAATTCACACTTGATAATAACATTGCAAGTAGGACTAAATCCATGCCAATTGATATGGAAACTGTGGATGGATCACCTTTGTTGTCTGTATTGAACCGAATCCTCATGAAGCGATTAGTTTTCTTCTTATTTCATCTCCAAAATTTCTAATTATTCTAGGAATTCCCTGGTTTTCAATCCATAACCCTTCTATCAACTGGGCATTGAGAACAATTACCTTTCCCTCTGATTACTGTAAGAACAATTGCCTTGCCAATAGTGTTGAGCATTCCGATACCGCAAGTATCGGGTATCGGCCGATATTCGCGTTATCGGAATTCCGATACTTAATTCCGATACTTTTTCCATATCGTATACCGGAATCGGAAGTTCCCATAATTCTTTGAGAGGCAATGTGATTTTAGTCAGCCAATGAGGAATCCTACGAAGTGTGGGCACATCCTGTAATGCTGCGGTCATCTTAACTAATGGCATGGCTGTGATTGGCTGCTGAAATGATGTCAGAATGCACTATAAAAGGCGCCGCCGCCATTTTAGCGTCACTGTGCTGTGAACTCAGTAAGGACAGAACGCTACTCTGCTAACTCTGAGGGACAGTTAGATATTGCGATTTTGTGTACTACTGTGCTTGAGGCAGGCTAGTTTACCAACCGCTGTGTAAAGCTTCATTTTGCCAGTGTTGTTTTAACAGCTCTGTGCAAGGTGTGTGTGTGACAGTGCAGGTGACGCTGCAGTTTGCTCTGCATCCACCGCTGTTTGTAGGCATCTGCACGTGTCACTTTTTTTTTTTTTTTATTTTATTTAGTGGAATTGGTGCAGCTCCATTATATTAGAAAAAAATCAAATCTATTAGTGTGACGTGCTTCCATCCGTATACAATACATTGGTTGCAAACACTATAGAACTACACAAAGGAGCTTTTCACAGATAGTGAATAGTTGTGTTTCAGTGTTCACTGCAGTCTGTGAGGTTTTGATTTTTTGAGTGCAGATCACGCTCCAGTTAGTTCTTCAACCACTGCCGGTTGTAGTCTGCTGAGCGTGTGTCACTGCCTCATCCTTCACATTTTTCTCTAATTGGTGCTGCTCCATTTTAGTGGAAAAAAATCTAATCTATTAGTGTGACGCGCTTCCATCCGTATACAATACATTGGTTGCAAACCTATAGAACTACACAAAGGAGCTTTTCACAGATAGTGAATAGTTGTGTTTCAGTGTTCACTGTAGTCTGTGAGCTTTTCATTTTGTGAGTGCAGATTACGCTCCAGTTTGTACTTCAACCACTGCCGGTTGTAGTCTGCTGAGCGTGTGTCACTGCCTCATCCTTCACATTTTTCTCTAATTGGTGCTGCTCCATTTTAGTGGAAAAAAAACTAATCTATTAGTGTGACGCGCTTCCTCCCTATAAATACATTGGTTGCAAAAACTATAGAATACACAAAGGGTTTTCACAGAAAATGAATAGTTGTGTTTCTGTTCACTTGTCTGTGAGCTTTTATTTTTGAGTGCAGAATTTTCGCTCCCTTTTTTACTTAACCCCTGCCCGGGTTTTATCGCTGAGCGGGTCACTGCCTCATCCTTTACATTTTTTTTAATTG